>CP136875.1:17607500-18807500 GCA_033000465.1 Sciaenops ocellatus | reverse complement strand
GAAATCATTTGCAGAATAAGAATTTTACATCTATTTATTTTATATAGTCATAAATAGTCCATATTTATAACTGCTTCAAATGGTTTGTTACATGGAACCATAGTCGTCATTGAAACTGTTTGGAAAGGGGCAAGCACTTTCAGAACATACAGGCCAGGTAATTGGATGAAAGATCTGTCTATCGTGGGCGATAATATTTCACAAAGCTCTCGCCAACAACTAAAAGTCAGTACCAGATTTACTCTTGCCTCAGACGTTTTAAGTTACCTGCTCACGTGGCTCCTGTTCTGGCATGACACCGGCCTGCCTCCTCCTCTTCCTAGTGGTCCAAATTGCCTGTGGTACAAACACTAACACTCTCCCAGCGCTTTGAGCTCACAGTCCGGGCAGCCCGGCTAACAAACTGAGCTAACATTAGCTAACAGCAGCTACAATTCGCAGATGTTTACTTCACTGTCCATCAGAAAACTCTGGAAATCATAGAGAGTTGAAGAGGAGAAAAGCAGAAAACGTTTTCTCCATAAAATATGATCCAATTTCTCAAAAATCAGTGAAATAGTTGGTGGTATGTGTTACGTACTTCTCGTGGTGATCGTACCTGGAGCCCAAAGTTACATAGTGTGAGGACAGACGTACAAATGACAGACTCCATTCACCTGATTAGCATCAACATGATTTAACATCTATGGTAGAAATGTTACACAGTGTACAAGAAGTATGTAGCAACATATTATAGGATACAACTTCATGGACATAGTATATATATTTCAATTATACAAATAAACATGCAGTACATTAACTCTTGTCCTCAGTGACAAACCTGAGCAGTTTGAGTTCGGTGTGTTCTCCTTCATTCAGTCCTTATTGGAACCCGGCTCTGCTGGGTCAGCTGGAGAAGCTCAGCACTCTGATCCTGGACGGCAACAAGTACACATCTCACATCAAGTTCCCCTACATGCCGAGCGTCACCACAGTGTGCATCAACAAGAACAAGATCAACAACCTGCCTGTGTTTGTGGAAGAGATCCGACGAAAGTTCCCCAACATGAAGTGATTGTTTTTCTTTTCTGCAGAGGAACTGGAGTTAGTTCATATAACTGTGGTTTTCATTCCTTCCTGTTTTATGCTTCTGTATTCTTTTCAAATACAGGATCCTCAGTATGATGAACAATGAAGCAGCACCGAGCTATTTCAATGGAGGAAGTCTGACCCAGTACACAGACTACAGGTGCAAGGCACTAATATATTATTAACACAAGCAGAAATCACACTGTACGTACTGTATATTCTCTGTTTATCATGAAAATGATATTTGATCATTTCTTTGAAATAACTGCACTTTTACAATTAATACTGTTTCGATCCAGCTTGTTTAGAGAGAAGGAAGGAACATAAACCCAGATGTACTTGGTAAAACAAGTTATTTATTGCCAGCAGTTTGGATTAATATTACAGAAAAAGAGACAGACTACAAGTGGAAGAAGGGCAAGTGGATGCTGCTCAAACCAAAGAAACAAATACAACCAAAAGGGTGAAAAATGGTCTAAAAAAGGGAAAGAAAAATCTCTTCTAACTTTTACTTAAGAACAAACACAGGAAAACATCACTCCTGGTGATTTAAAACAAAGGATCTCTAACTACACCTGGCTCAGGAAGTTAATAAGTACCTCTGCTAACAAGTTAAATCAGTAATCAGTATTCACAATTTAACACAGAGAGGCACGTCGGCATGCTTAGAGACCCAGCTGTCACGACTGTCCAAACTTTAATAAGGTCGTCCCCTGTGTATATAGCAAGGCATACAGCAGATTAAACAACATTTAGACCTCCAAGTTAGGAAATATTAGAAAATGTAATGAACTGACTAAAAAATATAAATGTGATTAACTCATTTTAGAGACTCGGCCTCTGTTTTGACAAAGGTTGACCTAATGGTTTCTGAGAAAAGAACTCTGATTAATGACAGTATATTTATGAACATTTAAGTCTGCTCTTTTATTTATAGTTAAACAAAGCCAAAAATAAGATTTAGAACACTGTTAGAATAAATTCAACATAACATCATACATTACTACAAATAATAAAGACAATCCATACGTGCTGCAAAAATCTGATTAATACAAATATGCTTTCTTGAACGAGGCCTTATGAATTCCATTATATCTGTTAGAAGGAGTCTACAGGACTACAGGAGACAGCTGCAGCCAAAAAGTCACAAGTTCTTCCACCAGTTCTCGGTGCTCAGTTCAGTTCATTAGCATTTCTACTTGGCTCAGTGACAGGCCAGTGTCATGATGTGGCCAATTTAAGAATGCCAGATAAACAAACTGATGAATACATGTGAGGGTTTTAAATACATCAGCCCTCGATGTCTTTATCAGTGGACAAAGCCACAGCAGGTGCATCAGTGTGCCTACATCCACATCACAACAACTGCATGCACTCTGTAATGTGAGCCCTGTGTATTGTCTTCATTTGTAAAACTTGTGTAACGTAATCTGATAGCACTTTAATGCTGCATCACATTGTGTTGTGTTGTCGTGTACACTTATGTCCAGTTCCCACTCTGTTCTTTGTTCTGGAGTTTCAGTCAGCAGAGGCAGTGTTGTCGTCTTGTTAACAATCACGTCTTCTCATTGCCTTTGGCCTTCTCAGACAGTACGTCATCAGTCAGATCCCAGGCCTGGAGATCCTGGATGACACAGAGGTCCTGGAGAAGGAGAGAGCCCAGGCCAGAAAAACCTACAGACTGCAGCAGAGCAGCCACGGCAGCAGAAAGAGGAAGGAGGACTCGTCAAAGAAACATACCCACATGCGGAAAAAGTCAAATGCAGTCATATGACCATAGATAGGATATAGTTTTTGAACCATTCTCATAAAATCACAACTTTAATGTTACACCGTCAACATTATGACACAGGTTGTGTGTTCTGTGTCTGCTTGTTTCTACATATATTTAAAACGTCAGGATGTTTACACAGTTTAATATTCAGATCCATGTTTCATATAGATGAATTATTAAATTAAAAATGGAAATACTCTACATGTCTTGTCCATCATTTCCATGTCAAAGACTGCTTACATTATAAATTTGTTTTTCAGCTCATTCATCTCAGCGTCCCAGGGTCAGATGCAGAGGGGGCGTTGGGCTGTAGCTGCATGCACAGCAAGTGTCATGTTTGGTGTCTCCACTAGAGGGAGCTAAAGTAGAGCAGAAAGCACCAGTGGGCACCGTGGTCATCTCCCAATGACAGTATAAAAGAGCTGGACTCAACCAACAAAGAAGACTTTACTGGCGTCCATGCACCAGTTTGATTTGGTACAAGTAAGGGTCAATTTGGGAAATAATGTTGAGAAATATTGTCAACTATATTTTGATAATCCATAAACATGAAAGTTATATTTCAAGAAAAAAAAAAAAAGTGACAGCTCCAGGTTCTCTTCTGATTTTTGGACTGTTGGTTCAAGACTCACTTGTTGACATTCAAGACTTTAAAAGACCAGGCCCCTAATTATTTTAAAGATTTAATAAGCCCTTATGAGCCTTGGTGCCTTGTTAGATCAGTTGTTGGCTTTCTGGTTCTTACCAGAGGCCAACTGCTAAGGCTAATCAGGTTTTTGCAGTGTTACAACAGTTGTATATGCCCCATGTATTCATTTACAGTAATAAGTGATAAGTTAATCATTTATTTGGCTCCACAACTGCACTGGGACTGCATGGTTGCCAAGCAACACATTAACAGTGTCCTGAGCACTAGCTTGTTAGCTACTTTGTGTAGATCTACATGTTAGCACAGGCCAGCTGCTTTGTATTATGTTTGAACCAGTGAAATAGTCTGTTGACAGTCGCTTTGGAGGAAATATCAGTCTTGATGTTCCAATAAAATCATGATCATGTTTAATATTATCAGAAGTTGGTAGCAGAACTGTTGTCAAGAATGCGCCCAATTCTCTAGAATAAATACATATTTACATCCAAAATCAAGATCCATACTGCTCAACAGTAGACTTACAATAACAATATTATATAGCGTATATGTATTTTACTGTCTGCTACAGCTAACTATAGTGAACAGGTATGGATCAGAAGGAACATTTGTCCTGTAATCCGGACCCCTTGATGGAGTTTTCCGACACCATGGCTCAGTGGTACTGCTGCTTCCAGACTGCAAAGACAGAGCCGGGAAACGTGATGAGAAATCCTCACAGAAAACACCCGTCAGACATCGCCCCCTACTGGATCGTACACGTGATGGACTGCCCTGGTCCTGTGCCCATGGCGGGAAGGCTGAAGAGGGCGGGGATAGCCCTGCCTGAACTGAGTGAGTGTTTATAGATATATATTTATAAATGCCTTTTCATGGCTCACTAGTTAACCTCAAAGTTGTAATTATAAAACAATGATGTAATTGTCAAAGTGAAACTTAACACTGTGTAACAGTTTGAGTAGCATTACATATGTGCTACATAGCCAACCTAGCATCACATAGCTAGCAGAAAGAAATGTTGAGCTAACGTTAACACATAACGTATGTTTTAAAAAATGTCTTTGTGTGTACAGATATAGTTTGTGTTCACTAAATATGTTGAAGGAATGGTTTCACCTTTTGTGAGTTTTGTGTTTTGTTAGCTTAACGTGCTATGAGTACTAGCTATGAGCTAGTATAGCTAGCCTGACACAAAGCTCCAAAGTTCCAAAATATACCTGCTAGAGCTAACTAATTAAGGTGTTTGTCTGTACACAAACAGAAAAGTAAAAGTTACAGTTTGCTTCCTATGAAACTACAAAAGTTTGTTTTTACATTTATATTTATGTACAGGTTAGACAATGACATGCAACATATGAGTTACTCAGTTTTAGAGGTGTTAAGACTTTGGATAGAGCTAGGCTAACGTTAGCTGTTTACCCTCTGCTTCAGACTTCAGATAGATAGATAGATGACTTTATTAATCCCTGAAGGGAAATTAGGTCGTCATAGCAGTGTGGTATATTTTATTGAAAACAATAAAAATACAATAAATAAATGAATAAAAAAAACACAGAATGGGACAAGGACACTTAAAGATGAATATACATAGATAGATAAGGTACAGTGGCAAGATGATGGTAATGTTATTGTTAATAACATTATATAGTAATAATAATAATAATAATAATAATAATAATAATAATTATATATACATGCATATATACATAACTGCAATATATAATATGTACACATGTATAAATTTATGTATATATACACAAGATATGATATGATATGAATATGGATACATATAAATATGTAAATAGAATGTGCAAAAAGATAACGTGATAATGTGCAATAAGCTAACATAGGCTAACTACCTGAACGGCTCTGTATTGTATTGTATAAAAAAAGTAAATGAGCGCATTTCCTAAAATGTTGGAGCTGAACGTGAGAAAATAAGTTTAAAACTCAAATGTTTAACAAACTGAGGCTAAGCTAACAGACTCACTGACTAATATACTCACTGAAGAGTCCTGTGACTTATCAGATTAAATGTATGAGTGTAATGAATGCTCAGTAGGACTATTGGAGCCAAGCTTGTGCACATTTGTGCTCAGTAAGTGCTAAATGTTTTGTAGTTGCTCTCATTAGCTTCTTCTGTTCTGCTTATCTGTTATCTTCAGAGAAGTTTGATGGAAAACATATCCTGATGGTTACGGATGCATCAGGGTTCCCTCTTGGTTTTGACGTACTGGACTACGAGCGGTTCTCCTGGCTGTGCAATACAGATGTTGCAGGACGGGTGAACCCAGAAGCCGTCAGGACTGCCGAAAAGATAGCCACGCTGCTGCAGAGGTGCATGGATGCGCCGATGGATGGTGGGATGCCACGCAAACCCAAAAGTCTGAGGGTCAATGATGAGATCTTGCACAGGTCAATGGCAATTAATGATGTATTCATTTAAGGACCCAATAATGCCCAAAGATTTGCACCCAGCTGATCTGACTGTTCATGTTTAAAACTTAATGTATGCTGGTGTGTTTCAAGGCGTCAGTTGTGAGCCAGGAGCAAATTTAAGGTTTGCTGAGTGCTGTGAAAAATCATTGAATGCGTCTGTAATGTGATGTTCCTGCTCCTGACACAGTGGTATTATGTTTTCTCTCTTTTTGTTTGCCATTCTTTGACTTTCCTTTGTCTCAAGGTTGGAGGCTTTGTCAGTGCTGTGCTGAACTGGGTTGAAGGAGAACAAAATGTTCCCCCGAACACCCCCCTTACCTCAACCCTGCGAAGAAAGAAAGCCTTTACAACTGCTTGACTACACACGTCGGTTAACTGTTTAGTTACATTTTCTGATTCATTTCCTCTGAAGGTCTGAATGTGTTTCTTCCAGTCAAATTCTGATTCTGGTGAAGAAATTCTCATTGATTCATTTTCTTGGTCTGAAAGTAGTCAAACTGAAATATCTGTGCTGTAAAAGTACTAGAATCAGTCCATAAAATACTTAACATGTCTATGTTTTTAATTGTAAAAGTAAAAACTCCATAAATGCACATAATCTCCTAAATTGTAAGTTTAAAGTCTGATGTAGGCACAAATATTACAGGATGCAATGCAAACAGGAAGAGAGAAGTGACTTTAAACTAATGACATTTACCTGATTAATATAATTAAAAAGTAGGAAAAACATAAATACCTAAATGAATATAAAATCAGTTGGGATGGTGTGTAAGATGTAAATAGAAACACAATGCAATGATTTGATCCTTTTCGACCTACATACAATTGAATAAAGACAAAATATTTAATGTTCAACTGATAAACTTTATTGTATTATTACAATATACACTGTAAAACTTTACGAAGAAAAGTTTGGACAGGATCAACAAAAGACTTAGAAAGTTAATCGATGTTCAAAAACTTCCACAGGTGATAGTATCATGATCGGGTGTTAAAGGAGTCAAAAGAATCAGTCATTTACAAGCAAGGATGACGTGATGTTCACCACTTTGTGAAAAACTGTAGTTAGTCCTTAAAGTCCATGTGAAGACAATTCAGAGATTTCTTTCAAAACACATTAAATATGTTGGAAAATAGTTGCTGAAAACATGTGAAAAGACTTTGAACGATATATTACTGAAATGTGGAGTTAGAGGTTCAAACAGTTTTTCACCAGTTTTCAGTCCAGGATTTTGTGGGCGGTCCTTAAAGGGTCGCTCGATGACACGCTGAGGCCACCCTGAGCATACCCCTGCACCCCTAGCAGAGAGATAGAGATGAATTCATCTCACTCAGAGTGTTTCAAAGTTAGTCATGTCATTTTCTGAACTCATCTGACACGTTTCAGTCTCTTCAAAATGGCCACTCGGCTGCTCCCACGAGTGGGCGTGGCTTCAGCGCATTCAGAGGACACGCCCCCACAGTCCTGGAGCTGAGAATTCATTTTTACCTGATTTTGACACCTAATTTCATAAACTTGTTGATAGTTTTTAATCATTCAAATTTGGCTGGGTGGTTAATAACACTTTCTTCTTTGGTCTGACAAACTCAGAACACATATTTATTCTGACTTTACACTGACTTTAAACAGTATTAGAACATTTGTCAAAGCACAGTTTGAATGAATTTCTGTGTTTCACCATCTACAATCCAGAATATCATTAGAGATTCAGAGAAGGGCCAAAGCAGACACTGACTGTCTGTGACCTTTGACCCCTCAGACAGCATCGCATTAAAAACCCCTCATGATTGTATAAAGGATATTACTACATGGGCTCTGGAACACTTCAGAAAACTGTTGTCAGTGAACACAGTTCATCTCTGCATCTACAAATGAACATCCACAAACATTTCTCTGAACCGAGCTCACCTGAGACGGACTGACAGGAAGTGGTTTGAAGAGTCCACACTGAAATCACGGCTGTCGTGTCCTCTCGACCAAACTCATGGTTCACACAGTGTCCCAGAATCGTTGGAACCAGGGTTGTATTTCAGTTTATAAAATATTCAAAATATTGTCAACACACCACTACTGACTGTTTCTTTTTGTGTATTTGCAGGCTGGTGCACCGTCACATGCTCAAACAGGGAAAGGTCCTGGGAATGGAGCTGTGGCCCCGAAGCCTCAAAAGCTGGAAGCCCCTGGATCAGAAAGGGCCTCCAGCTTTCAGCCTGCGCTGGCCTCCGATACGTTACTGCAGTGTGTGTAAGAGGCGCTCCTTCCCCAGTCAACTTCAGAAGTGGTGAGTAGAGGAGACTCGGTCACGCGTAGATCACATGATCGGAACGTCCACTTAACAGGGCCTGCAGGTTCTTTTCACTGTAGCACTTGTATTTGGCTGCATGTGCAAACACTGTTAGCACTGCCTGAAGCTTCTGTTTACTGCTGAACAGACACTCTCTGCTCATTCTGGTACTTCAAGTCAAAAGTGTCATTTAAAATTTGGAAGGACTTCATTACCCACAAACCCTGCACATTAATGCTATGGGTAGAAATGGAGAAAAATCCAACAAACGGTTACTTAAAGGAGTTTAACACTTTTAGATTTCAAACTGTAGTTTGGACTTTTCTCTTCCTGTGTTAAGATGAATCTAATGTTACAATAGCTGATGTTGACACTGTACAGAGGTGGCTCTGTGGTTGCAGGTAGAGTTACAGGTATGTTTGGTAACTGTAACTGTAAAACAGGCTAAGTGAGAGACCACAGGGCTGACTTTCTTGTGAAATGTTTGCTTTTTCCTCACATTGTTTTCCCTCCTGTAGACACTTGCCCACATCTTTGTTCTGTTAGAAAAACCTTCCTCTACATCTACTGTACTTTCCGCCGCTGTGTTTTCATATCAATCCTCCTCTCTCCACACTTGTTATCTTATCTCGGTTCCTTCCTCTGCTTGTGCTTGACTCCCTGCCACGATACTGGATATTCTTTCCATGGGCACCCCCTTCCTCTCTCTTTAAATGCCTGCGTCTATCTCTCTGCAGCTCCCAGTGCACGGCAGTCTTTTACTGTGAAGACAAGTGTTTCAGAGAAGATGCCGAGCATGAGCGCTGGTGCGCCAGACTGGCCAGTTATATGCAGCACGAGGCCCGGCTGGCTGACCTGCCGTTCAGCTACACAGCAGGTAGATGCAGACCTGTACTGTCTCCTGCTATACAGAAAAAAAACATCTTGTGGCTTTTAAACTTAACATGCATTAAATATTCAAGACTCTTAGCTGAGTAGATTCCAGGTGAGAGGTTACACTGTGTGTGCTGTGTCACGTCAGCAACTCTCAAAAAAGGAATGGATATGTAGGTAATACGCCTCATGAATGTACATTTCAATCTATAAGTGCATATGTAGCAAATAAAATAGGACAAGTTTATTAAGTTGGCAAATGTTCCCAAAAGCACAGCAACTGATTCTTCTGTTGAAGGATGATTACTAGACAGAGATGTATGTTTAATCTAACAAATTAAATAGCACTTCTGAATGATGAGACGTTAAATCACGGCCCTGACTCACTGCACTTATCACAAAGAATCAGGCGTTCCCTGGTGTCCTGGCAAAATTCCCAACCCGGCTCTCTCCATCTGGTCGCCTAATCATTCCCCGGTGTAACTGCCTTAATGGTTTCCTTCCCTCTCCACCTAAAGCTGATGTGTGGAGAGCATTCGGGCACAAAATGGCTGCCGTCCATCACCCCGGTGGGTGCCACACGTCGGTGGTGGATGAAGCGAGTTTCTTTTGAACATGTCACTGTACAATAATACAAATTTTTCCATGCTAACGCGCTAACTTTAGCATGTTTGAAACTGACCTGAAACAAACACAGTTATTTAAATTCCTCATCTTTATTTTAAAAACATGTTTTTCATGCAATAATTTCTCCATTTTTTTCTTCACCTCTCTTTTACTTTATCCCTCTCCCTCCCTCTCTGCAGAAGTCACATCAGAGGTCTTCAGTTTGGAGGACTTCCTGTTCAAAAACAAACTGCTCAGCAGCTACTGGGTGCACTGGAGCCTGCTGGTGCGATCTGCCCAGCCTCACAGCGTCACCAGAGATGCCTACTGCAACTGGCTTAAAGGTCAGTGACGTTCACTCTGTTACAGTAAACGTGCTAAATTTACACTGAGCATGTAAAACCATACAAACCTTTAGAAAAGACAAAACAAACCTTTAAAACACTGGCTGTTGTTTCTGCTTTCATTGGATACCTCCTCTGTAAATTTGACAAAACTAAGACAATAGAACAAATGAGAATTAGTATAATTATTTATATAAATGATGTGTGTCCAGGTCACAGCAACGCCTATGAGTCTCTGAAACTGGAAGCAGAGGTGTTGATGGCTGATCCAGGCCCCCTCAACGTTCTCTCTCTCAAGAATCCACTCGGTAGGTCATGCATTTGAACATCAAGAGTTACAATCTATCAAATGAAATGGATGTCCACTCATTGTTTGACACTGTGTACAATGTGAATTGATGCTTAATGTGTGTTAACATTTTACCCCAGTGTCATGGCATCAGTACTATGAATGGAGAGGCCTCAGTCTGTCCTCTGTGGTCGCTCCTCTGCTCAGCTCTTCTCTCTCCATCTACTACATCATCACCTCCCTGGTGCCAAAGCATTGTGAGTGTTCTTGTCTTCTCTCTGCACACACTGGTTTAATGTCTCAGCTGGCTTTACAATTAAACATTAGTTTAAAGCTGCACCTTATGTTAGCAATGAGTCAAATGACTATGTTATGACATGTAGTGATTAAATTATAACCACTTATTTAGCTCCTTTTAGCGGATCTCATTGTTTTGGTTTTACGGCCCGAACCTTCACTGCTTCAGTCCATTCTTGTTTTCAGTCTGTACAAAATCAGTCCAGCACCAAACAGATCAGAACATAATGGAGAGTTATAATTGGACTTACTGTACATTCATCAGGCGTGTTAACATGTTCATCATAACAAGTTTTTATGGTGATAATCTGTCAGTATTGAGCTTTTGGCTTGTTCTGCTGCTCCATAAAATCAGTTCATGCTATTTTAGTTTAGGTTAGGATGAGAAATAAGTCTATAAATATATAATAATGAGCAATATAATAAACAAATCCATTATAGTATGTAATGCTAACTGCTTAGCAGGCTAACTTTAGCATGTTAACAAGAGCCAAGGGTAGAATAGTGTCATCATTTAAGTGTGTAGGAATGCTTTTGTCATTGCACATGTGTACAATTCACAGCAGTTTTCTATATTCCTGCCAATATATATACAATATATACTAATTGCTGTATTAATATGTGTATGTATGTGTGTGTGTGTGTGTGTGTCCTCCCTCAGTTCCAGAGGTGAACATCCTGAGGAAACAGTCTCTGAGGATCCACATCATCGAGTCGTACAGGGAGCTCCACACTCTGTTGACCTTCTGGGTAAAACAGTTTGAAGCTCTTCTTTAGCTCCATGTGCAAACACCTCCGACAGACGAGCTGCTAAACAGACAGAATGCAGAGTAAACTGACTTGTAAAGACTTGATAAACTAATCATTCAGTGTGTGTGCTATCATTTTTCTCATCATTTTGCTCTGAATTCTATATCTGATGATATCAGTAGTTAGCTACAACAAACTCTGCGTCCTGTTTGAGTGACTGTTGTCTGGAGCTCTTGAGTCTGTCTGTCTCAACAGGAACTATCAGTGCTTCTGCCTCATGTGACCTTTGAACTGGTGTTCATCTGTGAGCAGCTTCCCTCCTGGTTTAACAAAATTCAGCTCCTCATACACAAAACGGTGAGTGACTTGTTCTGAAAAGCAGAATGATATGATATTAATACAACCAATCATTAATTCCAGACTTTAAACACATGCATAGATAAGATTAATGCAGGTCAGTCCACTGACTGCAGCGATTTGATTGAAATGAACTGATTTCAGTGCTAGATTTTGCCATTTTAAATGCTGGTGAACCAGAACATTAATATCTCCATATATATGTTTTAATTAGAGGAACCTGTCACAACTAACAGGGGACTGAAATAGAGGTTTAAGCAGCTGCGACTCTGTAGATTAACCTAAGAATGAGACACTTAATGTGGACGTGATCACACACTCACACACAAGCAGTGGTTTACAGTAAAGTGACTGAGCTGTCTTGTGTCAGAACGGCAGCGTTGGCGTCTCAGACTCCAGCCTGATGCCACGTCACAAAGCTGACGAGAGGAGCGTCAGAGTCAAAGTTTACCGCAGCACCTACCATGTCCTGCAAGAGCCCGAGCCCGACCTGGTCATCGGTGAGTAACTGTGAGCTTCAAAGGACTTTGTGTGTGTGTGTAAGGTTTATTGTCCGCTGCTGAATGGATGGGAAGGAAGCCAGACTTTCCTTTCCCTCCACAGACAGCCATTGTCTGTGAACCAGTGTTTTATGATCCACACTCAGTGTGTGTGTGTGTGTGTGTGTGTGTGTTCATTCATAGGTTTCAAGCCTGTTTTCCTGCGTAAGGACTCTTGGTTCAGCACTCTTCTCAAACTCCAGGTAGTAAATAAAAAGAAACACATACCACCATTCATGTTAGGCCAACACTGTTCATACTCAAAGGATATACAGTATTAGTAGTAGTGGTAGTAGAGACATTAATGTCCAAGTAAAGTTCTCTGTTACAAATTCTGGTATTTTTCATCTTGCATCTGGATTTTATAAAACATTAAAAACTACTGGTCATACCAGACCAACTAAGACTTAGCAGCAAAAGAGTGTACTGAACTGAAGGTAGCATTTTATTTGTTATGAATGATGTTTTCTATTAGAAGAGAAAGATTGTGTTATGTATTTTTTTAAAGAGTAGAAGTGTTTGGTGGATGTACAAACTGTTGTTCACCAAGAAATAGTTCCAACAGCTCTCTGGTTTGTGTAAGTTAAACAAGCTTTTTCAACTTTGGACAGAGCCAGGCTATCTGTTTCCCCCTGCTTCCAGTCTTTATGCTAAGCTAGGCTAATCACGTCCTGACTCCAGCTCTGTACTTAAAGCTGGAGTATCAGACTTTTACATAGAAATGAACATGAAATGGCGTCCTCAGTTAGTTTGACTGCATCACTGTTGCTTTGGTTACACTAATTAAGAAAGTGATTCATTTCTTTGGCCAGAACATTGGACCTGAGCGTACATGAACCTGACTGAGACTGAGCATCCTCCTTTGTGTCCATGTCAGTCTCTGAGGGTTCCAGCCTTCTTCTGTGAGCTCAGTGAGCTGAGATGTGAGAGCAGCCAGCGGGTAATGAACGAGGCCACCGGGGGCGACGTCTCCCCACCAACCATCAACCCCTTCCACTGCCCTCTGCGCATCAACGGAGGAGACAACAGGCTGCCGCGGTGAGGACGTTTAAATGCTGTCCTGAAACCACTTTGAAATATACTATACTATAGCTATCAAACACAGTTTGGCATGGGAACCTACAAGATCTGGAGCACGTAGCTCATAACACATGCTTAGTTTTTCAGCTTGTAGCTGCAGGTTTTGAACATGAGCATTGTTTCTGTCTTTACAAAAGCTGATTACAGATCTTTGACAACTTTTTAACTTTAGTAAAATCCAGTCCTAATCAGATTCAACAAGAGGATTCAGATTTGAGAAGTGGACTTGATGCTAGATTCTGAAAACTCTTTTTAGACCACAGCAGTCATGTCAGCTGCAGTTTGTACTGTAGTCACTGCTGCTAACTCGACTGTTGATCCTGTGAGGTCGGCACGACAACATCGTGCAGTTCTGTAATAATATAAGAGCCCATCTGTTTGAACCACACTGACTCGGGATTCAAAGGTGTCCAGCATGAAAAAATCTGACACATTTGTTAAGATCAGGGCTGAATTTTGTCAATATGAATGTTGGACTTTTCGCTGCCTGCACCATCACAGATGTCTTCAGCCAACAGATGGTACGATTTGACGTAGTGGAACGATTTTCAGAGAGCATCGTGAAAGCGAGGAGCGCTCACTCAGCGGTCTCTGACTACATCCGACATTTTGAATCTTTTTTTCAGGTGGAGGCCTGTTAAAAACAGAAAAACATATTTTACACAAGACAGACAGAAGGTTTTAGAAAATGTTTCAGAAACGCTTGAAAAACAGTGTTATCCAACTTCAGGTCTAGTGTCCACATCTTGTTCATTCCAATTAAAGCACTGATTATAAGAAATGTTTATTCAAATTATTATTTTTTGTTTAATGTTGAAAAACTGAATCTAAATAGATGAAGTGTGACTGCAGCACAGACTGCGCACTGTGATAGAAAGCCATCAGCTGGAACAGTTCCTGTAAACTTGAACAAGTTCTGACATCGCTGCATGTTGATACAACACTGATACACCTCTAACCATCGTTCTGATACAGTCTAATCATTTCATACTGTTCGATTGCCTCCCAGGTATTCCAACAGCTTCATCTTCCACCTCGTTTACAAGCCTTTAGCAAACGTCCAGCAGCCTGTACCAGTCTTTGATCCGAGTGCCCGGTCTGCTCCGCGATCACTATCTTCTCCAAACTCGACCATCAGGGAGAGGAAGGCAGCCGCCCAGCGCCGCAGAGACAGGCAGGGAAAGATGAAGAGAAAGAAAATGTCGGGCCGTCATTAAATAAGAAAATTAAAAAAAAGTTTAATGAGTGAGGAATATAAATATCTGAATTCAGTATTTTCCCTCTGCGAAACATGAACAGTCAAGTCAAGCCGCATATTTGTTGCTGCTGTGACAAGTCTTGTTTACACGTGCAGACGAACTCATGCACTTCAGAGAAAGGCCACGCTCTCTAATGTAAATATACCACGCCATGTGAGTCCATTATGTCATAATAACCAACCATAGGCGTGGCTCCACATCCATTAAATCTTCAGTGCTTTTCAATCGCTAATTAAAAAGGCATGCTGCAGCTCTCTCCCGGGCTGCTTTGCACTCGAGCGTGGCCTGTTTCTTATTCCTCGAGGGAATTTGGAAAGTGGCCACTCCACCCGCTACCCCACCCCCACCACCGCCTCCACCCCATCCTGCCAAAATTGCTGGTTCAAAGACTTCCTGACATCTGGCCACAGTCATTGCTGGAGGGTGAGAGGTAAGATTGATGAGCCGACAGGCTTGATTGATTTACAGGACATGATAGTCAAGACAAGACAAGAGGGTATATAAATACATAAGACTAGAATTGGCTTAAAATGAAAATACAAATTAAAATGAAATACAATTGAAAAATTCTGGACGTAAAGGAGTAATTCATCAGTGTCCATTTAGTCTGTGTAAACTAATATTTATAAAACAGCCACCATAGGTTGTCTATGTGGTGATTTGATTAATTATGATGTTCTTTGGTAAAGATATAACCAGACAAATGGTTAAAACAGTCTAGCTTGGTACAGGGCTCATTTGCTCTAGGACACCCTAGTCATGGGTGGCTAGAGAGCTAGCTAGCCACTAGTGATGTGACGGTCGTGAACGAGCTGGTTCAAAGAGCCAAAACCAGGAGGTGGTATGCTTATGAACAAGAGGGAGAGGAGTGCGGTTCACAGACCCTTGTCTGTAAATGCAATGAAAACAATTGGCTACAGCAATTTATTGATGTTAGAAAAAAAATACTTCAGTACAAAGGATGTATTGAATAATTTAAGTGATACATGTGTACACATAAATCATAAGTCAAAACAGCACTAAATTTGGCTGAATTATTAAAGGTATAAGTGGTAACATGAAGAGCCGTTTAGGAGCCAAAAGAGCCGACTCTTCTTGGTGAGCTGAGTCAAATGATCTGGTTCACTAAAAAGAACCGAACTTCCCATCACTAGTAGCTACAAAGATAACTAGTCTGCTATCTAACTGTTATGTGTTAGCTAAGAAACAAGTTATAATATAAAGTTATAGATCATATACATGAGACTAGAATAAACTAAAAACTAAGTGGAGACTGAAATAAAACTAGAATAATCTTTAATACAGATTGAAAACTGCACAGTGACAGAGGTTTGAGGTAATGCAACACTACAGTGATGAATACTAATGAAGGGGGCGTCATTTGAACCTGTTATAAAATACATATTTATAAATTCTGTATATTGTCCATGCGGTCCGTGTACAGTTGAAACAAACGCAGAGAGGTTGAGTTCATTGAGAGGCACAGAGGGAGGCACGGAGCAGTGCTCCAACAGGATTACTCAACAGGGACAGAGTATGCATTTTAAGCAGATAAGAGAAACACCGTTAGCACGGCACGGCACGGTTTCATTCACGTCCTTCTTTAACATTTAACATTTAGTTTCTTCGACACGCGTGACAAGAACAAAAATAATAAATAAGATAAGAAGCAGAGAAAAACGCAGAATAATCTGAGCTCAGTACTTTACTCTGCATGAAGCCGCTTCAGTTCAAAGTGCGCAGTTAGCGAGAAAGAGACCGGAAATCAAGTGAATTCGCCTTCAAAATAAAATGATATACGCTCTAGTGGACTGACCATAATAAAACAGTATTTTTAAAGTATTTGAGTGTAAATTCAGAATGCAAAGACAGGTTTGGACATGACTACTCAGTGTACACATGTTGTTACTATATACTATGACAATACTGCACTACAACACTACACTGTAATGATGTACTGTGAAGCTTTCCCTTCAGGTCTGATGTCAAATTCTTTGTGTTCTTTGTAATTATTTCCATCACACATTAAAAAGAAAAAATCATGTTTATTTAAAAAAAAAAGTTTGGTTTAATTTATTTAAAATGCAAATTCAGTTAAAATGTTGAAATATCACATGTACAAATATTTAAAAAATGGCAACAGTAAAAACACATGTTCACAGAAATTTCCAATGATTATGATTAAACTGAAATTATAAAAATGTATCAGACAAATGTAGACTAGAAATCTCCCCAAAACGTCAGCATAAGTCACTTACACACAAATCTCAGCTGCTTGCCAACCCCACTATTCAACATTCAACTGTTATATTTTTATTCTGTTTTATTTAAACATCTGTTTCCAACCAATATAATATATATATATATATATATATATATATATATATATATATATATATATATATATATATATATATATATATATAATGTATCTTTTCTTATATTTAGATTGTAAAAGTACATTCTGCATTGACAATACTATAGGGATTATAAATATTTGGTCATACCAGCAAAGCATATTTAAATGTGGCTTAAGGGTCTAGTAGTGGAGATGATGTTTCACGTCCATTTAATTTAAAGGTAACTGGAAAGTTGTAATATGTCCTAAAAATAAAGCTGATTCTGAATCTGGAAAGAAATGTTACATCGTCACCTCTGAGTTTTACTTTGAAACTCACAACCGGAACCCCGGTATGCGGGGTGTAAAATTGACGCTACCTGTCAAACGGTCTCCGGTCCTCGTCGGTGTCTCGCTGAAATGCCGGCTGGCTCGAGCTTCACTGACGGCAGTGTACTTTCACACGCGACATGTATGTTTGACTTCCCGCTCATGAAATGGCGTTTTTAAACGTGACCTCGCGTTAAAAGACTAAAACACCGGCACACTCATCGTTTTTCTCTGCGCTCCCGGGGGGGATTCATTATTCTCTGCAGCGATCCTGCATTGCAACGGAATGGGAGCTGGATGATTGAAAGTCGGACGTGGATACAGGCTGATGGAGGAGAAACAACAGGAGGAATAAAAGCCTGCAGTAGCCTGACAAATGCTCAGAGCCAGCATGACCTACATAGCACAGAGCTTAATGGACGCTCCTCAGGACATCTCAGCTGTATGGATACAGTAGGCAGCAGCTGACATCCCGTCCAGCCTTGCAACAGCAATAAGTGACCTTCGTTTTTTAAGTACTGCTGCAGGACTATGCATACAAAGACACCTGAATGTGCATATGACTGAACAAAGAGAATCATTCAAGCTGCCCAGGTCCTATGCAAAATAAGAGAACAGGAAAGACAGCATGGAAAACATTGCATCCTGGATGTTATGCTGAGGTCAAGAAGAAACCAAAATACAAAATTCACCAAGCAGGTTGCCTCGAGGCTTCTAGATGCTACACCCCCCCTGCCATTACTCTATGCCGGATCTGCTCTTTGGATTAGCGTACAACTCACGAGGCCCGCAGTGGAGCCTGGATCAAAGGTCCAAAGAAGAGCAGGGCTGAAAGGTCTCTTTTAAGCCTGAGCAGCCTGCAGATTCCTTATCTAACCATAACTCATGAGATTGTGTGGTTGTAAGCATTAATTATGCTGTGATCAGCAATAAACTCAACAGCCAAGCAATAAAAGCTGAAGTGCTCTGCAGGAAAAGTCAGATCTTTTAGCTGAAGGCAACATAAACTGTCGCCGTCATGCTTCTGAACTGCGGTCAGCCGTTACCTCTCCTGAGGCACACAGATGTGCCGCCTCGGGTCATAGAAAACTTCATCCTGACTGGTTATCGCTTCCCAAACTACAGCCTGAGGGACTGCTTACTATCGGCGTTCAGACCCACCAATGAAACAGGCAACTTTTGGACACACTTCCTCCCAGTCTTCATCTTTTCGTACTATTTTGTGGAGGTGTTTGGTTGGGAAGGTGCACCACACAGTGACGCCCCGTTCTTCTATCCAATGTGGAACTACTTCATTGGGGTGTTCTGTCTGCTCATGGCTAGCAGCATGGCCCACCTGCTCAACTCAATGTCCCTGGTGGTCAGAGAAGTCTGCTTCTTTGTGGATTATGGCACCATCAGCGCCTACACTGTTGGCTCATCGTTAGCTTATTACTATTACATCCACCCTCAGGCAGGAATAGTGGAGACAGAAGGTCTCAATGGCTCCCATATGGACTTGAAACATGAACCTGCAGGAGCTCCTACGTCATCCTATGCAATCCCAGATTTCAGTGTGTTCTTTGAGACCTTCTACATCCCAAGCGCATGTGTCGTAGCAATCATTTGCATCTTATCCTGCTGCAACACCCGCCAGAGGTGGAGGAAACATCGATACGTCATCCGAACCCTGGTTTTCCTCCTCCCGTTCCTCGTCTCTTCCACGCCAGTCTTCTACCGCCTCCTCACCAGATCGCCTTACTCCACCTCCTCCTCCTCCTTCGCTGCTTCTACCTCCACCTCCATCTTCTTCTATCGCCACTGCCTCTGGCTGCTGGTGTCAGCTGTCTTCAACATCAGCAAGTTCCCTGAACGGCTAGCCCCAGGTTGCTTCGACATCTGGGGTCACAGCCATCAGTGGTTCCACTGTTGCACGTTTTTGTCCATCCTCGACGAACTCCACATGATCAAGGCTGAGGTGAGGGCAATCCTGCTCAGCCCGACACTGCTGCTGCCCCCGGCCACCCTCTCCCGCCTGCCTGGACCCACCATAGCTTCCACCTACGGGGTGATGCTCCTCCTCCAGACCACCATAATCTCCATCATCGTATGGTTCTCCTGGCGTGCCAACTGCATCTACGGACCCCAGCGAGACCAGCTAGCAAAGGAACACCCCAAGAAACGCCTGAAATGTCACTGAAAGACTACTTTTACTCATTGTGACTGTGAAGTAGGATTTGCACATGCATACAGAGCCATGCCACAAAGAGAAACGCACAAGTAAAACAATATTTCCCTTCCGATTTCAAGTCGTCATATGTTCCAACCCCTTTGGGAGCATTTTACAAGTTTTCGTGGGGTAAAATTGGGGACAACAAGAGATGAAAGGATTATTTTTTGAGCTCACCACAGGTTGGCTGTCTGGTTGAGTGGATATTGATAGACTTTACCAGTTCTCTCCCCTGAGCTGCTCCAGCATGTTCCAACAGGATGTCTGGCTATGATAACTACCTCTAGGGACTGTACACTTTGTGGAAAGGTGTTGGCACCCAGGAGAACACATGTTCCATGTAACATTTGGGTAATGTGGCTTAAATGTCAGTGTGACCACGTGTCGTCTGTTGTCAAGTAGTTCCCCATTGCACTTCCCCTTCCTCTGACTTTAAGTCTTTTGAAATCTCTCTGCTACATTTGCGGTTGAACCCATTGTTTCGCATCCAATGATTGCTTCTTTCTGACCTAACCATACCTTCTCTTCCTCTGGCTTCCTTGAGCGCTCGCACGCAGCTTAATTTCCTCTCTCTCTTTCCAAGTGACCATTGCAAGCAGGAAGTGCGGTGGCCTTGATGACGCTACAGAAATAGCTGAAAGTTCATATCAGTCGTACAGTAAAGCACTTTCATGGGGGGCCGGTGCTGAACTCGCCCTGTCATTAAGAAGCCATGCTCGCTTTTTAAACCTCAAAGGTTGAGTAACATCCCTGAAGTATGTCCTTATGTCCTGCTAAGATGTTCTGTTGGGTTATTTAGACGTGAAATGTATTCATAGTGCAGTGAATACTGTCTGCTGTACGTATGATTTTATTACACTGATCACAAGTTCCTCATCGATCATCTTCACACTGCTCAAAGTGCTCAAATGTGATGTAAATCTGATGTTTTTTAATCAGTATGAAACTGTACTGTATTTGTCTGGTGCACAGAGAAGTTATACTTTTACTGACAGCTCATGTTAGTAACATAGATGAAATAAGGACGAGGAACCCAGAGACTGTTTTTCATGTCACGTGATGTACAGCGACCAATCAGAGAAAAAGCCATAGTTTGTGGAAGTGGTAGTTGAAACAGTGGCAATATTGTAGTTGTACTACGTCATCAGGAACTTCCTGGATAGATTTGCACTGACAGATAGATCAGGTTAGTATTCCACTTTGCATCATGTATTGTCGTTACGTTCAAGTCACAGAGTTGAAATACCTTCATCCATCTTTGAACTGTTCCAAATGTATTTCCATGATCTTCAATGTCCCCAATTTCAAGCGCACTAGACAAAAAGTACACCATTTTTCTGACGGACCGACGGACGCTCAGCTCTGACACTGGAATATAATGCTGTTACCAGAGAGGCACAAACTGGGACTGGAGACCACCATGTAGATTAAACATTACCAGATAAACTACCATCTTTTATTATTCAACTTTTAGCTGCATGGTACAACGTTTAGCCTTATCGTTAGCGATTTATTTACTGTGCTAAAGGAGCATATCCTGCCTGCACAAATGTTAGCTTGTCACCCCATGTATGAATTCCCATGTAGACGTCTGCTTTCCCGTCTTTCTCGTTTTTTTTTTTTCTGTAATTCTGCTGAACGACTTAAACCCAACGGGCCACATTTCGGACCCGGGCCAGGTTTGGTTTTGGTTGTTTTAAATCCAGTTTTACAAAATACTTTTTTTTCTTCTCTATGACTGTGATGTTTGTCTGTGTCCATGTTTGTCACGTGTTTCTTGCAGATACGCAACGTCCAGAGAAAAAGGGAGTTTAGTGACTGTGGTCCACAGCATTCATAGATTTGTTTAGTTTGACAAAACAGTGGGCATTAGGTTCAGTTCTATTCAATGAACTCTGCGTTTTCTGTCTTCGACCTTGACTAACCTTGTTTCGGAGGTTCTGGGTTCAAGACCCAACCTGCTGGAGTGTCCATGACAGCCTGAGCCTGAGCTCACTGACTGAAAGAGGAAATAAGATTTCAATAGAGAATTATAGTAAATAATTAATCTGTTCTGAGTTCATTTGCACACAGAAAATGGAGACCGTGACTGTCAGTGCTCAGAAGAAGATGAATGTGTGTTTTCTCTGTGTGTGTTCACGTTGTTCTGTCATGTACTTGGTGAGTTTGTGCCGTCAGTCTCAGAGGGAGATCTTAAATTGTAAGCTCTTACTCGATTGTCACATTCACACGTCGACAACTCACGTTGTTCACTGTCTAATTGTAGAGATGTTATGATTATTACTGTATAAGTTTGACTCATATCTGCACACTTACTGTGTTCTGATGCATTTACTTGCACAAGAGAACATTTATTAGCATTATTAATTATGTACGACACTGGAATGAGTACATAAGGACCATGTTGGGAGGTTGTGATAATCATGCTGTTATGGTGCACTTTAACGCCCCTCAAAATGTTCCTTCAAGGGTCTACCCTGCAGTACTGTATTATTTCAACACGTTTCAGGTTCGGGTAGTGCTTTCTAATCAATAGTCAGAGAGATTGCTTAGACAATGTTGACGATGTTGAGGCGATGTTTCTACCTCAATGGAATAATTTGTGTCTCTGTCACTGATAACAACCATCGTGGAAACCGATCTTATACCCAAACCCTTCTAAACGGTGGATGTCACACTTGAATTTATCGATGTTAAATCAGTGTTGAGTATGTGAATGCTACACTTACCTAGTGAAGCACTCAGGGGTGACAGAAGAACGACACTAATACATTATTTACACATCATGATTTCAATTATGAATTACTGGAAGTGGAGGATAATTATAGAATCTGTCTGTTAATGCTGAAAAAGTGAAACCGTCCTCCATCATGTACTGATGTATGAAATAGCTCTAATGTGGATGATTTGAGTTTTACTGAATAAATTATGCAAAGAACTGTTGTCATTGTAGCAGTTTATTTATTTTACAGTGCGTTTGGTCTGGCTTGATGAGGCTCTGCATTGATTACAGTTCAACAATTTGTTCCAGAGTGAATATCTCAACAACTGAATGCACTGAAGTCTGACATGACATTCTACTCATATTTTTTAATTTTCTAGCACCACCAACAGGTCAAACATTGGACTTTTTGTTAGGTAGAAATAGTATAACAACAATAACATCTCTTTGTACCAAGTTTTTCGTTGCTACTGTTACCAAGTGCTTGCTCATGGTGGGAATTGTTGGTCTCTGTAAATAATATTAAAAGAGTGCGGTCTAGACCTATTAAATTTAAACCAAATTTAATTTAATTTAATTGAATCTCACAATGGTAATTAGTAAGTAAAAAATGTATATAAACTATAGATGTAAATACAGAGATGGTATTAGTGATAGCTAGTGATCCTAACACTCAAACTAAACACTACAAATGAAACATTTACATTGTAACATGCTAAATATTACATTAAAATAAATTCAAATAAAAGTGTCAACATAACATCTGATCAGGGCTGTAGTTACCAGAACACTGAGGTCAAAATCTATGTATTGTTTATAATTTATATGAAAAAAGAATCAGTATTCCCTAACTTTACTTTCATCACTGGCAGTGTGGAGAAAAGCATTTCATGTTGGGACACAAAATTCACAGAAAATATATCTAAACAGTTCAATGTAATAAAAAAAACGCTATTATTAATAATAAATTAGGCTGTACTGGTGAACTTTTTCTAGAATCCAGGCTGCTAACCTGCTAACATTAGCATTCAGAGCAGTACACCTGAGGTGGACAATAAAATTACAAGTTCAGCAATTTGTGATTTCTGTGGATTTGTTTATTTTGTAAAATAATGAAAAGATCGATATTAATATCTTGTCTCTGTGTGTTACAGTACAGAGCTGGAAACAGGGTGTGGTTAGGTTAGCTTAGCTTAGCATAAAGACTGTAAGCGGTGGGAAACAGCTAGCCTGGTTCTGTGCAAAGTTGAAAAATACAAAACATCTATAAACACACTGATAACTCACTTTTCTTTAACACACACACACACACACAAACATAACATGTTGTCCTTGAAGAAAGAGTCATGTGCTGGAACTTTTTCTCGGTGAACAACAGTCAGGTGCAGTGACTGTGTGCAGCCTCCTGTTGTCAGGTTGTCATCACAATTGGGTTGTCAGGTTTGGTATCATTGTACCTGTACAGAGACCAAAACCTGTGCCCCCTGACCATGACTGGAAAACCAAACTATAGCTATAGTATTTCTTAACTTTGGAGCCAGGCTAGCTGTTTACCCCTGCTTTCAGTCTTTATGCTAAGCTAGGCTAATCCGGACTTAAAGTTCCAGTGTGTAGGGTAGTTGCTGATAGTAACCCTGTCGTCTCACCCTCTCCTTCTGAGCGTGAAGGAGAAACTACGGTGACCACGAAAGAGTCTTAAGCGGATGAACTGAAGTTAAACGTTTGAATAATTCAAATGTTTTCAAATGAGTTCCGTCGCTGCACTGATTTGCAAGTCCAGCACTCCCACAGCTTGTATGTATTTCGGTGTGAGCATGTGCAAACGCTGGAGGTGTGCTGGACCTTGGAAGGGTCATGCATGTGAGAAACACGTACAGCTGGCTTTTTATGTCAAACTCCACTCCTCCCCCCAACACCGGCTTTTTCCATCCGTCTGTCTTCTTTTTACTGTGATGTCCTGAGCTGCAGACAAACGGCCGGTGAAACCTGAACGCGAGAAAGTCCTCCTCAAGCACAGCAGAGCCGCTGTGAGATCAATAGAGCATTTCTCAGAGAGCAGAGGCTGCTGGGAGAGATTACTAATGAATGAGAAGAGCCGGAGGAGGACGACCGTGAAGGTGTCAGGCATCTGGCTCTGTTTTCACTGTGGCGGCGCGCCAACCAGAGTTCATCGTCCCTCCAGTCAGTGGTGTCACCTTCTCTTTTTATGGTGCAGGTGCTTGTAGACGTAGTACTGGTATTTTAGCAAGCTGGTGTAGAATCAAAACATGAACATGAGTTTTAAATGAGCTGCATACTCATATATAAATTCATCACAAGAATTTAATTCCAAGTAATACACTGTGGTGACTTTTGTTTCAAAACTTCAGGAGCCAAATTTATAACTTCAAAATATTTACAGGTGAAAAGCAAGTCAGTAATCATAGTCAGAGATCAGTGTACTTTTACACATTAGAGCCTAATTCAGGAGACTAAACTAAAACAGGTAATGTGGAGATCTTCCATCCATCCATCATCTGTAACAGCTTACCCTCATCAGGGTCACGGTGGGGCTGGAGTCTATCCCAGCTGATTTAGGGTGAGAGGCAGGGTACACCCTGGACAAGTCGCCAAATTCATCACAGGGCACACAGAGACAAACAACCATTCACACTCACATTCACACCTACGGACAATTTAGAGTCACCAATTAACCTGTTGAGGTTTATGTCTTTGGACTGTGGGAGGAAGCTGGAGTACCCGGAGAGAACCCACACAAGACACAGGGAGAACATGCAAACTCCAAACACAAAGAACCAGCCGAGGTTCGAACAAGGAACCTTCTTCCTGTGAGGCGACAATTCTAACCTACGTGGAGATCTTCCCCCAGAAAATTGATTTCAGAAACAGTTTTTCTGGGTTCTCGTGAATTTCTTTGTTGAATGAGTTTAGAGGACAGCTTTGAATCTGGAGAATCTGGAGGGTTAGCAAGTAGCTACGTCTACAAACAGTAACATCGTATGAAAATGAACATTGTTTAAATCATTTTGACAACAAACTATAAAGCCAGCCTAGAAATGCAGGAGAACGAAAGAGATCTATTATTGATCAGAATGCAAAAGGCAGTTCATCTTCTATGGCCACTAAGAACCATTATGATACTAATCAGTAAGAGCTGCTGGACTTTAACCAGCATGGATGATTTGATGCAAACAAACAAATCATGCCAGTTAAACTGTCAGAGCTATCCATCACATGCATGCAGGATAATGTGCTATTATCCTGAATTCCTTCGTGGTCAGGATAAACATGCAGCAGAAAACGCTGCCGTACGGTGCCGTGTTGTACATGGTGTGAGAGTGTGTGTCAATAGGGTGAGAGTTGACAGCCATGTTTATAAAAACATGAGGAGAACCAGAATTCGGTTTACCCCGGAGGGCTACTGGTGTTTCATGTTCATCTGCTGATGCTGCTTTAACTTGTACAGTGTATTTAGTGCGGCTGGTCATTTTAACAAAAGTTCATATGCGCCCTCTCATTAAACTCTGAGTGCAGCCTGCAGCTGGTGAAATGAGGACTACATAGAGTGTTCCGCTCAGTGCGAAGGTACATCAGAGAAACACCAGCCGACCACAAAGCTCTCATTTCTCTCCTCGTGTTAACTGTTTGAAAAAAGAACAGTACTGTAGTGAGAGCGGCTTAAAAACTCACTTTCTTCTGTTCCACGATTCAGTGACAGCGAAGTACAAACAGCCTGCAGCCTATTTCTGGACTTTAAGAGCTCGTTGGGGCTATTTTAAGTCGAGTATTCTCCAATGAGGAGAAAAGAAAGGCATCCAACAGTCTAGTTACTGTTAGTGTTTGAAGTTTAGAGCGATGCCGAGGGGCCGCTGATGATGAAGAGCTTCAAGCTGAGGCAGAAAATATAATTAATGACAGGAAAACGATTCCAAAAAGAAAAAAAAGATTTATTTTTTTAGTCATCTATGGTTTAATGCATTCAGGATGAGTGTCATAAACATGAAGGACTTCAACAAAAACGTGATTTTCGTCGGTCTTCACAATCAAAATTGATGTTTTTGGATAAAAAGAGCAAGAAGAAACAAACGTCTTTAAATTAGGACGTACACACACATGAAGTCATTAAGGCAGTCAATGACGTGAACTTGACACACTGACAAAAGCAGATTTAAGATACAGTTTGGAATGTTTTACAGTAATCAGAGGCAGAAGAGATGGATCTTTACGCGACCCTTTGTTAATTCTGCTTTATTGCAACACTTGGAAACTCGAGTCCAGAGCTTCATCTGTTTATGATTACTCAGTGCTTTGGAGGTACCGCTGGTGCTCAAAGTCTACAAGAGCTGACCAAATCTTCAATCAGGGTTTGGTTTTAGCTTCTTCAGAACAGTTTCATACTGATAAAGGAACTCTGTTGTTTTTTCTTGTAAACAAAGTTTCGGTTCTGCAACGCACACACACCCAGTGAGCGCTAACAAAGATAAAAGCACTTCCTTCCTTCCTCAAACACTCAGTCGATTCTTCTTCGTTCTTCGTTCTTCTTCTTCTTCTCCGTCTTTATTGGCACACTGCTTGGCACGTTACTGCCCCCTGCTGATCAGTACGAATTGAAACTACCTCTGCTGTGGCTGTCGAACCAAACCCAGCTCCAGGTGTCAGAGGTTAAATAAAAAAAAAAAAAAAGTGAGACCCGAGTTGTAATAAAGTGGAATAATTCTTTGCCCTGTTCTGCTGCATCGCTCAAAAGTCAAGTACTGCTGTCTCTCTTTAACTGTTTAAATCATCATCAACTAAATATTCACATCTCAAATATAAGTATATACTCTAGGTCTGGTATGTAATTACAAGAAGTAGCACTGTACTCCAAACTTGGACGGTATTGTGATGCCTGTCAACTGTTACGTGAGCTCACTATGGTAGCGTCATGTCTGAGAATTAGACAATTGACACGTGTTGCTCTCCTCCTGCCGCCGTACTTGGCAATTTGTTTTCGGACATCTTGCGGATCATGTAGTTGAGGATGCCTCCGTGGTGGAAATACGCCAGCTCCACGTCGGTGTCGAATCTCATCCTCACCTGGAATGTTTTCCCCGTGTCGAGCTGTGAGAGGAGAGAGAGAGAGACAACGATAAGTGCTACGTTAACTCCAAAGCGGGAAAGGTTCTATGAGATTGTGTCCTTGACGTACCTTCACGTCCACATTCATCCTGGGTGTGAGCTCCTCGGGGATGACGATGGTGTAGCGCTCTCGGCCGGTCAGTCCCAGGCTGTCGGCGGTGTCTCCTGGTAGATACTCCAGAGGAATCACTCCCATCCCGACCAGGTTACTGCGGTGGATCCTCTCATAGCTCTCTGCTATGACTGCCTTAATACCCTGAGCACACAAACACAGAGAACAGCCTTCAGTCTTAAAAACTCTTGGAGCTTTTTTCAGCAGAAGTTGCACATTTAAGTCACGTGATGCTGACTCTGCGATCCCGATGAGTGTAGAACTATATTTACTATAATTTTCCAAAGGCTCTTCGACTTTCCTTTTGTCCCTACGATATGAAAAACATCTGTTCTAAATGTAACACTTGTTAATATCACAGAACACAGTGTCACACCTCATTCACAGCCATACTGGCTAAAGTATCAAAGTGTGATGGAAAACCATGCATGCAAACATGCATCCATGTTGGAGACACTGTGGAGAAGTCAATGTGAACCCCTCACATGTTTTGATTATGTCCTTGAATTGTACTTTTTTGTTCAGTTTTGTTGTCAGTGTCAAGATTCTGGACTATGAAATCATCTAAACATCACTTGTAGTGTTGTATTTTGGTTACTTTGCAGAAGACACTGTACAAAGAGGAGATGGATATCTCAGAACTCAGGAGAAATGGAAAATGTTTGCATGTTGGTGACACTACAGAAGAACGACTGGACAGTTTTCTGCAGCACGACTCAGCGTTCGCTTTTAGTTTTAGAAGAGTGTAACATCTGACAGCTCGCAACCACGTCCACAAATATTTTCTAACAAAGCTGCCTCCAGCAATTTTCTACATTCATGTAATTTCTTCGTAACGACATGCAGAACACAACGAGTGAAAGTTGGTGAAGGGGAATTAATCTGCGCTCTGATTCTACTAGTCTGCTAAACATGTTTCCCCGAAACCCAACCGGGCACGTCTCTGTTGTTTTGGTCCGTCCTGCATGCAACTTCAAACTCCACCGGGAGCCTGTCAGACTTTGTTTACTTAGCCAAATTTGGTCATTTTCCTGGTTTATGTGCTTCTACATATGCTTCTACATGTGTAAATATGCTACGTAGTTAATTTGTTTCTCTTTTGTCTGTTTTTACGACCGACACTTTTCACAGGGTATTTTATTTTGAAAATCCACCAGATTCTCTATGCTTTTTCTGTGTCTTGCTTCCTGCCAGACTCAACACTAACAACACAAAAAAAACAATGTATGTCGATTTCAGAACAAACTTCTCACTCTCACAAGCTTGAGTCAGGACTGTTGTTGTGGAGTACAGAAGTCTAAACAGGTCTTTAAGACTGGATTTTATGAAAGCTGCCTTCATTTGATGAAGAGCTCTGTTGGCATGGTAACATTTACAAAGACAACCCTGCTTAACATAACTGTGAACCAGCAAATAACATGTACTGAACACAGTCAGCTGTCACCAAAGTACAAAACTAGCTGCTTTTCTTTGCTGCTCATTGTGTTTGAATGTTTGCTTCTTCTGTGCTGCACAGTGTGCTGGCTGATGTTGTTCTCTCCTGCCTGCGTGGGGTGCCATTATGTGGTCTGAGACTTGTTTTTAAGTCTTTTTTGGGGGCCCACGCAGTGAATCACCTCTCCTCTGGGAGACAGTCTAGCTTCGTATCGTTCACGGAACATGATTATGCGTTTTCTTTTCCTGGTTACTGAGAAGTGATCCTCACCAGCAGGAAGGGACCCTTTGCTGCCCAGTCTCTGGAGCTGCCTGAGCCGTACTCCTTCCCTGCCAGAACCACCAGAGGGATTCCTGACTGCTGGTACCTCTCTGCAGCATCGAACACGTCCAGCTGAGACAAAGAGACACATGCATGTTGAGATGACAGAATGATTTGAGCAGCTCTGCGAGGACTGCTCTGAAGTCACAGAGGGAGGGGGCTGCATGCTGACCGTTTCTCCAGTTGGCAGGTGGATGGTTTGCGGCGCCTGCTTGTTGAGGAACTTGTTAAAGAGGCGGATGTTGGCAAACGTCCCTCTGGCCATGACGGCGTCGTTACCTCGCCGTGAGCCGTACGAGTTGTAGTCACGAGGTGTCAGACTGTGAACACACAACGACGGTGAAGCAGAGAGCTTTTCAGGACAATTTGGATCCAGAATCCACGTACATTTAATCAATTTCTCTTGATTGACTGTTAGATGAATGAATATATCATAACTGATTTTCAGGCAGGAGGTAAAAGAGCATTTCCTGTCCGTTGGATTATAAATTATATTAACTAAAGTCAGTGTTTCGATCTAAAAATGCCTCTATGACTCTTATTTAAAGCTCACATCTCATTTGAACCTTGTTTACAGTTTTCATCGTAGCGGTCGCTCACCCTCTGCTGGTCAGGTAGCGTGCTGCAGAGCTCGTCCTGGCGATGTTCCCTGCAGGAGAAATGTGGTCTGTGGTGACCGAGTCTCCCAGGTTCAGCAGCACGTAGGCCTCATTTATGGACATAGGCGGCTGCAGCTGCATGGTCTGAATAAAGACGACATGATACAATGATAAGACAGTGTAGCCCCGGCCAAAAAATAATAATGTGTAAACACTGTATGATTAATCTTCAGTGTTACTCCTAGTAAAAACATTAGTAACTGTATGGAAGTTCAAGGCTGCAAACACTCAAATGTAAATAAAATTTCAGATACTAATAAAATTATTTCATTTGAATAAGTTTAATGTTAACATAATGTGTACTCTGAAGTATAACACCTGTGGTCACTGTTCATTACCTAAACTGTGGCGCCATAGTTAAATTTGTTAAATTATTTTTTTTTATTGAAACAGATCCCCTATCCCCCATATTTTAACACGTCTATTCTGGTGCTGTGTACATGTGGAGGTGATGCCCTTCACGTCAGGAGATGACGCTCTGACGCTGCTGTGGATCTAGTAGGGAGATTCTAATTAAAGAATATCTGGCATGAGCAGACAATAACTGCTGGTCTACTCTAACGGTTCACAGGTATTGCAAAACGTATATTTTTGTATCTAATTGGATTTGGACCTTGTGTAAATGTGGTCCGAGATGTTTGGTAGTGTTGTGAGATTATTGCGAGATATGTGTTTGATGTAATGAGCTTGTTTCAACGGTTCAGCCGTTGATTCAGCTGTTGGTTCAGAGCGTCATTATAATATGCCGTTTTAGCATAAACTCTAGTTACACCACAGTTTTATAAGTGTAAGTGTCACTAACTTAAACAATGCTATTATAAGTAAGTTACTTTAAAGTGAGTTAGTTTATCGGAGTTAAAATACTAAAATTTGATATTTAAGATAGTTTTCTTATTTCCCGTCAGTTGCTAACGTAGCGCTATTGCACCATCTTGTGAACACCGCGGTGAAGTGCAAGTGTGTAAGAGAGTGATATGTCAAATGTGTAAGAGGTTTTAGTATGTTATAACTGTATTTGAAGATTCTAAAGTGAATTTGCGTTAGCCTGATATTTGTTAGTATTTGGCATTGGCTAGCCTTGAGTATGTGAAATATATATGTATATGTATGTATATATGCACTGTCAGCAGAGAGTTTAGAGTCATGATGACTTGTATGAAATTGGCAGTTGACAATAAAAGAATATCTGGCATGAGTGGACAATAACTGTTGGTCTTCTCTAACGGTCCGCAGCTATCTAACCTGGTTGCACAGAGCATCCCAGCCTGTGTAACACTTGCTACTGACGCCAAATAACTCCTAGGTTTGGTGCCGGTAACATTTACAGTTTATTTAAAGTTTTGGATGGAATTATGAGAAAATTACAAATTTACATTTCCTGGTTTTCACACTTGTGCTCCACTGTAGAAAGTAGTTGATTTATTTATTTATTTTTTTAGCATTTTTGCCATTTTACATTAAGATTAAAACTGGATTTAAAAAATGTAATGCTCACATTCATCATGAGCTGATTAATATAAAATGAAATGATCTATTAGATATTATGATTTCATTTCAGCCTTGCACTTCGTCTGCTGGCAGTGGTAGGAATGACAGTAGTTGCGTTTGTTTGAGGAAGACGTTATGTTCTGATTTGTGTATTTACCAAACCATCAAAGAACGGCGGGGACTTGATGTAGGTTGAATTGGGGTCCCACGTGTAAAGCTTGTCAGAGGGAGCAACCAGAGAGTTCCAGCGTTCGTTCACTTTCTGCAACGACACAAAAGATTCATGTCAATCATATTTCTCCATAACACTGCTAGAATGCTTCTTCTTCTTCTTCTAGCCGACAGACGGAAGGTTACGCTACCTCAATCTTCTCGTAGACTTCTTTGAACATTGACGGGATGACAAAGGTTCTCTCCACAGCCTGGATCTCCTCTCGTGTGGGCCAGATATCACTCAGGAAAATCTCTCTGCCTTCAGAGTTAACAGCTATGAAGGAAACAGAGGATGAAGGTAGCTTCAGTGATGTCGCTAGGTACACTTCCTAACAATACCGGAACTATCCCTTTAAGATAGACAAAACCTTGCTGCTAGGAAACCTCAAGCTGGCATCTACAGTTCGGTTTGCTCCCTCCGTTGTCGTGGACGCCGACTGCACTTGAGGTTTCCATCACTCAAGTTGAAAAACTGGAGGACGGTCAGTTCCTTCATTAATAAGTGGCTGGGACTGCCAAGCTCTCTAAGCAGCATCTACTTGTATAACAAAGGAGCCCTGGAACTTCCTCTCCAAGGGCTAACTGAAGAATTTGAGTGTGCTAAGGCGAGATTGACTCTTTCAGAATCCAGGGACAAGGTTATCCGGGCAACCGTACCAAGTACTGCAGCAGCGGGAGGAAGGAAATGGTCCAGTTGAGGCGGTTCAGCAGGCTACTCATGCATGCTGACATTATTGGAAAGGTGCAACAAGGACAAGGGGGATGTTGGCACAGGGTCAAACAGGGCCCTTCTGGCACAAAGCAACAACTCTGCAATCAAGGCAAGTATTGCAAGAAGGTGGAGAAGAGCTGGCACTGAAGATAAGCAACTGCCATCCACTCAAACTGCCTGACTGTTTCTATGTTAGGACCTGAGGAAAAACCACGCTGAGTTCTATGAACTTCAACTGACATTCAGATTACACCGAGGAGTCAGTCTAATAGTCACTGGCTAACGCCAGAAGCTTTTTTGATTGTCATATCATGTTATAACAATGTTGACTGTGCAAATATAGATATTTGAAATCCAAAGACACACTGCAGTCTAACAGATTCAACATTTGGCTCCAACTTGCATTTATATTATCTGTGAACAGAGCCAGATGTGCCTGCTGGCTCTCACCATAATGTGGTCTAACCAAAGTAATACACAGATCACAGATTGGTTCTTTGTCAAACTCACCACAAACTGATTCTTACAGCAATATTTGCCTTCAGAGGCCTGGATTGATTCAAGAGTAAACACACCCTCAGTTTCTGTGAGGTCTCCGTGGTGTGTGACGACAGGTGTGAGGGATTGTGGGTACCCTGACAGACAGTAATCACTAAGTGAAACTAGCATGCATAGTTACGTACATACCTGTGGTGCTACTGACCAGCCTTGAGCAGCTACTGATGTCTTCTCTGAGCGTCGGCTGTGTGCTGTTACTGTTAATTAGCAATAAATGTCTTAAGAACCTCTCATAGCTAGCTATGCTAAGTTGGCTCAAAGGTCTAACCACACACAGAGGCACAATTCTTGAGAAGTGACAAAACAATAATCTTTCAAAGCTGATAATAAAAGGTGGGTTACTATCATCTTTTGTCAGTCCACGAATTCTCCTTCCTTCCTCAGAATCTGGGGCATACATTACCCACAATCCAACCTGATGACTTTATAACCTTTTACAGGGCGGTTCCCATTCCCAAAGCATTATGAGCATTAATAACGAGTGCTTACAACTATTGCTATAAGCACACTATAGTGTTTATAGTGATTTATAGACATGGGCGTCATGAAAAGTGTTAAAGCAGCTGAGCATTGAGCCAGATAAGCAGCACATCTGTGCCGTTCTACTCACCGATTGGCTCTGTCTCAAAGTCTATCCTCACTGTGCCGGCTATTGCGTAGGCGATGACGAGCGGCGGGGAAGCCAGGTAGTTTGCTCTGGTGTTGGGGTGGACTCTCCCCTCAAAGTTTCTGTTTCCTGATAGGATGCCTGCAGCAACCAGATCGCCCTGAAACACAAATCAATGAAAACACCTCAAGTGACAGAAGTAAGGAGGAAAATACTGTATATTATTATTTATATTTATAACTGTATTACTGTTTATCTACAAAGCTTCTAAAATGAAAAGAGAAACACAACAAGAGAAGCAAATAACAATAAAGAAAGCAAAGGTAGGTTAAGTGACTGCAATAGTCCTGTTAGCACAGGACATGTAAGAGTGTGTGTATGTGTGTGCGTGTGAGTGAATGCTGGGAAGAGACAGAGAGAAAAAGAGAGAAAGTGCTAATGATTGCCTGAAGACGTGAAATGATACAGCAGAGACAAACAGCCTCTTGGTACCTGAGTTATGGCCTCCACCACCGGCTCTGGGAGAGGACCGCTGTTGCCTATACAGGTCATGCAACCATATCCAACAACCTCAAAGCTAACGGGAAAGACAAAATGTTTGTTTACAAAGGTAGCAAATGATCTAGAAAGAGCTTCATATCAACTTTGACACATCTTTAGTATGGTTGTTCTGCAATTTCTCATGACCTGCGCATCATGTAGTACTCGTTGAACAGCTAGACTGAAAGTACTGTAAAAAATACACTAGACTTGGTCGATGTGACGATATACATTTAGCTTTAACGTGGTCATTTTGAGTGAATGCAGTTTTCATCTTTCCAAGCGGGGATGTCCCAATCTGATCCTAAAGATCAGTATCAGGGCTGATCCAGGCAATTTTGACTGAACATTATCGGCTATATTAAGAATAAAAGTTAGCACAACCCTTTATTTTAAGAGGAGCAAAAAGTTTTGGTCCAGTAGATCACCTCAGGGAGCATCCGTGAAACGGGCTGCAATGTAATCCTTTAAGCAAAAATGTGCCTGTCATAGAATGTCCACTAAAAGTGTTTATTTTGTCCACTGGCAGGCTCAGAAAGTTATTCGAAATGTCTGACAATATCATGGAAATAATCCCTACAGAGATAAACCATTTGTTGAAGTGTAAGACTGTTTTGTTCAAGCCAGACTCCAATGACAAAAACAGTCATTTTGCCTCACAGAACACAGGAGTTTGCTCGTCTACCGCAGGCATGTCCAAAGTCCGGCCGATGTAACTTTTATTTTTAAAATGTTAGTATTGGCCCCAGGTATCTTCACATTGTCAAATCTGGCCCTCTTAACAAGAAGTTTGGACACCCCTGCTCTACCGCTTCCTTGATCGGTTAGTTAGTTTGGTTGTGATTATATCATTGTGTGTGAGTGTGAGTGATCTAGATTCACGACAAGGCTGCGCAAAGTGGAACTGATCAGATCGGTGAGAACATTTCGGCTCTGACTTTTTGTTTGTCCAAATGCAATACCAAGGTCAGGCAGTGGATGTCACCATTTTCACTGCATCACAAGCTTTTCAGCATAGTTTCTTCACTGTGATTTAAAGGCTTCAGAAAGGCTTTAATATCTCTGTGTATTCAGACATTGCAGGTCAAGTTACAAATCAGTGAACAGGACTGCTTCATGGAAGTATTGGTACCTATATAATTACATAGTGTCTATAGCTGTATCTATGACAACAGAGCAACTCACTCTGCTGACTCCATCTGAAGACTACAGTTGAAATGTGAGTGAAAAAGTCAAAAATAATGTCTGTCCTTCCCTATATGAGATCAACCATAACAAAAGACAACTGACTGAATGAGCAGCTTACCCCAGCTGAGAGAGGTAGTCCATGACACCGCTCTCCTTTAGGTAGTAGGTGACCACTCCACTGCCGGGTGACAGGCTGGTCTTTATGTACGGCTTCACGCTCAAGCCGCAGTTTATCGCCTTCTTAGCGAGGAGTCCTGGAGGAAGAGCGTCTACCTTTAATAACTGTGTCACATAACAGTGCATCATAATCAGTCTCCATCCTGACTCTACACCTACCTGCTCCAAGCATGACAGACGGGTTGCTGGTGTTGGTGCAGCTGGTGATAGCAGCGATGACCACTGACCCGTGGCTTAACGTGTACTCTTTCTCGTTAAACTGGAAGGGGACCGAAGTGTCGTGACGCTCAGGAGCCACTTGGAAGCCCTTGAAACCTTGCTGCAAATGTCCCAAAACAAAATAAAATGAGTAAACCAACGCCCTGAAATGTAAATAATAATCTTTGAGAAAAGAAAGAAAAATACAAGATATTTTCACTCATTCTGAAAATAATGTTTTTTTAATTAAATTATATTTAAATATATTTCACTATGATTGTGGCTGTATTATTACATGTGACTATCAAACTAGTGTATTGTTACAACGTCACATTAAGTTATTGTTATAATAACTTAAAGGTCCAGTTTGTAGAATTTAGTTCCATCTAGTGGTGTAATCGCTGCATTGTAATCTCCTCACATCACCCTCACCTTCCTAGTGTAAAGGAGAAACAACACTGTCTAGAATCACTATGTAGTTTGTCTGTTCTGGGTTACTGTAGAAACATGTGTGTTTCAACATGGCGGCCTCCATGAAAGAGGACCCTCTCCCACTGTAGATATAAAAGGAGAATATTTAAGTACCAAAAATAAAAAGGTTCTTATTTTCAGGTGATTATACATGCATGAAAATATAGTTATGAATATTATATTCCATGTCTGCCTTATTCTGAAAATTAAGTCCCCAAATCTTACACATTGGACCTTTAATAATATTTAAGTTTACGTCATAACAAAAGACTTTTCTTATTATAATGTCAGAAGTTTCTATGTCGTTATAACATGAAACGTTCATGTTATAACGTGACACTGGTCCATTTTCTTTTCCTCACATGGCAATAATATGTTTCTGTGAAATGTTAACATGATTTTGTTTAAAAAAAGAAGTTTGAATTGTTCAAAGACAAATATTAATTATTGTCTAACCAGAAAGCAGCCATATAAAAAAGTTTATGATTCTGAACAGACATGTGATGCTAGCTACAAATGTAGCTAAAGGACTACAGATGCTCTTTGTGTCTGTAACAAATAAACCTTTGAATCCTTCATTCCTTAAATGTCATGCATGGTAAACATCCTGCTACGTACCTTTGCTCCCAGGCAGGTTTCAAAGTCTGATTTCATGTCGGACACAGGAATTCTGTCCTGGGGTCTTTTGGGACCGCTGCAGCACGGAACCACTGTGTTCAGATCCAACTCTACAACCTGACAAAGAGAGAGACAGAGAGATAGTTTCTCCTTATTATATTTTGTGTAGTCTCATGAACCAACTTACTGCTAAAAAGAGACACCCAGGTGTGTCTCTTATTGTTATTGTTATAATCAGGAAGTGTGTCATCTAGTCTTTTATGCGCTCAACGATCGAGGACATAAAATGCTAAAACATCAAAATGATGTAGAGACCGACCTGAGTGAAATCTGGATCCTGAGAGGCGTCGTCGTAGTCTCTGAACATGGACACTGCCTTCAGGTACTTTGCAATGTAGACCAGCTTTTCTGCTTCTCGCCCTGAACACAAACACACAAACCATGAAAAGCATTTATTTTGATAAATCAGTCCAAATCTCAAGTCCGTTAGAGTAAGTGAGGAAGTGAAAGCTGGTGTTAAGCACCTGAAAATGTTGCCACTCACCAGTCTGCTCGAGGTACTGCATGCTGACGTTGTCCACAGGGAAGAAAGCTGCTGTGGCTCCGTACTCTGGACACATGTTGGCGATGGTGGCACGATCGGCGATAGACAGCTGAGCAACACCGGGTCCGAAAAACTCCACAAACTTCCCCACGACACCCACCTGACGGAGGTGCTGAGAGCACAGGGGGAAAGGGACAAAGTCAGAAATGCTAAACACGACACATGTTGACCCAAAGTCAGTCAAACATTCTCTGCATGGGTCTTATTTTTGGTTATTTTACTGTGAATGTTACGATGGTAAATGGTTGTAAACTGACTCTAATTACCTTAGTAACAGTGAGGACGATGTCAGTGGAGGTAATGAGCTTGTTGGGGGTTCCACACAGCCTGTATCCCACCACCTCAGGTAGTACCATGCTTATTGGCTGACCCAGCATTACAGCCTCCGCCTCAATTCCACCCACACCTGAAGGTCACATGACAAATCTTATTGAGAACTTCATGATCAATTCCAGCACGGTGTTGTTTAGCAAGAATGTGGCCAATATGAATAAACTTCCCAATCACTGTATGTGTAATTATATTGCTACATGCATACATAAGCTAACGTTTGCTAGTGTTGCACATTGTTGACGCTGTAGAGAAGCTGGGAGAGACGGCACATGGGAGTCACATTCTTTGGAAAATTCATCCTGAAATCTTTACATTGGAATCAGTCAACAGGAATTGGTGGAAGAGTTCATCTTTGAAGTTCACAAATACATAAAATTCATCCTTAAAGTGCTTCAGAATCTTACATTTGGCAACAATATGTACAAATCCAATACCTTCATAAAACAACTCTGCTCAGTGATTTGCAACAATATTAAAGGCAAACGTACCACAGTGTAACTGGTACGACAACATCACTGACAGATGACAATGGATCTGGTCTCAGGGTCTCTATACACTGTCACCATTTTCCAACCCTAGCACACTGGATGGGAAGATGGGATTTTTTATGCTTTATTTTATCTTTTTATCTTATCTTTATAAAATCTAACAAAAACTATGAGATCATCAGTGGAATGTCATTTAAAATACGTTTGACATTTCCTCTAATATGATGCAGCGGTTAGCACTGTCGCCTCACAGCAAGAAGGTTCCTGGTTTGAACCTTGGCTGGTTCCTTTCTGTGTGGAGTTTGCATGTTCTCCCCGTGTCTGCGTGGGTTCTCTCTGGGTACTCCAGCTTCCTCCCACAGTCCAAACACATGAACTCAACAGGTTCATTGGTGACTCTAAATTGGCCGTAGGTGTGAATGTGAGTGTGAATGGTTGTTTGTCTCTATGTGCCCTGTGTTGAACTGGAGACTTGTCCAGGGTGTACCCCCCCCCCTCGCCCAATGTCAGCTGGGATAGGCTCCAGCCCACCATGACCCTGATGAGGATAGGCGGTTACAGATAATGGATGTATGTATATATTTCCTCTAATATTTAGTTTCAATATCAGCGTGCTGTGTATCATGTATCATGCTTTTCCTTCTTTCTTCCCCCCACACACACCTACTACTCCTTACAACACACACAAACATGAACCACCCAGGTGTATTTACTGTTGTTTTACCTGAACCCTGACTTGTTAAATAAACACTGTGTCTTCAATGTAAATACCAGTTAACGTCTCCATATTTCTCTGTGTGTGTCTGCAGCAGAGCTGTGTGATTGTCAGTAAGCCACACAGGTGAAGGAGAGCGAGGTGGAGATCGCAGATGCTGTCGTTCTGATTGTCTCATCTGTTTTTTAAAATAATTTATGATAACTTAGTTTTGAATGTAAAATTAACAGATTGGATAGTTTTAAACATGTGATATCGTGATAGTATCGAAGTATCTTATCGATAACTCAACTGGTTGTGAACAACCTCGATGTGATGTAAACACAGGACGTGCTAGGTTTGCTGACGCCGTGACTTCCATTTTTTTCTTGAGTGATCAACATTTACAATCTCCTCCAACACATTAAACTCACAGCAGACATACAGTAGATGAGACATGGTCTTACCCCAGCCCAGGACTCCCAGTCCATCGATCATGGTGGTGTGGGAGTCAGTTCCCACCAGGCTATCGGGGTAGAAGTACCCATCATAGTTGAACACCACTCTAGCCAAGTACTCCAGGTTGACCTGGTGAACGATCCCTGAACCAGGAGGAATGATTCGCATGTTCCTGAAGGCTTGAGAGCCCCACTGAGAAGGACAGACAACATGTTTAAAGGGTTGGTTACCTATACATGAGACATGCAGACCTCACACTGGGTTTGTTAAAATGTCGCACCTTTAAGAACTGAAATCTCTCTCTGTTGCGGTCAAACTCCAAGTCCTGGTTTTTCTGCAGGCTGTCAGACCTGAAGGGAAAAGAACCAGTGTGTTAGAGTACAGAGAGAGACCTGGATGGAGAATAACAGTTTGACGAATGTGGTCTTACTTCCTGTTAAAGTCCACTTGGATGGAATGGTCAATGACGAGGTCAGCGGGGCACACGGGATTAATATTCTCTGGGTCGCCGCCCAGTTTCATCACCGCATCCCGCATGGCAGCAAAGTCCACCACGGCAGGGACGCCACTACACGGAGAGAGAGACAGCATGTCAGAGTGACCACTCACCATCTCCATCACCATCACCAGTTAAGCCATAGTCCACCATAGTGCAGTGCCAATATTGATTTTTATAGATGACTAAAATATGTTTTGTCCCCCGTCCACAGCAGTATATTCAGTCTTTAGTGTGGGTCAAACACTGGATCCTACAGTTCCCACACTGCACCTCAATAGCATCTTTATATAAGACACTCTGTGTCTGATAAACAACAAAGTCCTCAGTGTTTCTCCTATAATAAGACAGGCCTCCACACAACAGGAACCTGCACAAGTGAATGGCAGTAACAGTAGCAGATCTGTTCATATAGTGTGTTTGTGGGAGCATGTGGAAAGCCGGCGACAGATCATTAACAGGTCAACACCATGAGCCAACAGCCACAGAGATCCTTGAAATTTTTAAAGCAAGGCATTTAAAAAAAAACACTAAACTAATGAACATGAATGAGTTCATTTTAATCTGTGTGAAGTGAACTTTGAGCTCCTGAAGTGTCAAATTGCACAACGCTGGTTTGAACTGAGAGCGTGATTTCTCAGTACCAGGCTACAGCTCACACAGCTCATGACTGCTTTTGATGGCAGCAGAAATCTATGTTTAAATTAAGAATTTAAATATAGACTAATCTTAACTCTTGGTTGGGCACAAACATATGAACCTGTGGTAAAATTTCCACCTGATGATGCCATGGAGACATTTTTCTCCAAGCCAAAAGGATAAAGTGCACGCTGTGCTCATGATGTGTTAATGTTTGTTTTTTTGCAAAGCTTATGAAGCTTAAGCAAAGCCGGACAAAAGTTTGAACCTAAATATAAATTGCAGAAAACAATTCAAACAGAACAACCTATGGAGCAACTCAGTGTCATTCTAATGTGTCCACATACGTGAAGTCCTGGAGGATGACACGGGCTGGTCTGAATGGGACCTCCACAGTTTGAGTCTGGGTCTGCTTCCAGTTCAGGATGCTTTCCACATCGGAGCGCTTCACCAGAAACTCATCACAGTTCCTGACAGCAGACTCCAGGAGGACCCGGATGGAGAACGGCAGACGGTCTGAGGAACAGACGGACAGTGAACCTCTCTGGAATATATACCACTTAAAAAACTATTCAACTACCACTGACAAAAAGTTTAATATCTGCATTGATTATGAGTTGCTGTTACCATATCTGGGATCTCCAAGTTTGGACAGATTGTAAAACTGCTGCGTTGGGTCCGCGGGGTTCAGAGGCTCAACTAGATGTTGAAAAGGGTTATTCACAGTCGCAGACATCGTCCTCTGTGTTCGAGTACAGATCTAAAAGAAGAAATGTGAGCAATATTAACACCATTAAATAAATAACAGAGAAGCAGAGACAGCGAGACATACTTACTTTATGCTTTTTCTGTTTGGAGGGTTAATTACAAGCCTAGTCTACGATCTGAGGTCTTTCCATTCAGTGTGGAGATGGATTAGCCTTTAAGGTTGCAGTCCACGTGGGTTGGCAGGACTAAGGGTTAGTGAACTCTTGGCCCATGTTTTACAAACCTTACATAACTAAATCTCATTAGCAATCTGATAAAACATGTGCAGCTAAATGTTCTGTAAGCTTTATAGTTGTTGAAAACGCAAAAAAACACAAACTGAATAAGACACTGACACACTGTGATCTTCCACAGTTCGTTTCCTTGAGAGGTAAATGTGTGTAAAAGGTGAACTGATAAAAGAGCAGCTTAAAGGGCCCTCACATCCTGAATGTCCACATACTTGGCAGGTTAGTTCAGGCCCACGCCGAAGCTCTGCTGCAAAGTGCAAAGTCAATTTATGATACTGACGTTACTGTGTGCAACAGAGCTCAGTGAAAACTCAGTGAGAAGCTGGAAACAAATGCAGGTGGCTTCACTCACCAGCCAAAAAACAAAACAATAATAATCTGACTGGCTGGTGAACTTTGAGAGTTCACTACATATTTCACTGGACAATAAAGTTAAATTTGCAACTTGCACGTGTCTAATGTGACAATATGAAATGAACTGATGATGACAAGTGCTGGGTGTTGAACTTTTAGATTTCTTTGGTTCAAATCTAAATGTGTCCATACACTCAAAAAACTTTTAGGCCACTTATGCATTTCAATTGAAGAGAAAAATTCCATCCATTTGAATTACATAGTTTTAAAACAAATTGACTGACTCAAAATGACTGCATTCAGTTTCTCTAAACGTCCAAACCTTCTAAACCTTCCACTACACTACTGTGCAGTGGAAGCACATTGAGTTTATTAGTACTATTACATAAATCGTATTACTTGCTTCACATTAAGTTTATGAGTCAATTTACATTAAACATATGTAATTCATTCAATCAAATTTCCTATGAAATGAATTACAAATGAGAATATTTTGCTCATTTATGTTGAGACCATATGTAACATGTGAGAATTTGACATTGTTTTGTTAAGTTATAAATCATGTTCATATTCCTCAAATTAAGGCTATCAACGCAATGTTAACAGCTCATAAACCGACGTTATATTACATTAATTTTTAAATTACGTTTAAATTATGTGAATATTTTTATTCTAAGCAAAACCACTATTGCATATTGTGTTTTTCTTGATTTTTATTGACAAACTAATCCTGTCCTACGAGCTTCATTCATATTTCATATTCATTTATAACCATTCAAATCACTCGGCCTTCTGACGTAACACTGTTAGCATTAGCTACTTAGTCAAACTTAGCATTTACAAACGCACACGTTTTGTATGAAGACACTGAAGTAGAGGAACATTCTTAGACATATTCTTAGTGTCTTTTCCACTCATAATATCAGCATGACTTGACACGAAGGAATATATATATGTGTGTTATATATGTGACAGTGACAGTCAAAGTAGCTAGCCTAACGTTACGGGCTAAACTATTCTGCATGACAGCGCGAGAGCGTTTCTACTACGTCAGCTGTGTCACCTCGCGGACAGACAGACAGACAGACAGGTAGCTGAAGTTCGGCGGATTTGAATAACTTACTTGTGTGGGCAGCAGAGATGACACCGCAGAGCACCGCCGTGTGTGAGGTTACATACACACTGACAGCAAGCCAACATAAAATGAATCACTGTGTGTGTATGTGTCTGTTCCGGCACCAGCAGCAACAACAATTCTACTTCCTGTCTACTTCCGGAGTTTTCGAAATAAAAGCACAACTACACTCAAATGACTTAGTTTTCAAAATAAAGCACCACTACACTCAAGTGACATAGTTTCCAAAATAAAAGCACCACTACACTCAAATGACAGAAAAAAGTAGAATTTTGTGGCTTCAGTGAAATTCAATTAATCTAACAGTCAGTCTTCACTACGATCTGCAATTAAATATTGACAAATCTTTCATGGTTTCGCTTCGCAGCAATTATAACTATAGCTTTCAAAATAAAAGTGCTTAAAAGTGTCTCATAGCTAGGGGCTTAGCAGATTACCTATTACATCCAGAGTCAACCTTCTCCTCCTTTGGCCTCAACCCTATTACACATCAAAGGTGGAATAGGGCCAAAACTAATGGGTCTGGTACATCGGGCCACATCTATATTACCTTGAATATAGATATGGTCAGTGTATATTAATTGATGCCTGTTAGAGTTTGGGTAGCAGAACCACTGATTAATTTCAGAACAGGTGTAACATTAAAGATCCCATATTGCAGACAGTGAGAATTCTCTTTTTTTAAAAATAAAAATAAAAATAAAAGCAGGTCTTGGTGTTGTGCAAATACTGTGAAAGTATAAAAACAGTCAATCCACAGAGAAATGCGTACAGCCTATATTCAGAAACTATCTTTAAACGAGCTGTAAGTACTTGTGATGTCACAGTGCACCGAGATCCACCACAAGGGCTACAATCTGTTTTTAATGTCACTTTTTGGTTACATTCTCAAAAACTCCAAAATATTCCGGGAACTCCAGTCAGCGACACTCATGTTGGTTTTGCTGTGTTGACTTTATCCCGCTTTAAATCTTTTCAATGAATCCATTTGGCACAGGTCTGACAGCTTTAGCTTTGAACTAAACAATAAAAAAAGTCAAGTATAACACATTTTCTTCAGTGTAATATCTGTCACTATATTCTGCAAAAAACTGTACCCAAACTGGAATCTTCTATTTCTGTGAGATGTTAAACTAAGTTTACAGTTTACAGGAGGCACAAAGTAAAACTTTCAATAAATAGCTGTTTTTAAAAATAAAATAAAAAAATCGTGAAACTTGAAAGAAACATTTTGTGAACAGAAACATCACTCTTTCAAACATAGCATCAACATATGCAAACGTCTGAACTTTTGTCTGAAGTTGTCCATTTGAACTAAGTTTTAGGTTCTTTTCTCAGTTTTCTCCGGTGTGTCGGGGTCAGAGTCGGACTCTGAATCTTCCTCCTCTTTTTCCTGGACCGTTTTTCCATCCTTGTCGACAGCCACCGCTCCTTTCCTTTGAGGCAGGACGGTGAAGAAGGCCTCCTGCCAGCTGCCCTTCTCCAGGTATGCCAGGATGATCTCAAATACTGCAGGAGGAACAAAAGCACACGTTTAAACCCAGGTTGGGTGCAAAAAGCCAACGTCTTCACACAGAACAACGTTGAAACACTAGGTCAATACACAAGGTGGATAAGAAAATACTCATAAGTGAGAAATATATAGAAAAAAGTAATGCTGAAGTCACAAAGTCGTGCTGGTGTTAAAGAGTCTGACAGCTGTTGGAATGAAGGACCTGTGGTAGCTCCTTCTTACATGGTGGGAGTAGCAGTCTGTTGCTGGAGGAGCTGTTTAAGGCCTCCACAGTCTCATGCAGGAGGTGAGAGGAGTTGTTCATGATGGAGGTCAGCTTTGCTAACATATATGCTTCAGTGAGGGTGTTTTCAATCATTATGCTTCACTTCTACACGAGAAAGGGTTATAAATGAGAACAAACCAATGAGAAGGTATCTCTGGTAAACATCCCCAAATCCAATAAAGAGTAGGACCGTGCTACTAACGCTAACATTAGCCTCACACAACAACATCTGAAACTGGCTCCCATACTGTGGATGTGTCAGTTCTGAATAGAGCTTTCTGGAACATTAGGTGTAACCCAAGTGGCAACCTCCGTGCAACCTCCATGCAGAAGTGCCAAAAACTGCAATTCCTTGAGCGGCCACTTGAGGCTGGCTCCAGAAGTTAGTCAATCTCCATAAGTTTCCATGATAAAATGTCCAACTTCACAGCAGAAATAAACATGTTTACAGCCTGGTACAAAAAGAAAGGTTTTGGTCTCTGTAGGTAATTTCCCCATATGTAGCCTAAAATGTTGGATCAGGCATCAGTGTCATTATTAGCCCCAAAATGGGACCATGCTACCATGCTAGCGTAAAAAGCCTAAATCCCAAACAAACAAAACAAACAAAAGAAATAAACATGTAAGTAGTGCATTACGTGACAGAAATGCAGGGGTACCGACATTTTTGCCCATGACTGTAGATGTTAATGTTAATATTTAAAGTTCAGGTATATGTATTGAAAAGAAATGGTATCAGAACATCCGGTCCTCACCATGGTTGACTGCTAGAACCTTCCGACTGTTCATCTTGACAAAACTGCTCAGAGGAAGCTGGGCGTGATCAATTCCCAGCTCCTTCGCCCTCTCAAACGTGATCCCCTGCGAACAAAACCCAGACAGTAAGGTGAAGAACAGTTCAAATCAACAAGCAGGAATCATCATCCGGCATGGCACTGCAGCCGTGAAGTCAGACTCACCTTATGATGGTTGTGGTCCACCAGGCCTCCTATCACATAGGCCTTTTTTTGGTCCAGCTCTTCCAGCACGTTGGGAGAGTCTGACGTCAAGTACACCAGGTCCTCCTTAGCCACGACCTCACTGTAGTGCTCCGTTTTAATGCTGATGTCCTGCACACAACAGCAGCATGCACATATATACAGTTATGCAAAGTCAAAATGATATCAAAAAGAACATTTATGCAAAAAAATGTTATTGCTTCCGAGCTGCAAGGATCAGCACAAGAAGAGAAGAAGACCATCATTCAGGATCAGATTTACCTTCCAGTTCACCCATCCTTTGTCCTTTTCGTCCATGCTCTGCTTCAGCTGTCCTCCCAGGCTTGTCAGATAAAACTGGAGACGTGAGAGGAGTGGTTAGACATCGGACAGGATCGTCTCTACTGTTTCACGTCAATCAGCGGCCACTAACCTGCACTGGATGCAAGGCTCGTCTGTTCTCCGCGTAGCACCTCTGGATCTGTTTGTGAAGCTTCCGGACATCCTGAAGACACGACAGGAGAGAGTCAGTGCCTCAGTTCATATCTCAGCACAGACACGGTGGTGGCGGTTATCCCTCCACGGAGCACTTTACCTTGATCAGCATGAGGCTGTCGAAGCTGCAGTCCACCACCAGCCTCAGCGAGCTGGGCGTCACTTCTCTGCGTGGACGTTTCCTCACAGTCTGGGCCTCTCCTCCCTCCTCCTCCTCCTCCTCCTGATGATGATGATTCTGCCTCTGCAGCCGGCGCTGCTGCTTCCTCTCCTTACGTTTCTGTCTGCAGCAGAAAGCACAGCACAACACTTTCAGTTAGAACAGTGACCCGGATTATTACTTTGGACTTTTACTTCTAAATAAAGTGGCTTATGTAATGTTAATAAAGTATAGTTTTGTATACAAGTCATCTGTTCATCGGTCCTGTTTTCACCCTGCTAAAGTGATTTTTGTATTATTCTAGATGTTTCCAGATCTTACAGTATCATAACTGATGGGTGGGGATATAAAATAAAAATAACAGAGCAGCACTAAGGACCAGCGTGCACCTGAGGTGGACCATGATCTGTGAGGTTTTACTAGAGCAAGAGCTGCCAAAGAAGAAATTAATTAAATTAAATGCAAACGTCTGCACAGAAGTTATGTCGTAATTAACCACAGTCATGAACAAACAGCCATTACAAACAACAGAACCTCAGACTGACATGTCTGAGTGGACTCTGTCATGTGAGACAAACAGCCTGTGTTCTCACAGCGCTGTAGTTGAATGTTACGTTAGTTTACTTACTTTCGCAGCTCCCTCTCCTCTTCCCACTTCTGCTGCTTCAGCAGCTTCTTCCTCTGCCTCTTGGACAGACTCTGGCTCTCTGCTGGAGCTCCTCCGTTGCTGCTCTGCTTCTGGCCGCTCTCGCTGTCTTTATCATCGCTCTGCTGCCGGGCTGGAGCTTCGCTGTTCACGCTGTCATCAGCCATGTGTGAGAGAACAGCTGACTGACTGTCTGCTGGATGCTGCTGTGTTGTGTGTATGTGCGTGTGTTAGCTCGGTGGCTGCTGTTTGCAGAAAGCTAACTGGCGGCATTTAACAGCCAATCAGAGCTCTTCACTTTACACGTATGAGAAGAACGGAACGTCTTAAAGGAGCTTCACCTCCGTGATGTCCAGACAAACCGAGAAATGAACTACACAGCTACATGAGTTGTTAGCCACACAGTTCCACATGGATATTGTGTTGGCGCATACATGACGTCATTTAACCGCGTCAGAAGCATTCACATGCTGTCGGAAAGGTCCGTGGCTGCGTTCGAATTGTGGGACAGCATTACCTCCTTTCCTTCGTAACGGATGGTCCGGTGTATCCTATCCTAAAGGAGATCATAAAGGAAGCACTGAAGCTCCTTTCCTTAACAGTTAGAGAATTCGAACAGCTCCCATCATGGCGGCCACGTTAACACTTCCGGGTCATTTCACTCAGTTAGGAACCTTACCTAACCTATTCGGCCGCACCCCATGTGTTGACGTGAAAACTTTGATGACTTTGTCAGTCACAGGTTTGATCCGCTGACAGCTGCTGACCCTCTCAGATTAGTGTGTCTGTTTCCTGTCAGTCCTGTCAGTGTTTGTAAAAAATGAGTGCTGGATCACAGGTTGGATTAGCAATGAACTGGGCCCATGTGAGCAGCTCTGCGTGGGTTAATACTGCCATCTTGTGGCTGAACAGCAGGTGTGACCAATGCTGTCAGCAGGCTGAAAAATGAATCCTGAACATTTCTATAATTTGGTCTGAACAAAATAGTTTGTTTCAGTCCACTGATTTTATCCATGAAGTTCAGTTCACTCCTCATAAGAAGAGGTCCAAGAAAATCACCCTGTTACATTCCCCCATATGTGACTGTGGAGCTGATGAACAGTGTTAAACTGCACTATTAGGCTTTGTGGACCTCAGTTATTGTTCCTCCTCCTCTCTCATGTGATTGGCATGGGAATCTGGGGGCCTTCAGCCTATCACATTCCAGCTGAGGACCTGGGGTGCAGTCGAATATTTCAATTATTACCTCATATGACATTTCAAAACACTTTTCCTTGATCTTGATGGAGCTCCAGAGGATAGAGTCTAAACCGGACTCTCTATGGTCACTGAGCTGAGCTGATGATGCAGCGATTGTGGGACGTGTATCAGAAGGAAATGAGCAGGAGTACAGTGAGGTCATCACAGACTTTGTCACCACCTTCACATCAATGGCAGGAAGACGAAGGAGATATCCAATCCCTGGATGTTCGCAGGTGTGGTCTGAGGTGTCTTCCTCCAGAAGTCAGTGGATATCTCCTATGTCTTCCTGTCACTGATGTGAAGGTGGTGACAAAGTCTGTGATGACCTCACTGTACTCCTGCTCATTTCCTACTCATTCATCTACCCCCTCTAAGTACTGTCACAGTGCTTATTGATGCACTAACATGTCCTAGTCGCAGTGTATCTTGATTGTTTCCCTTTTTTTGTAGGTCGCTTTGGATGAAAGCATCAACTAAATGACTAAATGTAAATGTAAACACACATACCTGGGTGTTCACCTCAACAAGAAACTGGACCGGTCAACCAACACAGACTTCCTGTACAAAAAGGGTCAAAGTTGTCTTCAGTTACTGAGCAGACTGAGCTCCTTTTGGAGTGTGCAGGACTCTGTTAAAAACACTGTGGTGGCATCCGCAACTCTTTAACACCAGCATGACTCAATGACTTTCCTCAGCACGACTTTTTAGGCAAGAAAATGCACAATCATCTTTCGATGAAGGCATACCTGATAATTCATAATCATTCCAGGTGACGACCTCATGAAGCTGACTGAGAGAATGCCAAGAGTTTGTTTTCTTTACACATAATTCAATATGTGTTATAACTGTGTACATTTATTTTATGTAAGGTAAGATAAGATAAGATGCTGTACTGATCCCTTACTGGGGACATTCACTAATGTTTATCTCTTTCAAAAGTATTTATTGTCACAAGTATTAATTAATATTAATATTAATTAATTTATTTTCACATTTGTTTTGTTATATTTGTATTTGTACTGTATGATAATGAGTGATGATGCCCGCTAACTATGTCACAGTCTATGTCAAACCCTGACACCTGAGACACCCTGAGACCCTGGCCACCACGGCTGAAAAGGAAAACCTTGAGGCTGCACCACAGTGGATTGATTTATATTGTCACTGGTTTCCAACCTGTGGCTCTCAAACTCCACTAGGGGTCGCCAAAGCTACACAGGGATTCATGAGGCCTTCTAAATTTGAACGGGTAGGATAAAAAACACAGTATGTCAGCATGTCATTAATTTCTGTCAAGATAACTAAATGACATACAAACTTTTTTAGATTCTGTCCTATTAAGGACCTCTAAGTTAAGTTCAAATCGTGCATCAAATTTCCAGATAAATGAATTACTGTACATGTGGTTAACTGTTATTCTGTTATGATATAACATAATGTAACCCTGATGTTTAATAAAGACACTACAGACTGTGTTTAATCTAAGATTGTAGAGACTGCCTCCCCCCACACCTTTCCAATTAGGCAGGCTAAGTCCCATCATTTTTGCAAAGCTCCCAAAACGACACATTGCATATGTATTCATTTTAGGTTTTAATCACTTTTTATTGCTGATGGGTGAACAATTTGTAGCTTTAAAAAATGTGCCCTTTAACAACTATCTAAGTTTAACAGCCTGTGAACTTACTTCTATGTAAAGGAACAAATAGAATAAAGAGACTGACAGAAATAAAACAGAGCTTTCTCATTGGTATACAGCAGTTATGTTCAAGCAGCTCACTTCCCCCAGGAAAGCAGCCTCTGTCTCTGGCAGTAAGAGCCGAGCAGGTCCAGCTGTTTACTCATGATGATTGTGTGTCATGATTTTGATACTCAGTAACTCACTCTATACCTTCCACCAAAAGTGTTGTAGGTAGTGTCTTTGTAAACTTTCTGAGGGAAATAATTGATTAACTTATACTTGGAAAAGTCACCACAGCCTGGGGACAGGGACAATGATAACTGGGTGGAAACCCGCTGAGAAAAAAAAAATCACCTCAACTTTACAAATAAATTATTGATGACAACCTAAATGATCTAAAATACAACATTCATGGCTTTATTTCCTGTGTTTTGGTTCACTGGAAATGATTTTAAAATGAAATATAGTGAAATATTGAACAGGCTTTCTGGGTCCTTCTAAGCTCTAAGCTCTTTCAAATCCATCTCGAATATTTACCTTGTTTTACCACATTTCTGGTCGTGGAGCTTCTCATTTCAGGCAGAATCTAACTCCGTTGATCCACCTCATTTGCTTGATTCTATGGCTACAGTACATTTCGTGGGCAGTGTGCGGGATCAGACCGGATCACACAGGACAAAACACAAACAGACCGTCCCGTCCCGTCCGGAAGGCAAATTTCAAAAGAAGAAACATAATGACTGTAGTGTTGTTGCCAAGAAGCTCGTATTTCAATTGAGCACTTTTCCTTAATCGCTAATGACATAGCATGGTAATTTTATGATTTAATACAGTAAATATCTTAAATGTTGTTCCTTTAATAACTTAAACAAAAAGGGAAAAGAAACTTGAGGGAACATGTCACTTGCTTCCTCAGACACTGACATCAGCTGTTGCACCTGAAGACATTTCAAAGCTCAGCCTGCCGTCTTCTCGGTGGAAACCCCGCTTCCTGCGAGCTGAAGGAAGTGATGACTGCATAAACCCACCACACTGAAGTCATCATACAGGACATATTTCACAGCCACTGCCTCTGCACATTGACTGCCTGTCTATTTTCCTCTAACCGCAGGCATGTTGCCATTCAACACAGGCCTTTCCAAAAGTCCCATCGACACTGGCAAAAAAAGGGAAACACGCGAAGGCCGCCGTCGTGGGAGTCCAGAGGGCACAGAACTGAGTTTCGTGTCCAATACAGCCGAACAGCTTCCATGTCTCTGTTGCATCAGCAGAGGTTTTCTGGCTGTGGTACTGTGACAAGAAAGAAATTCATAGTGGGGATGCTAAAAAACACAAATCATATTTAAATGATGAATTAAATTACCATGATATGACACTAGTAGGGGACAAAAACTCACTCTTTACAGGCTCTTATTTTCTTGGGGTGGATCGAGAGTTCTGGTTCTCAAAAGAGGTAAAAGTTGGAATAGACTACTAAATCTAAATCGTATTAGCTTGTGTACTTTGGCAATGCCACCTCACAGTTAATGCTTTATGACTATTTACATTTTTGTGTGTCTGCTTTGAATTATGCATGCTTGGACTGTAATACTTTACCACACACACAGCCAATATATATACAGACGTACAAACAGTAATCTAATACATTTACAGAGAGTCGTGCAAGCTCTAATCCCTCAAGCAGTGTTGCTTGGTTTGTGGTCATTTTTAACTTCAGCCCAGCCTACAGCTTCCAGCAGCCAATTGTTGCAACACTGACTCAAGTCCCAGTGTGAAACCCAACTGGTGTCACTTTAACAAGTCTCTGCTGGTCTAAACTACCAGCATTATGGTTTTATATAGAAAGACCTCGGCACCACAATCATGTTTCATAACAGAGACTGTGGGCACTGGCATGGAGCCCTCGCAAAGAATAGCCTCTCTATCTGTCTGGCATCATGAAAATGATATATCCTTCTCTCGCTGCACTTTTACGTACGTGATTTGTTGAGTATTTTCTTTATTCAGGGATCAAACCTCAAGTCTAGATATTCAGCTGAATACCAACACCAACCTCTGATATTATGGCGGCTTCTCCCTAACCACAGCTATGAAAAGGTATTTTGGTAAATTAGTAATTAGCAGAAAGAAATTATCTTTTTGCAGTGACCGCACTGATTAAAGTGTTCTCTGGGGAATGTACATTCATTCAGCCTTATTTAAATCTCCAGGAATGATTGAGGTCATGGTCTTATTCTCAATGGCGTCTAATCAAAACAGAATAAATACACACAAAAGAAGCGACACAAGCAGACAACAACAGTTAAAACTAATTACATTGAAGAGGGGAGTAGTTTGTAATCATGGTTTTAAATTGACCTCAATTGTGCTGAGTTTTAATGTACGCTAAAAGCAGTTTTCCCAAATTTAGTGTTTGCACGCAAGACCTCAAGCATTAGCCAATTAGCCACAGTCAAATAATGACTAAGAGACCAGTTTAATAAGGAAGTGATATATAATGGCAATACCCGTCACATCTTACAGTTAGTGATGCCCACCTACTGTGACAGTCTTGACAGTCTGGTCATTTGTCATCACTACAACCGAGTCTCAGAGATTCAACTAACCTGAGCTGGGACATTTCATAATGTGGGACAAACTCAGCATTTAGTTGCTTGCTGTGCCAAGTTCTTGTTAACTTTTACAGAGGAGCAATAAAAACATCCTGATGGAAACATTAGAAATTGGCATGGGATGTGCTTTGCCAGGACAAGGGGGCTTTGCAGCGGGCAATTAAAACTATGCAGAATATCGTTGATACTCATGTACCGAGCATCAGTGAGGTCAGGTTTCTGCACAAAGCCCAAACCATACTAAAAGACTAAAACACCCACCCTTGTGACAACCTGCTGCCGCCTGACAAGCGATACAGAAGTATCCGCTGCGTATCGTCATAATACAGAGCAACTTCTTTCCTGAGGATACAGCATGAGACTCCTCAACTTATCCTCTGCATTCCGCCATAAAAACTATTTTTTTTGTTTGCTTCGGTCCTGAATACAATCTGAATAGCGTGATTGGTGCTCCCCATTGTTGAAAAACTGTAATCCCAGCCTCTTTGAGCTCCATATGGAAGTGTTTTCATCTATGTTGCATTGCTCATATATTTCACATACATTTACATAATACCAATGCACATAGCTTTACATACTATTGAAGAGGGCAGAGGTTTGATTTCAGATGTGGGGACAACACAATGATGTCAGCTCAGCTCAGGCTGGATACTAAGAGGACACTCTTTAGAGAGATTTTGATGAGTATATCAAACAGAAACTATGCAAGCAACATTTTCTTAACTGTCTCTGTGAACGCTCCAACACTCTAAATGAGTGCAGACTTGTCAGCTGGTCCAGCACTTTCACAGACTGACATTTGCTTCATGTGCATATTTGGCTCAACTCTCACATTATAACGTGCAAAACACCCCTTCAATCCTCACCCGTAGCCTGGGAAGGTGTGTCTGTAACGTCGCTAATTACATATCAACAGCACAGAATATGATTAAACACTGTCCCTGCACAGTGTAATGAGGTGTTTGCTGTACATTCCTGTCCCGTAGGTGCTGCGTTTGTCCTACTTGGAGCTGACTGGCTGCAGCGATGGGCGTGCTGCGCTCAAGCCGGCTGGACCCGTGCCTCGTGTTCTCTGGCGCTGCGTACTCAACAGCTGGAGCTCTGCAGATGACATGTCTCATTCACACGCAAGCGCACACACACACACATTCCTGCATTCTTGTAGATACACAAACCAAATGTGAGCATATTGTATACACACATACTGTATTCAGGATGTTATTGTTGAACATATGACCCTTCTTCTTCTGCAGCCTTGTGACAGATGGTTACACCAATGAACACACTCTTGGTTGTCTTTCCTTTAAAAACCTCTCTGGGAGAGAGTTTTTGTAAGCACCTCAAGTTCATCAGTTTGAACCTATAAAAAAAGACTCTCCTTGTAAAGTCCGTGGTTGTGTTTGTCTCATAAAGACAGCGGAGTTCCTTCCTTTTACTAGTGAGTTTATATGAAGGTCCACAGCCCCATTAGAGATTATCTAAACATGCAGGCTCCGACCACGGACAGATAGCCCTGCAGAGTAAACAAGGTCTAATTGATGGTGGGTGGGATAAGAGAATATACAGTTACTCAGTCATTGTCAAGCCACCTGCACTATGTCCACATGCAGTAACTCCCCCCTGCACACGTACAGATCTCTCCAAGGATAGTTGGAGTCCAGAAATGTCTGCAAGCTATAACATTAACAAATAGCACACACACCAGAAAAGGGAGGGGTGGATGATTTTATCGCTTTGTGCAAGGACAGTGATGTAGTCGTACACATATTTCTTAAATAGAAGTATCCCCAAGTCTCAGGTAAAGGTAAATCAAGAAAATACTTAACACGACATCAGGAAACCGCATTATGTTTTCCAGTCGTGAAGCTGGGTGATGCTTCGGTCGGACTTTAAAATTCCATATGCTACTCAGTCTAGAATGATAAAATGTTTGCCTGGGGTGAAATCAAAATTTAATTTCCATATTTTCACAGATGGTGCCACTGGGGCTGTGGAAGTACGTGGAAATATTGGTTTCGCTCCAGGCAAACATTTGGTCATTCTGGGCAGACATCTGTGGGATCATGAAAATACTTTTGATACAACCTGCTGCTTGAAAACAGGTAAGAAATAAATAGAAGTCACAATTTCCCCCCTGTGGTTTGCATTAGGAGAGTTATGCGTCCGAATAACATGCTGAGGTCACTGGTTTTAACAAACCTTTCCATGCAACTTGGACACCTGGGGTCATTGGGTCTTTCAACATTGACAACCTTGCCAAGGCGACCCAGGCAGGGGTGACCAGGCCTCGGCTTGTGTTGCTCCCACTTGATGCACGGCCATCTTCTCTGTCTGCTCTGAGGGAACTAAGATATTCTTGGCTCTTCTGCTATGCAGTCCTGTAATCACAAGGGCTCATGTCTATGCACCAGACCTCGATGGGCTTGCACAAGGTCCTCCTTCGACTGCCTGGCATTCTCTTCTCTTTCAAAGGTCTTCCCAGAGAACAGGCAAGGCTAACAAAGAAGACTAAATTGAAACAAGATTTACTCTCCAAGTGAAAATGGATACATCAAAATTATCTTTGTGAACTCAGTTTTCATAGGTCCAAACTTTTGGATCTGGTCTGGAACTGAGAACCTACCCAAACCCACTGAGTCATTTTCATATAAAAGGAATCAAGAACAATCAGCCCTGATCTGGTCTAGACCTGATCCAAAATTCACTCCAGCCCAACAACTCAGATAAAGAGAGACCACCAACACAACCATATAGGTAGGCAGTCAAATAATATATTAATGTATTTAACAAATTTTGATATGTATAGGTATAAACAGTACGTAGCAGGTGGAGTGAGTGCAGTAGAATGGATAGAGTGGATGCACAGTATCAGTAAGATGTTATGGAAAGATTGTGCTTGGGCTTAAAATAAGATAGTTGTAAATGCAGATGAGTGATGGAATGTCTGCTGAGGTGTGGAATCATGCATGAAGGATACTTGGCTTGGTAGCACCGTAATGAGCCACCAATGAAAGAGCAGAGGTTGAACAGAGATGCAGTAAATGTCATTTTTCCTGCATTTCACAGTTCACACTTTTGATCTCATCTCAAAAAACACATTTTGATGAATATGATTTGGAAACACTCAGTCAAGGGGATGCACTATGTCCTCTGGTACCAGTGCTAACATTCATTCTAACCTTTGTTGAGTGGTGACTACCATGGTCCAAAATTACGACTAACTTTTTAATAACCAAAGGTGTTAGAGGTTGTTAATAAGGGTCCTGTATTCATTAGTTTTTAAAACAAAGTATCATTAATTTAACACATTTAAAATGGATTTACTCTTGGAACATTTGAGGTACAGAGCAGTGCGTGATGGATTTTTGATATCCCCTGCAGCCTGTATTTTCTTCCAGGTTCCAAATGGTAGAGCACCTTTGATTTCCTGTATTTTGAATGTACTTACCATGTCAAGTTTGAGCTGGTTGTAGTTTCTGTTTTCCTATTTTTGGAATAATTCTGAGTCGCTGTGCAATAAGAGATAAGATATGAGAATGTGACTGATGACTTTAAACTTGGCCGATCCAGTTCGTCTAGCTTAGGCTGGGATTAATCTTGCCTGATGCATCAAGTATAATTTTCAACCATATTGAACATATTTATCCAGGAGGTGTGTGGGGCATTATCTGCACCTACATACTTGGATGGAAAAATGATTTTCGGAACGTTGAGAGAAAAGTATGGAAAAGCGTTTAAGAATTGGTGGAATAGGTGCAGCTTACACTATTTGTCTCTGCAACATTTGTGTTAAGACTTCTCAATTCCTCATCGGCAGCTTCTCTCTCCCCCACCTCTGGCTCAGTCCCATGTCGTCTCCAGTCCCCCCACCTGCAACATGATCTCTCTGCTTCAAGTTTCCAGGTCGACTCTTCCTCAGCTACATCGTGGGTTGACCTTGCCTTTTCTGTCCGCCTGCACTGCTCTCTTTTGGCAACAGAAAGCCGAGTCCACGCAGATTCATCGGACAGCTGTCATTTATTCTATATGTGTGTACGTGTGTGTGTGTGTGTGTGTGTGTGTGTGTGTGTGTGTGTTCTTCCATCCAAGGACCAAATGTGCACAAAAGGATTGAAAATCAAGAAGGATCCTCCAAAATGGAGACAGTTCTTCTGCTTCTTACTTCAGACGAGGATACAAGTCTGACTTTAGATGACAGAAAATATTCATTTCTCAGAGTTAAGATAAGAAACAGTGTTAGATTTACAGTAGGTTAAAAGGTTTAGCAGTTGGGTTAGGGGTTCATTATGCTTGAAAGGAATTAGTTCGGACAATGTGTCATCTGACCATATTGGTAGGAAAAAGGGTTCATAAATATTCTAAATTGCATGAAAAGCCTTCCATCATGAAGTGTACTTCCGAGGTAATTTAATGCAGCATCTTCTGCAATAGTGGCACTATTGGCAAATTATTGTTTGCTGTTTATCTCAATACTCTTAGCTTTTAATACTAGTGTAAGGTTTAGAAGTGAAGTAAATTCATATTTGACGGTTGTAAGGCTCAGAAGTTAATATAATTTATATTTGAGTTCATTTACTAAAAATGTATTTACAATGGTTACAGTTAACTATTTACATATTTATGTTACACATTTATTTACATATTTACATGTTTAAAGTCAGTGTAAAGTAAAAATAAATGTGTGTTTTGAGTTTGAGACCAAATAAGAAAGTGTTATTAACCATCCAGCCAAATTTTAATGATTAAAAATATCGACAAGTTTATGAAATTAGGTGTCAAAATCAGGTAAAAATGACTTCTCAGTTCCAGGATTATGGGGGCGTGTCCTCTGAATGTGCTGAAGCCACGCCCACTCATGGGAGCAGTCAAGCAGCCATTTTGAAGCGACTGAAACGTGTCAGATGAGTTCAGAAAATGACATGACTAACTTTGAAACACTCTGAGCGAGATGAATTCATCTCTGTCTCTCTGCTAGGGGTGCAGGGGTATGCTCAGGGTAACCTCAGCGTGTCATCGAGCCACCCTTTAAGGACCGCCCACAAAATCCTGGACTGAAAACTGGTGAAAAACTGTTTGAACCTCTAACTCTACATTTCAGTAATATTTCGTTCAAAGTCTTTTCACATGTTTTCAGCAACTATTTTCCAACATATTAAATGTATTTTGAAAGAAATCTCCCACACTCTTCACACGGATTTTAAATATTTACAACTGCATCTTTAGGACAGTTAGGATATTCTGTTGAAACTGCCTCTCTGATTTCAGTCTAAGTCCGTTTACCTCAGTCTAAGTCCTAGCCTCTGATTGGTTAGTTGAGTCACATGAGAAGTCCGAACAAGGAAGTGAAGTTGTTTTGAAGTGTGGAGTCGAGTAAAGTGCTGCTTAAGAAAGTTATCCGTCTCCATCCTTCTGTTTCTTCTTATAAAGAGTGATCCAACCACCACACATCCAACCCTCACATCACATTAGCATAAGAGTAGTGTAGTAGTTTCTTTTGGGTTTTTGTCCATGATTTTGGGGGAAATTCAGTTCAAATTTGTGCTAAGTTTGGATGGAACCCTGACTTTACCCTCCTGTTGGTTGCACCCAACTGCCTCCCTGCTGTGCATATTTGTGTCTTCACACAAACTGTACAATTAAATACAACAGTGCATATTTTGGACAGTCCTAGAAAGGCAGTCATGATGTTGCACATGCGTACTGATTGTCTTTGTGCCATATGCCATAGTTTTTTTTTAAACAAGCCTGCACTACTGTATTTAGCCTAGCCCTTTTTAGTTCGTATCTTTGTACACTTTACTAGTAAAGACTCTTTTAATATACCTTTGCCTCCCGAGTCGTACATTTGATGGATGCAAGTCCAAAAATTTACTTTCCTCTGATCTCTCTTCTGGACATTTAGCTGATATGTTCATCTGCTAGTTTCTAACCATGTCACTGTGTTGTTGGGTGCTGAACATATAGAGATGGTGTTGCACTTGGTTGCACATACAGGAAGTTACAAAAGTAGCTGTGCAAAGTCACTTTTTGCTTTCAGAATGTACAAAAATTGTCGCTGGCTCTTAGACATCTCGTAGCCAAAAAAGGTTCTTTCAAGTGTTCTAATATTAGTGTATGACCCTTGGTGTCCATTCCTGCATGCAACAGTCTCTTAACACACGTTGTTACCTTTGACAGCTGCTATTTGTCCTTCAGACAGCAGCAGTGAAATTATTTTATACCTTCTTAGAGGTTCCAGGGTGTATTATCAAGGGCCTTGTGGACTATTGCTGCGAGACGGTGATATTTCACTTCCCTTTCCTCCACTAGCTCATCTCTCTTTTTACTGAGTTTCACTGGATCTTTTTTTTCCAGTTTGTCTTCATTTGCAGGAGAATAGGAATAGGAGTAGAAATATTTTCTTCTCTGATCCATTTTCTCCTTATATGAATCCAGCTATCCGTTTGTGCATCTTGGCCTTGGAAGACTTTTCCACCAGCCCTGGTAGTCATATTTCCCATGCTTGGTCATACTTTTATATCTGCACGCTTCCTCAGGGCCAACAAAACTGATTTATACGCGCAGCCCTCGGTTGTGTTGACGACCCCGATAAATGTTTCATGACAAACACATCTGTTGAGCTCCGAGGATACAGACGGACAAACGGAGAAGGATTGACGGATGGGCGAAAAGGACTGACGGAGGAGGAGGAGGAGGAGGAGGAAGAGGAGGGGGGAGCGACATAAGGAAGAGGCAGGGCTTTGTGTGGAGTGGAATTTCTCAGCTCTTCTGGCACATCTGTCCTTCTTCCGTCCCTGCAGCGCTGACGCAATCGCGAAGGGTACACAAACACACACCCACTAAAACACGTTCAGCTGGCTCTGTTTAGCCACGCTGCCTGCGTGTGGATTACTCGATCTCCCATTGTGCTGCCGTTATTTAATAGCAGCTTTGGTGCAACATTGGATTGATGTTTATGTGGCCAACCTTCAGACAGCCAAATGTGCCCATAACAGCAACGCGATGAAATCATGCTTAGAAAAAAATAGTTTAATAGAATAATGTGTGCCATTTGGTTGATGTTGTTATCCAAAGCTTTTTATAGCAGAGCAATTTACCCGTAATCATTTTACAAAGAATGAAACGAGAGCACCAGCAAAGGAAGCAAACAATGTTATATGAATTCTACTTTTGCTCATTATTTGAGGTTTTGACAGCGTGATGATGACTAAAGAAGGTCATATTTAAGTCTGTCCCCAGTTTTTTTTTTTTTTAACCACTCCTGGATGTAATGCACAACATCTGGATCCACGACTGCACACACTTTAAACATCAGCTGCCCAGAGGAGAATTAAACCACTAACTCTTGTAGACTATTAAGGCCATCTGAGCTGGAGTTATGAGTTTGTCTCAGTATTAATAAAGTCATATGAAGTGTTTTAGCATCAATAAACCACCACGTTAATTTCGGAGACGTGAGTGTAATTACCAGAGAGCATGCTGCATGTTTACTATGTGTCATTGGTTTACATTTGGTGGCTAATTTGGCTGCTGAGGGTTACGTTACCATGTGTTTTGTGATATTTTACCACATATTCTGTGGTAAAGTGCCAAGTTGGTGTAAGTGTATCTTGTGTGTCATGATTTTGGTGTCCCAGTTTCACTTATTCAGGCATTTGTTCATGCTGTAGCTTTTGTTTCAGGCCCAGTCACTCCCTCCCAACCAACATTCTGATCATAGAATGATCTCACCTGCTCATCTTCATCACTTACCCGTGTGTTATTCTCCAATGAACTCCTTGACATAAAGTATATACCCGTCCATGTGTGCCATGTGCCTTAGCTTTTCAGCCGTCAATGTTTTCCTGCCTGTTTTATTTCATCCTGATCCTGCACTCTTTGCACTCTCCTCCTAGCCCTTTTCCAGCCTCGATTTTGTATCCTAAACTTTACTAGTAAAGCCTCCTTTAGTTGCACCTTTACCCCCTGAGTCGTGCATTTGTTTTTTTTACTGTGATATTGTGTCCATCTGATGAATTCAAGTCCAATCCTTACCCTCCTTTTGTCTCTGTTCTGGCTCCACTATGTTCATTATCTAGTCACTAACTTTGTGTGTGTGTGTGTTGCTGGGTGCTGGACACATGGAGAACAGTGGGTTTTTACTGAAAACAGCTGCCTGCTGCTGCTGGAAACCAGGTTGATAAGCAGTGAGAATGCAACACAATGTTCTAAAAGAGGCAGAGAAGAGATAATGTGTAACATTTATGCATTAAATAGTCTCTAGATCTAGAATAGTCTCTAGACCTATGTTTCACTGAGTTGTGTACTTCCAACAATGTTCAAACCCAGAGAACTAGTTATATTCAGTTTGCTCCTTGCCTTATCACTTCTGGGTTGTCTCTGGTTGACGGCGGCTGTGGCTCTGTCTCAGGAGGTAATGTGAGTCACCCACTAATCAGATGATTGGTGGTTCAATCCCAATTGAGCAAGATACTGAACTCCTAATTGTTCCCAGTGCCAGTTCCATCAGTGTGTACATGTGTGAATGTGATATGTAGTGTAAAAGCACCTTGAGTGGTCGGAAGAAAGAAGCTGTACAGTCCATCTACCATAAACACAGGATACGTCAGCATGTGAGGAAGGAAGAATGTGACTGAAGATAACGTGAAATACATTACCTCAGATTATCATCAGCTATGGTGGTTGTTTAACAATGAAGACAACGACTCCCATGATCCTATGCTCCTTCATGACATCGTCAAACTGTGTCTTGTGTTATTGTTTTGATGTGAGAAAAGAGCTACAGGGATAACAGATGCGAAATGTGTGTGAGAAGAAACAGATGACCTGTGAGAGCGAGTTTTTCTTAAATTTCAAAAACTTGATTAATCTCACTGAGGACAATTTGGTCAGAGCTGCTGCTCATGCACAGTAACACACTGAACATAAGAACAAATAAATGATACAAGGGAGCTAAATGTGGAAGAGTCTATAAATAATTAAATTGAATAAAGTTGTTAAGCATGCATCAACAGGACCAGTGGTTTAAGAAACATAACCTGCAGAGCACTGCAGAGGGAATGAACACAGATAAAACATAACACCGCCACGATGGCAACAGAGAAAATTCACTCGCAAGAAGCCAGAATACTCGTTGTTGTTGGTTACAAAAAGAACTTAAATCCAGTGACCTGAAACAGATTTGAAGTGTTTAAGATTGTTTCTGTCTTTTACTGTGAGGCTGTGAGAGCAGCAGATGAACGAAAACATCAAGAAACCCGCAATAAAAAACTCAGTGAATGAAAATGAATTTAGTGTGAGGAGAGAAATGTTGCTCTCTTCATTGCCCTCGTTTCACAATAGCCTCAGTGTTCATCTACAGTATTTATATGATGTAACAATTTCCACATTTTCATGTTTGGTGCCATCTTTGGCTGAATCTCTGTTTCATCTAAAATCAATAAGTGTGTGTCGATTAGATAATTAGATTTTAATGAAAGATTGTTGGCAAACAAACCAGCAGAAACGATGAACAATGTAGTTTTATTATTAATATGAAAAAATTACTGTTGGTCTAAATGTAACACAGGATCAAGTTTACAGAGAGATGTATGCCGGCCAAAAAGGTGTGTGTGTGTGTGTGTGTGTGTGTGTGTGTGTGTTTGTTTACATCCAGTGCTGGTATTTTCAATGATATGTCAGACTAATGTCTGACCAATGTCTCGACCACATATCCATAGATCCATCATAGCCTGAGGTACACACACACACACACACATACACACAGCATGTTATCATTGCAGTGGTGAGAGCGAGCGCGCGCACGGCGGTGAAAAAGCTCTTTTCAGCACGGTTCATGTATGGTGAAAGAAAGTCAGTGTGCCGCGCAGAAACACTGCTCATTTATTTGTGTCAGAGCAACCTGGCACACACACACACACACACACATTTATATACACTCTGACTGCAGCCCCCAAGCCCACCTCACACACCTTCACCGTGGACCAGCATGCACTAGAGTGGCTAAAAATAGCTCAGCGGGTCCACTGTGGGCTTCCTTTGTGTGAAGTTGGTTGGGACGTTATTAAAATGTTGAGTGTAATTACCCCCCCACCTCCACCCTCCCCTGGCCCTGCACCCCTGCACACACAGTCAGCCACGCGACTGCACCACCACAGAGTCACTGACCCACTTCTTTCACTGTATCACAGAAAGATCAGATTGTGTTCAGGGTTATTTTGATTTTTTTTCCCATCCAGTCATGTGAGTTTTTTACAGAAACAGAAGAATCCCCACACAAACACAGTGACAAAGTTTGAAATTAATAAATAAATGAACAAATAAAATAGTATATAGTTAGTATGTAGTAAATAATTAAAGAAATCTAAACGAATGATTAAAAAACATTTTAAAAGTAGGGATTAAAAGTACATTCTGATAATAGTAAGATAAACTCAACCACTATGAAAGAACATCATGTCCTTCAACAGAAAAGATGATTTCCACGAAAGCACAATCCTCCTTCGTGCCAGGAAGGAAGAAAATATGAGGAACATCTGCTTGTTTGTCACACATGCTGAGATAAAGTCTTAAAAATGATGCCCCGAAATAAAACGTGGCTAAGGTCAACAGGGGCACGGCTAGACTGCTCACATCTGTTAGTCACATTTGGATATATTTCAGTTAATTTGGCTTCAGGATGAATTTTTCTCATGTTGATTTTAAATTGCAATTGTGCACGTGAAGTAGAAGATCAGTCCAGCTATAACAAAATGAGCTAACATTAGCTAACAGCAGCTACAGTTGGCAGCAGTTTACTTCACTGTCCACCAGGAAACTCTGTAAATCACAGAGAGTTGAGGCGGAGCAGCCGGAGAACATCAGAGGAAAAAGCAGAAAAAATATGATCCAGTTTCAGACGTATGAATGATGTCCACCTGATTACAAGTCAGTGTAGCATCAACATTATTCGAAATCTGTTATTATATGTTAGAAAAGTTACACAGTGTTGCTTTAAACCTGCAAGACTTTTGCTAAACAGCAGCCATTGTGTCCAAAAGTATCATTATGGGATAACGGTCAGTGCTAAAGTGAAATATAACAGAACAACGAGCAGCTATTAGTCATAAAATCAGCGACTCAGTCATGTCAGTTCCACAGAATAATCTTTCTAAAGTTTGCTAAGCATAAATAAGACTGCAGCAGCCAAACCTCTGAGTGCTGGAATTAGCAAGAACGTGTCTCATGGGTTATGAGTGAAGTTCTCATTTGTAAGAGGAAGAGTGCAGTATTCCGTAAATAACAGCAGACTTATCTTTACTCTCCTCTCTTTACCTAAATTCAGCTTCCTATGTATTTCTGTCCTCGCCTCTCTCCACCGTTGGAGCTGGAGCTGGAGCTGCAGGCCTTGTTTGTGGTGCAACACAACAGAGTCTCTGTGTAGTCTCTGGCAGGAGTGGAGGAGGAGGTGGGAGGAGGTGAAAATGGACGCTTCCCAGGGGAACGAGCCACTGCTCCGGACACCGTGATCTCTAATGTCCAGTGGTGAGATTCATCAGGCTGACAAACCAGCAGTGAATGATGAACTGATGATGAAATGTTTCGGTGAAGAGTGTGTGGTTATGATAAGACTGAACCTTTTCACCCCTCTGTTCTGTTTGCAGAGCAGCACAGTGTGAGATTATTGATACAACTGCTGATTTATATGTTGCAAAACTTCAGCTGCAGCACAAAGGCACGAGTATTCCTTTCAGCACATATTTATGCAAAAGAAGCATCTAGTTGGATTAAAGAAGTTAAAAAAAACATCAAGCTGGTGTCATGTGTGACAGTTATTCTGAGTCACCGCACTTCACTTAGATTTATTTGATGCAGGATTCCAATACAGGAGCAGAGAGGAGAGGGCGAATGAGCTGTTTTATACACACAGGCAATCTCCACAGAGAGATGTTAACATCTGGAGTGTCAGTCGGGGGAACTTGTCCACTGACTGTGGCCAATTAACAAGGTCTGCAAAAGCACTCCTGCGGTCAATTTTGTACAAATAAATTCAAATGAGATTTGACATCAGACTCCAGCTGTAATTAACCAGAAAACTCCAGGGAGGCCGGCTGAGAGTTAATCTCTGAACGTCTGATCACATGTTCTACTGAAGGACGTATGTGAATATTTGACTCATTTGTGGACCTTAAACTGTCACTTCATGTTTTTTTTCACATTTTGAATTATAGACCTGTTGACTGCACTCAAATAGTTTGATAGATTTTCAGTTTTTGTTTTTGCTACAAAATAGTTCATGTTTAACAGCCATGTTAAAGTTTATTCACAGCTCTAGATGTGATGTCATCTACGAGCATCTAGAGTACAGTGAATTATGAAAAATTGTTGCTTTTAATGGCTAAATTATACTTTAACATAACATAAAACATTGTCCAGACTTTTAGCCACACTTTGTGAACAGATGTCATCAGATGGTTATGTATGGAGTCTAGAATACGTCACGAGGGGGTTACAGACCTCTTTGATGTTTAAGCATAATCAATAAATTCATTTGCAAATATTAAATTCAGGACCTCTGATTGACAGAACGCATGTCTGCCACCAACTAATCACAGCTGGACTTTGGTGAATTTTTAAGTAGCATGCTGCTTACACATCTTTAAAGGACGTGCGTAGGATTTTGTGGCATCTAGCGGTGTAGTTGCTGATTGCGACCCCTCGCCTCACCCTCTAGCTAGTTTTGTTGTTTTGTTTGGTTTGTTCTGGGCTACTGTAGAAACATGGTGGTTCCACATGGTGGACCTGTGGCATCTGTAGATATAAAATAATCTAAATCTGAAACACTGAAACAACCTTTAAAGAAGAAATGGATGTAGACAGCAGAAAAACATATTTTAGCCGCCTAAAAATATCAGTCTAAGTGTACACTATATTTAGAATATTATATAATATATATTTTAATTTTCTCTGCTTTACCTCACCACCAGACAGCACTCTCTGATGGGAAACTGTTATAATCTATCACTCTCTGCAAAGCCACCAGCCAAAAGTTTTTGGTCTACAGCTGCCTCTATACCAACATTAGTTTGGACTAACAGCTGTTTGGAGACAGCTGCAGAACAACAATTCACATTGTTCTGCAAAGTATAATTACGTTTTTTTTGTCAATAAAGTCCTCTGGCTTTAAAGAGATCAATAAAACACTTCAGCTTACTGTCAGAAAGGTCTGTCTGACAGGAAGGTGAACCAGTGACAAGATTCTAAATATATACACGTACAAGTACACGTAGATATTGATTATTTCAGGTGCACATTGTTCAGTTTACATGTTGGTCTTCCTGTCTGCTGTGTCCAAACTGAGGGTGGAGGGTGGTTCTATGGATAAGAACCTCATACAAACCCCACTGAAAATCACCCAAACTAACCCTTCAGCAGCTGAGACTGAGACATAGAGGATTTCTGGAGAAACACACAGCTGTGACCTGTGGTTTTGTTGCTAATGTTGTCATGTAATTATATTTACAACACATTCAGTCACCCGCACACTCGTGTTCCAAGCTGCGATTAGCGCTCAAATGAGATGTGGTTGATGTTTATTAGATGTTTGTGTTGCTAAGCACGTAGCAGTAGTGAATGCAGATCTGGTATCGGATGAGGTGACGTTAGTTCAGTGACATACAGTATGAAGGCATGTTATCATCTATCATCCGGCTTATTGTTGAAGCTGCATTGATTGATTACTTTTGGGTTCGGCTACAAACACATCTGACATATTATCAGCTCATAAGGTTGTTATGGTAACACGGAGCAACATTAGCAGCATTAAATGAGGTTTGTGGTCGCTGAGAGCTGCTAAACAGTTCCATAGAGCGGTGGGTGATAATTCTCTGTTTGTTTATCACTAACGACGCATTAAAAAAGTGAATACTGCAGCTTTATGTATGTTTACCTTGACCTTGACCTTGATTATTATATTCACATTACATTAATGGGGCGGCTGTGGTAGAGCACTTTGTCTCAGCTGTGGCTGTTTTTAAAGGGCTCTATAAATAAAGTTGAGTTGAGTTGAGTTGAGTTTAACTAATCATCCAAGGGTTTCTGGTTCAATTCCCAGCTCCCTCAGTCCAGGTCTGGAGCAAGATACTGAACCCTGAATCCCCCCTGAGTGCTGTGAAGTTGGTGTGTGTGTCTGGGTGAGCTCAGTGTCAGTGAATAGGATGCTCTGTACAGCTCCTGATGAGCAGGTACTTATGGCAGCCTCCGGCAGTGTATGAACGTGAATGTGTGTGTCAATGCTACCCTGGCCACCCCTCTAGCTTCGCCTCTGGACTAAACCGAGACCAAGTCATGACCAAGACCAAAGTGTATAGAGACCGAGACAAAATCAAGACTTGGAGAGGTTGAGACCAAGTCAAGACCAAGAATAGACGATATAGAGACCGAGACAAGACCAAGTCCAGACAGTAGGTAGCCTATTTTGGTAGCAAATGTTCACAAAAACTCTTTGGTTGAAGGTTGCTCCATTGCAGTTTTACAAACGAACAAACCGCTGTGTGTTCTTCTGGATGCTGTTTTGCAGATGTACTCTTTGTGGTCTAGGAAACCAAACCACAAAGAAGATTTGGCTGATGTCTCCTCCCATACAGTTAACAAATAAATCAGACGATGCACAGGCAATTAAGTGATGTACCCGCAGCTGTGGTCTTGACCGGTCTTGAAATAAAGTCCAGAGTCCTCTTTGTCTGAGACCGAGACGAGACTCGAGAGTAAAAATGCAATCAAATCCGAGATCAAGGCTGATCTCGAGTATGACAACACTGGTGTGTTGGAAATACAAGTCTATTCCCTTACATGGCAACCAAAGATTGATGGATGTTGTTCACAGATGAGTAACTGATATCTCTGTTGAAGTCTATATATAGACTTTAGTCACGACTGATGAAAAGATCATGTCAAAATGTTGTAACTGGACTCGATAAATCTCAATCTTCAAAGCATTAATTTGGAGTGCGGATGCCTTCTTGATATCGTTAAATGAATATTTAAAACAAACTTGTGGAACAACTACACAAGCAAGGTGGTTCACCAGCTTGGTCAGAGGTTCTCGCTCGCCTTGTGGTGTGCATTGCTTTGCAATTGTGTAAGCTAATGAACAATTTTAAAGTTTACACATGACAGGATGTTTAGACTGCAATTTGTGGTCCTAGCTGTGGTCCACAAAATATATTTTAATAAATAGTAAATATTTTAGTTGCAACTAAATGAGCAAGCCAAGCAGTTTTTCTTTACCCCAACACAGAATGTGATACTGAAGCTGAGCTGGTGGATCAAAGCTGTACGGTCGAGTTCCTCATGCAGTCCTGACAAATCTTAAAGGGTCTTGATGTAAACTGTGGTATGCACTTTTTGTTTTCTTCCTCCCCAGCTTTACATCTGGACCACGATCTCGTACCCCGCCGTGAGGCTGAGGGAAGGTTTATGTTTAGGCTCACTGACAGCTGGGGGATGGGGGGGATGAAGCGTATGAGGAGGCGCAGAAAGAGTTTGTGCGTGCAAAAGGCTAACTGATCGACATCTGTCGAGCTGTGTGACCTTTAACCCGCAGAGGGCACTTTGGGTCACTGACAGGAAGTGTTGAGGTCGATGGTGTGAACGGTAGACACATGTACTGTGGATAACTGTGTCATTGAGCCTGAGAAAACAGAGATTTGTGTTATCCACGGCAGAATGAGTGCAAAAGTCGATTAAAAAAAAATACTAAAACCACAAAAATGACAAGAAAATTTAAGCATGGAGTGAAACTTCAAAGGAAAGAGGTGAAAATGAGGTCCTGTAAAAAAAACAAATGTAAAAAAAGCTCCCACGTCTCAATGCGTCAATGAGAGTGACATCTGATGACAGCGTCAAAGCAACGTTTGCAGCCATGCACCACACTGGAGCTCTACAGCTTAGCGACTTCACGCTGGGCCACAGGAATGATAAAAATTTACTATGTGGTAACAGCGTTTACACAAGTCAACACCAACCCGCCTCTATTTTTGCACGCTTGCGAACGAGGGCCCCGCTGGCAGATCGAACTTTTTGGTCATACAAACATTTCTCTGAGGCAGAGCCGAAGTAATCTCACTGAGGTTGAGTGAAACCTCAGCGGGCAGCGGCTCCTCTTCTACTTTAAGAGGAGCCAATATAATCTTGTTTTGTAATGATACAATCAGCACGATATAATGATGATATGATTCATGAGGTTAGTTTGTTCAAAATGATAAATCTGACTTGTCAGACGGACGAAAAGCAACTTTAAAGGGCTTCATACAAACAAGTACAAACTTTGCCTACTATCAGACCTCCTTTACTTTAATGTACAGTCACAACAGTTCCAAGCAACACTGTAACTTTTCTACTGTACCATAAACTAACATATTTACACTGTAATCAGGTGAATGGTGTTGCGTTTGTTCTCACACTATGTAACTTTGGGCTGATTTGACTGATTTTCGCCTCAACTCTGTGATTTACAGAGTTTCCTGATGGACAGTGAAGTAAACTGATGCCAACTGTAGCCGCTGTTAGCTCATGTTAGCTCATTTTGTTAGTTGGGCTGCCCGAACTCTTAGTACAGGAGGTTTTCAGGCCTGGGGTATGATGATAAATGCAACCGGGGACCGTAGCCGGTGTCATGACAGAACCGGAACTGGGCGAGTGGAGCCTCTATGGACATGATGACGGAGGAGAAGAGAAGAGGATGTTGATGGAGGAAGCTACAACGAGGAAAGGAGAGAGTGAGCGAGCAAGAAGCCGCCAGACAAGAGTAAATGTGGGACTGACTTTTAGTGGTTGGTGAGAGCTTGGTGAAATAAAAGGCTGAAAGACAGACGCTGAGCTGGGCTGACTGCTGTTGGACTAGTAAGTAATATTAGCTGGCTGCTATGTCTTGTGCTGTTGACCTTGTTGATGTTTGGCTGTTAGCAACTAGTTTTTGATCATAAGTAATGTAATCAGAACAAATACTCGAGTACAGCTGAACATATTTACCACAGAGGGATTACACTCTGAAACTGGGCATAAAAATACCAATGTCTGGGTAATGTTGCTTTAACAACTGTAGGAAATGAATAGATTTCAACATCTACAGTGCATTATCTTATTAAAAGATTCAGAGGATCCAGAAATCTCTGTACATAAGGGGAACAAAACCAAAAGGTACAAAAGGCCATTAAATAAAGCAGCCAAGGACATTATAAATGGACACGATTGTGAAAAGGATATAACTACAAGGACTCTGGAACACTTCAGGAAAAAAAATAACATTAAAAGTCAAGACTCTCCCATGCAAAGAGAAAGCCGTATAACAACATCCAGGAGACTGACTTCTCTGGACCCGAGCTCATCTGAGATGGACTGCAAAGTGGAAAAGAGTGCTGTGGTCTGATGAGTCCATTCAGATTGTTTTTGGAAATCCTGAACGTCGTGTCCTTCAGGCTGAATTTATGTTTTACACAGCGTTTTTTTGGAATTGGGGTTGTAAATGCATACAGAGCTAATCTTCCCTCCGCCGTGTCTGTAGGCTATGTTACATTGTGGTCAAAGACAGCACACCTGTGGAGCCGTGCTAATGGACTTCCTGGCTGGTACGAAGTGCCAAGCTCCCTGTGTGCTGGCCTTGGATCACTAGCTTGGCAGAGACAGAATCCATTATTTCCTATTGCTGCCACACTCAGCAAATAAGACCAGTGTGTTAGCGAGGACACCGGAGGGTGTGTGTGCATGTGTGTGTGTTCAGAGAATGAGAAGGATTAGCAACAAGGACAGTGGGCAGATTGTTTCTCAGTGGGGAAGGTTAAAGGGTGATGAAAGTGGATGTCACAGGTTTTTCTGATCATCCCCGCTGACTCACCCTTCCTCGTGTCGTCATCTCTCCTCCCCCTCTCACAGTTATTCACACACTTATTGTGTGTTTAGCATTTGTCACGTCCATAAAGCTCGATGCCCTCCCTGACCACACATTTGTCTGTCTTCAGTTTCATTAGCTTAAAATGTTAGCATAGAACATTTAAAAAACAAAAGTCATTACATATAATCCAGGGTTTCACAAAATCTTCCAATAGTGATGTTGGATAGGAACTCAGACACAATGCGATGCAGCATATGGATGTACATACATACATCCAGCATTAGTACTATATAAAGTTAGAATTAGTTATTAGATTTTCTGTAGATAATAATCATGTAAATGTATAGAATAAATGAAATTAAGTTATTCTTTATAACTACAAACAAATAGAACAAATATAACTCCATACTTGTCTACCATGCAAGAGCTAATCCTGGACCTCAAGACCCGCCTGGAGGTGCAGCAGGTGTCCCAGCCCCAGAATGAACCCCGCGTCCTGCTTCTGTTTTGTCCTTCAGCAGTCACTTTGTGTCATGTCTATTTGTTCTCTGATGCCAGAAGGGAGATCTGGATCAAAAGAAACACATAAAGTTTTCAGATCTGCTAAAGAGGCCACCAGAACCTGGCTTCAAACCAAAGGAAAACACCAACCTGACGCCAGAATCATCACTCAAGACTCAGAAAGTGAACATTTCACCTGACAATTCGTGTCATGCTTTTATTCTGCTAGTGGACGTAAAAATGTTATAATGCCGTGAGGATGTCAACGATCCACCGAGGTACACTTTAGCCCCTGGCTCGGGGACTCTCAGATGGCTTTCCCGTGTGCTGGAAGGACCTGTTTTGGTGGAAGAGGGGATGGGGGGGGGGCTAACTAAAAGTGCGCTGGGAGAAAAACAGGTCTTGTTGATACAGTCATCCGAGCCAACTGGATAACACATTAAGCGCCGGCTACGCTAGCTGGGGCTGCACTGGGGAGCAGCTGTGCACGTGGCCAACCACCACTGTGGAATAACAACAGAAGCTAACACTAATAGATATTACATTGCATCAGTGGAAGTGATTTACCTGAGCGAGGCACTAACTTATTCATTATCCAGTCATCGCAGTTTAAAATGATTAGCGCCGTGCTGCTCTGTCACCGGTCCAGGCTGGTGTTGTGTTGCAGCTGCTTGGTTATGACATAATGTAGCCATGAAAAGGTGTTTGGTATGAATGTTAGCTCACCTGTGTTTTTCTTTGACACAAGAGGACTATTCTCTGTGAACGTCTGGCCCAGACATATTGGGGTCAAAGGTTAGATTTCGGTGGGTTCCTGAATCAGACCCCTGTTGACTTCCCGCTTGCACAGCTTGCTATCTATATTCTTGCACCATCCTTCTGTCTTGCATGTTTACGTCAGAAGTTGGTTTACCAATGAAACTTTTGTCAGCCACCCCTAATTATCTAGACGGAATGGTAATCTTAGTTTTACTTGTCCAGGGTTTGAGATAAGTGCTTCTGAGATTCCCACCTGTACAATAGAGGTGAATGGAGGTTTGTTTGTGGTGCTCACAGTGTTGAAAAATGAAATTTAAAGGACCAGTGTGTACAATTTAAAGGAATCTAATAGCAAAAATGGAATCCCTAATATTCATAACTCTGTTTTCATTAGTGTTTAATCACCTGAAAATAAAAATCTTGTTTTTGTTACCTTAGAATGAGACTTTGAGTCCACCATGTTGAACTACTTTTTACTTAAAATTTTGTTTTACTTTATGTCTTTATCTTATTTTATCTTCTATGTCAAGAGCTCATGCTCTTATTGCTGACCTTGACCCTGTGTTATGTTGATGCTACATATGAAAAACAAAGTTTTGCAGCCACCATAGTTTCTCCTACATGCTTGGACGGGGAGGGTGAGGCGAAGGGTATTCAGTGGTTGCAATCTGCAATCGCTAGATGCTGAACACTGGACCTAAAGAAAAAGATTCATTAGCAAGTCTCCTAGTTCCTCTTGACAATCCACAGACCTTATTGTTTTTATAGAAACTGTTGCTACATAAAAACTGACTAAAAACTGTTTTTAGAAGACATTTAATCAGCATTTATTAGTTATTATGAATAATGAATGAATAATTAATACATGTAAAAAACTTTAACTGTACATAAACAATTAAATCTTTTTCTATTTAAATCTATTTATATATCATAAAGCACTAATCAATCTTGTCATAATAATATTAGATCAAAGGACGGAATGTGAAGTGAAAACTGTTCCTTGGTCTACAGTTCACCTCAGCCCGACGCCTTTTTTAAAATCTCCTTTCAGCTCATTGTTTCGGTTTTTCGTCCTACATTTTTATTACTTTGGTTCACACTCACTGCTCACATCGACCTCATTTTAAGGGAGGTTTTCACTGAAAAGGTTTTGCACACCAAAAAGTAGACAAAGTTAGCAACTAACTGGTGATTAACTGGAATAGTTGAACATTTAGACAATAAAGACTAGATAATATCTTTTCCAGGAGGTGGTGTAGATCAAAACAGAACTAAAAAACACAACAAAAACAAAAGAATACTAATATTACTCTGTGTCTGCTTGATGTGTAAATGACCAACTGTTAACAATTGTCAGTTGTCCCCAGGGGGACAAAGAAAATGAATGAATGCGTCTTCAAGTACACCCTAAAAGTCAGACGACAGCCTAATAATAATGGTTATGTGACATCTGCTGGGTCAAATGTCTGCAGTATCTCGTGAAAACATAAATTACAGACCGGCTATTTGCAGCTTCAGGGTTTAAAGGACCAGAATCCTTCAGGTCACTGCAAGATACGAGTATGTGGATTTGAACCAGGGGGTCTGTAATCTTTATAATGACAAATGTCTGTGACAGAGGTATCATATTTATTTAAATATGAGGATAGTCAATGATAGAAAAGGACTTGCTGACCATGTTTCTTACTTTTATTCATGTTGTTACAGTTGGAATCTGAAAATGAGAGATAAATGTGTTTTTTTTATTTCTGCCAGGCTTTTTGTCATAATTGTACTGTTGTTTGGACTGAATATGTATTTTAAAATGGGATTGTTCAATGCTGTAACCACCACCTCTTCTCCATTGTATGGCTCGATAGAGGCAGTAAGTGGTTTAATCTCAACTGACACGCTCCACCTCCGATCTTCTGTTCTCTCACCTCACGTCCCCCATCGCAGCAATACATTTTTACATGTGGCAAAAGCTGAACTATGTGATCTCTTTACATCCTCCGTTTTCATCTACCTCTCTCATCTATTTTGTCTGTCTTTGCTGTTTGCCTGTGGCCTCAATCGTCTGTGTTCCAGGCTCCCTTCACACCAGCTGTGTTGTGTATTTGGAAGTCGAGGGTGAAACAAGGGTGTCCACTTCACACACATACCTTTGCTTCAACACTTTACCTACCTGAGGGGGCAACCAGTTTGTCTGGAGGATTTTGCTTTTCTCAACATGTCCTTATCTTCACCTCATCTGCACTCACTCAGGGTGTCAAGTCTGTCGTCATGGCTATCATCGCGTTCATCTCTGTGGCTGCTTCTGTCACGTGGAATTCCTCGAGTTTAGGGTTTTTGCAAGGACGTGGGGTGCAGGCAGTTAAAGCTGCAGATCTTAAGTCTGATCTTAACTTTTTTCTACATATGGAATGTGCACGTTCTCTTCCATCTACGCTCAGCCTTTAAAATCTTATCAACCAATGAAAAGAAGTTATGTTACATTATGTATGTAGGATGATAGATGGAGGATAGCTTGGGATAAATAACATTTGAGTTTTGATTCAAGGATAGACGACATGCTCTGTGATCTCTGAACCGAGTCAGACTGATGCAGCACATCAGTGTCAGATGGTCATTAACCTGGATTCTGCCGATTGCAATCTACAATATTAAAACAGCTTTGATTAGACCAATGTGCTCCTTGTTATTGATAGTTTACTAACTCACATGGACATAAACAGGAGTGTCAAGTTCTTCAGACATGCAACTCCCCACATGAAAAGGATTTGGCATCTACCCAGAGTCCAAACTGGATTTAACTTGCTTAATAACCAGGCCATGTTTCCTTTTTTACTTTATCTTTATTTTCCACCGTTCCAGGAATTTCACAGTCTTACTTAGCTGTTAGCAGTTGTACTATCGCCAATGTATATCCAAGAAATATAGAAAAATACACATTCATGAATATGAAATGAAAACCCCCAAAAGTGCATCAGTGCATTTCCCAAAGTGTTTTTATTTTTAACAGTGTATTTTATCCATATCTATCCATACAGTTGAGGCTCTGAACTGTAGAAAGGTCATCATTAGAAGGTGCTAAATTTGTCTCATTACAGTGTTTTAGGTTGATTTTGTGAGCTAGTCTCTGAGAAAAAGAGTTTATTCATCCTGCTGAAAAAAAAAAAGATTTTTGGACTTATGTGGTTTTCATTGGACAATGATTATGTGTACAAAAGGGAAGAAAGAAAGAAAGAAAGACAGAAAGACATAAAAAGACCTGCTCACCCATGATGACTAATGTCTCTTCAGCTAAAAAATTGAATACATAATCTTTTCTCTATTGACCCTCCCTACCCCTCTGAATAATTTTCATACAGTCTCTTATTCCTCCAGTTTGCTCCATGAAAGCCTTTAAACTGTATCTGCACACAGTGAAGCTGTCCAAAACCCTGCTTTTTGTTAATCATCAACTCTGTGGTGACAGGTGAGAATGCTCGTTCTTGTTCACCTCAGCGGCATAATCGAAGCCAAACAGACAGTGATTCTATCTGGAAAGAATAGCATGCTTGAACTCAGCCGAGCAGGAACAAACAGGGCCTATTCTCTGAGCCCGGTGAGCCTTCTGTGCTGGGACATGTCTGACATGCAGACAAAGCAGTCGGCAGCCGGTTAGGATTGCGGGCCAGTGATGGAGACGATAAAGCGTATATCATTTTAAGATCCTGTTACAACCATCAAACATCAGCCTCCGAGTTGCTGATGTTACTCTATCAAGTTAATAAAAATGTTATATCCAAGACATGCTGAGAGGAGGTCATTATCTTAACAATGCATTGCTTTGTCTAAAAATGAGCAAAGTTATTGTCGAACTAAAATGACTGTTCGGCATGAAATGTTACCAAAACAGCTCGTTCCTGCCCAGCCGGGCCTATTAAACCCAGGAGCTGGCTGCTAATTTGTTGTGAAGCGCTCTGCTGTTGTTTTTCCTAATCGCTCTCCATTGGGAACGCCTGCTGCTCATTAGAACTTTTAACACCCACCAGACATTTTATTTGGAGTGGATCTGCTGAAAGGTCAAAAGATCACATAGCCTTCGGTTGGGGAGATCAACTGACTCACTAGATTGGTATAAGGGGAGGAACAAGTTGTTTCCAGATGGTCTGCTTGACTTGAGATGCTGTTCTATACATAAGAAGCAGAAAACAGTGTCCAAAGCTGAGTTATATAGAGTTATTAGAGTTAATAGAGCAAGTTAGAGCTAACTGAGATACAGGCATGTGATTATTGCAGCCTAAAATAAATTAATTTGCAGCAGGCTTCATAGGTAAATGTTAGGCTAGGTAAATGTGACTATAGTTAACTAGCCAGGAAGTTGAACAGGAAGTTACCTCAACACTGCACTAGTTCATATTATATGTAATATTAACAATAAAAAACTTGCAATGTTTAAGTCTCTCTTAGTGTTAAACTCACAGAAACTGAAAAGAAAACTACAGTTCCCCTCAGCTTCATGGAGCCTTTTTAGCATCATTTTTAGCATTTAACAGCTTAAGACCTGGATACTGTTCTCAGTAGTATTGGTCTGAAATACATCAGATGGGCAGAGACACCAGTTCAAATGAATGCAATTGTTGCTACATGTCTGCTGGATGTGGAAACAGGCTATCACATTGCTAACACATTGACTACATTAACATTAGATGGTGATAATATGTCAGTGTTGTCAGTGTTACAGTTTGTTATGTTTGCACCCAGGTGGCCTAAAAATGTGTTAATGCAGGTTTAACACCTTTGTGTGATAAAAACAAAGTCAGATCATGTAACAGCGTCGAAAACCCCGAGACAGTCCGACAATCACGCCAACTTTACACTGCCGGCTGTGAGTTGGTGTGAGAGTACTCCTCAAGATCCGAAGGGTCATAAAAGTTAGTTTCCAGAGATTAAGGCTTGACTTTTATTTGTCTTTAGCTCATCAAAGTGGACCTGACTTTAAATATTTTTATGCAAAAACTACAATGATGGTACACCAACAAGGTTGGTATTGTTTTCAGATGTGTAACAGTGTCCACCATAGCTTTAAATGGACTGAAAACCAGGACTAACACATCTCAACAATCAAATCTCAACATTGCTGACATACCCTTTCTATCTGATCAAGTCTTATCTACACTGAGAAGCGAGGTTCTGTACTGCAGAAGCTATGTAGGCTCCACCTGCTCCACCATTAACTCACTCTGGAATGTCTGACACAATAACAGAGCCCAGGGTAACTTCTACAGATCATGTGGGTAATCTATAATCTCCATGTCAACACTCTTCTTACACTCTGGGGTCATTTCACTGTATTAGTTTAAACTTCAGGAGTGCCTGGAAATGTTGACATACTCAAGCAAATGCAACCAGATGAGTTACAGCTTTTACACCGGCAGGAAGTTTTTTTGCACGAGTGGAAATGTTGCTGCTGTTCGTGCTTGTCACACAAAATTGTGGCTCCCAGACAGAAGGATGACTGCTGCTGCAGCTGATGAGACGAATTAGGGTCAAAGTGACGTTCGAATTCTCCTCACGCTTCATGTCAGAAGATAACTATAATGATTCTGCATCTGTTGTGCATAATTCCTTATTTCAAAGTATAATAAAAGCGGTTTTGGACGTATTTGTGGAAACAGCTACAAGTGTTTCCTATGGGAGCCTTTTCACTGACAACTGAGAACTGCCGTTGCTAGGAGGCGGTTTATGTGGTCTGCTACATCTAGACATGCAAGCACAATCTTCCCTGCACAGCAACACATAACCTCAGCCCTTGTAAGAAGTAACATGTAGTGCTCAAATAACCAAACAAGCTCCCAACCAGGTCAGCAAATACCGATGCTGCTTTGTCACGCCATCAGTATCTCATACAGACGCACAAGGTTTTTTTTAGCATCTGTATGAGACACCTTTATTGTTTGTTTGTTTGTTTTTAGTTAACTTTGTGAAACGGTTGCAGTTTGGTTAGGTTTAGGCAACAAAACCAATAATTTATGTTTAGGAAGTTAAACCCAATTGCTTAGGTTGAGGCAACAAAACTACTCGGTTAGGTTGAGGCAACAAAATCACCTGGGTTCACACTAGGTTTTGGAAAATATCATGATTTGGTTTAAAACAAATAGGTTGCATGATGCTACATGCTGTGACACAAGTCACATATGTAACTTAAAACTTAACTGAGAAATGAAAGGTTGGTTGGTTTCACATGGGACACACAGCCTGGTCTCTTTGGTCAAAGTCCTGTGTTTGTTTGACCCATCGATTCGCCACAAACAACCTTTTTATGCAAACTGTGTCACCTGATGTGGGGGGTTACATTGGAGTAGATGTAAGCTGATGCGTCTGTATGAACCAAGTGGCAACCTCCGTGGCTGTGAAATAAAACCAAAGCAGAAGTGATAGAAACTGCAATTCCTCCAACGGCCACTTGAGGCCGGCTCCGGAAGTGAGTCAGTCTCCATAAGTCCCCATGTTAAAATGTCCAACTTCACAGCAGAAATAAACATGTTTACAGCCTGGTACAAAAAACAGTTTTATACAACTCACCTGTTCAAATTATATTAAGGCTAAAAAGTTATGCAGAATTAACAGTGTGTAGACGCTTTGATTGACAGGTGGGTGCTGTCACAGTAACCAGGCTTCATACTGTCCGACTCAGCTCCACCCATGATCCATGTCTTGATGGCGGCGGCCAGAGCAACCACACTAAACTTCACAGTGGCTCTTACGTAACCGTGTTTGATGTCATAAGACTATGTCCATGTTTTAGAAAGTCTATGGTTTGAACATAAAGGGGTGTAACAGAATGTCTGATGGCCTGAAATAACAGATGGCGCTAATAGATAACAACATCAGCTAGTTCTCTCGCTCTGTGGAAGTAAAGTGATATTACATTTATATGATTATTTTTAGTGCACTTTGAGTTCTAATGGAATTTTTAAAAGTCTCCGAAACCTAGTAGACCTGAAAAAGTCTTTGTAGACGTTGAGTTGAGCCTAGCACTGCAGTAACCTAAGACAGTGTCCCATAGCATGAAAGAGATTCCTTCTAAACAATTATGTCTGGAATTTAATTAGACTATCCATAAGCAATTTTGGTATCCCCCCGCCGCCCGTCCTTCTAAATCCTTCCCAACAATAAAGCATTTACAGCAGAGGATAACTATCAGGTATGCACTAGGAGGCCAGAGCATTACCTCTTAAGAGTGTCTTGCTAGTGTGTGTCGAGTGTGGGTGGAGGGTTGGGGGTTTGGCAGCAGTCTGTGTGGGCACTTTCCCGCTGTTTTATGCAACCATCCAAAAAAACAAAGGATTTCTTGGAAACAGGGGGGGGGGGGGGTGGCTGGCATCTGTTGGGTCCGCTGAGTGCCTCTGGGATTTTTATTCTCAATGGCACGCACTCACACAAAATCCCGGACCAGGCTCTTCATATCCTGTGCCACTGCATCGTAATAGTGGGCTGTGGCGATGAGTGGTGACTTACGATGAGATCACGCACCTCCTGAAGGATGTCAGAGAGCCTGAGGTCACGTCTTGGAAAGGGCTGAACTTCTCTGAGTGATATCCACCCCCCTATGTAATAGCATGACTAAGGACTCTCCTACAGTGCTGAGGACTCATTTTGTGAATTGGATTTGAGTCAATGACCGTCCCAGAAAAGCAGGAGGATTTCAATACACTTCATTCCAACATGCAGAGCAATGATTCATAAATTTATGCTCATTCTGTGATCATGTGTAGACACGCTGGAGACGCTCTCCTGCTTTGCTGTTTGCTCTGGACGCTCCAATCCATCAACTATGTTTTTCAACCCAGAAAATGTATTCATGTCTCAATATCACTGGGTGTGTCTGTGCATGCATGTATTTCCAGAACCTTTGAGAGTTACAGCATGTGAGGGTCTTTCACAGGCGCACTGTACGGGCCCCCCAGACACCTACTGCCCAATTCAGTGGCTCACAGCCGGCCTCTTTATATAGCAGCACCGGAATCATATGAATATAGAGCAGCACCAGCTAGAGACTGACTCTGCATCACCTGAGAGTCAACAAACACATTTGAATAAGACATTTAAGGAAGCCTCTTTAAAATTATGTTTAAAGATTTACCAGTGTTTGCACACACACACACACGTACAAACCTGTTACCTTTCAGGAGCTTTTTAGGGGTCTCTCTTTAGGTTCAGTGTATCTCTTGCCTTAGTTGCAGTGGCAAGATATCCAATGTCCTTTTCTTAAACTCATCCTCAGCTCCTCATGAAGAATCCCCTGGGTCTGGACCTCCTTCCTGTTGGACATACTCCACAGGGATGCGTCATCTAATGCTCAGCACACCTCAAACAACTTCATAGGTCTGTTTAGAAGAAGAGATACTTGATTAATCCCTCAAGGGGGAAATTCTTTTTTTCACTCTTTTTTTTTTTTTTTTACATGCATTTTAACCCTGAAACACAACCACACACACACAAAGGGCTCATAGACATGCAATGTAGTGATGGAGTGATGGGCAGCCCCTAGAGGAGCGCCCCGCGAGAGATTGGGGGGTTCGGTGCCTTGCTCAAGGTGGTGAACTGGCACCCCTCCAGCTACCAGTCCACCTTCCATACTATGGTCCATGCTGGACTTGAACCAGCCACCCTCCGGTTACCAAGCCAAGTCTCTATGGACTAAGCTGCTGCCACCCCTTTAGTTTATTTTCTTTGCCAATCCTTAAGTTTTTCTGGAGGAACCTCAATGGCTTTGCTTTCTGGGAGCTTTGGTACGCTGATGGCGTAATTTCGTTACAGTCATTTCTTTGGAATGCGATCAGATGATTCAAAGTAAATCTACTCAAATCTCTTACCCTGGGTTCAACTTTCAAATTTATGCTGTTGATCAATCACAAACTGTTTTGACAGTAATGAGAGGGAGACGGAGATTCCAAACAAAAGAAGCTACTGTATAACTTAACTGGGTTGCAACCAAAGAGCAACCTCTGTGGCTGTGAAGTGAAGCCAGCACAGAAGTGCCAAAAACTGCAGTTTCTTCCAGGAGACCTTCACAGATCACAGGTAGCTTGTCCGAGCACCCACGCTCTACCTCTTTGCCCATGTTTGGGTTAGTGGAGAGCTGGCGGAGGCAGGACTGCCAAGATGGCCACCACACTCTGAGCTTCACAACAGTTCTTCAGAAACATATAGGTGATGTCACTAAGATTACGTCAATGTTTTATACAGTCTATGGTTCAAACATGATGTGGGGATGGTGCACAGACACTATTGAGGCAGGAGTTGATCATACAAACATGTTTATGAACCCTAGCTCACTAGCTATGTGAGTAGTCACTGCACAAAGCTTCCAGCCTGGTGCGACCATGGCTTAGTGTAAAATTTCAACGGCTTCCCCTAATTGAACTTAGCTGATGCTACTTCAGCTTACACAGAAAAAAGCTAGTTGATTCACCGTTTGATTCAACCAATCAAAAGCTTGCAACATGCAAAAAAAAAAAAAAAAAAGAGAAGCGGCATGTCACTTTAGTTCCTTTCGTTAGGTCCACTGCCCCCTCACGCTCTCCAGAGATCAGTGTGGTGTATTTAAAACATTTGGGAATCATCATGTTCACAAAGTCAGCAACATGATCCCAAAATCACCCTAACCCTAAGTCATTTGCTGGAGTTGCAACCAAGAGCTGATCATTCTCTGATGTCTCCTGTGTTTCCAGTTCCAGCAGTTTCTCGTTCAATGAAACTTTTATTTGAAAAACAAATAATAAATGTCTCAAAATCTATGTTTGCAGAATTGGTTGTCCTTGCAACCTTAGCTCTAAGCGTCACTCATCACTTAGCTATATTTCACGGTGGAGGATGTGAAACGTATCTCTGCTGCTCTGTTTTTGTAATTTATGTGTCTTTTCTCCGGGGCCAGCACATAAATCAAATGCCCAGTTTCAAAAGTGTAAATCCAGAAAAGAAAAACAAACAGCTCGACTCACCAAGGACCTACAGTGAAATCCATTCAGTTCTGTGGAGAGACAATAGTCATAAGATTCAAGCAATATCCATAATCTATTCAGCACTGACACGTCCAGTCAGTGTGTGAGATTGACGACCAATGATTACTGACAGAGGCAACTACTGAGCCGGTCCTGCATACTTGATCTGTCTACCTTCAAGTGATGTTGGAAAGATGACTCTTGCATGTTGAATGTACATTAAAAATGTACCAATAGTAGTCGGAGCGAGTGGTATCATCAGCTCACAACATGAAGCAGTTTGGTATGTGGATTAACATATATTTGAAATAAAATTTAAGAAAAGAGCTCTTCTAAACACCTTAGAATTGTCATGACAAGGGCCAGCTTCCATTGAGGACACTGAGGTCTGAATTCTTTTTGGAAACTAGCAGAATTTTAATAAACAATATAACAATATAACTAAACATGGATGTAGTCTGATGTCCCCCACAGGTTACTGAGGAGCCGTTGTGAAGCTCAGTACGGTGGCTCTGGTCGTCTCCATCTTGGTAGTCCTGCTTCTGCCGCCTATTGGCTAATCCACAAATGGACAAGAGGTGGTGCATGGGTGGAGCTGAAGTAGGCTACATGAAGCCTGGGTGCTCTAACAAACCACCTGTGATAGCACCCACCTGTCAATCAAAGTGTCCACACTGTTAATTCTGCATAACTTTAAGCCTTAATATAATCTGAACAGGTGAGTTGTATAAAAATTCACCCTCAGTACAGTTGTCATGAATGGGGAAATTAGCTATAGAGACCAAAACTGTTTTATGTACCAGGCTGTAAACATGTTTATTTCTGCTGTGAAGTTGGACATTTTAACATGGGGACTTATGGAGACTGACTCACTTCTGGGGCCAGCCTCAAGTGGCCGTTTGAGGAACTGCAGTTTATGACACTTCTGCATTGGCTTCACGACCTTATCCTCAGCATTTCAAAAAATCCTGGCTCCTGTTCTATCACAATTTTTCAAGCAGTGTTGAATTTACTTCTAATTACAATTTTGACATTCATTCTGACATTGACAGTGTTTTGACTTGGAAAACTGAAGTAAATCTCTTTACATATTTGGCCTCCATGTAGCTGCATTTATGACCTCGGCTCTTCACAAGTTACTTTTTGATTCAGTTCCATATGTTTCCTTGTAGAACCTTGAAATAACCACAATAAAAAAACCTACTCTCTGCCTGAAATGATTAGATGTGACTGAATCATGGAGGGGTGCGTCATGGTGGTGCAGTGGTTAGCCTCACAAGAAGAAAAAGGTTCCTGGTTGGAACCCCCCCAGCTTGTGAAGAGTTTGCATGTCTCGCATAGTTCTAAACTGTCCGTAGGTATGAATGTGAGTGTGAAAGGTTGTCTGTCTCTATGTGTCAGCCCTGTGATGATCAGGCCAGGGTGTACCAGCCTGGGCGAGAGGCGACCATGATAAGGATAAGTGCTTATGGGAAATGGATGGATCATGGAGGAAGATTTAGAGCGCTGTGCTCATAAACTAATAAAATGTTTGCAGTTAATAAATGTGAGTTTATTAAAGTTGCTGATCAACAACAATCAAACATGACCACATTACAGCTGTGTGCTGTGTCCACCTAGGTGGAGGTTTTTCGAGGCGGTCCTGAACGCCTCGTCACACAGCACAGTGCAGGGCTGTGCACACATGGACCAGCCTCCTCCTCACAAACACATCCAGGGTCAGTCAGCCTTCAGTGCTCAGTGAGCTCTGTGCTCGGAGGGTCTGCTGTCTGTCTGTCAGGATGGAGGACAACTGCTGTGAACTGACTGCTGCGGCTGCTGCTTCACTGTCTGTCAGGAGTTTGGGCGCTGAGCGCGTCTTTTGACAAACAGCCCTCAGTGTGTGGGGGGGGGGTGATAGAGACGAACCTCCGTGTGCAGGATTCGAACATGCACAGTGGGTTGTAGGAGTCAAAACAGCAGCTGGTGGAGGTGGATGTGCTCTCCACGTGGACTCACAGACACATCTGACTTTTTTTTTGTGTGTGTGACAAACTGTCAGTGGACTGTGCGCGTGGAGAAAAGGACACGAGCGCGATGCGAACCCGATTCCCAAGTGCTGCTGTTCCCCCCGAACATGTGCACCGCGTTCCCGCCCCCGAAGAGCGACAGTAACCGCGCCTGGAGCTCCGAGTCCGGCTGAAACATGTTCCTCCTGTGGGTCCCGGTGAGTTTGTTCCTCAGCTTCATCGTCTCTCAGACGTGGAGCGTTCAGTTGTCGTGGGAAAACTGGAACGCCGAGCTGCGCAACCGAGGGAACGAGTTCGATAAGCCGAGCAGCTCTCAGCCGCACATCGTCTTCATCCTGGTGGACGATCAGGGCTTCCGGGATGTTGGGTACCACGGCTCGGAGATCAAAACCCCGACTCTGGACCGGCTGGCAGCGCAGGGAGTCAAGCTGGAGAACTACTACGTGCAGCCGCTGTGCAGCCCGTCCAGGAGCCAGCTCATGACCGGCAGGTATGGTGCGCAGGAGTGAAGCAGATGAAATGTGTTCCACGGGCAGCCTGCCACGCATCTGTCAGGGGGTCTTTTTGAAATGGAAAGAGAATCCTGGAAGCTGACAGAGTAGGACAGGTTATCACCCACCAGACTGAGCCAGCTCCATGAAGTCTGAGCCAGCATGATTATTTATTGTCAGACAGACAGACAGTTGATACGTGGTTTGATCAGGTGCTGCTGCTGTTAGTGATGCTGCCAAATCAGGGATTATGTCATGAGAGTGTAAGGTGACCACATGGATGACCATAAACCCTTCAAACCTCTCTAAGATTGAACTTTTAGAACTTTATGAACAGAGATGCAGTCAGTGTCAGCAGGATGAGGCCATCAACACATGTTAAGAATCAGATATATGCTAATTGATGAGATCATTAATTAAAGTCTCAAGCAGTGTGTGAGGGGGTTCAGGAGGTTCCTCCTTCTCCTGACACTGCAGTGTGCTGCTCTCATTGATAACTGCACAGCAAACATAATGTGATCAGTCACCGGATCGCCCGCTCAGCTGAATCACACTCATCCTGACTCATCTCATCGTGTTCTTACTGTAATTTCTAGATGACGTCTCAAGATGGAGTTAAGCTCCTCCAGAGATATCTCAGTGAGTCTATGCAGACCAGGGTATTGTGGGTAACTGTAGGCTGCAGAGCTGATGCACACACCTCCCAAAACTCAACTACATCAGGAAACTTTGATTGGTTCATTCAGCTCCTCTCAGAAACAAAGGTAAACATGCTAAAAGACACACAAACGCATCTGAGTGCCCATCATGCACTTTGCCTACGCTCAATCCCAGCTGCAATCATTACATTACTTTGCTCTGTGATGTAACACCACTGTTTGTTTTCACTGAAGCTTTAAGGGATAGATGGGTTCTTTAAAGTGGCCCCAGACAGGACCAGCACAGAAGATAAGCAGTGCTCTGCTGTGGACGGGGCAGCCACCTAAAAAAATATCAATATCAGTTTAAGTATACGTGCAGTATATGTTGCAAAATTCTGTGAAATTTCAAAGTTGGAAACTTTCCATGGGAATTAACGGGAATTTATGGGAATAAACAGGAATAAACCGGGAATTTACCAAACTGAAGGTTGGCCCTTAACAGCTAACATAAATAATAGTTGGGAAAAATATATTTTAGCATAATCTTGACTAGAATAACCAGATTTCATGCAAGTACACTTCTATGACTATCTGCTATTCCTCAAATGTTTTTTTAATTGTTTTATTTTGCATGTCTGCTTATGACAAAACAAAATGTTTATATTAATGTTTGGATATGATTCATGATTTGTTGAAATTACCCCCAATTTACAGTTAATTCACATAAATTCCCATAATTCCCATGGAGTTTCCGATTTGGAATATTTCCAAGACTCCCCAGCTTAACATGAAAATTCAGGTGGTTTTCAAGAAGGATACATCAATATAAATGTTTCAGTTTCCTGTCTGAAAGGGCTGACTGACGTCAAGGTAAACCAGTGAATTTAATAAGACTAATATTATATTTCCTGAAAAAATGTAGGCACTCTTTATTTCAGCTCTGTAAAAGAGTGAGGGAGAAGTCTTTACTGAGGTCTTGGAATGTGGCAAAACTGCTAAAGAGAAGTCCGACAGAAACAAACTTACTGGGAAGAGGAAACGAATGCAGTCAGTCAATTGTTTAATTCATCAAAGTTTACAACACAACTTCCTGTTTTATCTCTGACCTCTTGTACTAGAAACTGTTGGCCTGTTTACAACCTGTCTGATCATCTAATAGCAGTTACCTTTGGTGACTGATAGAAATGAATAACAGAGTTATGAGAATAAAACTGAGCTTGTAACAAACGTTACAGCAGCTTCCTCTGAGTGTCTGTATTTAGTCATCATGTGTCACAAACGACAGTTGAGGAAACTGTTTGACTACAGGTTCATTTAGCAGCTCTACCCGAGCTCTCCATTTTATCACATGATCTTCATCAGTGAATCGAATCTTCCTCAACTTCTCGGGCTAACATGAGCGAGAGGACCTAAAAGTGCTCTTCAAAAAAATGGAAATTGTAGACTATGGTCGGACTAGACTTTGAATATTGCATTAAGGATATGACACAGGCGTCATAATGGTGATTAAAAGTGAAATTTGAAGCTCACAACTGGAAAGGAAGAGCCACATGAAGGAATTCATCCATCTAGTTGGCTACATCCCTCAATTAGTTTGCTCATGGAGTCAGGATCTGTTTTTCGGTGAGAAATGTGAAGTTTGGAAAAGAAGTAAGAGGACATTAAATACATACATTTTTATGATTCAACTATAAAAGGGAATCATGGACACCCCTAAAACCCTTAAGTCCATCACAAGTAAACAGCGCTGAGTCCAATTAGAAGTCCGAAAAAGGACGCTCCTTATAACTCTAGAACTTGCCTGTGGATCATCACGTTTTTAGATTTTCTTCAGCATCACAGTAACCCAATGACAGCTGTCTGTACATCCATGCTAATAGCTACTTCAGCATACTTTTAATGGTGCCAATTTGCCAAAATGTAAACATACATATAGGCTAAAACTTACTGTTCATAGCTGGGTTATGGGAACTGTAGTTCCAAAACTTGTCTCGATTCTGATGTGAGGGGGGCTTACAGGGTCAGACTTTAAAGCCCTGGCTCCAGAAAAAGTTATTACGTGTGCCTTGAGTTACAGTTTTTTCTTTGTCAAACAATTTTTAAGTGTCTGCAAATCATTGTGCAGCAGTGTTGCCGTAGCAACCACTTAGTGTTTTAGTGGGCACCAGGAAGCTGTAAAGAGATATTAGAGGGCGAGGCGGGTTAAGGTATATACTGTATCACAGGGGGGTGAACTGTGGTCTGGCTTTGTAGTGGCTCACAGTGTGTTTCACATCAGCAGTTTGCCTCTCTGTACATGCAGCTCTGCAGGGCTTCTCCTCCACTGCCTCCGCCATCTGTTCCACTCCTTAGCTTAAAAAAGGAGGAGGCTCGCTGGGCACCGCTGTTTTGTTGGCAGGCGTCCGAGAAAATAATGAGAAAAGTGCGGCCACCTCCTCGTTCCTCTGTGCGTTGTGAGCTGCTCCGATCTCTGAGCGGAGTGAAGAAACTCAGCTAACATCCATGTAGAAACCTAGGTGTAGATTCAATTAAGTTTCCTGACTGGATGGTTGCAGAGGAGTGTGTGTGTGTGTGTGTCAGTGTGTGTGGTTGAGAAAAAAAACACAAACCCTTGATGTGCTGACATTAAAGCATCAGCTCTCTGTGTCAGCTGGACACTCGCTAAAGCTCTTGAGAACAAAGTCGATGAATGTCTTTCTGGCACGCTTGCATAGACTTGTCGAGGCAAATATCAGACTGAGTGAAGGATTGAATCCAAAACATAAGCGCTTCACAAGAGCCTGATTAAGTTTTTACAGGCTGTTTAAACATGTTACCATGGCAACTGCCTGTATGTGAACCCAGCTGCATGCTCGCCAAATATAATCAGATTTTATTATGACTTCTTTCTTGTACGCGTGCTGAAGGTCTTTGCTGTGACTGTTCACTCTGTGTTTTTCTCAACTGTCATCCACATGGACAGCTTGTGCTGCCTCATAAAATACTGAATATATTCAAGAGGCTGCAGGGTCAAAATAAACATCCTGAGACCAAATCCAACAACGCACACACCATCACTGTGGTGACTGATTGAGGATGCTGTAATTATTTTAATAAGTTTTTTTTCTTCAAAATTCTTGAAATGCACATCACAAACCAATTAAACTGTGACACTTCACCTGCAGTGTGGAATGAAAACTACACTTTCCACTCAGGGAATCATGGGAAAAACTGTTCACTGCTAGTGTGAATGGGCAAACATGGGTAATTCAGCCTGGCGTACATGTGTAACAGTATGACGGAGTGAACACAGGATTCTATAGTGGCTATATAGTGTTTAAAATACACCTATAGTCACAACTTAAAGCCAAATTCCAACAATTCCATTATAGGGTTGCAAAGGGGTGGAAAGTTTCTGGTAAATTTCCAGAAACTTTCCATAGGAAGTTAAGCTGGGGAATTTTGGAAATATTCCAAATCAGAAACTCCATGGGAATTGTGGAAATTTATTGGAATTAACTGTAAATTGGGGGTAATTTAAACTGTATCATATCCAAACTTAAATATGAACATTTCGTTTTGTCATAAGAAGACATGCAAAATAAAACAATTAAAAAACATTTCAACAGATTTATTTGTAAGTAGAACTTTATCAAGTTTGAATTATTTTATTGAACAATATTATGTAGTCCACCAGCTCAAATGTGCGTCTTCAATAGTCTCTGTGTGCTCTGGGCTCTAAAGTGTGGTCCAGGTACAGAAATCACCTGTGCAGGTAGGGGGCGTGGCCTCAATAGCCCTGCAGTAAGCAGTGTGCTATGTGCATGTGATTGAGGAATAGCAGATATTCAAGTGTACCTGCATGAAATCTGGTTGTTTTAGTCAAGCATCCCAACCATATTTAAGTTCCCTGTTAAAGACCAATCTTCAATTTTGTAAATTCCCGGTTTATTCCCGTTTATTACCATAAATTTCCATTAATTCCCACGGAAAGTTTCCAACTTTGAAAATTACCAGAATTTTGCAACCCTATGCATGTGTTAGTTAGTTAGTCCAGCTGTTCTAGTCAATGTTCCTCGGTCCAGAAGCGTCCCAGAGGCAGGTCTTTGCTTGGCTCTGCGAGAATATGTGACTGTTCTATCTTTGATGGACACCACGAGAAGCCCGCTACAATCTGCACAGAGCAGATCGAAGTCAGACAGAAATGGCACAGAGAATCTGGTGATTTTCAAAATAAAACATCCCGTGCAAACTTTTGATTGTAAAGAAAAGAAGCCAAAATGGAAACAATTTAACTACGCAGCATATTCACATATTTAGCTCATAATCCAAGAAAGAAATTACCAAATCTGAATCACTAACAAAGTCAATAGCGGTGTGGCTCCGACATGCCAGGTGGGCTTTCGTTGTTACCTTTAGAGAGATGGATCATGCCAGTCCCGTTTGCTACAAATTATACTTTTCTCCATCACTATATAAGAAATTCTCAAAAATACCATTAGATCTTTTTCATTATTAATATAAAATCACATTTCAGCAGTCTCTTCCCCCAGTGAGGAGCTGTGACAGCCCTGCCATGTTCAAAGAATCCATACATTCATCTTTTACACCTGTTTTTTTACCATTCATGGGGTCATGTGGTTGGACCTGTGCACTCTAAAACTGATCCCAGAATGGAGAGGTAGGTCACCAGCCTATCACAGAGAGATAGTTATACTAGCTCGTTTGTCTTAATTATGTGGTTTTGGAGTTGTAGAACCAGGACCAATAGTCTCTAATTTTCAGGTTAAAAGGTTAGAAAAAGCTACATTTGGTTAAATGTGGAACTCTTTACATGTCAAGTGCGATAGTTCCCAAACCTTTGTGCTTTGTGACATCTAAAAATAAGGCTGTGCCTACAAGCAGTCTCTTCACTAGTTGACTTGATCTTGGTCAGAAGCAAACCATATGTGGACATGTAAGTCCATGTTAAAAATAGCTCAAGTTCTTTCAGTTTTTAGAAACTTGTCAAGATAAGACCTTTAAGAATTAATAAGGTTACCAAAACTAAGAGAGTGAAGATAAAACAGATCTGGCATATTTATAGAAGCGGTTCTGTGCAGCTGCTGTTGGAACCGTAGCAAAGCACTTTAACCTTCCAGTAACAGGAGCTTTAGAAAAGAGTTCCACGCTGTCTGCCCCCTGGGAAACTCACAACATCAGAAAAATTTCAACCTGTCTGGTTCTCTTTAAGCTACACTGATGAGATTAGAGGCTTAAAGTCACAGCCTTTCCTTCAGTGCTCAGAGTTGTGCTCTTCAACCCCACCGAGCGCCCGCTGATCTTTACCAATCAAGAGAGATGGATTGCCAAAGGCGAGGGGAGAGGTTGCTCCTCTGGGCAGCTCCTGAAATTAAAAAATGTTGAAGGAATGTGTACATGACACGTTGAGCCAATATTTCTGAAACCTTTTCAGTCGTTTTGGATTCTTTACAATTAAGTAAACACGCCTCTGGAGTGTCAAAGATGAATGTTGTAGAGCTTGGGAGCTATGTCAACGTACCTGTCCTGACAAATCCAGCATGTGGACTTCCACATCACAAGCACACCTTTCATGTCTTGTATCAGCAGCTGAATCTCTTACCCTGTGGACTTCTTTTCTTGACTCTTGGTCAGCTGCACACCTGCAGGTAAGATTGCAGTAAATAGTAGTAACTTATAGTGGGTTCAACATCTTATTTTCGATTTCAGGCAAGGGTATCTGTACCGTACAGATGGTCTCGACTTCATGGTCACCCCGGCCACTTTTGCAGTCTTCTGCAGTCACTCTTGTCAAAGCAGAGAAAAACCTGAATTAGATTTTATTATCAGTCTCTTCCATCGCTGAACAAGCTACCATCCATCAACAAACAAAAGATGAAGAATGCGCTCGAGGGTCCCGGGTCAATGAAGAGCAGACCTCAAGCAAGGATAGTGGATTTCTTCCAAAAAGCTTTTCTGTCATCCTTGAACACTGCACTCTTATATTACAGCCCATTGGATTTGAATCTAGTCTAAACTACATGGAGTCTGGGGTCCTTCATTTGCTCAAAGCAGCCCTTTTCACTGTGCTACAACTCAATCTCCTGCTTATTCACACACTTCCCATCTGTCCACACTTATCTCAAACTTGTCTTAGCCTTTCAGTCACCCTTTCCTTGTTGTTTCAGTCATCTGTCACTCTCTCACTTCCCTTCCTCAACCCACATTGGTCTGTCCTAGAAGGGATTGGATGAAGTCTTGAAGAGGAAGAACCTTCGCTACCTGTAATAGTCTGTAAAATAGACAAGTTGAGGCCAAGGAGGGAGCAAAACTGAGGGAAGATATTCAGAGATAGCAAGAAAGTAAATAAAGAGCATGCTGAAAGAAAAAGCTAAGTAAGACGAAGTACTGGCTGACTTTGATTAAATGCAGAGTGCAGAGTCGAGGCTGCTTATTTGAAACATATGTGAGGAGGACGTGGAGCAGGAATATGAGAGAAGGGCCCCAGTCTGGGCAGCAGGTCTGTTCGGGAACCTCCACAACCTCAGTGGCTGGAGTAGTGGCCAGTGCACTTGTCTTGTGGGACTTGAGCAATTGCCTGCATTCGGTGATTTGAATTTAATGGCGTGTGTGATTTGTTGGCCTTGTGGCTCAGCGGTTGTTTAAATATACAAGTGAGATAGCTTGATTATCGCAGCTCGACCATAACTCTGCTTTTTACTCAAGGAATGCAGCAGCGCCCTTTGATAAGATAGGAAATTGAACCTCCGCCTGCTAGACGAATTTCGCTGCCTGTAGCTGGCTCGGATCCATGCTTGATCAAGGGTGCAGAGATGTCTGACCCCAGAGCTTTGCCCTCTGTGCTGTGGCTGTCTATTCATGCCCTGCTTGGTTTTAAAAGAACCCATAAATCAGTCACACTGGACGTGTGGAGAGACTGCAGGGAAGGAGGCATGATCTCCAGAGGGTGGTAGTTACTGCCGTCATTATTTTAAGGCCTCATAAATACTAAAGACCTAGAACTGTCCTTCAGGTGCTGCAAAACCTGCAAAGTCAAGACCTAGCTCCCTTGCGAACCCCCCTTGTATGTCAAAGAGAAACAACACAGTCTGTACGCTCCACCTTGTACCGTTCTCTGTCAGGACTTGGTTTGACTGATTTGTGGAGGGATCACAGGCTGCACTTTGCATGACATTCTCATTACACGGCTGTAACCTTTTGGTATGTGAACACCATCAAACCTGTAGGAGTTACAAAAGCAGGGGTTGGGGCTCTTTAGGGGTCGACTCTAAAACACACACATGCATACATGTCTTAATAAATTTGCACATGCATGTGATCTCCATTCTTTTCACGTTCAGCGTTGTATAATCCATTCTTTTCGCTTCAGGTTCTACAAGGCCTTTTTTCTTTCAGTTCCATTACTCTCTTGGCATTGATGCCAAAGTGCCTCACAAATAAAAATAAATGAAGTTAATGGCAGAAGTGGAAAAATGATCCTTGTATAAACTGAAGGAATTACAAATGCAGATTGAAGATAATGGAGCATTCTACATCCAAAAGTCATTTTATGGACATTTATTGGCTAATAACAAGGCTAAATTCACCCCTGTACTTCACTTGTGGAAAGTCTGGATGGAGATTATGGAGAACAAGGTTTTACAAGTACTCATTCTTCATCAAGTTAATTACATATTCTGTGGATTTATTTTTTCAACAAAGTATTGGAGTAAACAAGTTTCTTATGTATTTTTTTTTTCTAAAGAAACACATTCCCATGCCAGGCCTGGTTGATTTCTTGTTGTTGATGTTGTTGCCTTACCCACAAACACATGTTGCCTTTACTTCTTCCCTTCATTCCCATCCCTTTCTCAGTTTGTGGCATTCAAATCTCGTCGCCTAATGACAGACCAACAATGCCTCCTCTATCCCCTCAATGTACATGCTTGTAGTTGGGTTTCAGAGCTCCCCCTGCCTAGACCACCAAGTGACAAGAAATTCTTCTCATCGCCATATGAAACCAAGACACTCTCTTGGCTCCTACCAGGGCCGGTGTGGTCTCATTTTGAATTTACTGACCTGACCTCAAAGACTTGCAATGAATAGAGGTATCAGATTCGTAATTGTGCCGTATTATTATCCTGAGGAGTTCAACTTTTTAAAGGTCCTGGGAACCAGCTTTGAAATCCATGGGAATCATTGTTGCCAACTTGTAAACATTACAATTTCCTAACTTGATTTCCAAAGGTTTTGGAGGCATCAAACCCAGATGGCATTTTGTTTTAGCGAAGCACAGTGCAGCCCAGACAGTGTAATTCCCCCAGAGAACAAACAGCTCCACCACCAGGTTTGTCTAGAAAGTCTATGCCAAATGCGGATGGAATTGAAACTCAGTGGTGATAAGGGGGGTCAGTGGTCAGGGTTTCCCCCAGGAAATTGGTTAGTGGAGGTGGTAAGGTCTAAACTGTGACAGAGTTGCATACACAGACACACTCCATATACACACAGTCATTGAGTTCATAGCGACCCATCTACAGCTAACTTTGTACAGTTGGTACGTTGGCTGTTTACGTTGTTATGCCAGATGCAGAGATGGCCTGCCACGGGTATCTGTGACCATTAAGTCTGGTAGTGTCTATTTGTATAGCCCCATTAATTCATCACACATTTGCACAACCATAGGTAGTGATGGCTTAATCATCACCATCCTCATCACATGTCTGAAAGAAAAGATAAAAATAACAGGAAAGAAAGTGTAAAGGTATCAAAAGAAGAGAACAGACAAGCGAAACGGTGCTAAGGCAACATCGGCTTCAAAGTCTTGTGTGGTCTGCAACTCTAAACGGCATGTTAAACTATACTGTTTATAATATTATTTAGAGACTCAGCAATTCCCACCATGATCACTTGGCAATTGTAGCAAGGAAAAACTTCCTTTTGAACAGAACCCAGCTCATTGGTGGGCGTGTGGCGGTGGAGTCTACAGCCAAAACTGGCTAAAAGCTAACATCAGCATGCTAAAATACTCTCAGTGACAATGTGCTGTTAGCACTAAAAACAAGAAGTAGAGCTGAGGCTGAAAATAATGTTACTTTGGAGGTATTATCATAGAGTATTCGACAAACATTGACCTGATGGAGATTGTGCTACATTAAAAGTATGGGGATCATCAGAGTTCTTACAGTTTCTCCTGTGGGGATCATAAATGTGTTTCCAAATTTCATGGAAATCAATCCAATAGTTGAGATATTTCACTGAAAACTAATGTTGTGGCACAAGAGGAGAAGTCAATGAATCACCAAAGTCAGCAGGAGTCATACAATCCATCCAATAGGGCTGACATTCCCATCCACAGAGCGACGCTGCTCGAGTCAATTATCCTAAGGCAGTTTAACAGAACTATTCTTTACCATCCAGAAAGGATGATGCTGCTAACCTCTTCAGGTTAATAACTCTGGAGAGAAACCAATTAAAGGAGCAATGTGTAATTCCTTGCCCCATGGTACAAAATAATAGGGGGCAGCAAAATAAAATAAAATCAGAGCAGTCAAAATAAAATCAGAGCTGTCCTCCCACTTGGAGGATCCGAGCAGAATCCTGGTGTTTATTCCTCAAGAAGCTCCAGCTCTGTCTCCGGGTCTCTGCAGAAGCCGGGATCAGCCAGCAGCAGCTCGGTCCCTCCTTCCCTCATGTTGAACTGAGGACTAGAGAGTGACTCACTGTCGCTCCTCGATGCACAAGTGCTATTACAAGAATGTACAGGCCGAAGCTGGCTGGGTTAGAATGCTAATTTTAGTAGATATTTCTTCAACACAGAAAACATAGATGTTCTTACTATACTTTACTTGCAGAGATGTGTAACTGTTAACTTGTCATGTTTGGTTACTTTTTTGAATATATAAACAATCAGGAACTAGAATTCTGGTCATATCTTACATAAAGCCCATTCTAAGGGTGAAAAATCTTCCCAGTGTTCCAGACATTCAATAAAAAATACATTAAATTTCAGTTTTTAGATGGTATCACCAAAGCCAGGGATGATGCAGTGTATTCTCATGACCTAACTCTGCTGTAAAAAAGTGTATGTGAGAATGTATGTGTGAATTTTTGTTGCTGATGATTCAATTTGACGTTGAGTAGTCATTATTTCATCACAGATTTACGTACATCATGCAGAACTGAAACAGAAGCATCCATAAACTTGAACCTGAAATAAAACCATATGACCTAGCCGGCTGTGCTACATGCAGGGCAGTTAGCATGTGTTTGCCGTTGCAGTCTGTGATTTTATGGGGATATGTGTAGTGTTCATTGTATTGTTTTTGTTGAATAGGCTTTGAGTTGTAAATCTCTGGGTTTATTGCTATGTTTGGAACGTCGCACACACCACACGGTGGTGAAGAACTTATGCATTCTCAAGGGGCAATGGAGGTTTGCTAGGCCTGACCACCTTCTGGTTCCCTTCCAACTCAATCCTCCTCCAGCTGAATCCTCCTTCCTCTGGAAACCTAAACCAGACACTTATTTTCAACCCCCCTTCCCTGGTGACAGCTTGACTGCACCTCAAGAGAGAGCGAGGGAGGGTCAAAAGAGGGGAGAAGGGGAAGAGGCATCTGGCTGCATCAGTTCCTTGTCTCCTGGGTGTCTTGCTTTCAATCAAAGCAGACGTGGGGAGTCTGACAGAAATGAATCAGAGCTCATTGTCGTCGTCATCCGAGAGTTGCTTCCAGAGTCCCAGCTGGGTTCACCTCGCTGTGGGCCAAAAACACAGTCAGTTACAATCTCACTAATGATAAAGTTGGCTCAGCTTCTTTGAAGTCAGACCACTAATCCCACAGCTCATAGTTTTCTAATTGCTTTCTTTCAAAGTTGCAGCTAGTCTACTCAGTATTAGGGCTGGATATCCTTTGAAAAAGGTTTCCAAAGGTCCAAACACCCAAATCTAAAACCTGTTGGAACATCTACCTAAACCCGACGGGCATAAACAAATTCCCAAGAAAAGAGACCCAATCCAAAAGTGATCTGAGAAAAGCCAGTGCTGGTCTGAATACACCCAAGTATAATTAGACCTTTGCCAAAGCGCAGTTGACCCAAATAGACAGAGAACACCAACAATGGCAGCAATATGATGAGCCAACAATTACCAAATGTCCTCGTTAGAAAAGAGTGGTGAATCTTATAGTGACTGCATTTCACAGTTCACACTGTCCATCCTGCCTAAAAGACATTGTCTTCTACGATTGACATGACATGACACAGTACATAGTAGATATTGACTCTGCTTTGATCCACTTTTAAACATATGGACATGGTAGTATGGATCTTCTCATCTAACTATTTGTAAGAAACTGAATAAGCATATTTTCCAAAATATTTGGCATTTCTGTACTTCAGTTTCTTGCTACTTTTTGCTATCGGCTGATGTAAATGCCAATATCTGCAATACCATTGGTAGATATATTGTCCAGGTTAGTTAATCAGTTGAAAGTGTGTTTAACAAAATTTGCCTAAACTTCTCAGTGCATCAGCATTAAATAAAACAAACTGTATTTTTCCAGATTTAGATGTATAATATTAGACACATTTTAGTATTAATGTTTTATACCCAGTTCTACTCAGTGCCCAGTAAGCAATGGGTTATGGTTGAAAGACATTCAGTAATCTGGGACAAAGATAAATGCCCTTTGAAGTGTAACAGACATGTTCATAGGTAACAGATTATGAAATATAACATGAAAAACAGAATTGTTTTTTGTTTCCCTTTGTCAGGCTTATCAGGGAAGCCTTTACGTCACTTTGGAAACGTCTTCTGAAACATTCATCATTGGTGACGTTTGCGGTCCTTGAGTAAATGATGATGTGGTGACGGGTGGAAAGTGTTTGTTCTGAGCTGGAATTCATCAACAATTCTCTTACACGCCTGTTTGTATATTGTAATAATGTCGCTCTGAGCTAAGTGCTAAATAGAATTTGATGAAATGACCCCACATTTAAGCCTGACGTGATTCTTCCTGCGCTGCCAAAGGCACTTAAGAGTTAGAAGTTAATCAAAATTCCTCAATACATACTGTCTGTACTTCACTCATCAATAGTGCTGTGTTAGCTTGCTCCCAATATGGCTGCCACAGCATTATAAGCTCCAAGTCGCAACTCTGTGACTCAGTTTTCTGTCTGGTCTTGAGTGACAGGTCTTCTGTTTTTGCTCTGCCCCCCCTCCTCCTCCAACTACCATTACCCATCGACCTCCTTTCACTGCGATGTTAGATGTCAGTCGAACATTACCCTGCGCTTGGCTTGCCAACCTATAAGCACTCTTCTGTCAGCTCAAATGTGTTTTCCTTGGACTGGGTCCATTGTAATTAAGATTGTATTGAATAATGTATCCATGTGTAATTTCCAATACAAAGATTCTCTTCTGTGACTGGACAGCACATTGCCTTCAATGGTCTGTGAGAGGAATCCTTTGTGAAGGGAAAATCTAGTCTTCAGTTTTTCATATTGGCAGCATTCACAGTGTTTAGATTATTTTATGGAAATGTCATACAGTAGCATGTGAACAGTCTATAAATAAACTCATCCTGTAGGGCTTATTATCCTTTACTGGACCAATTTGTAGGGTAATTGTACAACACTTGAAGACGGAATATAGAGGACGGATTTTCAGTGTTTTTGGAAACATAAATATCATTTAGTGGAAGAAAGGTATAATAGCATCAGCTGCAATGTAATGGCAAACTGAATCATCATGGCTTGGTACTTAGAGAAAATTAATTTATGGAGCAATAGCCAGTGGACACAGTCCTTTCTCATATATGTTTCAAAGAATTTTCTTACAATAATTACAGTTTTCCAGCATATTTCTTTAACTGTTCTTGTCTCTAATGCATATCTGTTTTTATTTCGTAGGTATCAAATCCACACAGGCCTTCAGCACTCCATCATCCGAGCTACCCAACCCAACTGCCTGCCCCTGGAAAATGTCACCCTGCCCCTGAAGCTCAGGCAAGCGGGCTACTCCACCCATATGGTGGGCAAGTGGCACCTGGGCTTCTACAAGCGTGGCTGCCTGCCCACCCAGCGTGGCTTTGACACTTTCTTTGGCTCCCTTCTTGGAAGCGGGGACTACTACAGTCACTATAAATGTGAAGGGCCTGGTATGTGTGGCTATGATTTGTATGAAGGGGAAGAGGCAGCATGGGAACAGGACCGCGGCATGTACTCAACCATGATGTTTACTCGAAAGGCTATCAACATTTTAGCCAATCACAACCCTCGCGCACAACCTTTGTTTCTCTACTTAGCCTATCAGGCAGTTCATTCCCCACTGCAGGTTCCAGCCCGCTACCTCGAGCGCTACAAGGGCATTCCAAACGTGCATCGTCGTAAATATGCCGCCATGGTGTCCTGCCTGGATGAAGCAATCCACAACCTCACATTAGCGCTAAAACGCTACGGTTATTATGACAACACAGTTATAGTGTACTCCTCAGATAATGGTGGCCAGCCATTAGCAGGTGGTAGCAACTGGCCCTTGAGGGGGAGTAAAGCTACCTACTGGGAAGGTGGGATTAGGGCAGTGGGCTTCGTTCACAGTCCCCTGTTGGTAAACAAAGGGACAAAATGTCGGTCTTTAGTCCACATCACTGACTGGTTCCCCACACTGGTGACCCTGGGTGAAGGTACTTTAGATGAAGATCTAAATCTGGACGGGTACGATGTCTGGGAGGCTATCAGTGAAGGCCGCCCATCTCCTCGTCAGGACATTCTTCATAACATTGACCCAATCTACATCAAAGCCAAGAATGGTTCATGGAAGGCAGGGTACGGTTTATGGAACACAGCCATCCAGGCTGCGCTCCGGGTGGGCCACTGGAAGCTCCTGACGGGTGTCCCTGGCTACAGTGACTGGGTACCTCCACAGACATTCTCCAACCAGCAGATAGTCAACCGCTGGCATAATGAGCGTGTCCGTTGGGACCGGGGTAAGTCCATCTGGCTGTTCAACATCACAGCTGACCCTTATGAGAGAGTGGACTTGTCCCAGCGCTACCCTCACATAGTGAAGAAGATGCTAATGCGGCTAGCACAGTACAACAAGACTGCAGTGCCGGTACGCTACCCCGCTAAAGACCTGCGCTCTAACCCTCAGTACAATGGGGGCGTATGGGGACCCTGGTACAAGGACGAGAAGGAGGAGCAACAGGTGGATGAGAGATACGATAACTTGTTCACCAACCATCTTGGAAAAAGAAGGTGGAAAAAGAAATCGAAGAACAGGAAGTTGAAAAGAAAGGTAGAAGAGTAGCCTACACCATTTGTGAAAGACTTTTGTTGTATTTTCTCAGGGATTGACACTTCCTGTTTCAGGATTGTCCTCTTCAGACGTTCTAACTCCAGTTAGCTTTAACTTGACTCCAGTGTATACTGTATGAAAATCAATGTGGATGGACCTTTAAAATGCCTCAAGAGAATAAGAAAAAGATCCACTCGTTCAAACACTACTGTCATGCCCAGACACAACTGAGACCTCGTTAATGTTAGGGGCATTTAAAGAATGTTTATTTTTCTAGATTGTGTTGCATGCTTGAACTATTGTCACCTTCGGATTGTTCCATAGATTCATGTTTCACTTAGAGTAGAAAATAAATCTTCCTAGACAGTTACCATAACTTCTGGTGACAGAGAAATAAAGTAAGACATAGTTCTATTATGTTGTTGATTGCAGCGATACCATATCGTGGAAACAGATGTAGGATTTATGTAATGTGTGAGTTGATGTATGTTGGTTTCATAAGCCGTCTGTCTGAACTTTAGAATAATAGATTTTGTTCCCTCTTTTTAGATGATGTCTGGTCTGGCACCAGGCCAACCTGAATGTAAGACAAAGTAACAAAATAAAAGCCCCAGACACAAAGCTCTTTGTCTGCTACAATTCTTCAAGCTCTGTCTGCTTTGAATTTTATTCCAGCCAGATTTCTTTTATTCTGGTGACAACAAGTACTCTTGTAACTGGAACGTTTTAACATCTCTTTCATAGTCTGAAGCTGACACGCCACAACTAAGTACATTATTCATGGAAAATACAGTAAAGTGGAATCTGACCAGTGATAAAGACCTAATTTGCTTCCTTTCAGTCTTTAAAAAACGCCTGCCTTATCAGTCATGGTGTACAGTACAAGAAGTTGTGATTAAGAAACTAAATCACATTGAGTGAACACAACTTGCAATCTGTAAAACTATATTTTTTTCACATGCATCTGTTGCTTGGCACCCATGTAAACAGTCCCCAAACTCCTAAACTCAGATGTTGATGACTGACTTGAGTTTCTCTTGTAGATGGTTTTGGTGTACTTTACAGACCAATTAACCGCTTTAATGACCCTAAATGACTTCTAAATGTACTGTACACTAAAAGATTTACAGTGGCTTAAAAATGGAACATGTTCTGCTTTGTTCTTATTTGCTTCCCTTGCTCGTCTATTTGTCTTTTTTAATTGCTTAACCGAGCTGCTTTTTGGGAACAATGCATGGCTGTGGCTTTGGTACAATCTGAGAATTGGAGAGCTTGGAATTGTTCTGAACATATGAAACAACAGGAGCTCCAGAGAAGAGGGGCTTTCCTACGGAAAGAGTGCCAGGCTGTGCTGCACATCCCTCCCATCCACACTGACTTGGATCCCCCCCCCCTCTCTCTGCCTCTGCGCTCAGCCAAGCTATGACCTCAGACCGTTCAGGCACTGACTCAACTTTCACAGCGACATTTGCGTTAACAGCTTATGCTGATATGAAGATGGCGTTTTCGATCCTTAACCCCTGTAAATCCGTAGCAGGTGAGGTCTATTTGGGTTAATCGTGCTGGTTTTCCTCAGCTCCTTCACACTGATTTGTGTCTACAGGCAGATTGTACCCATGGGAACTGGAATTTACCTGGCTTCACTCGACCATAAAACAGAGGGGATGCCCTCCATATATTATGAGCTCCAGCTGAGAATTATAGAAGATCAGATTCTTATTTCGTTGCGTCGTGCTGAATTTCCTCTCCCATGGGCCATAGGAACAGTTAAACCCTGGATTCTCTGGGAATTCACATTTGCTTTCAGTTATGGGCATTAGCATCCCTCATATGGGAAAAAGCGAGGGTATTTTTTTCCCTGTAACTGAGCTGTAAGGCAATACATCAAGCTCCCTCATCCTGCCGCCTCACATTAAAAATGCCTATTAGCGCTCATTGGGATTGATATGAGAAAATAAACCTGATGGATGGCAGAGCTTTGATCAAAGTGAAGCGATTTCGCCGGATTGCGTTGGGTTTTCTTTCAGCTGTGGCACCGTGTGAAACGTATAGTTTTAGGCTCTCGCATGATCAAGGTGCAAATTAGCCGAATTATGTGTAGCCAACTGGAAAGGGCCCGACCACCGCGCTTGCCAAGAGCTACATGCGAAACACCATGACTCAGCTAGGGCTTGGGTTCTGAAGAATCTTTCCCCCTGAATTCGAGAGTGATGAAAAACGAGACAAACATCAAGCAGCTGTTGTCCAAGAGCGGCAGAATTAATACAGAATCCATGAAATATCTCGTGAACGCACACCCAAAATGCCAAAACACATTTAACGCTTGTGGTGCGCGCACTTGGAGCATTACAACACTGCAGGGCTGTGCTTTCCAGCTACTTGGCTACAGTGTAACATTCCAATCCTAGGAGGTAGCTGGGATTTTCTTTTTTTTTCTTTTTTTTTTCAAATTGTTGTACGAGCTTAAGAAACGGCTGCTGTCATGTTTGACGGTGACGTCATAGGAAGTCCTGGGTAGGAAGTGGCCTACAAATTCTGCACATGATGTGCCAAAACGATAAAGATGACACATCCTTTTTCCTCTTGTAGGTTGACCCTGCTGGAAAATACATTCTGTACCATTGTAATTACAGATCCACATACATGAATAAGAGTGACTTTGACATTTTATTGAAGCCTATGAGAAGTTTTTAAGTGTTTGAGAGAAGACAGCAGTGAATTAGCTTGATGGACTGTCTCTCTTGGCTTGTACTCTCTCTCCAGACATGGGGATTTCCTGTAATGAGCAATTTCACCCATGCACAACTGGAAATTCTCTTGCCCTTCAACAGAGGTCCAGCACTCCCACTTCATCTAGTTTATGACATATGGCCCTATTTTGCACTTCCTCAGGACCACTCCCTTAATATCTTAATATTTCTTTCATTTCCTTTCATTCTTCTTCCTGAGTACTTTCCTGTTCATCCTCTCTTCTCCTTTCCCTTTCAGCCATTTCCTTTTCTTTTCATCCTCGTCATTATTCTTGTAATGCCTTCTTTAATGCTCTCTTCATCCACTGTTTCTCTTTCCTCAGCTCAGCGGAGGTCCTCCGTACGTTTCACTCAAGTTCAGACCTGTGGGTTTTTTTTTTTCTTCTTCTTCTTCTTTTGGTGCACCAGCTGTGTTACAAGAAAAGCCTTGATCTTCCACACAAACACAGTGACGTATGGCTCTCAGCAGTAGTTATCCCCCAGGCTTGTTGTCCACTTGCCACCACCTCCACTTCTGAAAACTTTTCCTCCTGATTTCTCCTCCAAAGCACGCCAAGCCAATTTTCCCCTCCACTCACGCTCAGAAACAATCAACCGCAGAGGATAATCTGTGCTGTGCTCCGGCCAAAACTTGGCACCACGACAATGCTCATCGACACCTCCAAATCCAACATCCAGCCACTCAAACTAGTGATATGAAATGTCAAATTTAGATTGTGTTGTTGTTACAGCTAACATGTTAGCAAACAATTACATTACATTATTACAAATCCAGCAGTCTTGCAGGAACTACATTAGCATTAGAATCGCTTTATCGTTTTATTGGCCAGGTGTGTGTACACACACGAGGAATTTGACTCTGGTTCACTTTGCTCTCAGTTGTACATACATATAAAAGACAAGGGACATGACAGGTAGACACAAAAAAACATAATATAAAAACATGAAACATAAACATAGACATAAAAAATAACTATATACACATTTAAAAGGTATATATATTAGCATAAATATAGATATATATGGACATGTGTATCTAGCAGTTAGCTCTGATCTGGTCTCTCCTGAAAAACTGATTTGGCTCTTCAGCTGCTATATTTTGTCTGTCTGCAGATGGTTTATTAAAGCATTTTTCTGAAAACAGTGGAACTGAAAAGTAAATTTGCGCATCAGATAATCAAAACAATAAGCTAATAGATGCGAAAGGGTAAATCTGGGGGAATAGTGCAGCATTAAATAAAAGGTTTTTCAACAGTGACTTTTGGCGATTTATCAAAAGTAGCTGGTTTTGTGGTCTGGGAAATTATGGGACCTTTGACTTTCTTGTGACCATTGGGAAATGAAATTTTCTCACCATTTTAGACCTTAAACCAGCAGCGATGAGTATGATGATCTGACTCAGGACTATGGCCACATCTATGACAAAGACCAGACAGACCAGAAACAACAGAGTTTCCTACAGTAAGTGAAGACAGAACATTGTTTTCTTTAGTAATTGGCCGCTGATGTAATGTTCAGCTCATCTCTTCCTCATTATTCAAATGCACACAATCACATCCTTGTTCGATTCTTGTTTATACGATGAGCATGAGGGCGGAAACATGAGGTCATATGCCGCCCACTGAGTGGATTGTATTGTATTGAATGTCCAAACTTCCTGTTTCACTCTTTTACTTTGATTGAATTAATGATGTGATCTGAACGAGGTGATTGGGACTATGACATTAATAATAAGCTGATCTCATTGGTTCATCACAACATCACTATGTTGTCTTTATCATAAATAAATCAATTCTGCTTTCATACGGTCAGTTTTTGTGTCTCACTTAAAGCAACATTTCTAACTTTTCTACAATGAACTACACACAACAAAGTGGCAACCTCTGTGGCTGTGAAATGAAGCCAATACGGAAGTGGCAAACACTGCAGTTCCTCAAACGTCCACTTGAGGCTGGCTCCAGAAGTGAGTCAGTCTCCATAAGTCCCCATGTTAAAATGTCCAACTTCACAGCAGAAATAAACATGTTTACAGCCTGGTACAAAAAACAGTTTTGGTCTCTATAGCTAATTTCCCCGTTCATGACAACTGGACTGAGGGTGAATTTTTATACAACTCACCTGTTCAAATGATATTAAGGCTTAAAGTTATGCAGAATTAACAGTGTGGACGCTTTGATTGACAGGTGGGTGCTGTGACAGATGGCTTGTTAGAGCACCCAGGCATTATTTGGCCCACCTCAGGGCCGCTGATGACCCCTCCTCAAAATGCCGCTTCAGAAAGCTATGGGTGACGTCACTCATTCTCATTCTTTATTATTTATTCATTCTTTATACTGTCATTGCACACAATGTACGTCTGTTCTCATACTATGTAACTCTAGGTCCGCAAGAAGTACACAACGTTTATTTCACTAATTTTGGTGAAACTAGATCATATTTTATGGAGAAAATGTTTTCTGCTTTTTCCTCTGATGTCCTCCGGCTGCTCCGCCTCAACTCTCTGTGATTTACAGAGTTTCCTGATGGACAGCGAAGTAAACTGCTGCCAACTGTAGCTGCTCTTAGCTAATGTTAGCTCAGTTTGTTAGCTAAAGCTAAATTGCAAATATACCAATTTCTATGTAATGTTGCTTTGAATGATTCTCTTCTCATGTTTGTTACTTGTTTGTATTTTTTAACCTGTTGTTTATCTTTGTGTTAAGCATGCAAGAATTTAAAGGATGATTTTGGCTCATTAAACATTGTTTCTATCAATTATGATAACATCATTCTCACAAAAGCAGAAGTAGGGGGAATGGGTTCCATTGAATATATTGAATATGAATGTGCTAACACATCTAAAGCTCATTAATTAACATGCTGTATCTCATTTGTTTAACAGTTTCAAATGGATTTGGACAGAGCAGGCCAGCTGTCTCCCTCACTTCCAGTCTTTATGCTAAGCTAGGCTAACCAGGTCCTGACTCAGGCTCTGTACTTTGCACACAGACATCAGAGTGGTATCGATCTTCTCATCTCACTTTGACGGGAAAACAGTTGAAGTATTCCTTCGAGTTTGGGTAATCATTTTTCAGTTTGCTTTTTCAGTTTCAGTTTGGCTAGCCGTGGAGTTTACAACCTGTCTGATCATTTGACTGCACATGTTTCCTTGTGTTTGCATCTATCCTCACAGCATCAGCTGGGGAAAAAAAAACTATCTGCCAGCTCAGCAGAGGAAGGGCTAAGTAAGAATAAAGCCCGTCCTCCCTCCCCCTCACCTCAGCGTCTCTGTCCGGGGTGGGGGGCGTGAGGCCCACGTGTCAGATCCAGTTGGAGTTGACGTACCGCAGCTGGACCTTCACCTCCTCTTCAACCTGGTTTCAACCATGGGTCGGGTCACAGCGTGATTGATCAATGCATAAACTGTAGTGCTTTCTCAATACACTATACAATTAAAGAAACACACAGAGACGTGCACGCATAGCTCAAGGCGGACATGTGCAGGAAAAAGAACAATACACATACGCGCAGACATGCACTTGAATGGCAATTATAATCAGGTTTATTTATACAGTGGTTATCTAAAGTTTATGAAGTGCTTTTCAAGGAATACAAAAAAGTTGAAGTGAAGCTGCAAAAAAACATCATAGTGAGAGACAAAAGACATTTCTGAGTGTAGTCGGACCAAAAATATCAGTCATATATATATAATTCTAGATATATATATTGTATATATATGTTAAAGAAATCAAACAAAACATTCACTGGGTTAAAGACTGATCCAATGTTGGTCAATGTAGCCAACTTTACTCAGTCCTGATGGGTTGTTATTTTTACTGTGCGTTTTCATTTACACAGAACTTGAATCAAAGCTTGTGTTCTTAAAGGTACAGTGTGTAAGATTTGGGGCCTATATTTTCAGAATAAGGAAAACATGGAATATAATATTCATAACTATGTTTTCATGCATGTATAATCACCTGAAAATAAGAATCTTTTTATGTTTGTTACTTAAAAAATATCCTTTTATATCTACAGTGGGAGAGGGTCCCCTTTCATGGAGGTCGCCATGTTGAAACACCTTATTTATACAGTAGTCCAGAACAGACAAACTAAATACTGACTCTAAACAGGGTCCTTAAAGTGTAGTTTCTCCACATTAGGAAGGTGAGGGTGATGTGAGGAGATTACAATGCAGTGATTGGACCACTAAATGCAACTAAATTCTACACACTGGACCTTTAAAGGATGAGGAGTCATCATATCATATATCAGTAATAATGAGATTGAACTCACCAAAGTAATCAAGTTGAATCAAGATGCGTGTGAACGTGCAAAGATACCAATGGGTGTTTGGACGCACATAGATTGACACAAGGATCGTGATTCTTCTACAGCTCTCAATGGATTCACAGATTCCAAGAATCATTTTAAAGTTAATGCTGCATACAATATGTCATCACCCACAGACTAACATTAGCAGAGTGGATCACCAAACTCCAGCTCTACCAAACAAGCCAACAATTAACACTGCTACTCCTTTGAGGACCTTAAGCCTGTTCTCCACTGCTGCTCAACCTTTTTTTATTTCTCTTCCCTGTTCAAATACAAAACTTGTTTGACATTATGGATGTCATTATCTTGGTTTAATTGGAGCCAGAAGTGACCATATCTGGACGAGAGTGTTGACTCTTCTGTCTATTTTGATCTGAGGTTCTTGAACATGGTATGTTCTGTATACTTGTCAATCACAATCAGTCATCTATTGTACTCTAAATGGGACCAGCATTTGCTAAATAAACATCATGCTGTGTTGGAGAACACTTGAAACTAGAGATTGAGACCATAAAGTCATGAGGAAAGTGTTTACTGGAGTCATAAATCAACTGAAAAGCAGCCTCATTTTTCCATTATAGCTACTGTAATACAGACATACTTCTGCAGCATTTAGCCACTGATGGTGGTGATCTCTTTTCCCATAATTGCATCAAAATGTGTCACACATACTAGACACCAAAAAAGCCCAAATAATGGTGGTGATAAAAAAAAATGTATGTATGTATATATATATACATTCTTCTCTGATTTTACTTCTACTTAGACATTTAATCAAGGCCATCAAGCTTAACTGCAATGATTTAGTGCTTCAGTCGACAGGAGTACATGGTTTGGGACACAGTGAACTTTTGAATCGAGATCAACTAAGAAGAGGATGAGAGGGGAAATCCAGAAAAAGGCAAAAGACAATAGAATAAAACAAACAAGAATATGAAGTAAGAGGAAAAGAGGGAGGAGGATCCTTACTGTAAAAACAGGATAAGAGAATAGCAATCCAGTCCCAATTCCTCCCATATGGCGTCATGCCAGACCACTCAGCTGTTCACCGTACTGGCAGAAACCCAGTCCTCTGTAAACCTCCTCCTCCTCCTTCTTCACTGCCAGTAATGGAGAAAAAAGACTGGATATATTTCAGCTGCAAGACTTTAAACCTCTCCACCTGTCACATGCCAGGGTGTGTGAGGGAAATCAGAGGCAATGGAAGGTTGGACAATACTGGACTGTAGTTTCATGATGCCATGACTTCAGCCTCAGGATCACCTTTCCATTTATTTCCCCTTGGAGGAATGTGGAAGGTGTGTTAGTGTGTCTAAAAGTAAATGTGTGTGTATCCAGGGCTGGTTATTTTGGTATTTACTGTAGAAATAATTAATGCTACAGAGGTTTTTTGATTATTCTTAGATTCCACATGGGTGTACAGTATAGGAGATGTGAATGTGATACTATCTTTTTTTTTTAATTGTGTTAAATGCAAATTACTTTACTCTTGCAAACTTTGTGTTTGGACTCTTTGTAATGCCATTTTATTCACCACAAACAGCATCTTTACCGACTGCACACGTTTGCTGTAGCCTTGTGTTGACCACCTCTGTGTATTCATAAAAAATATTACAACCTTGAAAACCAAATGTTTCAATCAATTGGGATTCTGCAAAACTCTTGTTCAATGCCATATTTTACAATGCCAATATTTTTTTTTAAATGTCCACTGTGTACCACATCTGCGTGGCAACTGTGGTGTGGTTAAATGAACAATAATTAACAAAAATGACTGACAACACTTGATTAAAACTAGGGAAAGCTTGTGAATTCTGTTAATAAAAATGCTAATGTTAACTGCAGGCTTTTGTGATTGATGCTAACTCCTAACTTTGCAAGCCAGCTGGACTTGTGACATCACAATATCACATGAGAATCCATCTTGCAGGCTCCTCCAGGCTTCAAGCTATGCGCTTGTGTCCAAACACAACGGGTAAGAACAATCAGCATCCTCTGAGGAACTACTGGCAGCTATAGCCTGAGCTATGGTTATAGTTTAACACTAGGTCTGTTTGAGAAGTGACTAGTTGCTTAAAAACAACAATGGCTGCTCCTAAAGAGGTTAGCGTAGATGCTGCTAGCATCACTTATATCCGAACTGAGAGTATTTCTTCAATGAAAGAAGAACAAAGAACAGCACTGAACAATTTTCTGAATGGAAAAGATTGGTTGAATTTGGCCCCATCATGGATGGTGATAGACAGATGATTCATCCAATCACTTGGCCTGTACGTTTTGAAAGAACTGTTTCCAATGACAACTTCCCAGATAGTTGTGACAAACCATCTGATGCAGATGAAACAAACATGAAACTGCATGTCAAAGTCCGATGTGCTGCTTGGCCTCCAAACCATCCAAACCATCTAACTCGCTACACACTAATTCCTGCATTCAGTCATCAAGTCATCATTGATCAGTACTGGCATTGAAAATAAATCACGGGGAGGACAATCAATACAATACGGATGTAACTCATAGGGATACTGAACTGCTACCTTAGAATGAGCCTTCTACAGAAACTGCTGGTCACTTCCACAGAGTCCGCCATGTTGACCTATCATGTTTCTACAGTAGCCCAGAATGGACAAAATAAACACTGACTCTAGATAGTTGTCACTAAATCCTGGACCTTTAACATACCATCTGAAATGTCAGGTTGTATGTTTCCAATCTACTGTTGTTCTGGCTTCTTGAACTTGATTTGAAAAGACGGAGAATACCAAAACTGGTGATATATGCCTTGTGTGTGTCTATGTTCAGAAGATGAACATCTTCACTTTTTAACTTAAAAAATTCATAATTACAGTTGTTGTTTTTTTATAACTTGGGTCTTATTTCCTTATAGTCTGGTCATCATTCATGTCATTCTTAATGATAACATTGGTACTTAAATGCGGAGATCTTGGAATGCCACAACATCAACAGGCCAAGAAACTTGAGCAGCCAGATGATCAGTCAGGTTGGTAACAAACGTAGAGCCAGATTTATGTGGAAGATAGCTGACAGATAATCTAACTGTTGGCTCACAGTACAGTGAGCACTATGGTATCTTAATACCACAGAGGTTAGCAGCAGCTTTTCAGTCCAGAAATGCTTCTTTAAAAGCTCATATCAGGTTCCTGAGTGTAGAATCAAAACTCTGTGTTTAAAGAATAAGTGATCAATATTGCCGGGCTATTGGCCTCCAAAAACCCATATGTGTCAGACTGTAGCTGTGTTATATAACGACAGTATGTGTGAGAAGAGTTTTACTGCAGCAGTAAAAGCTCACTCTCCTGCAGCCTCTCGGGTCTTCACATTGACCTCCTCTCCGTGCCTCTCCCACCACCAGATGGGAAGTTTGGATCAACTCTTTATATGAACTCCACATGCTGTCTGCAGCTCACGCCAACACTAAGTGAGGGAAAATGTACCGCTGTATGTTACAATATAAATCTCTGTCTTCAAAAATCTGATTCCACTGTGTATTTAATGACGCTGGGTAATATGAGACCACCTAGAGCAGGGGAGGGCTGAAGGAGGGGGAAGTTTATGAGGCCAAAGTGTCGCTCATCCTACTGTGGAGTGTTGTGTCGGATGGACGTCACACAGTAAATATGTAAATATGTTCTATAACTGTGTCATTCACATTACGACAGTCAGTGCTGGCTAAATGGAGACCCAGATAGCAGACCAGTATTGAATTAATGTTGCTCAACACTGAAATATAACATTGATTTTTCATCAGGTTTGCACCCTGAAATAATGTTATTTTAATGATGAAAAATAGATCAAGACAAGTCAATCGCTGTTTTGTCATTGAACCAACATTGAAATAACATTAATTAAACCAATACCCAGATAGCAGACCACCATTGAATCAACATTGATTCAATGTTTCTCTTCTCAACATTGAAAAAGCAAGGAATTATCAGCATTGATTCAATGTTATCTAGCCTTGACTATTCAACCTCAACAAAAACGATGATTCTGATTTCAACATTGAATCAATGTTGCCATGCTATCTGGGGAATCTGTGACCTGAATGTTTTCTTCCATTTTTCCACTGTTCAGGGATTTTGGGAGTATTTCGTTATCTGAATCGAGGGTCTAAAAAGGGTGTTGCTGCTGAACAGATTATAAAGCCCCTTGAGGCAAACATGTATAATAGATTTGTGATACTGGCTATATCACTAAACTGACTTGACTCGACTACTCTGAGCTGATAACGGGAAACCAGTCACCACTGTGTGCCCAAATCATTTTCAGATGGGCTCAGGATATCTCTAGTTATTACACCAAATGTAGAATAGTGAAATCACGCCACAGTGAGTGTATATATATAAAAACTTATGCACAATCTGGAGTGACCAAACCTTTTATTGTGATCATCCTGATAATTTCTGGGGTTGTGAGGCAAACACAAAGCATTTCAGGTGACAATGTTCCCCAATCACAATCCTTTCCTTGAGCTGCATCGCCAGGATGTTGATCAGAAGTCCTGAAATAGACCCCAGATAGACAAATAACAAATAGACAGCTGCACATTTGTGATTTTAAACAGTGGTAATCCATTAATAGTCATCTGCAGGCTGAATGTAAAGACACCAGTAACATTGCTGACACTGACATCAGTTGACTTTAGGTGTTTCGAAGCCCTGTCGAGGTTCCTCTATAATGAAATACCCACTACATTTTTATTGGATTTTTTAAAATGTCATTTGTGCTTAAGGATAGTCCTAGCACAGGGGTCTTCAACCAGGGGTCCACGACCCCTAGTGGGTCCGCAAAGGTACTGCAGGGGGTCCGCCTATTTTTGTCGTAATAATTGATTGTTTTCACCAAAATAATGGTGAATGTGAGGGTGCAGATAATTAAGAAACTACAAACAACAGAGGCATTTGCATTGCCAGAAATACTGAACCCTTTTACATTATTTTTTTAAGCTGTTATTCCTGAGGTCATGAAAGAAAAGTCATTAAGTTATAACTCACAAACTCAATAAAACTGATACATTGGTCATAAATTAAGACCTGATCCATTCTACATCCTCCTACAAAGAGCTGAGGGAGGTTTAGTTTGTCTGACACGACCTGCACAGTGACTCTGTGGTGATGATGATGCTGGAGATGTTTGCACATGATGACCATGATGATTTCTGCCCTCCCCTGCATTCTTTGCCTTTTACTATGCTCTCCTTTCATCATCTGCCTACAGATGGCTACAGGACTACAGAGCTGTAGTTCCACTGCAACTGGAAGAACAGCGCCATCTTCCTGGCATAAAGAGTTACAGCAGATTCTCGTGCACAGCACAGACGTCTACTCTTCATGGCAACAGTTTATTTAGTAAATACAGCAAAATAGATCATATGTGCATATAGTGAGTGAGTTTGTGCAAAGATAATGTTTGTCTCAGTTGATAATGATGACATGTAAAAAGTTTCCATTACAGTTTTTATTGCCCAGATGTAGCATCATTGTACATAGAGCACAGAACACCTGAAGAGCACGTGGACATTTGGGTTGTTTTCCACAGATCCAAGGTCAGCATTGTGCTCTTCACATCTTTACACACATGGATGTTTTATGGGTAAGTAAATAAGATCTATTATCCCCTTTAAAAGATACATTCTGGACTGGATTGTCACTGAAAATATGATTTAATCATATAAATTTAAACTCAGTAAAGAAACACAGAAATAAGGATTCTAGAACATTATTCAGAATCATGTCAGATGTTTTAGGAGCAGATTGCACATTGTCCACTTATTGCCATTTTGTAGAGCCTTTAGAGATACTAGAAAGAAGTTGAATGTCCTGTCCTTTGTCTCTCTCCTCGACTGTAGATTCATCCTCCTCCGAAAATCTGGAAAACTGGAAAGACTGCAGCAGACGGCTCTGATGTCATTCTTTAAAGTGGAAACTGTCTAATAAAAATAAATCTAATTCTGTCTTATGGAGTCACATGGCAACCTGTCCTTTCCTCCTATTAATTACAAATGCACTTTCTCATTATTTTGTGCCACGCCTGCATGGACTTAACAGACTCTACAAACAAAGACAATAAACATAATAAGAACAAACGAACAAATAATACACCGTACATATCAAACAATGCAAAACAAGAATATAAACACTCTGCTCTTTAGATATTAGCTGTAAGACATACAGTCTGCATTCATCTGACATAGGTAACAAATTGGGACATTCTGCAGACATCTTATATCTAATGTTTGATATCATGGACAATAGATCAAAAAGTGAATTTTATATTCGCCTAAATCAGAAGAATCTACAATCTATAGAGAAGATCCAGGACCTTGTCTTGTCTCTAGAGGGCAGCAGAGGGCAGGAGAATCCATGCATTGCACTGCTTCTGCTCCTATAAATAGCTCATCGTCATGGTGATGGAGCTGATGCAGATTGATAAAGACAGCTTAGTTTTTTTTCTCTCTCTAACAACATGCAGCAATCCAGACATTCCTCCTCTGAACTGCTGTAATGAGCAGAGACAGAGTCTCTCAATCTGTCACCACACACTCACACACTGCATTTCAGTTTGTAGTTAGTGATATAATGATGGGACCTAAGGATGTTGACCACACACACACACACACACACACACACACACACACACACACACCATCTCTATCGACAGGAAGCAGCCAGTGATTAATTTGACACCACAGCACCACGACACTGGTGGATTGGCGGATTAGTGGATTAGGTCAGATTACAGGATAAATGGAGATTAATGAGATCCAGATTCAGCAGGTGTGTAAGGTGAACCTGATTGGGCTCTTATGCTATTCTGGACCTGGTTCTGGACTGGGAAGATTTTGGATTTCTGGAGGGTTTCTCGTCTTAACACGATGAATCAAGCTGCTTTAGTGTGTTTGCTAAAGGACATCAAAAATTAAAGGCGCTCTAGAAATACCACGACCTAATTACTTTGATTAGTCATTAGTGTCCTGGTAATGTGTGACCTAATATATTATCTGTCCTCAGGAACTACTGTGTTGCCTTCAAGCTCTCCTGTCTGAGTGTGTTCATTCCACACAAAAGGTTAAAGTAAAGGTGTCACCAGTTGAGGAGACAGTATTTTTCATATCATGGCTGCACAGCTGGAACATCGAAAGTCTGCACCTATGAGACCAGACCACAACCAGGAGGTCAAAGGTCATCGACCAGTGTCTTTGAACAACAGGAGGTTCTGTAGTGATGTATTCTATTTTATTTATTTTTTTTAACTTAATTTTTATTTCAGTTTCAGCAACTTATACAATCATATACATGCACATTCACATTTAGTCTGCTGTTTCCCATTTATGATCTTCTTAATACAGCATGAGAGTACATGCTTCATGTTAAACATATGCACTTACATAGTTAAGTAAGAATAACACACACACATAACAATAGGTAATTAAATAATAAGCAGCGTAAATGGAAATAAATGAATAAAATAAAATTAAAAAATAAAATAAAATAAAATAATTGACTTTTACTGCATTAGTATGGTCATGGCAGGTCTCCATCTGTTAACAAATATGTCTTTTTGAAGACATAAGTTTTTTGAACCATAGGCTAGATTTCCCAGACCTTCTCCATCCACATATTGTATATTGGAGAATTTAACTGTAATACATTTAAGAGCGGCAATCAGTAATGTTTGTAAAAGGTATTTCTTCCCTATTCCATTAATGTCATTTGGTATTAGTCCTGGCATTACAAGTATTCTATTTTATGTTACTTTAAACTTCTACTTCACAACATTAATCTGACAGCTGTAGCTCAAAGTTGTTATTCAAATGATATATGTGCAAAATACAACACAAATGAGTTGTTAGATGTTCCATCAATGAAACATTCCCCTCTAAACTAAAAGAGGGTCAGGGTTAAACATTTGTGTTGCAGAACTTTGATTTTCAGAGTATGATGACCAGATTCAGACTGTGACTCTGAGGAGAGACTCGACCTCTAGACTGAGAAACACTAGCTGTGTATGAATGAGTTAAAAAGTCTAATAATGTCATACATGATAACTAATACATGACTACTTCAGGTAGAATCTGCTTACTGAAATGTTATATCAGTAATGTGTTGAATGCAGGACTTTTACTTGTAATGGATTACTTTTACACTGCTGTGTTGGATCTGTTGAACAGACAGGTGACGTGTCCCAAATCACATGTTTATTTTAACTGAACGTACTGTTAAAAAACATCATCATGTGTCACTGTTTTATACAGTATATTATAAATCAAAGTGAGACTCTGGAATGTTTCTGCCAGTGAAAGTTCAAAGATTTAAAACACTTTCTGGAACTGTCTGACTACCAACCACAAATTTATGTATTTTCCACAATACGAGCAGCTCAGCGAGTTTCTCTCCTTCTTGTTAAATGTCAGCAGCAGCTCTGGAGTGCAACCTCGCCCTCATAACACAGCAGAACTCAAACTGTTGGGGCATGAAGGTCACCTCTGGGGGCAGATAGCCAGTGCAATTTACACAACACACAACACGACACAGTGTGCAACTGTATGTACACTATATACGAAATAATTGCACATGCATGATGTGTAGCATTATACTACAAACTTATAATCACTGACCCCTCTGCAGAACAGAGAGAGGATCAGAGAAGAGTGCACTCTGCAGACACATTGCAGTGGTTTTTGGGTAATGAAGTCATAACATGTGGCCAAAACCAAAGCAATAGAGGAGGACTAGATATAACCTGAACACAGCGTCCATCCAGGGTGAGGAGGTGGAGGTGGTAAAGGACTACAGGTACTTGGGCGCGCACCTGGACAACAGACTGGACTGGAGGTGCAACACTCAGGCTGTCTACAGGAAAGGGACAGAGCAGACCCTACTTCTTGAGGAAGCTCAGGTCCTTTAATGCGTGCAGCAGGATGTTGCAGATGTTCTCAGTCGGTTTTAGCAGCCTCAGAGCAGCATCAGAGCCAGCAACTCTAAGAAACTGAACAAACCGATTAAGAAAGCTGACTCTGTGCTGGGGGCTGCTCTGGATCCCCTGGAGCTGGTTGTAGGAGAATGGTGCTCCATAAACTTCTCAACTTAATGGACAATAGCTCACATCCACTGCACAACCTACTGATCAAACAGCCGAGGGTGTTCAGTCCGAGGTTCCTGTAACTTCACTGTAAAAAGGAGTCATTCCTGCCCACTGCCGTAACACTTTATGATGACTGCCCTCTATGCAGGAAGATGAGACAAATTTTCTGAAGATATATATTTGGATATGGACATATAATAAGATATGATATGATAACTCGCATTCTCTCTTTCTCCATAATAAGAATACACAATGCACATTTTATTGCACAAATTATTTTCCTTCTTCTCTTAGACTTTTGTCAAGAGATGTAACACATCTAAAAATGATTGTTTCCATTTTCAGCTGTTTTCTAACTTTCCTGTACGGTGTGGCTCACACGAACGGACCAAAAATAGCAGCAGACTGTGGTGGGCTCTGGTGTTTATGGAAATGTGGCTCTGTAGGTTTTCGCTCTAATCGCCCTCAGCAGAATTTGTGGTAGCAGGTCCACCCTGCGGCCTCTAGGTGGAGCTCTTTAGTAACGTTTTCAACAAGGAAACGCTCAGACGAAATTCACCTTTATCAAGCTGGAAGCGCACAACAAGATGAAACGGAAGTTATGTTATTTAACTCCAAAATAAAATAAACATTAACGTTGACAGAAGGAAATCTTTATAATATATATTTACACTTACACGAGATAAAACAAATAAAAAGGACTTTCCAACAACTTTTGTCATTCACTTGATTATACACTTGGTTTAAAGGAGTATTTTACTATGACTGACAATATAATATGATGGCTGCAAGTTATTTTTTTATTGGGTGTACATATATTTTTTTAAAAATGCATTTAAATACATTACATGTATAATTCACAGGTCCATGTGAAAGAAGAAATCTAAGATAAAATTATAAAACACATTTTCCCAGGCAGATTTTACAACATGATAAGAAGGATACAAATTACATGAAAGAGGAAGTACCATTTTAAAATACACAATATGACTAAATAACAGGATTAAAGGTACAGTGTGTAGAATTTAGTTGCATTTAGTGGTGCAATCACTGCATTGCAATCTCCTCACATCACCCTCACCTTCCTAGTGTAAAGGAGAAACAACACTTTAAGGACCCTGTTTAGAGTCAGTATTTAGTTTGTCTGTTTTGGTCTACTGTATAAATAAGGTGTTTCAACATGGCGGCCTCCATGAAAGGGGACCCTCTCCCACTGTAGATATAAAAGGATATTTTTTAAGTAACAAACATAAAAAGATTCTTATTTTCAGGTGATTATACATGCATGAAAACATAGTTATGGATATTATAGTCCACGTTTAGCTTATTCTGAAAATAGAGGCCCCAATTCTTACACACTGTACCTTTAACAATTATGTCTGAAACATTTTCAACATTTCAGATTCCCCCTTAAAATATATCTAAGACACATTACAGCTACATTGACATTGCAGAGATAATTAAGATGCGTTAATTGAAGTTTTATTTTGAAATCTCGGCACCGGATCTGTGACCGTCTGCATCCCGTGTGTCTTGACTGCGGTCAACTAATCCAAGTGTCAGTGTAGAGACAAACACAACAGCAGGTCGCGACGTTCCTGTCAACTCCAGGAGTAACCGGGGATCTGCGCACGAGAGCCGGGAGGAGATTTTACCGCGTTTCAGGAGACGTTCCGAAATATTCCCTAAGTTTGCTTTTATTTTGTCCTCCGGAGAGGGCGACAAGTGGCACTTTGGGACACAGAGAGGGAAAAGGATTTGTGGAGAGCGTCAAAGCGTTTACCAAGTTGGTCTCCTGCTCACCTTAACATGGCTTCAACAACCTGCACCAGGTTTACTGATGAATACCAGCTGTACGAGGAGCTGGGGAAGTAAGTTTCCCTCTTTTTTTTTAGATGTTTTAAATGTTTTTATTCGACACTTTGTGTCAAAGTGAAGCTTTGTTTCAACCGCGCGTTTACTCCCGATTTACAGAGACCTCCGCGAGAGACCTCCGCCTACCTGTTCCTACCTTGATTCGTTGAGTAGTGTGTGCGGGCAGGCCGATTTAATTGTACCTCGGTTATTAGCAAAAGGCGCGAAGATAAATAAATATGAAATCCTCCTCCTGTAAGCTCGAGCTGTTATGTTTAATACTTCTCATGCTCTCGTGTTTATGTCAACTTTTTGAGTCGCTTCTCTCTGCTCGTTAACGCCCATTAGCTTTTATTTTGAAGGAGCAGTCTGGGTTATATCTTGCGCACTGGTTTAAAAAGTTCCATATTTTAAAAAATAGCGTCTTGAAATGCACGCGGAATATATTTACGACACCATAACTCGTCAATAATCACAAACCATACACCTCAGTGAGCGTGTACCTCTGGTGTCGGGCCTGGCGTGTAAAAACAAGCAGGAAAAAAATTGGCCGGAATTTGGTGTCGTTGGCAGCGCCAGGTTAAACTGGACTGTGAAGGCAACATTAAAGACCCTGAATGTGTCTTTTTTAAAAGTTGTGTCTGAGAAAGTTTCCGCCCTTTTTTTGCGACAAATGTGAAGGGTTGGAATTCCTCAGTGCTGTGCCTGCTGCTCTCTCTCTCTCTCTCTCACACACACACACCACATTCAAATGTACATGTTTTCTACAACAGCTCAGATGTGTTCCAAGGTATGGCTCTGCTCTTTGCCTGTCTTCTGATTTAAATCAGGTAGTTTGTTTTGACAGTGAAGAGCAAAGATCAATCACACACACTTATCAGACATATTGGAAAATAAATGACAGGAGAGCACTGTGTTGCTGATAGTAGTGACACATCGGCATCATTCATCAACACATTGACTAAGTAGCATCAATTATTGCTCCACTCTGTCTTCAGGAATGTTGCCAAAAAAACAGGTTTGAAAGTTTGCGGGTTACCTGAGGGTTTGTTGAATCGTGTGTCTCCAAGGAAAGAAAACTCTTGGAATGGAGCTGTGTGCAGTCATTTTGTGTATATGTGTATGGAATAAGAGCACACTTTAAGCTTTGAGTAAGCCTTCAGGAGGGGTGTGTGTGTGACTGCAAGGTGAGCTGAGTCTTCAGGTGGACAGGTGACCCTGATGATTTTTGTATTTTAAAATTAACAATATTGAATGAATTTTTCAGTGTGTTGAAATGTGTTGCGTTCACTGGCTGTTCAGAGCAGCGCTGCACAGTCTGCAGGAAGACCTGTCTTCAACAGATGTCATGTTAACACTTGTCTGCATCCCTTAATTCTTCAGCAGCGTACCTTTTTTAGTTTAATTAAAGCAAACAGAACTTTTAATATCAATATTTATTCAACAGTCTTAGCAGCGTCTACCTGCACAGGTGCTTTCACTTGAGCCTGATTAGACCTGTCTCAGGACTGTGTGGGCGTCTACAGGGAGTGTTTGATTGACACCTCCCACACTCGACTGATAGCTCTGTTGCACCTGTGGGGGGGCGGGACAACTTTCACTTTCCTGGAGGAATGTGTTTCCTGGGAATCGGTTCAGACTCTTATGCTTCAGTGACATGGTGGTTACATTCACACCTACGACCAATAACTGTAACCGTGCATGAATTTGGTCTGTGGGAGGAAACTGGAGCACCTGGAGGAAAACTGAAGAGCATGCAAACTCCTGAATGAGTTCATTAAAGGTCCAGTGTGTCAGATTTTGGGGGCTCTATTTACACTGTCAGAAACTGAATATGATATTCATAACTGTTATCACCTGAAATTAAGAATTGTCATGTTTTTGTTACCTTAGAATGAGACTTTTATATCTACCTGATGTCATGGGTCCTCTTCAAAGAGTCTACCATGTTGAACTGCCATGTTTCCACATTGGACCAGTACAAACAAACCGAATCACTGGCTCTAGATTGGACCTTTTCTCCTACACGCTAGAAATCTGTAACTACACCGCTAGATGCCACTAAATCCTACACACTGGTCCTTTTATAAAATATATATTTTAAAAAAAAGCAGTGAAGAGCCTAAAAATGAAAGAATCCAAAAATATTCCAGGATTCGGGATCCAGCACTGCGCCGAAAATCCAGGTTTTTCCATTTATTTGGATGTCTCCTAAAACTGAAACTATCTAAACTCTGATACTCTACCTGTTGTGTCCTGGCTTTGTTTATTGCATGAAGCAGCTTCTAAATCTGAGAGTCTGGATCACAATTTCCGCTGCAAAATAGAGACATGAAAAAGTTTGGTTTGTGTCCGATGATTTGAGAGAGAGAGAGAGAGAGAGAAGGAGACCAAAAGAGAAAGAGAGAGTGTGCAGTGGTTGAGAGACATAGACAGTGAATGAGAGTGAGGGAGTGCTGGCCTCGATAAAGCCGGTTAACCAGAGAGATAAAAAGTTATTGTTTCACAGCACAAATAGACACACCCCCAGCAACACACCTCATCTCCACACACTGCCGCACAACCCTGCGGCAGTTTGCAGGGATTATAGGAAAATGTCTTGCCAACATTTGCCAACATGCCAAATCTCATGTTGTCAAATCATCCAACTCTGAGACTGTAACAATCAGTCGCACAATGTAAGGGGGCAATGTGTGATGCTCATAATTCACATCTCGGTGTCATACTTCCCGTTCAGTCCCAATAATGAATGTATATCTGTACTTGTATGTTTTGGAGAATCTTGTCTGATCTCTCGTTCTCCTGTAGGGGAGCGTTCTCTGTGGTGAGACGGTGCATGAAGATTTCCACAGGGCAGGAATACGCCGCCAAAATAATCAATACCAAGAAGCTGTCTGCCAGGGGTGAGTACACGTCCTGCAATGTGCCGCATACTACTGCTGTGTCAACTGTTGGGTAGAGACATGAAGCTGTGGCAGACATCTCTTTGCTTAAAACTTTCGCCACATCGCCTCAAACCAACTTCCTCTTTTGTTTTGACTGTACTTGATCTTCTCACGCCGCCTTCTCCTCCAGCTGGAGGTTTCAAATGGAGCAGCCATGCTAACCACATGTAACAGCTTTAGATTCACTTTTGCTTTCCATAGTTGTAAATCTACTCATCAAAGTGTGCACCGACATGAGGGAGGCCAACAACTCCTTTTTGTGACTCATTCTCTGATTTGTGATGAGCCATATGTGACTCACAGCAGACTTTCATATTAAAACACAAGCCAGTGAAGGCAGCACAGTGGCAGAATGGAGGGAAACCTCTCTCCTTGTTCTGTCCAGCAAGCGGAGGCATGGGTTCTTTTATTCTCCTCTCCTCACCTTTTTGCATTCTCTCCATCATTATCTGTGCCGGCGTGGGTTGAGGCTCCCGCGGTCTGGATGTGGCGCCGCTGATTGATCCGCGCGCAAATCTCTAATGGTCTGACGGGAGAGTGCATCAACACACACACACACACACACACACACACACACACACACACACACACACAGAAACAAAAGGAGATGGGCTTGAAAAGGCATACAGTGATGGTGAGCGACTGCATGGCGGCAGCAGATGTAGCGTCTCATGGGGGAAGCAGGGGGTTTCCTCACAGCATCAACAGCTGCATGAAGACAGGCAAAATGGAGGAGGAGGAGGAGATGTGGTTTTTTAAGAAAAGAGACAAACAAAGAAGCAAAAAGTAAAAAGAGAACGTCCATTTTATTTCTGCAACAGCCCAGTGATACAATATCTCTATTCATTCACAGGCAGCGGTGAAAAACTCTAAGCCTGAATGAGAGCGCTTGTTGTTCGCAGGTCTAATTATTGGAGCCGTGGCTCCAGAGAAAGCGATGAAAGAGAGGACGGCAGATGTTTATAGAAGGGGAGTCCATGATTGATTCCATACTCAGATTGCTTTGGCCGAAAGCCCTCGGTGAGCCCTCGCCTCTCTCACCTGAAGGAGAAAATGAGAGTGAAATGGAAAGACGTGTGTGTGTGTGTGTGTGCGTGCACGCGCGCGCACGCGAGAGAGAGAGGGAGAGTGTTCGTCAACATCTTGGCTCTGGTGTTTGTACAAGGTGAAAGCCAACTTTTTAGGAAGCAAGAAAGAAAAAAAGACTAATTAGTACTTTGTTATTTTGGGGATTTTTAATGTGTCAGTCCACAGAGGTACAGTCAAAGGTTAATCCTGGTTTATCATCATTTCACTCTAATTTTCAGCGTTCATAAAGATAAAATTAACATTGTACTCATGTTTGTTGCCCCTCGATTGAGTCCAAGTTGGCTCGAGACCTTTGTAAACGTGTGTTTTGGACTGTTGGTTGGACGAAACAAGACGTCTGAAGACGGTGCTTTGGGCTCTGGGAATCTGTGCTGAGCATTTTGTGCCATTTTTATAAATGGAACAATTAATCAAGAAAATAAAATGCAGATACATTCAATTTGTCTTTGATACGACACGTCACTGATTTTCAGAAATGTTGGAATGTGACAGAAACAGGAAACAAATGTGACAAATCGTGTCTACCACTCTGAGAATAATAAGTATAAATATATATTTACAAGAAAGTATTTATTCATATATTTATGTTACCAGCTCATTTTGAAACTATAATCTCATTCCATACATGAAACTATGCGTCTTAAATATAGATCCTTGTTTGTAAAGACAGAAGGAATAATAATAATTTAAAACCTCCTTACTTGGACAGATACTCACTCGGTTTGTTATTTTGATAAGCCATCTGGTCTGACATAAGCTACTTCCTTCAACTTGATAACCCACTGACCACAGCACAGATCACCATTGGTTATGATGACATGCCACAATGTGGTTAAATATATCCCGACATCACTGTCACTGAAACCATACTTCTGCTTTATTTAATGCTAAAGAATTGCACATTGCAGCCCCCACCTCTAACGTGGTGTTCAGATAGATGGAGGGAGGACCTCTCTGAAGGCACATTCTGCCCTCAGGCAGACAGACAGCCACATACAGTAGTGCGCTGTTAGACCAGCTGATAGATAGTGAAGCAGGCAGGCTGAGCTGAAGGTCACGTTCAATGAGGGGAAACCCCAGAGTCACTGCCCGCGCTGCCAATGCCACTACTGCGTGATGAGAAATCCTAAACAGGAAGCTCCATCCCGTCAGAGAGGCTTTATGTGGCTGTAAACCTTGGCTTCACACCAAAGGCTGCGAACGCTCTCTGGTGCAGTGCACTTTCAAGGATTATTGACGTACTGCAGCCGAGCATTAAAGTACAACATCAGGGAGACTTTTTGATCTCAGTAATCTTTGCTTTTGGAAAGTATGCACAGTCATAATCGCACCGTCATCTGTTTGTGTGGGCGTCTGTGGTGCAAAACCTCCTGCTCTGACAGTAACAGCAGAGTGTGTTATCATGTGTGAACACACAGCATTGTGTATTACCATGTATGTGAGATCAGATTAAGTATACTGTCAGAATATCTTCAAAGAAAAGCACAGTGCAAGGTCACCCCTCCACCCAGGGGAATCAGAAAGTGGGCCGCTGATATGGAGATAGGACACAGCTTGGATCGAGAGCAGCATCGGTGCGACTCCTTAGGGTGCAGCCTCCACTTCGATTGGATGGAGTGTAAAGCGTGTCAGAGTCTATTAAGACCCTCGAAGCAAGCAGTATTCAATAGTAGTTGTTGCTTGTGTGTCATTTTGTTCATGTTTGAAGTTTAGAGTAGGAAGTTAAAGTCTAAGTGAGACACCCTGAACATGTAGAAATCAGTGTCATTGCTATAGAGTGTCAGATACAGTCCAAAATGGACATGGACACCAGACCAAGACTAGAGCTGATATCAGATTTTTATAGATTATTATAGTCAAAAGAATTTCTGAGTACTATTGTGATATCTATAGAAAATTTAGTGGAAAAAAATGTCATGGTGGGCTGGAGCCTATCCCAGCTGACTTAGGTGAGAGGCGGGGTACACCCTGGACAAGTCTCCAGCTCATCACAGGGCACATAGAGATAAACAACCATTCACACCCACATTCACACCTACAGGCAATTTAGAGTCACCAGTGAACCTAGACCAGACCCACAAGGAGAACATGCAAACTTTACATAGAAAGGCCGCAGCTGAGGTTCGAACCAGGAACCTTCTTGCTGTGAGGCGACAGGGCTAACCACTATGGATGAAATAAAGAAAAAAAATATCTCACTGAGTGTCGGGTTGATTTGGGCTGTCAGACTTGGCACTGCCATTCTGGTTCTGGCTGCAGAGTTCAACCTGAGCAGAACTCTGGTGGTGTTCTTTAAATTTTTGAAGAACTACTTCCTGATCAGAACTTGTGACTTTGGGTTGTATTTGATCTAAGCAGAGGTGCTGCTGCTTGTATGTAGACTTGAATTGAAATACTGATTCACTGAGAGGTTTGATATGTTCTAACATCTAAAATTTCAAACAGCACGCAGACCTAATCAACATCAAATCATGTGTGTTTGCCTGGTATACTGTAAACTAATGAGACCATGGTTGAGTAGCCACAGTCGAGCCTTTGTGCATCATGATGTAACTTTTTTTTCTTCATGTTATGTTCTCAACTGTCATGGGAAAAAAATCCTTGCCAACATGTTCTTCATTAGCCTTTGCTTCATCCACCAAAAAGATATGATTTCATTTCCTGTTTGTGTTCAGCACGTCTTCTTCACATCATCTGCTGTGAACCAGATTTTCCTCCTGGTCTGAATGTTCTTGGACAAAGTCTTTTTTTATTTTTTTATTTATTTAATCATAATTTACAGATTTGTAAAAACAAAGTGTATTGCTTATCCCAATCCCCTCCTTTCAAAATAAAAGCTCTAACACTGACACAAGCACAGCACGTGTAACTAAAACATTATCCAGATGTAGTGAGCTGAAAGGCCGTCTTCTGTGACAGCGCAGGCTCGTATGAAGGGGAAACTAGGGCAGTGGTTGAACACAGACCTAGTGATGCTTGGACTCGGCGGAGTGGAAATGATCACTTGACAAACCCACCAGGCTGTGGAAAAGCTAGCTATGGTTCAGGAGCCAGCCATTCTGTCGTTTGTGCTTCTGGAAAATACTCGAGGCCCCAGCCGCTCACAGTGAACTCTTCATTCCCATGGAAACAAAAGAGATGGAGGGCTAAATATAGTCTGTGGGGTAATATAGGCATTGAAGTATATTACAGTCTTTGGGCTGTTAATTGTTTAAAGTGCATGATGCTGTTAGTGTTGTATGAATCACTCGGCTCAGACACATCTACAATAATATCATTTACTCAATCTCATTTAGAGTGGAGCCTCATTTTGCAGCCTGTAACTTCTTCCTAACTCACATTCTCTCTCTCTCTCTCACTCACACACACACACACACTGTAGCTGAACATGCCGGAGCCAACTGTCTGCTGTAACAGAGGTGCTGACCTGACCCGTCAACCCCGCAATTTATATCAAGACCGGGTCAGTGCAGGACCTAAATCCCTCACACACACAGAGAGAGTGTCTAAATAAAGTGGTCCATCAGAGCACATACTGCTGTTTGGTGTGTGTGCTGTGCCAGCAGTTGGCTTAGCAGCTAATGTCAGGGGCTCAACACGCCATTTACACAGTACCCTGCTAAGACCAGACATGAAAGAGATGGATCAAGGGAGATATATATATATGTGTGTGTGTGTGGTTGTGTTTGTTATAAAGGTAAGAAGAGACATAACACACAGCAGCACAGCTGTGTACAGTCTAAATGGTATTTGAGCGTGTCTTGACATTGTATCCACAGCCTGTCCCTCAGGTCCTGGCTGACCCATATGGCCTTATGACTTGGATGACCAGCTCTGTTGACACAAGCATAAGTGATGACTCAGAAAGCCCTGAGAGGAAGATCTCGTGTCTCCATCACCCTTTAAAGAGTGTCTCTCGTGCCTAAAGTGTGTCCTCTGACTCTGAATTGTTTCTGTTGAAGACAGTGAGCTGATTGCACTTAATATTTTACGCCATTTAAGCATCACTCATTCATCAAGAAATCCCAATGTGCCATTTTCTGCTGAGAATGTGCACCGTCCTCTGAGCATTAATGTTGAAGCCATCCATGTGTCCGAGACAGTACACGAAACAGGACTTTGTAAATCTCTGAAGTAGTGCAGACTTCTTGTAGTTAATGTATGCAAAGAAGGATGAAAACTAATAAAGATCACAGTTCCATGTTTCCATGCGTGGTGGGCAGTGGGATATTGTTAAGTCCGTTTATTTGCTTTCTTGCGGTGAGTTGCTGAGACTGAAATAAATGGCTACAGTCAGCAGTTAGTTAGCATAGCTTAGCACACAGACTGGGAATTTCCAGGAGTCCTGCCGGTTACCAGGCAAGGAAGACACTGGTCCTGGCCAAGAAACAGTGCAGATTAAACAAAAAAGATATAACAAGTTTATTCGTGAGTTTAAGACCTGTTGCATTTGGTTACCTTTGGACATGGTGACAGTAGCTGTTGCCCTCTGTTTCCAGTCTTTATGCTAAGATAAAAAAAAAAAGGCTACTACCTGTAGCTTCAGACTTGCTGTTTTTTCCAAGCAGTTGTTCACATAGGAACTGAAGAATGTCTGGAAATGTCTGAAATGACTGTGGTAACTGAGGTAAAACAAGTTTTCCAGGTTTGTCTGCCACCGGTTTTCTGAAACTTTCTTCAATTTGGATTACATATATTATAATCCACCGAGCAGAACTCATCCCAGTACAACGAGAGCCTTAAGAAATGCAGGAACCAGTTCCTTCTGTGGTGAAATAGTATGAAGGTGTCTGTCCAAACAATCATAAGTCAAAAGAACAAGATGGCATACTGGTTACAGTTGGTATATATTGGATGTTGTACATTTGTGGGTTCTGCTGGTGTGCTCTTCTTTCTCTGTAGAACTCTGTTTCTGAAGGTCCAAGTGTGTCTGACTTGTCTTAATTGTGAACAAATACAAACATTTTAAACCCAGGCCATTTATTTTCTGTTGTTGATGACATAATGCGTTTTCAGCTAGGTGGATATCTGTCAGCGTTCGTGTTTGGAGTGTGATTCCACCCATATTGCAAACTCAGACACTGCTAAAGACCTCTTGTTTTCTCTGCCTGCTCTGAGCGTGTTTCACCAGGGGAGCACAGATGGAGTTTTGTTTTCTCTCCTTGCATTTCTTTGTTTTTTTTCACATGAGCATAAAACCTCAGTGTGTTTAACCCCCAGTGATTGATTCAGCTGAGACAAAAGCCTCTGGAGCTCTTTTGCTGCCTGCTTTGAGCTGCATCTTCAGTCCATATTTGATCCCTCTAAAAGGAAGAACCTGTGAGAGAGGCTTTTGGTTGAAATGCACCAATGAATCTCAAGAGTAGTACAGTGACAGGAGTGTGATTATGTTTGTATATTTGTAATAACATAATAATTACCCTCAGACTCCCTCTTCGTGTAACTGATGCACAGCTGCTCACGGCGGGCTAAAAATATCTCATTAGAACGATGCAAGGGAGCATGAAAAACAGAAATCAGGCTGCCATGTTATAGAGCAACTGTCAGCGGGAGTGGAGGACTTCCCAGTCCTTGGCAAAAGGTAATTTCATCTCTGCCTGCCTAATTTCCCCATCAATCAACTGGCAAGAGAAAGACTTTGTATTTTTCAATAGTAATTAGTGCTATCTCGACCTCAGCTTTAGCTAAGTGTGTTCAAGCTGAAGAGGGGATGAGAAGTCAGGGAAAATAAAAACATGAAACATGTATGATAAGATAAACACACGGTGTAACTATTCAACAGGACAGAATACCTGTTCACATCATTTTGCACGTGTTATTCACTGTGTTGTTCAAATTTATTGGGATACAGTTGTTGGAAGATATTTTCTGATGCACACTTGGCAGGCAGCAGATGGGCAGGTATTGACTGTTTGATGATGAAACACATTGGCGGGCACTAAGCTGATTTGTCTGCTATCAACCACTCAATCAAAGCCCACAGGAGGCACCTCCATCAATACTGATAAGCTGCATTGTCTCTTCTCCTGTGGAATAATAACACTGTGTGGATTTCTGAGCATTAGTGCGTCAGTCTCTCTGAAGTCGAGCCTTCGTTTGATGAATTAACCTGGTGATGAGCTGGAAGAAAAAGGGCCACTTTTCTGTCAGTCGGCTTTTCTTCCGCTGAAATCAGCCTCAGACAAAATAGATGTCTGAACACTGATGAAGATATTTACCTTTCAGAGTCTTATCTTAGCCAGAGAATCTACCTGGGTTCTTTTGTCTATGCCTTACTCTTTTAAAAAAAAAAAATTGTTATGTCTATTCATCCATTTCCCACTGGGTTCAGGTTGTGGGTCTCCAAGCAAGGTAGTGTAGATATCCTCTTCCCTGGCCAGTTCCTCCAGGTCTCCCTTGAGCATCTCAGGGAGTTTCCTTACCATTTGGGAGGTGTAATCCCTCTGGCATGTTCTGAGTCTGCCCAGAACACATCCCAGTTGGACATGCCTAGACTACATCCACAGAGATATGTCCAAGTTCTCGGCAGGAAGTCTAGGGCAGTCTAGTTAAGGCTGCTTTAACAGACTTGCACCTTGTTGCTGTTTTTCTTTGATTTTCATTGGAAGCGTCTCAAGTTGCAGCCGCAGCTGGAGAGTGTCTTGGTATGGTAGCTTCAGGATTGACTCTCCGTTCTTTGCAGATAATGTGATTGTTCTGGCTTCAACGGAGGCAGTTTTCAGCTGAGGGTTAAATGATGGGGATGAAGTCAGCACCTCTGACTCTTAGGCCATGGTGGATAGTTCCATTCTGGTCACGAGTCAATGCCTTGTGTATCATAGGATTTTGTTCATGGGTAGGAATAATTTTCTTTTTTCCTTTATCATTTGTAGGTAAGCCTCAGGCCCCCCCTAACATGTGTTTGATTGGTGTCATCCATTCAGGTGCTGCCTCTTCATGTCTCTTTGAAACAGGGATAAACTGGAGTATTCCCTCTGGGCTTTATTCTAAATCCTCATTTAGCCAAGTAGGGCAGCCACTTGAGGGACAGGCTGCCTGTTTTAATTAGGGCTTCTTTGTCTGTCAGACAGACTGGATACTCCAATCTAGAGACAGCATCTTCCAGCGGTGCTCTCCTCCGTCTTAATAAACCACTCTGCTAGCTCTGAGAGCACAAGGTCAGTCCCTCTCTGTCCCTCTGAAGCTTTGTGGCTCTTTGGAAATGCAGCTTTTTCTTATCTCTTCCTGTGAATGGATGGGAAGTCATTACTCGTCACTGTACTGGCCTCTGAACTTTGGATCTTTGTCCATAACTTGTTCTCTGTAAAGATAAGGATGGAGTGTGATGTGACGATGACCTTTGGGAAATGTGGTCCCAAAACTCTTCACATGCACCTCTAAAATACCCTCCCTGATTTACATAATGTATTCATGTAATGCCACTCCAGTGTGTGGACAATGAGTTTCCTCCTGCTGCAGGATTTGCCCTTGAAAAAACATAAGCGGGCAGTTCATATTTTCATTCTTTTCATAGTGTCAATCCTTATCAGTTCCACAGAGGTGAAAAGAAATGAACATGGAGGAAACACATACGTGCTCTGAATGCACGGCTTCAAATTTAACGTTAAAGTTAACACAGCCACCTCCTTTTTTCAGTGACACCACCATGTTGTTCAGTGGAGGTGCCAACGTTGGGTCTTCTGGCAAATGTTGAACATGGCTTAACTTTTGCTGTAGCGCAGCACTATGTGGCATCATAGTATGAAGTGATTTTCACTGTGATATGTGAGAAATATTTAGGAAGGACAGATTTTTATGGTGCTGGTACTGCTTATTGGTACTGATCATTTAAACCAGAGTAGTGTGCCAGGTTTAGATGCTTTTTGACCATTAGATACCACAGCTGGTCACACTAAATTTAATGTTAGTGTTTAAATTGATGTTGCGCTCTAAAGCTGATAGAGTTGTTTTGAGTATTAACTTCAGGTCAACTGTCACTTTCTGGGCTGCTCATCGGTTCAAGTTGGTTGGGAATGAAATGGCTGAACTGATGCATGGTCCCCTTTGGTTGACATGGTTGCCCCTGAAATGTAGTTATTGTGCCCATATTGTACACATAGCATTAGCCATGTTTTCATTTGCTTTAGTTACATTTAGCCAACACGTTTGAACCTGTCACAAAAGATATATAGTTTGATATTAAAAGGTGAAAGGATTTATTTAAACAGCTTGGTACTTAAGTTTTTAAGTTTAATATTCCTTAAATAATAGAATAGTACATATGTGGACTATTTTCAGTCACAGCTTTGGTGCACCAGTGAGTATTTCAGGCAGCAGGATGGTGTGTGGGGGGTTGACTACACAATTTATGGTGATGAAAGAACATAGAGGGTTTTAGTGATGCGTTTTTGGACAACAATGAACTCTGTGGAACATCCCAGTTGCTAAACGCAACACTTGCCACATAGCCACAAAGTTACTGGCTTGATTCCAGCCAGGGACCTTTGCTGCCTGTCATTACTCTCTCGCTTGCTTTCTGCCCCGAATGTTAACTACAGGCAGAAATGCCAAAAGTGACCTATGACACAGAGGGATAAGCTACAGCAGGCTTTGGATACACAAGCAATGCTTCAGGGTTTTAGTCCTTTCATAGGCTGGGCTGATAATAACAATATAGAATATCAGCAGACGTGGATGTATCACTTGAACTGTCTTTCTTGGATCATATTTCATCGTCTCAGGGGTACCTGAAACATCACACCCTCACCACTGTAGCCCTTTGAGGATACAATGACCAAAAAGGTCTTTGCACATCACCAACACGACATGAACATAGTAAAATGTACTCATTGAATATGTTTATATATTCATCAAATATACTCGCTGTGTTGAACATGTTGATTGGGCATATTTAAGAATGTCCACAGAGCTTTTTTCTTATGATAACCCTGTGTAGCTAAAATGGCACCATGGGGCTTCTCTTGTAATAATTAATGGTTACTACATCACTAATGGAGTTGCCTCATGCCTCACAGGGACTCTATCAGGACCTGTGCAAGTAATACGGCTTCCCTAACGTTTAAACAGCCCACACACATTGTGCGCCAACAGCAGAGGTGAAAAGCTGCCAGAACCACGTGAAAGGCGTCGATCCCTCCGGGGAGACGCTTTTGGCAAAAATCTTGTTTTGTCTCTCTCTTTTCTCGCCTTCCCTCCCTCCAATATGTTTTCTCTCATGCTCGGTAGATGAAATCAGTGCTTGCATCATTCACTGGAGCTGATTTGAGTCATGTTTTTTTTTTTTTTTTTTTTAAAGGGAAGCCTTTTTTTCTGGCTCAGAGCGAGGCTTAGGTGGTGCACAGAGCAGGCAGTGTGGGGGGAAAAAAGTGAAAGCTAAACCTGCTGAACTCTGTCCATATCTACTTTTATTTCTGGCAGCATGGAGAAGGAGATCAGTGTGTTTGTTTGTCTCTCATCTCCTTATTTGTTTCCTACGTAGATCATGTTTAGAAGTGACTGATCTTTTTCAGGCATCTTCAGCGTTCCATATGACAGGATTAACACAAATTGTAACTGTCTTCATAATACACACTGAGTCAAAAGCAATTATAAATTATAGATTGGATCACAGCATTTGATTAAAAAATCGTATGCAATATTAAGGGACTTTCTTCATCATCCTCGTTATAAATTTAAGAACCGGTGTTGAGGACTTAGAGTGTCAGTCGGGACACTGGATTTTCGGGTCCAATAGTGATATTTCTTCGTCATCCCTGATAATAAACTGAATATCTTTGGGTTTTTGAACTGTCTGTTGAATAAATGAAGCTCTTTGAATATGTCTGCATGGGCTCTGGAGTATTGACAATGATATAATGTGTAGTTTTAACCATTGTTGTGCTGAAGGAGGAGGTCTCACAAGAGACAGACTAAAGAAATCAAAGCAGAGGCTGAGATGTCTTTTATGTTCCGATAAAAGTAAAGCTACAAAAACGCTTCCCATAATTCAGCTTGATGACATCTTTTCTTTAGACCGTGTCTGCTTGGTAAACTCCCACGTCTTTCAAACTTCACGTTCCTTTTTATTTTAATTTGTAGTCCTCAAGCCCAAGCTGATATAACCCTGCTAATTCTGATGATAACGTAAGTTAAAGGACGAATGGCACGTCTTCAAAGTTTCTGAAGAGTGTCTGTTTCCAGACTCTTAGCAGCCAGAGCAACAGGTTGCCTCCTTTCTTCTTCTCTCAGTTTTGAACTCAAGATAGAAAGACTCCCACACGTTGTGATGTTGCCATGACAGTGATAACACGCAGCTGCGGTTCTTCATTAAAACGTTGAAGTCCAGACTAAAACCAGAGCTTGACTCCAACCTGCGCAGGTGCAGCTTCCATTTCCCCTACAGTTCTCCTACACATTCACCATCGTCACATTTTATTTTTACGTTAACACATTTTAGGGTTAACATTCAGGTCGATAATTGGCAAAGTGACCTTTATAATTTGTGTCTCTTGGAATCATCTAGTCAAGACTTTTTCAAATGAATTTTCAAATGTGTTTAAGAGAGAGGGTGAAAGGAAATGGAACAGTGTGATAGCAAGGTTGATGAATGATGAATACTCCTTCAGTAAAGAATGAAGGACTGACCGCGGACAGGAAAGAGGAATGAGGACGTGGAGAGACTTGAAATGGACGGAGGTTAATGATGTGTTTCTGTGTGGAAGATTTTCTTGAAAGCAATACACTGAAGGAGCAACTGCTTAAAAGGACACAAAGAAGGTGAGGAAACATGGAGTGAGTGAAAGGCAAAGGTTAGAGCGTGAAATCAGAGTTTCAGAGAAAAGCACTGATGTCAGCCGAGAGAAATGATCAATGCGTGGGCCAGAGTTAATGGAAGTTAAGTTGTACTGATTGTGCTGTACTGGAGGAAATCGGTACCAGGGAATGTGTCTGGTCCATGTTTGTGGTGTTAGAGACATAGATTGATGTATGTCTTGACCATTAACTACTGTCAGGGTTGCAGCAGTTTATCACTGTATGGAAAGTTCAGTCATACCATGTACAATTGCTTACCTATAGTATTGAATTCTACTGTATTAGTGATATTAAAAATATAGGACATAATATCTGGCTCAACTTCACTCAAGGTCACTCTATTTTTTTGGGGGGGGCAGGGAGGCGGCGGTAGCTCAGTCCATAGAGACTTGTCTTGGGAACCAGAGGGTGGGCGGTTCAAGTCCAGCATGGACCATAGTATGGAAGGTGGACTGGTAGCTGAAGGGGTGCCAGTTCACCTCCTGGGCACTGCCAAGGTGCCCTTGAGCAAGGCACCGAACCCCCCCAAATTGCTCGCAGGGCACTCCTCTTGGGGCTGCCCATCACTCCACCATCTCTCTCCACATTGCATGTCTTTGTATGTGTGTGGTTGTGTTTCGGGGTTAAATGCATGTAAAAAAAAAAATTGAGTGAAAAAAGAATTTCACATTTGACATTAGAGTCGATTGTTGCCATTGTGTAAAAAAGGTTCTTCCAAAATGATGAATAGATAAAGAATAGCTCCCTCATGGAGGTGTGTTTTTTCATATTTGCACCTTCTATAGAGGGTGGTATCGTTTTTCACAGCTCAAAGATAAACATGGATCTTAATGTTCTATTTGGTGGGAATAGAAAAACACTCGGCGCGGTACCGTTCTGTTTAAACCTTATGTTGGAGCTGGTGTTCTGCCAGTTTGAGCCAGATAACACATGGAATCAACGTTTCTTATCATGACTAAACATGTGGCATGGCTTGTTAGATTTTCTGTGTGACCTGATGAAGAACTCTTGAATATGAACTGATCTGATCCATATTTGACAGCAGTACATCTGTTAACTTGACGTGAGCCATATTTGTTGTGAACGATCACAAACCCATTAAATTTCACTTCATTGAGTCGTGCTTCAGTCGTGCTGAACGTGGCACGGTTTAAAACAACCTAATCCCTCTTTCATCTCACCTCATTTCTCTCTCTCTCTTTTCTCTTTTGGCCGAACCACTGACGTTCCAGTTTTTGTTAAGTGTCGGCTCCAGAATGTTCTTGGCTTTCTTTTTATTTGAGTCATAAACATTGTGGCTGGACTGTGCTTGGAGACCAGGAGAAATCTCCTCAAGCAGAAGGTCACTTTGCACAGCGGTGCTGAACTGGGCACACAAACAGCAGGCTTACGCTGTAGTTCCACTGGTACAGGAAACCACAAGGAAAAGTGGAACATGGACCCAGAACACAAAGTGAAGTATATCGGTGTCTCTACTGGGAAGTTGTTTAGCAGAGGTGCTAAGAAGGTGGTGGTCAGTGGCAATTTAATTTAATACAAGTGTATAAAGTCTTTTATGTGTTATAATATTTCAAAATAAAATGGAGGAAAAGCTTCGCCCGGTTTCAGACCACTGTGCCTACTGACAACCAGCTTCAGAAACAATTGTCCAATCACAGATCTGCAGGCAGGCTTAAGATGTTGATGTAATCTACAAACTGACTAACTGGCTGTGTCCATCTGTCATTTTTTTTTGCTATTTTATTGTTCTGCCACAGAAGAACGAATGAGAGCCGCTGTACGCACACAGCAGTGTGGATATATCTGCAACCACTGGCTGTTGGCCCAACCCTACAGCTACATCCATGAAAAGTAGTTCCAGAACAAGTGTGAGCGATGCAGCTGTGCAGATTTTCCTGAAAGATAGCCTCAGCGTTAACGGAAAGTGATACTGAGAAAGCCCCAAGTTGAGAAATGAAAATAGAATCTGATCAGCTGATCACTGCCAATAAGAGCTGAGTATTTAGATTACTCGATAAGCTTGGCTGCGTTTCAGTCCTCTGCAGATCCAGAGAGCGTGTCATCCACTTGGAGATGTTTCAAATCAGATTTTCTTCTCAGGTCAAATCAGTCTGATAATAACAGATGTGTTTTCTAAGGTCAGAGCAAGAGGGCAGCAGACTGTGCTAGTGTCTTGTGACTACAGGTAATTTGTGTCAAGCTCCCCAGTGCAGTCTCCAACCTGTGGTCCCAGTTGGCCAAAGGCTTACGTTACGTAGGAAATAATTGGCAGAACCTTTGTTTCAAAAAGACGGAATAAATCTATCTCCATTGACTTGCAGCCAGTGTTAACGCCCACCAGCTGCCCGTTCGTTAACAAAGAACACCTTTTTTCCATGACGAACACAAAATAAAAGTAGATCTCTGACAATGAAAACTAAACTGGTAGTGGTGGGTTATCGAACATTTAAAAAAGCATGATATTGCCCTCCAGTTGAAAAGAAAACCGAGGTATACTGATGCATGGTCAGGTTTTTTTTAAGATCTGCACCCACCCTGCTTGTTGCAAGAGCCAATCTGCACTGCTCGACCACTAACTCTATGTATTTTACATAATAACTTTATGTATTTTAGTAGAAGCATTGTCAGTCCAAGGGGCTGATCCTTCTAGAAGCTGTCCAGAGCTCTCTTTTCTTTCCTCCTTTGCTCACAGTACTACAACAGAGGGAAGATCTCGACTGAATTAACGGACCAATTGTTCCAAACGTCTTCTTTATTGTTGAATAGCATTTTTGTGTGAAGACAATAATAATAGTTGTCAGTATGAACACTGCTACATCTCATCTCTTTAGAGGAAGTCACAAGAACACTGAACAAAGCTGTGAAATAACATCTCTGCCATAAACAAAGCATCAATGCTTTTTTCCCAGCAGTGGCGATGGTGTGATGATACACAGCTGTTGGTTTTCATATAATCTTTTTAGGATGCTCGACCATCGTTTCAGCTCCAGTAACTGTGCCTGTGTCACATGACTCCAAAGTTAAAAGCTCGCCATTCAAAAATGTACCATTGTCATGCGGACATGTTCTCATGTGAAGTTTCTTTTCTCTCCATTCGATTTGAGTCTGGGAATGATCCCGGCAGCTGCAGCCAAAGATAATTGAGGTTGTGTCACACCGCTGTCGAGATTAAACGCCTCCACTTGAGGGTGACTCAGTTCTATAAATTGACTCAATGAGCTACAGGAGTGAGAAAATATGTGCGTGTTCATGTTCTCTTGTGTGTCATGTGTTTGTGTGCATGATCTCCAGTTCTTTGTGTCAGAACATTCGTTTCACAGCGTCAATTGTCTCATTTTTCTCAAGTTTTTGAGTCCAAGTGGTTGTTCATCAAATGCAAATTGGTGCCCACAGGTGACACCCGGTTAAACAAATGAGACAAAGAAGAGCTATTACAGAGGCAGCGGTGAACTGTGCAAGTCCATTAAAACATACTTGTCACTGATTTTGTTTTGAAATTTAAAAAGCTTCTTTCAGAAAGACTGGAAGAAGAAAATCCAAAGCTGAATGCTTCATTTACTAAATATATGTGTACCTGTCAAAGCCATCCTGTGCCAGAAATGTGTGATGCACATCATTTGATGATGTTCCATGCTGCTGGCTCGCTTTTGTCACTGCTGGCTAACGAAACTGATAGTCTGCTACCTGTTTCTCCCACACGAGACCAAAATAAAGCAACCTGTACTTTGTTATACACACACGTAGTTTTCATGTGACATGAAGGATTATTATTATTTTGGGTCTTATTTTTGTTTTTTCCTCGCTGTAGAGATGCCACTGTATCCCATCTTGCAGTAGTAAGTTGGGTTGGCAGAAATATTCTAGACTTTTATTTTGGTGACTTAAAATGGTCAGAAAAACCTCCGCTGGCCATAGACGTCCCAGATAGCTCTGTAGTATTTTATGTTATCGCCCAGTTCTAGCATCCTCACGTGATATGAAGTATGTGCAGCCTCTGCACACAGGATGCTTGAGGAGCAGCTGAGTGAAAGCAGGAGCCGAGCCAAATCCAACAGTGGATTTGTGTTTTTTATGTGCTTGCGTGCGTAATCCAGGATTCATAATCCCAGTCTCGTGCTGCTGTCACTGCATCGCAGCCAGGGAAACTCGCACACCTCCTCCACGCTGCTCGCTCGCTCGCTCTCAACCACTCTGGATTATGTCCTCTCCTGCTTTTTGTTTTCTCTCACATACATCTGTCAAAAAAGCCCTCCAGGCCAAAAGTGCTTTTGGACAAATGACAGCTGGGTGTTGGTGGAGGAAGAAGCTGTAGTTCTTCAGAGAGCATTTAGATCACATTTCAAACTCTGTGCCATCACTAAAGGTCCTCTACAGCGCTCCAGCTTTTTCCATCCATTTACAGAGGACAAGATGGATGGACATCATCAGTGCTTTGGCCAGGCCCCAGGTATATTTTCCACATGAGGGGCAGAGATTCAGATGAATATTAATGCAAGAATACAGATAAATCTTGAGGGTTTTTTTATGAGTGCCAAATTCAGTCTGCTGAGCTCAGAGTGCAGTGAGTAAACATAACAGCGTGATCCCAGTTCAGCTCGCTCGACCTCCCTGAACATATGTTCCTGACTAATCATTTATTCATGCCCACGATTACAGAAAATAAAAGAAACTTCCAGGATTTTTATTCTTTACGTGTCTGTCTGTGTGTGACACACAAACACACTTTCCCTCAGGCTGACGGTGTGATCACTTTCCCCTTTAATCCCATAGACTCAATCAGATTAGAGAGCTGCTCTAACGTAAATTTGGCATCAATCTGTTTCCTGCTGTGTGTGTGTGTGTGTGTGTGTGTGTGTGTGTGTGTGTGTGTGTGTGTGTGTGTGTGTGTGTGTGCTTTGCAGCCTGTGTCAAAACATGAGCACACACTTGGAGGACTGTGCTGTAAATTCATGTCTTGATTTTAAAAGTGCAAACATCACGAGGCTTCATTTTAAACCATACAAGTGATTTCTTTCCCCTCATGTAAGAATATTACATAACACACACCGCTTGTGTTTTTCAATAGTCGTTAATGACTTGCGAGCCTTGGGCAATTAGAGCAGGTTAGACGGGGGTTAAACTTAAGAGGAGTTTGCAACAGAGTCTCCATTCTGTGCAGCCAACAAGTTGACTCATTAAGCAAACTGTTTTCCCGTCCGTCGGTGACTCACACCTGAAGCACAACCTCTGGAGCTGATGGAGCGACGGTGGAAAAAATGCGGCAGCCCGTGGCGAACGTGTGCACGGGACTCAGTCTGACCCTCTGAACCAGCCGCCCTCAAGCCTCATTTATTTCAAGTTCTACTCATGAGCAACTGTAAATCTGCTCCCTGCATCCACCTGCTCATGCATTAACATGAAGAAACACCCCTGAATTTCTATGTGCAGTATATTAAACGTGTTTTGAAGTTTGGGTCTATGAGTTGTGAAGATTCTGCTAAACCAAACTGTTTTTGGCAATCTGACAAAGGAAGGGGAGGGGGGAAATTGTGGAACCAGTGACAGAGACCGTAGCAGAGATGAAGACGTAATGGTGAGACCCGGGGAAAAAAGAAGAGTGCTTAAAAAAAGAAATCAGCACAGAGGAGGGGGACAGACCACCACTTCACTGTCATCCAGACATGACGAAATAGCTGCAATTAGCGTCATCACATATGATGACTAAGAGCCACCAACCACACAGAAAGGGGCGAGCTCTTTGCTTTTAACCGCGGCGCGGTGTTATTTTCTACAGATAGTTTAAAGAGCAATCATCATATCATAAAATGGAATGGTTGGTCATGAATGCAGGCTGATTCTGATTGAATGTCGACTGCCAGGTTGTTGTACTCGATGATACGGGACTGCTGATGATAAAACAGAGGCTGTGGGAGTTTTCAAGTGGGGTTGTATGAGGTTCTTGTTCAGTGTGTGTGTGTGCTGGTGTGTGTGTGCAGTAGACAGCGGGCAGAGCGCACCCAGTTTGGAGAAGCAGACAGAGGACCCGGCAGTGGAGCAAAGCACTGCTGTGGACAGGGTCAGCAGAAATACCTGATTTAGCCACATAAAAGCCTTTCTTTGGCGTTGAACTTACCTATTCCTATGCCTAAGCCTAACTGTGGCACTACAGCATATTAAGCGTTTTTGCTATTCATATTTTTATTTATTTGTTCGTGCTTTGTTCTATGCTGCTCACAGTGCTCGTAGTTTAGCAACTTTCAGCTTTCAGAGTTGTTGTTTTGGTTCAGTCTTACTCTTATGTCAACCTGGTTTCCAGCAGCAACAGACAGCTGTTAAGTTAAAACTGCTGTACACTCCTCCAAACAGCAGACAGAAGTTCACAACTGGCTAGTGAACATAGTAGAGCATCAAGCTGCTAAAAGAGACACACATTTTTCATAGGAGGTGGTGGAGACCAAAACCAGAGCTAAACTTGGATTCACCAGGAGGACACAAAAAAGACTCTGATTGCTAATATTGCTGTACTCTCTCACACATTGGTCTGGACTAAAGCAGCTAGTCCAATCATACTTGACCAAATTTGACCTCATTCAGATTTTTAGTTTAAAAAAAATAACAAAAACAAAAAAACTTTGTCATACGGTCATAGAAGGAGAGAATGTAATCCATTAAATCATGTTTCTGCTCCTGTTTTCTCACCTTTCCTTCCTTTTTCTTGTTTCCTTTTTCTCAGTATGTCTGATCCAGTGTCAGAACTTAATATCGCTTCCCTTTCTGTTGGGCTTAGATTTTCCAGTGCTTGCAAAACATCTTCGGTTTTCTGCACAGATCCCTAACTCTAACTGCTGTGTCTACATGACCACGATCCTGGCTAAGATTTGAATATTTTTCCAGCTTGTGGTGAATTTTTGAATAGTGTCGACACTGCAGCACACACAAAAATGACAGAGGAATTGTCTTTTTCTCTGTGGTGTAGAAAAGTTGGTCCTGGAATTCCGACCTGATCTGATGTTGAAATGAGATTGGAACATATGACTGGAAAACAAAATCACCAGTGTTTAGAGACATTTTGCTGGAATACATGTAACGCACCTTTGACCTCAAGTTTCCATCATTAGTCGGTCAGGAGAGGATGTGAGGCGTGGGAGGATTCAAATGAGGAGTTTTCGGCCACAGTCAGACACAGCTACTGTACAGATTAACATCTCTACAAGTGGATTTCACACAGGGACCCTGGCTGCACGTCACCACCACATATCCTGTCTATATATCGCCATACGTCAAACTAAAGATTAGATTAGATTCGAAGAAGTACACACCGTGAGAAAACATGTAAAAAGACTTGATATGACTTGTCGTGGGTTTGCTGACATTAGAATGTAGAACATTTTCTGTGAATTAAAGCTGCACTGATTATACCATCAAACGGCTGTGTGTTGTGTGAAAGTTGTTGCTTAGTGACAAACCCATAAAGAATTATCACCCAACTCTAACAGAAGTGAGAGGTTGTGGAGTTTCACCAGACAGAAAAGATAAGGAAAAGATGCTATTGGTTGCATTATGGGAAGTGCAGGATGCAGCTTTTTTCAGCTTTACCCATAGTTAGTACTATTGCCAAACCCTTACCGAGCACGTCTCTCTCACCTTGTTGCAGTGAGGCTGTTTTAGTCCGTTCTCCACGAGACTTCAAACCCCATCAGGAGCGTTTCAGAAGCAGAGTTTGCCCGCCTGCTCAGATTTGGTCATTTTTTTCCTGGTTTATGTGCCTCTAAATATGTAATTAAACTACATAGTTAAATTAGTTTTGGCTGTTGATTGGACGTTTGCATGATGTGTTTTTTTCCGTCTTCCGTCCAGCTCGAGCTGCTCTGTGCAGACTGATTCGGGCTGTTCGTGGCGTCCGTCAAAAATAGAACAGACGCGTATTCTCGGCAGAGCCGAGCGGAGAGCTGCTTCTGAACCGGACCATGGCACTTTTGGCGGGGTTTGAAACATTGACTAGAACAGCCGCAATTAACTCTGGTGGCTGCAGTGCACACGGAACATGTCACCCAACGGAATTTGTCAGTGTTGGTGAAATAAGTTGGGAGACTTTGAATTCTTTTCTTTTTCAGTCTTTGGACTTCATCAAAGTGCAACAGTAAACTGCTGCAGAGAAACAACTGACATGAACAAAAAACTCTTATCACAGTCTGCTAAATGGATTCTTCAGAGAGATGCACACCAAAGCTCCTGCACCTCGAGGGTTGTCCAGTGGAAGAGCGGTGTCTTTAACTGATATCGTATCAGTTTGATTCTGGATAGATAAAGAGGTGCAGCACGCCTGCATCTCTAAACGAGATGTCATTTTGCCAGCGATGGCTCCGACTGAGCCCAGAGGCTTCACTGTTCTGCTTTGGCAAGCCTAACAATCATCATGTCGTCTAGTCAGTGTAGAAAAAATTACACTATTCCCATTATAAAACTAGGGAAGAGTACATGAAGTGAAATGGTGCATGAAATTGTTACCTCGTACTACTTCCCTCATGTATCACTTGCTCTTCAGGAGTCCTGTGCATTCATCTGTCTGTTTTTTGTTCCAAGCTTATACACAAGGGTCCTTTGTGCTTCTGTAGACATAAATGAACCCAAAGCACTCTGCTAAGAAGACAGGAGTGATGCCATACACTCACAGAGAAGATGTTGCCTTCAGGTACATTTAAGGAGACTTTATACGTTGTCAGATGCAGTTTTGTGAGGTGACAGCTAGAGAAGGAGATGAAATAGATAAAGAAAGCTTGAAATGATGAAAGCAAAGGAAAAAAAGATGGCGCAAAAAAAGATGAAAGCGAGAGATGTGAGTGTGCGTGGGTGGCGGTAAATAAAGGTCGCCGGCAGGGGATGTTCTCAGAGCCATATGTGCCTGTGGTTTGACAGACAGGTCATGCGCTGCCATGTGTTTACCCTCCAAAACCAGTAAACTCAACACGGAGGGCAGGCAGGATTTGTGCAAACCTCCGCAAACTGGGCGGCTTTTAGGACAACACAGGTCTGCTGCCATACGGCTCAATATGTGTTTTTATTACACATGCAGAGGACCGAGTGGAAAAGCTTCTAGAGCTCCATTAGAGGGCGGACCCGTGTTCTCTCTAGGCTTTTGGTGGTAACCTTAATCTCTTAAACCCTGCATGATTGCTGTAGTAACTATTTACCAGCGAATCTTTTCCCACTATATGTTTGCATGCATGTTTTTCTGTTCCTGAGAAAGTCATTGGAATGTGGCGTCACGCCTGCTTGTTTGTATTTTTAGGGCAATCAGTGGCACTGCTGCAGTTAAAGCAGGTCGAGGCCTGCACACACTCCAGGAATGTGTTGTACATCGGGGGCTTGGCTCGAGTTCAGCACAGGTTTTGGTGTAAAAACACTTCCCAGTTACTGTACTCCAACAGCAAAAAAAACAACAATCATTACTGCGTTTCCACAGTGACCAACACTGTGACCTTAACATATTGTTCTTCTGTACATGCGTTAGATCGCTCTGTTCTTACACTGAGGCCACCGTAACTGCAAAATGTCACAACACAAGGTCACAGTTCAGTAAAGTTTTGTTGACCATCAGTCAAAAATCTCTAAATATTTCATTTAATATCAGATATGACGACACACTTAAAGCTCTAGCTGAAACTAGAAGATGTTTCTCCTTAAATGAACTAATATTTCCATTGATCAACTAATGAATGAATCCATGATATTGAAATCTCAAGTCAAAACTTCAAATCTTAAGTTAAATACTCTGATTGTCGCTGGTGTCTGCTGGTTATCAGACCAAAAATAATCCAGCTTTTACAAGAACATAAGGGTTTTGTTGATGTGCGCATGTTGCTACAGGTACAAGTGATCTAATGAAATATGAGCAGTTCGAGTAACCTATCCACAGATCCAATGCTGCAAAACTATGAGGCAGAATGTTAAACCTTCACGGCAGCAGCCTTTTTATCCTTCGGTCTAGGGCTTTGTTTTATTATCAATTAATCTGTTGATCATTTTCTAGATTAATCCATCCAGTTGTCTCGTCTAGAAAATCTTGATCACTGTTTCCCAAATGTGCAGTTACAAGATGTTCCACCTGAAATGTGAGCTTGTGATTGTGGGTGGATGCTGGCCAGTCATCCTGGCATTTCCCAGGGATTCTCGCCAAGATGTGTGAGGTGTGTGCTCGTGTCTGTCTGTCTGAAGACAAAATATCATTTCATAAATGCTTTTCACAATTTTTCTGACACGGTGTGTAGCCGTGCTGGAGGCGTGGCTGAGAGCGGTGACAGTTGTGATGTCACAACCTGACAGCTCGCTTAAAGGGGCAGTTTCTGAACAAGGACTGTGTGCATTTCTATAACACAGACCTGTTTTCTGATTTAAAAAAATGTGGAAATCTCACTTTCTACTCTATGTAACCTTTAAAAAGTTTATTTTTGCTAAGCAGTAATCCAAAAAACAGCAACCTATCACAATTGTTGCCGAAGAGCAGCGGTCAACACACCTAGAAGGTTCAACATCAATGTTTCCTTACAGCGAAAAACAACATGCACAAAATGTTCCTTCTCCGACAGCCACAGTTTCTTTATAACCTCAGCAGCATGAAGAGGCTGAGACGCTCCCATATAAACACTCCGACATATTAAAACTGATTTAAGATCAAACAGATCTATTTGTTTTTTCTTTTCCTTTTCTGGAGAACTGAAACATTTAGAAAACCTCCCACTTCATTATTTCTCTGCAGTTTTGGAAAAACAGGAAAGGAAGGGGTGGAAAATAATACTTGTGTGGACGCAGCCTTAAATTTAAAGTGTGAAAAATTGTGTTGGGGTCCATTATTTTACCAGTAAATATGGCAGTGACCTCAATATATTTTTGTTATGGTGATATTTGAGCGCTAATTAGACTTCATTGTCACCTTGTTTTTGGATCATGGATAATGTGTCCATGCAGTTTCCATTTCTTGACTCTCAGGCTTCGTTCTCCACTTGAGCGTCAGGAGAGGAACCTTTTTGAATTCCTATCTTATCTGTTTTATCTCAGAACCCCCGGCTCTCGCTCTTTTCCAGTCACAGATTAGAGGAAGGAGAGAGGGGAGAGAGGGGAGAGGTCGACCCTCTTCTCCAGGCACTCAGCCTGAGAGGAAGGAGGGAGGGATTTTACAATCCCCCCCATTTTTCTGCTCCACTGTCATCACTGCAGACTGGCTGTCAGTGCAGCTTGTTCGTAGTTTGGTACAAGAAATGCAATGTGAAACATTTGTAATATCCAAAATTCACTGCCACTAGATGTCACATTTGAGTGCCAGCAGCTTAGACCAAAATGATGGGCGCTATAAATGACCAGACCCCATTAATGAAAGAAACCAGTAATTTTATCAATGAATAACTGGAAAACAACCTTCAAACTTCAAACTTCAAACAGAGTGACGTGAACATTTTCACAAAACAGGCTCACATAGTTCATTTGAGTGTCTGACAACATTATGGAAATGATCCCTGCAGACACAGACCTTTTGTTTAACCAGAAACAGTCAGTGGATACTGGCATGGTATGATGCACACCATTGTTACATCGTCACTTCATTCAGAGTGGACAGAAACAAAATCCTTAATTCACCGACATACATATCAAACATGTAACCTTTTCAATTCTTCTCCAGTTGTCTCCAGTACTGTTAGTGTTTGGTCCTGACCATGTTTGTATGACTGTATGTCAGAGACTGACGTGCCTCTGTCCTGTACAACAGTTGCCTCCCATGTTTTGTGACTTCTACAGATTGTCAAGCTCAGCTCCTGCCAACTTGATGGGTTACTGTGAGCTCTCTAAATGCAAGACTGAGGTGCAGCACATAAACCTGAACCCTGGCTCCTATTTGAATAAGTCTGGCATTATGTAGACTAATTTGCATGAGCAGATGCGGGGGAGGGAGCCGGCCAAAAATAGATGTTAATATAAACCAAAGCCCTATGGTCGCTGACACATTTGTGAGGTGCACAAAGAAGCAGCCAAACATAAATTACTGCGGTAATTTTGATTTGCAGTAAAAGTTATTGTTGATAATCTGAGGAGGTATTTCTATGTCCTAAGGCAACCTTCACTTCACTCACTAACCAATTCAAATGTATTGAAAATTTGAAACGAATTTTTAGTAATTCAGCAAAAGAAAATGCAAATGAATGCTTGTTTTTATCCATCTATGCAAGATAAGCAGCTTCTCCAGTCGGAAAACCAGAAGAAGAGGGCACACCAAGATGACACTCTATGGATAGACAGACAGAAAAGACAGACAGGCTTTCAGCTCGATCCGCTCCTTCATCTCCTCTCTCTTGAGAGCAGAGAGTGAAGACGTATAGAGATAGAGCAGGTCTGAATGGCTGTGTTGTTAAGTTGCACAAAGTGGGAACATTTTCTATAAATATTTTGTAGCTTTGAAAGGACTGCATGTGTACAGGTAGAGATGCAGAGGGTGTGTTTGGCTTCAGAAGCACCGGTCAGTGTGCTTCCTGCCACCTGTTTTTATTCCTGTTTTGAATGGCGCCAAAAAAACAAACCTGACAGGAAACAAAGCTGCTTCTCTGCTCGCCTTGCTGACCCGTGCCTCCTCGTCTCTTCTGTCACCGCTTCTGATTTAGAATTAGCCAGCACTGCCTTTTGTCTCTTTCACATCAGTCTATTTTTTGCCTTTCACATATTACACAAAAACAGATTTTTTTTTCAGTTGGTCTCTCACTTCTTTCTCTGTCTGCCACTGAGAGAAACTGTAAAAGCTTTAGCTCTGATGGTGTATGAGCAGGACGCTCTTCCTGTTATGTGACGTAAAGCAGTTCAGGAGATTTCCAGACAAATGTGCCACATGTGAAATAAAGATCAGCAAAGGCTTTCAGACTTTGAGATGTTTTTTGGCTAACTTTTCAAAGTGTTTAAAAAATGTGGTGATCATCCTGAGAAGATCGGACTGATCTTGCCAGGTCCTTTCACAGTTTACTGGTGGCTCAGATAGCATTTCAAAAGTAAGTTTTGGAAGATGAACTTTGTTCTCTTTGGACTTGAGATCTACAGTGGGTCCCTCCAGTGGGTTCTGGGTCTGCCTTAGGGTCTCCTGCCAGTTCTCCTAGCACCTCCTAAGAAAGGCGCCCAGGGGGCATCCTAATCAGATGTCTGAACCACCTCAGCTGACTCCTTTCAATGCAAAGGAGCAGCAGCTCTATTCTGAGCTCCCTTGAATGTCTGAGTTCCTTACCCTATCTCTAAGGCTGAGCCCAGCCGCGGAAGCTCATTTCGGCCACTTGTATCTGCGATCTCATTCTTTCAGTCACTACCCAAAGCTCATGATCATAGGTGAGGGTTGGGACGTAGATGGACTGGAAAAATCGAGCCTTCCGGCTCAGCTCCCTCTTCCCCACAATGGTCCGGGAAGCGTCCGCAGTAGGCTACTGCAGACACCACACCAATCCACCGGTCCATCTCACGCTCCACATTCTCATCAGTCTTAAACAAGACCCCTAGGACTACTTCACTACTCTCAGGGAGCATTCCACTGTTTTCTGGCAGAGATCCATGACCTCAGACTTGGTGGTGCTGACTCTGATCCCGGCCACTTCACACTCTGCTCACAATCGCCCCAGACATTCACAACCTAATTATTTTTATTTGGTTTTATTATTCAAACGCCAAAGAATGCAGATTTGACCCTGACAAACGGCTGGAGAATCAAAGTACTCTTTGACCTTCGTCAACGCAAGTTGCAAATTGAAATGTCTTCACAGTACTTGTCAGGTTGTCAGGTGTTCTGTCTCTGCTTTGGCCTCAGGTTTGGTTGTAGTAGGTTGCAGTTTTTGTTACATTTCATTCATGAAAACAGAAATCCTTCAGCCAACGTTTAGTTCATTAGTTCATTTGGAAGTTGGAGTAAATCAAAGGTGAATAATGTCTCACATTCATCAACAGTTAAAGTGTTTGATTGTTGATGACGGGTTGAGATTTATTGTCCAGAGGGTCAATACAGTCATTAACCTTCTCAAGCCTCGCTCTCATGGGACAAATGGGATATCGACGCTGCGAAGGTCCAGTATGGAAGACTCAGCTGGATGAATGATGGAGGCATTGTGGATGGAAGCATTGCCCTTGTTCTGTCAGAGACATCCATATCCTGATGTGACACTGTGCTGCTAATGGTGACATACTGTGCTGCTCCTCAGAGACACAGATCTTTATATTCCTTTACTCAACTGAATGGTTAAAGTGTCCTCACTGAGTACAATGCTGAAGTGCTTCTTACTCTCACTGACTGGAGGTTGATGTTTAGAGGCTGCTTTTCTTTGTAACATTCAAGATTTCAGTTCATATCTTTCCTACTTCTCAGCTTTCATGACATGGCACTGTGAAGGCCAAGGCATCTTTCTAAAATATTTAGAAACCACTCGGTTTCTAAATATTTTTGACAGAGAAAACTCGAGGGAGGTCATTTAACAAAAGAAAAAAAAAAAGGATTTTCACGAGTACCGACAGGAAAGCCGAAGCCTGTCAAGATGGTGTTTTCCTGGAGGAAGTCTCAGAGAACAGTGATCTCATTATCTCATCATCTATATTTAAAGTATTTTTCAAAATGAACTTGAAATACGCACAAGAACTAACAAGCAGAAGACCTCATTGGTAAACCAATGCGATGGAGTGATACAAATAAAAAGAGACCTGTTGCATTCATAAAGATGCGGCATATAGAATATGTAAAATAACAGTTAGTGCACAAAGCACAAAGATGTTATTAATAGAATTTCAGCTACTAGTCATGTTTCCAGATACCAGAGTACAGTGTTTTATCACGCAGGCAGAATTACAAAAATAAGTCTTAAGTTATAGAATAAGACTTTGATAAGGTGGTGCAGTGCTTGGCACTGTTGCATAACAGCAAGAAGATCCTGGGTTCCAGCCATTTTCTGAAAAATGAAAGATTAAATGATGGAACCAATTTTTTTTCTGGCAAATATGCTCAGTAACAACAGAAAATTAACATATACACAGTATACAAGCTGGATATATTGTATAATATCTATACTAAATTAAAAAAACGAATACATATGATGAATACATGAATACATTTTTTAAATAGGAGTTACAAACCGTGTGAGGTTGTGCTCTGCACTGTTCAGCAGCGATGTGACCGTGCATGAGACCAAACCAGACTTCCACAGACACATGAGCCACATCAGAGCTTTGCTGAGCATCTGCGTGGAGCTTCTCTGTGCAGAGACGAGCTGTAAGACGCCCCGAGGTGGAAGACAGTTGAAGAGCTGTTAAAACAGTTTGACACCTTGGCTCAATCAGCCCGCTCCTGGCCTGAGTGTGAGTCAAAGGCAGCGCTCACTAAATGAAGGCTGCAGGCCTCTGCATCTGCACCCAACACAAAATAACACTGACGCACTCTCAACGGCTCTGCACTGAGTTACTCTCAAATGTAACGCTCCTTAACGTCAGCAGCCCAGAGTGATTTAATACAGCGAATTAAACTTTCTCATTTTCAAACTTGTGGTCTTCTGCCTCAACCGCTGAGGCGCTGACTCAAGTGGCATCATTAATCAGACTTCACATAGCTGCCTCTACTGACACTAAAGGCATTACACAATTACATTACATGTGCAGTGGCACTCTTCAGCAATTGGAAACACACTTTGTTGTGTAAAATTATAAAGTATAAAGTGAAAATACTCAACATGAACTAATATCTTTCTCACAGAAAACGAAATTACTTCCCCTAGAACTTGCAAAGAAAACAACACACAGTTAAAAATCATGATACTTTGACACAGAGTTCATTAAAACACATTTAAAAACATTATTTAAGCTCTGTAACAAGTTGACTTCAAACTGGAAAAGAGTGCCGAGTCTTACTTGGTTAATCTCACATTTTTGGACATGTTGAAATCCCATGAAGAAATATACAAGTGTCCAAGCACCGAGCTGCTCTGCCCGACCTCCCCCTCCTCCTCCTCTCTCCGTCTAACAGCTGGGCCTGTCCACTTCCTGTTTACTCTACATCAGCTTCATCACATGAACAGCCGAAGCCATCAGCACACATGTTGGAACTGCAGTCTGGCTGTTTGCATTAAAAGCCTGTTTGAAAAGAAAAAAGCATCAGCTGTTTATTACAGTTAATATGGAATCCATGCATTTATAACTCCTAATATGAGTGTGTATGCTTTTATCACCACTCCTCTGAATATCAACATAAAGAGGCTTCAAGGAATGTCTGCCACCAGTATTAATCTCTGCACTTCATCGTTCACTCAGTCACTACTTAACCTCTCGAGCGCCTTTTCATCAGAAGCATATCCGGCCATCAAAACTGAGAGACGGTGGCGAGGAGGGGCCGAGCGCGAAGTGCATGTCGAGAGGCCGGACTGTCAGATGTGGTTTTGTGATGGATGCCACACTGACTGCTCATGACGGCGACTGAACGTCTGGCTGGCGGTGATAGCAGGCAGCACGCTGACAGCAGTTTCCCCCGGCAGTGCCACCTGCCTGCTCACACACACACACACACACACACACACACACACACTGACTTTTCATATCAACCACCCCCTCCCCCCCATCACAGCTTGAATGGTTGGGCAGAAAGTGTGCCTGGGGTGCCATACACTGAAAGGCACTCGGACAGAGAACATAGAGCTCGGCATATTGTAGTCTAACACTGGTCTGATGAGGCTTCATGTCCACTGACAGCATCTTTCTGTCGGTGCTGTGGATTGTCATGTCTGCTGAAGTGAGTGTAGCCACTGATGGAAGTTTATTCCTGGAAAACACAATCAGGTTTTTAACTTTCATTTGAAGACATGTTAAAAATCTAAAATCTATCTAATCTATCTTGATCATGTCAAAAATAAGACTATAAAGAAAAGTGCACATTTGTTATGTTATTTCGTGGCATCTGTCAGTGCAGTTGCTGATTGCAATACCCTCCACTCACCCTCTCGTGCCAAGCATAAAGAAGAAACTACTGTAGCCGCGAAACACAAGGAAAACTCAAAAGGATAGATAGAGTCAGAGTTTAGTTTGTCCTTTCTGGACTACTCTAGAAAACATGGTGGACTCTGTAGAAGTGGACCAACAGAGTCTGCAGTTATAAAAGGCAGGGTTTTCTAAGGTAACAAAAACACAGTGACTCTTATTTTTAGGTCATTTTACACAAATGAAATCTAGTTTTACAACATAGCTTAGTGCAAAGTAGGAAGCTGTCTGTGCATTCTTCTGTTGGTTTGTAGAGTGCACACACATCTAATCTCTCAGGTCCATCTTTGTTTTAAAAAGCTTTAGTCCTGACCTGTGTTGTTGGTGTCTAACCAAGAGGAAGTCAGCTCAGAGGTTGGTTTACTGTACATCAGGTCTAATGTACAGTAAAGTCTTAAGTCTAACTGAGTGAAAGTATGTCTTCTTTTAAAAATTATTATATACTATTGTATGGGTATTGTACCTGCACAATTTGACAGAACACAGACATACAGCACTGTCTTTTGAATTCTAAATGTTTCTTTGTGAATGAAATCGGAAGGAAGTTTGTTACCTTTGTAATTTTCTTTACATCGTTTGGAGCCATGGGTTAATTTATTTATTCATTTTGGTTTCTTTGTAACATGTTGAGTTGTGCTGTGTTGAGCTGCAGCTCAGCCTCTCAATTCTGTCACTTTTATTTGATTCTCATCACCTTTCCCGCGTCTGTTTGTCTCTTCACCTCCCTCTCAGTCTGAGCACACACGCTCTGAATTAGAGATGTTCCGATACCATTTTTTCCCTCCCGATACCGATTCCGATACTTGTGCTGTGGGTATCGGCGGATACCGAGTACCGATCCGATACCAGTATGTTATAAAAATGACTGTGATATGATTATCATTGTGGTAAGGCCTGGCTCAGGTTAAACCCTTTGTAAAACATGAATAAATACAGCAAATTCAATTCCATTTATTTTTAAATAGAACAGTATAAAAAACAGTAGTGCAAATGCAATTTGACTAAATAAATCGTGCCACCCCTCGAGATTTTTTCTTTGCATATGTTGCATGTCGCAGTCTTACTTGTTGGAGCATCATCCAGCGTGAAATACTGCCGCACCACCGACATGATATGCTAGTGCTAGTTAGCTGCTAATTAGCTTAGCTCCAAGCCTTGCATCAACCGGCTCTGACACGTGTGTGTCTGTTGTGTCTGTGTCACGTGATCAACTCTTTCTCGTCCCTCTAAAACAGCAGGCTGCAGGTTGCAGCACAGTGCCACTGTTTTAAGAGCGACGAAGAAGACCTGTGCCAGAGCTTAACGGAGCTAACCAGTGAATAGATTACTAATTTAATAAATTACGTGGTATCAGATCGGTGCCTGGACTTCAGTAGTCGCCGATACCGATGCCAGCATTTTCGGCAGTATCGGAGCAATTTCCGATACTGGTATCGGAATCGGAACAACGGTTGTCACACCGTCTCTTTGTCCTTGCCCATGGCAGCATAGTCTGTCCAGCATTATTTTACACACACATCTGTTTCTTTGTGTTTGATTATACTACTGTAACTTTAGTCAGACATGCAGGGAAATCTGAGTGATGAAGCTTAAATGCCCTCTTCACCACATCTTCTCTCCATGGCGACATCAGCTGTCTTCATCAGAGTTGTGTGTGTGTGTGTGTGTGTGGGCTGGACTGTGTGGTCTCTGAGCTGAGCAGTGGCTAAGTCGAGGCTCTGGCTGGAATATCCCCTGTGGCTTAAAGTGGGCTAGAGAGATTGGGCTACAGCTGTAGCTGCTGTGAGTGTGAGTGTGTGTGTGTGTGTGTGTGTGTGGCAGTGTGCGTGTGTAGCAGTGTGTGTGTTGGCGTGGGGAAGCCCAGGCTGAGATGGTGGAGCAGAATATGATCTGAATTCTAACCAGGACAGACGGACACACTGGGGAAATCCAGGAGCTCTGGATAGATAAAGACCTCGATAGTAAGTGGTGTAGAGAGACCAGTATGGAGGGTTGAAGCTGGCATTTATCTGTTATCATTTACATGTTTAATATGAAATCATCTGCTTTCCTTAAGGCTCTCTGTACATCAGTTGTGTTAGTGCAGATGCAGAGTTTAGCATAGGTTTATGGCAACGGCGAAAGCCATGTAGAGCATTTTGTGTCCTACCAAAAAACATAATTCTCGAAGAAGGCATCAGACGATATCACTGGAGATCACGTTAAAATCCATTTTTCATCAGCCTTGATCACAGGTCAGCATCAGGTCATGTTGTAGACAGCTGTAACCTCATTGGTTGCACATTAAAAGGTTAAGACAAACGAAGTTGAGGTTGAAACTGATTGTACGTTTTGCAACATCAAAAAAACGCCAAGCAAAGGCCTCAGTGTGCTTCAGACTTGTCTCCTACAACAAGAAGTCCGGCAACATCTAAACGCAAAGTGTTAAAAAAAAAAAGAAAGGCTACAGGTGAACGTGGGGAGCAATGGGCTTCTGTTTGAATCCCACGGCTTCTCTGACCTTTCTCCAAGAATTCAGTTTTTTGACTGGCTTTACAGTCTCAGCATGTGGAGTCGCACATGTTCGGATAATGTAAAAAGAGTGCTTGAGAGAAACATTCACACCTTGCCTTCTTTCAGTTGAACCTGGCCAAATAACTGCGTGAAGCAGGCGTGATTGTTGGATCGCCCCACTTTAATCCAACATTTGGAAAGTTGGTTTCAAACACGTCAGGTGATCCAACAAGCCCTTCATTTGAAGCATACTCGCTTTGCTGCCTTCGCTTTCCTTCCTGCCATTCATCACGTGTAGTGTCTTGAACACAAAACAGGAAAATGGTCAGTGTGTGAAGGTTTTCCATCATCCAGGTCATCTTTCTTCGAGAAGGGTTAAATCTGAGCCAACTGGACCTGGTTGTAGATCCGTGAAGATGTTTCACCTCTCATCCAAGAGAATTCTTCACAATCTGTTGATTCAAAAACTCACCCAAAGGCGCCAAAAATCTTTGGTCACATTCGTGCCTCTGTTGGACTTGGGATCCCCCGCTAGCAGTCCGTTCAAGTAGATCCGAAGTAGACATTACACAGACCTAACCGCTGCCTCGAAGCCTTCAGCGAGTATCACTGCAGCAGTGACTCATTGTGCTGTTACAACACACAGTTGAGGCATCTGGTACATGTGTTCTCTCCTTTTGACCTCAGCTTGACACATGAACACATGAAGGCACATGCACGCGCACACACACACACACACACACACACACACACACACACACACACACACAATCATGTATGGCTGCAGCTAATTGCATTTTGACGGGGGGCACCTCTTATTACAGGGCCTCCAATTACACCCACACCCGAGAGCATCCAGTCACATCTGCAGCTCCAGTGGTGAATAAAGCCATGATGATTATGATTGCTAATGATGATTGTCAGCTCGGGCGCCAGAATAGACCGGTGGGACAGATCTACTCACCCCTCTGTGGGGGCTGCACAATAAGGATCAGCACATTTTCTGTGAAAATCTTGTTTACATCTCCGATGTTATTATGTTATTCATGAGTCGACGTGCTCAGGTTTGTCTGCGAGGCAACGAGGATCAGCGGAGCGACGCTGCAAAGACTTCAGTGACTGCTGTATTAGACCAGAGCACACCTTTGTGTTTTCTGTGGGTTATGTCATATCCTCATCCTCTTTATTTCCCTGCAAGAAAGTCATCTCTGTTCTTCGCTGCTCGCTTCTCAAGGCTGGAACATGCATCTCAGGGGTGTACCTCAGGGAGCCTGTACAGGTGTTGATCTTTTTGCAGCTTCTTGTACATTTTATCCTATTCGTCGGCTCCTCTGTGAGCCTCTGGTTGGTCCAGCAAACTTGTGAACACGTATTTTTGCAGAACTGTAATTCCAGCATCATAATCTTTATTTGCGTAGGATTTTTTAAAGACAAAGGGATGAGGAAACAAAACACCTGAAGTGAGCATTTAAAGATGAAAGGCAGGAAATGAGATGTTACCATGGGGAATATGGAAGGAAAAACCATTAAGATGTGTAAGTGTAGGCACTGTTTTTTTTTTCTTGCATCACATTCAGTCTCTTGGTCTCTTGGCACCAAACTCCATTACTCACCTATTACTTTAATCAGAGCAGGTGAAAATGGGGAGGAATGACAGGCCTTTTCTTTTATAGACTTCACGGTCAACGGGCAGGTTCTCTACCTCTGCTTTTAAATGAGGATAGCCTGATAATGTGCTCCAAGATATGTGTGTGTGTGTGGGCACTCTGAAGGATTATGTTTTAAGTGACTGAAGCTGCAGGCGCTGGATGTGGAACCAGATGTGCTGCTTTACAGCGCTGTGTGTGGAGGCAGCTCATTCGATCGGTCGGTCGGCCGCATTGAAAATAGCTGCTGTCCTCGTTTTCATCGGCCTGACGACAACAAACTCATCTGGGTTTTCTAAACGGGGCCAGCTCCAGTGCGATCACACACACATACAGGGCTTGGATTTATTATTGAGAAACATCAAGGGTTTGAGGGGAGCATGAGCATCGAGCCACGTCTTCACGGGTGGGCGAGCCTCGAAGCCTAATGTTTGAGGACTGACACCAAATACAGGCTAACAGCAAACAGTGTTCCTGTGTGTGAATGTAAATATGATGCTTAACACGGTCTGTTGGCCACACGTGGCTACTGAAGGGAAAGAATTTGGTATCAATAATAGCTTTAGTTATTTGCAGTAGTAGTGGAACTACGGTTAGTGAAGATGAGTCAAATAAGTAGCGAGAAACTGTTTCAGTCTGAGTCTCTACTTGACTCATACTACGACAATTCTTTAACATGCTTCCATATTTTGCTACCATGCCACAGCTGTTGGTCTGATGCCTGGTGTAGCTTTAGTGCAGATAGAATCAGAGATGACAGTACTAAACTTTTTTAATGAGAGATGTCAGTTTTCAAAAGATGAATTTAAAAAAACATAAAAGCAGCTTAGTAAAATGAAATTTTGATTTAAATTAGAAACAACAAATGATAACAATTCAATTCTTAATGAGTGAAACAGCACATTATCACTTATAATAGTGGAGTATACATGTCATTTTCTGTGAAGCAGCTCCAAACGTTACCATCCAGCAGACTGAACGATGGTGAAGCAAAGGAAAGATCAGTTGCTCGTGGTTGCAGCGAGGCTAGAGGCGGTGAGTGAGCACCACTCATGCTGTAAATCCTGTTATGTCACGGAGGGGGGGGTGGAGAAGTCAGCGTTCGCCCGGTGGCCATAAGGATTACAGCCATCCTGTAAAAGCACATCCCATTGGTCTGATTAGGATTAGGCGCTTGTAAAGCGAGGTGCAATTGGAGACGGTGTGATCACATCTGGTTGGAGCCAAAATGGGATTACAAGGGTGGAGAAGGCCGCCCTATTGGAGCAGATCACACTCACCAAACGTAACTAGAGACCGGTTAATGATTTAATATGAACACACATGATGATAATTACTGTAGTTTATAAATAGCCTGCGTTGTATTTCACAGTGGAGACATTTGCATAGGCGGCAGGAGCCACACCCAACACAGGAAATACACTCAGTGAAGTGATGTTTGGCTGCTCGAGTCCCACCCAACCCCACCCCTCAACCCTCACATGTGCACACACAAACACACACTCATTCTCCCTCTTTCTTTCGCCTAACCTCCCTTCTCTTCCTTTTCCAGTCTGTCTGCACATCTTTGGCACAGCTCCCCCTAGTTGACACCTAGCAGCACTACTTCTGAAATATCATAACGAAAATGTAATTTTGACACTTTTAAAGTTACAAAGTGCTTCACTGTGAGTGAAGCAAACACAAAAACATACACGTGAGCTCCAGCTTGCATCTTACCTCCATCTACTATACACAGACAAACGTCTTGGCTGTGTCAAGCCCACTCCTGAGCCACAGTGGTGAATAATACATACTTTAACAAGAGCCGCTTATGAAATATTCAACAGTCTTTTGGGTAACTTAGTCTCCATTAATTGAACATCCTCTAGCCTCTTCATCTGAATAGAAAATCAGCTGAATTGAAGATGACCCCAGTGACGCCTCTTAAACGTCTGCGCTGCTCCATTGTATCCTGATTTCAGCGTTATTATCGCCAGGGCGTCGAGGTGATTTATGATCGGATCGACCCGTCTTCTGCATTCATTTTTAAATGATTGCTTCTGTCAACCTTTCCACTGAGAGACACTGCTGGATGTTTTTTAAAGGTTCTATCAGATGTAGTAACACAAAGTGAAAAGCATTTGATTAGATTTTATCTCAAGGACGCCGAGGGACACGTACTTCTTGTTGATTTAGTGTTGAGTTATGCAACTGTGTGTGCACGAGGGGAGGAATGGGAACTCCCTGCGATGACTCAGGTATTCCTCAGAGATCTCACTTTAGGAACTATTTAATTCTGCAACACTCTAAAGTAGTGTTACTGTTTGATAACAACAGTGATGCACATGAATCAGAAAGTGTTCTATGACAGGAAAAGCTGTAGTGTTTGCAGAAAATAGAAGCTGTGATGGAAACCCTCCAGTGTATGAGTGCGCTTCTCTGAAGTGGATGTTAACATTTCTATACTTCACCTCCTCTCAGTTTGGCAACGCACAGTGAGTCAAATAAATCACATGGATTAAACAACATGAAGAGACTCATTTAAGCAAAACTACCAAACCTTTGATGCTTCCAGCTTCTCAAATGTGAGGATTTGATGCTTTTCTTGAGCAAACTAAATATGTCTGGGTTCTGGACTGGTGGACAGTCAGTTGGACACTTGAAGACATCACATAGCACTTTTACAAAACAATGAATCAGATATTTGTGGAAATAATTGGCAGGTTAATCCGTAATGATAAGAATTGTTAGTCACAGCCCGAGACATGACACAGTCAGACTTTGGAGAGGCAGTCAGTTTCTCAGTTGCACAGCAACTCCGAGGATTGCAAATATTAAGCATGACAGAGAAAGGTGGTGCAGCTAGTTATTGTTCCAATGATCCCACATTCAGCCGTAGGGTTAACAAAAGTTCTTTTATCTGTTTTATTTTATGTCTTTAAGACTGACCTGCAAATGATCCATCTTCAAGTTTCTTGACATTAACACATTGGGGTGAAATTCACACCTATGTCACACCTAAGGCTGCACAATTCCAGGAATTTTCAAAGTTTAATGAATAAAATTAAATTTAGTGACTTAACAGGAATTTATGTGAATAAACTGGGAATTTACAAAATCTTGTAATAAATCTTGACTAGAACAACCAGATTTCATGCAGGTACACTTGAATATCTGGTATTCCTCCATCACATGCACATAGCACACTGCTTACTGCAGGGCTATTGAGGCCACGCCCCCTACCTGCACAGGTGATTTCTGTACCTGGACCACACTTTAGAGCCCAGAGCACACAGAGACTATTGAAGACACACATTTGAGCTGGTGGACTACACAATATTGTTCAATAAAATAATTCAAACTTGATAGAGTTCTACTTACAAATAAATCTGTTGAAATTCCATGTTTTTAAGTGTATTATTTTTGTCATATGCTTATGACAAAACAACATGTTGATAATTATGTTTAGATATGATACAGTTTGTTTAACCCCAATTTCCAGTTAATTCCCATAAATTTCCATAATTCCCATGGAGCTTCCGATTTGGAATATTTCCAAAATTCCCCAGCTTATCTTCCCATGGAAAGTTTCTTGAAAGTTTCCGGAAATTTACTGGAAACTACTCAGCCTCTTTGCAACCCTAGTCACTCCTTTGTTGAAAATTATTGTTTGTAGTTCAGAACAGTTGGAAACGAGGTCCACTCCATTTTTCTCCATGGGCCTTGAGTTGAGTTCTGTTTCCAAGGTAAAAAAAAAAAAAGAAGAACTTTATGTTTCAAATTATTGCTGTAATTAATTTCACATTGACAGCTTCAGCTGTAATGAAATGCACCAAACCTGATGTGTGCTGCAGTGCATTAATTCAAGCAGTCAGGGGGAAGCAGTGATGCCATAAAGTAATGCTCTTATGACATATTCATTAGCTGCTGTGTTCTTTGCTACTTTCACTGAAGTGACTCATTGTCGTGTCTCTTCTGTCTCCATCTTTTTCATCAGCTTCTTCCAGATGTTTAGTCACAGCTGCATTTACCTCTGAATTGACAGTAGAGCTGCTTTAATAAAACAGTGAATTGGCTCATGTTCTGACCTCAGTGTACAGGTTAGACCAGCTAACACTGTTTTAACAGTCATACTGGAGACATGCCAGATTTCTTTCTGTTCATCTCCTGGCTGCAGTACGCAGCGATGTGTTATGACTGTTAGTTTTACTGCTCATTTGTTCCCCGCAGGAAGGACACGGTGGAGGGAGAGGTGGGCGGTGTTTAATATGTGGAATCTCTGCGGAGAGGTTTGAAGAATCTCACGAGGTCCCAGCACACATGTGACAGATGTGTTGTTTTTGTCTCCACAGATCACCAGAAGCTGGAGCGAGAGGCCAGGATCTGCCGCCTGCTCAAGCATCCCAACATCGGTAACTATAGCACTATATATGTAGGACAGTCATGTTTAATATATATGCATGTGTTTCCAAACATACAAAGGTTGTATAGAACGTCCATTCAATATTTATGTTGTACACTGGATTCACATTTTCCACTCGACTGCTTCTGACAGCGTACTCTATGTGCAAAGAAGTCACAGTATATTCACCTCAGTACATAAAGGAGACATTTCTCCCTGTATACAATAGCCAGTTGATCATCACCACACTCAAAAGTACATATTTGTAGTCCACGCACACTTGTTTTGTCACTTTAGAGGACATTACAATGTCAAGTCAATTTATTTTTATATCCCCAAATCACACATTTGCCTTAAAGAGTTCACAATCGATGCAACATATGACAGCTTCTATTCTTAGGCCCCTATCAGTATGTGTAACAAGGGAAACATCGTTCGTTTTCATTAATTAGCGGCTCTCCTCCTCAGTGGGGACCAATTAGGGCAAGGCGACCCCACACCTAGCTTTACATGCACAATAAACACTTCACACAACGTTATGCGAAGGCCTGTCGGCAGCGGCCGTAACACCAGGTGTGTGGTAAGGTCACTGCGTGGAAAACGTAGCCCTCTGTTTAATTTGAATGAAGTCAGCACAGAGATGTAGCGTGGGTGCAAACGCAGAGTGAGATTCCACTGTGACAAGATTAGACAGTTGCTGCCATGATAACCTTTGGTGTAGGCTTGTCTAAGTATGATAAACTGCTGTGATTTGCCATGTGGAAAAATGTGTCACTCAAACTGGACTTCCTGGATTATATTTTGTATCTCCACACCAAACCTTACCCTAAGGGCTAGGTCATGGTCAAAACAAACTAGTTTGCCTGTCTTGTTGTCCAAGTACGTAGAAGACACGACAAGACAAGATTTGATATTGGTTATAATGCAGCATATTTGCAGTCAGTCTGTCCTGCAAGCTATTAATAGTGTTGCATTTGTTGTGTAAGGAGTGAACCCCTGGCTCCTTTCTCACCTGCACAGCTTAAGTTCCAAGAGATGGACCCTAACCTTACCCCTAACCACCAGATCCAGCTTTATGTCTCCAGATGTTAGGTAAATCCCCACAATCAGTATATGAACAGATTTATGACTAATACAAGTGGACACTTGTTGGAGAGCGTCGCGGTTCAAACAAAGAAGTTGTGCCTGAAGCCATATTGTGGTTAGAATAGTTTTGCTTTACTGTGACTTGTACAAAGGCTATGTCTACAAATAGAGCACATCTGCATACATGGCTCCCTTCCCTCCTCCTCAACACACACACACACTCCTTTCCCTCATCGCTTTGGGAGCCACAAAGGCCAAGAAACTATAATTACCACCTCAGTAACGACTTTGCCACACAGTGAAAACTGGCATTTATTTGTTGCTTGGTCCCCTTTTCTTTTCTTTTTCGTGAAAATGAAGGATGGAGGGGTGGGAGTGACACAGCACTGGTGGATAGGGGGTTATTTGGTTTGCTGGTCTATTGTCCTGGAGTCAGAAATGGACTAACCGACATATCCCAGAGGAGGGTTGAGTTAAGAGAGGGTTATTTTACAGGTCTGTGTTGCCATGTCTGTTACCAGAACCAAACCGAGGCTTTACTTCAGTGTGGTCATTTTATTTTGAACAGCAGCAGCAGCTTTAATGGGAGGTTAGTCAAAGGCCACCATCAAAGAGTCTGTAAATAGATATGAACTCTGTTTCACATGGTGGATAGGACTAATAGATGAGCACAGATCCATTTAGTCCAGCTGGTATTGGATTTTGAGGCTGATATTTAAGTCCTAAATGATGCTGATCATTAATGATACTGATGCAGCCAATGCCAAAAAACATAACCAAAACATTTTCTGATACATAAAGAGATTTTACAGAAGAATAAATATAGTTTTTAGAGATTCAGTAATATTAATTAGAATCTTTGTTTCAATAGCAAGGACCCAACACTTGTTTGAAAGATTTATTGGCAAAACAGAAAGAAGCTTGGATCTTGTACTTCTTGTACTGCATTGTTAGGAGCTCGGTGGGGAATCAGCCATAGTGCCCGGGCGCGATGGATCTTCAGTTTCTTTTTTGCAAATCTGCCATCAAACACGCCAATAAGTATCAGTGATAATCTGATGAGTTTAGCCGGCAGAGTCAAACACATTTTTGTTGGACTCTTCAGTACTTAACAAGATTTTGAACATTATTATGTCTAAAGAAACTTTTTCTAAGACGTGTTCATCTTACAGAAAAACGACTTATGTATATTGCGCTTTTGGGTTTATTTTGAGAAATGTGGCCGTGCACAGTAGATCTCAACAGCTGATGTTGGCTATCGCTGTCCCTCTTAGTCACTGTTTTTATGCTGCTCCTCTCTCACACTGATGCAGTTTACAGTGATAACATGCAGATTTAGCATTGAAATTCTTTTTGTGACAACAGATTCTTGATTTTGGACAGAGGTTGAAGAGAAAAGCTTTCTCATTTTTGTCAGCTGAAATGACACCTGTCAGCTTCCTGAGCTAGGCAGGTGAGCTCTGACTGACCTTTTAATGTTTCCATTATGCAAAAGCGGTCTGAAATATTGACTTGATAACAAAATACATGTTACCATGCTAAAATACTGAGGCTAAAGCTAACAGGTCCCAGGAAAAAACATAATCCTACATGATCCATGTAGAAACTGCTGTTACTGCTGCAGATAGCCAATCAGCTGGACATGTTAGCATGTTGCACTTTTGCTAAAAAAACCCACCATGCAAACTGTTTATATACCGAGTGTTGCTTATACTACAGCCCCATGCACAACATTTCAACATGTGTAGAAATCCAAAGTTTAATTGCCGGCTGTGCCTAGTTACGGTTGCTAAGCTAAGACTGGACTATAGCTATTCCAGGGTTAGATTTAAATAGAGTTTTTCCTTTAGAATAATAGAACAATGACACAGAAGACTCGTACATGAATAACATTTTATTATCCACACACACACACACACACACACACAGTGAACACATATTGGCTCCAGCACTGAATGTGTCACTGAAGATTCTCATTACTCACCTGCTCACACATCCTCTGAGACCAATCTGACTCCCATCAGATAGTGATTGGCTGGTAGCAGGTAGCGCTCGTCTCATTACTGTTCCATTCACACAGCATCCAGCTCTGGGAAAGCCCTCATTTCTTTAAGGTCGTGGTGCTGATAGATGTCTTAGGTGTCAATCAGGAGATGAGCTAACAGAGAGAATCCCCACAGGGGGACTTTTCTCCCTTTTTTAAAAAATCTTTTCATCTTTCTCTTGATCTGGCCTGTTTTTGTCTTTAATCTTTCTTGAGCATTGAAATTGGGATGAGTTTTTTTCCCAGAAGCACCCCACTTCACATTCATACAGTCACACACAATCACAGCACAATCAGTCTCACTGCTGGCTGAATGACCACCGGAGTCCTTTTTATTCAGGGAAAATCTAGAAAGGAGCAGCTGATGTGTTCCCCGCTGACCTGATAACAAGCTGAACACAAACCAGGCATCATCGTCTGTTATTAAAACATAGAGCCACAATCAATTGGAGCTGAGCTTTCCATTCTGCCCGTTAAATCTGCATCATGTGGCTCTGAATGGTTATTAATTATGTTTACTAACCTGACCAGCCAAGGGTTTGGTTTCAATAGCATTTTATTTAAAGATGAACATAATGAGAGTGATTTCTCTTTGTCTAATGAACAATCTGTTGACAGAGAGACAAAACCCAGATTTTATTTAGGTCTGTAAGAAAGTTACATACAGAATTATTGTTTATTAGACACATCTGATGTAATTTTCAGGTGTTTGTAAAAGCTAGTGGCCAAAAATGAGAAACCTGCATCCTAAATGTTGAGCTGAGCTGATCTAAATCAATTTACTAATTAGTCATTCTGTTTTGAAAATTGATTTTAGTCACTTTTCAAGCAAAACTTTCAAACATTAGCTCATGTTGGCTTCCTACCTGTGAATGTGTTCTGCTTTTCTATGATTTATATCACGATAATTAAAAATCTTGACGTTTTAGACACTAACAGTATAAAGACTGGGCGTCAGATCAGTGACGTCACCCATACGTTTCTGAAGAGCCGTTGTGAAGCTCAGTGTGGTTGCTTTGTCTGCCACCATGTTAGTAGTCCTGCCTCTTCCGCCTCCCAGCTAATCTAAAAATAGGAAGTGACGTGGATCTGATGTGAGCCGAATGACGCCTGGATGCTCAAATGAGCCATTTGTAATGGCATTTACCTGTCAGTCAAAGTGTCCATGCTCTTAATTCTGCATAACTTTAAGTCTTAATATCATTTGACCAGGTGAGTTGTATAAAAATTCACCCTCAGTACAGTTGTCATGAACGGGGAAGTTGGACATTTTAACATGGGGACTTATGGAGACTGACTCACTTCTGGAGCCAGCCTTGAGTGGACAGTACTGACTTGAGTTAATGCTACAGTAGGTACTTGAGTCCATGTCAGAGGCTTCATGTTAGTCTCAGTCTCGCCCTCTTTGTCGCTTCACACCGTGTCATTTCATGTCCATTAGGCAGTGGAGCTAATTGGACTCACCGTTGGCAGAGTTCTTACCTCTGTGCTGCCTACATCCACCTCTTGTTCGACAAAGTGGAAGAGACAGCCTTGCTCCCTGACATTCATGCTCGTTCAGAGCACCTGAGCGCTAATAATAGAGCCGCAGGAGTGATTTGCAGAGTGTGATATACCTTCCAACAAATTCAAATGCAGAGGCATGTTAGTGAGTTTGTATATGATAAACCCAGCTTGAAACAATGCTGTCTCACACTGGTATATGTCCCTTATGGTGAGTTTACTGGATGTGGAGACATACAACCCTGATTCCACAAAAGTTGGGACACTGTGTAAAGTCTGAAAACCAACAATAAAGGTCCGTGACCTTCAACCCCTCATGATTGTATAAAGGATATTACTATGTGGGCTCTGGAACACTTCAGAAGACTGTTGTCAGTAAACACAGTTAATCTCTGCATGAAGGTCAGACTGTACCGTGCAGAGAGAAAGACAGATATCAACAACACCCACAAACACTTCTCTGGACTGAGCTCATCTGAGACGGACTGACAGAAAGTGGAAAAGTGAAAGTCCACCTTTCAAACAGCTTTTGGAAATTACAAACGTCATGTCCTAAATTATTTGTCACACATTGTCCCAACTTTCTTGTAATCAGGGTTGTAAAACAGAAATCCTAGTCGGTGTTGAACACACTGTACCATGCTACATTCAGGATGTTGAAATGTTCATTTGAAAACGCTTTGACATTAAATGTCATGATATTTATTCTCTTGATAAATCCCATCCTAAAACTGGACCAGCTGCACTCTTTACTTTACATACCGTAGCTTCAAGTTTTCTGTTCTGGTCTGTCAGGAGTCTGGTGCAAATCAGTAAAGCAGAAATGTATATATTTTAAAAAAATTCTCTTTATTTCAGATGAATAAATGAATTTAAAATATTTGATCTTTAATGTAAGTCAAAAGAGAAACTATAAGCTATATGATTATTACTATGAGCTTTAAAACTCTCCAGCTGAATATAGGCTCACATTATTATTTCAGAAGTTTCCATACTGTGTATGAATCCGCTCTGTGAACATGTAGATAGATGCAAAAAGTTTGGCTGGCATCCATTTTTCAGGACCATTACCAATCATTATATTTGGACATTTGACTTCAAATTTAGGAGGTCATCATGCCATATGTCTGACCATGTTGCAGAAAACCTGTAATTTTTTTTTTTTTTTTACATTCAAGTGCGTAATCTGGAAGTTTAAACACAGTTTCTTCAGTCTAAAAATGCTAATAGCAGATTCTAATCAAGATTTCACTTTAAAACATCAATTCAAAGACACTCAGGTTTTAATCAGAGATCTGCAATCTCATGCATATTAGTAGTTAGTAAACCTTTGTATACTGTGTGAGTAAGAAAGTGGACCAGACCGTAGTGCTTTTATTGAAGCAGAGGTTGTCTATATATGCTTGTTCTTTGGTTGTTGCACTGATTGGAGGAACTGCATTAGTGTATGACAGTAAGTTAACTGTTTTATTTTAAATCTTTTCTCTGATAACATTACAAGGACAAAATGCAAAAATTTGGCATTCGGCTCTCTTGTCCCCTCGTTGATGTGTGACAACACACAGGCTGGAGCACTGGGGAGTTTTAGGAAGGGGGTGACTGCTGTCCATTCATAAAATCTTCCAACAAACACGATGTGCTCATAATAGAATTCATCCAAGAAGAATCAATTAAAAGATGAATTGAATGTTTCTTTTCGTAAGTGAAGTGGAAGAAGTTCAACATTTGAGGAAATATTGAATTGCTTTCTGTCTGAGAGTGAGAGGAAAAATCCACCATCATTCTCATGTCTGTGCATTAAGTACAGAGATGGAGTCAGGGTGTGATTAGCCTAGCTTAGCATGAAGTCTGAGGTTCAATCCCCAGCTCCTCCTGTCCATGTGGTGAAGTAAGACTCTGAAGTTTCGTTCAATAGGCAGGCCAGTTGCTTTGGTTGCTGGTGTAGAACATACGTGTATAAGTACATTACATACAGTCATTTCCATTTACCATCTTCCATCTTGCACACACCTGGACTTTGTCTCCTTAGTTTAGCAGTGATGGACTGCGGTTGTGTGTTGGTGAGTCCAGATGACAAATATCAAAGCAGACACAGGATGATAGACTTTGACACCTTGCTGTTTCACAACATTGCATCAGTGATCTGTTTGATTATTCACTGTCATGTTGTTGTTTAGCATCAAAAATGGGTCTGGAATGGAAAGTGTCTGAAAAAGCTAAATTCATGTCTGAAAGTTTTCACACACAGATTCCCTTGTGTTCAGTTTGTGGTTCAATGAAAGTGCTCATAAGTCACAGTTCTCTGTTATGTCTAAGAGTATTTGACATAACTGAATAACTTTGATTTCTCCTTCCCTCACAGTGCGGCTCCATGACAGCATATCAGAGGAAGGATTCCACTATCTGGTCTTTGACTTGTGAGTGCAGCACTTTTTTATTTTGCATATCATCGCATCTTTGCACTTTAACAGGACACGCCACATGGTTTCAACAAGTATCAAACACACAGCGACAAGGCAGATTCACATCACGCTCAGGAGAGGTAAGAACCTGACAGCTGCCAATCAGATGTCCTGTCACCGAGGCACCATGGGAGATTAGACGTGGCGTGTTCGCCTCCTCTTTGCTCCATCTGTCTCAGAAATGCTGTGCGCTCAGTCATCGCATACCCTCACACACACACACACACACACACACACACACACACACACACACATACATACATACATACATACTTGATGTGAGATGCACTCATCACAGGTTTCTTCACTTTTTTAAAAAAAAGTCTGATTTTCTTTCTAAGAGCTATATACAAACGTTTTTGTAACTTTTCTTTAATGGAAAATTTAATTCAGTTGTTCATAATTAAGTTTAAAAATGTTTACATTTAGTCAAAAACTGAACAAATTATCAGGAGCTTCTCTCACTCAGACAGAGCAGGTTAGGCTACAGGATGGAACTTTTTATTCAAATGAACTCCAACTAAAAATGAACAGCTGGATATATGAGACTGATCAGCGCCTGACTATCTGACAGCTGTACACATACACACACACACACACTGAGACAAACACAAATGAGTTTGATTGCATCATGTAGAATCATAAAAACATCTGTCAGCTCTCTAAGTGATGAATAATAACTAATAACAGATGACAGATAGATGCATCTATTCACTCACTCTGTGTTTTGTCTGTCAAAATGTCTGCAGGCAAAACGCCTAACAAATAAAGACACTAGCTGTGTTTCCATCAGTGTATTTTAATGAACATTTTGAAGTTTTATTAGAAAGATTTGAACAAAGAAATTTGCAACAAAAATAGTTTACATTCATTTCAGGTGGTCCAGTGTGTAAGATTTAGTATTTATTGGCAGGAATGGAATACAATATTCATTAGTATGTTTTCATTAGTGTATAATCACCTGAAAATAAGAATCATTGTGAGTCTGTATATGCTCAGTGCTTGTGGTGTGTTCTCATGAAGCACTAATGTGAGATATTAAGCTAATTACATGTATATGAAATAGACTGTTGGTATGACCATGAATTAGTTTTATGTATGGTTGCGGTGAAAGCAGCCATTAATGTGCTCGTTATTGAATTCATCAGGCTCTTTTTCTTTGCTCCGTCACCCCCCATTACATCTGTATCACCCAATTTGTTAAGAAAGCAGTCACTATTGTTTCTTGTTGTAACTCTCATAATATGTCACGTTATTTCATCGTCTTTCCTTCCAATCTCTGCCTCCTCCCCTTCATCCTCCATGTCTCACCATCTCCTTGGTTCCTCCTCTCTCCTGTGTATTGTCAGCTGCTGTTTGCATTCTAATCTGGCAGCCAGAAAGGAAATAGCTTCAAAATGATTTTAAATGCTGCGTTTTATTTGACTAAGAGCGATAAAAAAGAACAGAGGGAGTTCCTTTCTCGGCCAAAAGACAACACAGGGATAAAAAAAAAAAAAAAACATTTCTCCCTTTTTCCTAAATAGAAATCCTGCTTGGAAGGATGACAACACATAACACTGCAGTCTGGGAATATAAATTGACCATGAATATAGGTAGAGCAAATATATATTCAACCATCCATTTATTGAGCAGAGTGAAAGCATTCTAACAGATTGGGAGAACTGGAGAGGAAATCATAATACTTCATATTTGGGTCACTTCCTAGCTGCTGAATGACGGCCAACAATAACACTGTGACTGGGCAGACCTTTCCACAACACCAAAGTCATTAAAAGTCACATGACGACTCAGAGTACTAATGTTTTCCACAGGTTGTGAAAAGGTTTTTCCTTAAATTGTCCTTAAAGTCATTCTTCCTGTTTGGTACTACATGACCCATTGACCCACTTTGAGACATTTTACTTTACATGGTTAGTTCTCAGTCTGTGAAAACAGTGCTATCATGTTTCTGAAGGAGGCTTACAAAGTCTGACAAAATAACTCGACAGGACAGCTGAAGATGGACGTGGAGTTTTGAGACATTGCATTTTGGGTGATTAAACCACACTTAATATATACTGTGTGTAAAGGTGCAAAGGGGTGGACAGTTTCTGATAAATTAACAGACATTTTCCAGAAACTTTCCATGGGAAGTTAAGATTGGGAATTTGGAAAAATTCCAAATTGGAAACTCCATGGGAATAATGGAAATTTATGGGAATTAACTGGAAAATGTGGGTAATTTAAACAAACTGTATCACATAAACATTTAGTTTTGTCATAAGCAGACATCCATGACATCCGCACTCAAATGTGTGTCTGCAATAGTCTCTGTGTGCTCTGGGCTCTAAAGTGTGGTCCAGGTACAGAAATCACCTGTGCAGGTAGGGGGCGTGGCCTCAATAGCCCTGCAGTAAGCAGTGTGCTATGTGCATGTGATGGAGGAATAGTAGATATTCAAGTGTACCTGCATGAAATCTGGTTGTTCTAGTCAAGATTATGCTCAAATATATTTTCCCTGATAAGTTCCAACCTTCAATTTTGTAAATTCACAGTTTATTCCCGGTTTATTCCCATTGAAAGTTTCCAAATTCCTGGGATTTTGCAACCCTAACTGTGTGTATATGATAAAAAATTAAATATAGCTGTGTGCTCCAGTTTCCTCCTGGGCTCAACTATCAACAGTTCCAAAGGCTGAATCACAGCATAATGTATAGAGCTGTGTTATTACTACACCTCCATTCTGTTAGAGATATTCCAGCCAGCATTGCTCACTTGGAAAATCACTCTGGATTTGAGCCATGACCTCATGGAAAGTCATGGAAACTTCTTCCAGCTGAATAAACAGTGTAACCATATCTGCTGAAATGTATCATTGTAGTGATTTCACCATTTAGGCACAGCAGCACATCACGGTCTGAAAAATGTCTTCCTGATGAGATTAGTCACTGTGTAATATTATCAAGTCTTTTTTTTTCTGTCCAGATGTAGAGATCAACATCTGTGTTTTACTTCTTTTCCACACGCGTGTTTTCTTGCCAGCTTTCTCTTTCTCATTCTGTTTTTGTCTGTCACTTCCTGTCTTTGTCCTCCAGAGTTACTGGTGGTGAGTTGTTTGAGGACATTGTTGCCAGGGAGTACTACAGCGAAGCGGATGCCAGGTCAGTGTAATGCTCTGCTCTATTGATTATTCTGAATTTATTGAATAAATGTGATATGAAACTCATTTAGTATTGCTTTGGCAATAAAGGCATATTCACGCAGATACACAGTACAGAACAGTTAACTAAATTAAATCTATGCAAGTCATGAAATTGAATATTTGACACACATACACACACATACACACGTGCAGTGGATAGAGCAGTGCCTCTGAAGTGTTTCCTGTTATGCTGCCTTTGATATGCCTTTTATGTCCCAAAGCTCTCTTTCTACATTTCTTGTTCTACCTTTGTCCTTTGATTATGGATCTACTTTTCCCAATTTTACCTCCTGACCTGTCTATTTAAAAAATCCACTTCAAAAAGAAGCCTGTCTGACAGTCAGTTTTTGTAAAGGAAAGCAACTTTGTCCCCGAGCATTTCCATTAAAGGTTCATTTAAGGTTTATTTAGAAAAAAATAATCTTTTCCATTCAGCTGGACTGAAGTTTGCTGCAGGATTTGTCATCAGGAGTCGTAATTCTTTTGATGTCAACTTTACAAGCCAAGTGTCCATTCATGCAAACAAAGACGGACGTAGATGTTAAGGATCTGGATTCTGTTTTGTGGTGGATTTTATTGAGCTTTGTCAAAACGATTTTAAAGGTGACATCTGAAAGAGCTTTATGGATGAAAAGAACATGCATGTGTCCCTGTGTATTTTTCTCTACTTGTTAAATGACTTAAAGGAACTGTTCAACAATGTGCTTTCTTTCTAAGAGCGACGTGACAATCAGTCTTATGTCTCAGGTGGTTAGCCTAGCTTAGCATTTAAACTGTAGGCAGGAGAAAGCTGCTAGGTGTCCAAACTAAACAGAATACACCTCCCAACATCAACACTTTTACTCTTAGTTTAATCTGACACTGTGGTATCATGGTGAGTTATGTGTCAAACTATTTCTTGGTGAACAACAGCTGGGTGCAGTGACTCATCACAGTGAGGTTGCCAGGTAGAGCGATCTATACTAAGACTCTGGCAACCTGCATTATAGCCAGGGGTACTGCTCAGAAGTGCTCAGCGGATGTTTTGGTGTTGGTAGGTGTATTTTTGAACTCTGGACAGAGCCAGGCTAGCTGTTTCCCCCTACTTCCAGACTTTATGCTAAGCTAGGCTAACTGCACCCTGATTGACATTGATCTTCTCATCTCACTCTTGAAAAGAAGGTTAACGTGTGAAAACGGGTTAAAGTGTTTCCCCGAATGTGGAACTGTTCCTTTGAAATGTTTCCTCTGTCAATGGAGTGTTGTTATTTCATGTGTTTGGTGTGTTCTGTCTGCCTGTTCTTGTTCCTTTGTTTCCTGACATTTACTTGTTCTCCCTCTTCCTCTCCTTTTTGCTTCTGGCCTGGTCTCTCTCTCTTCCACAGTCACTGCATACAGCAGATTCTAGAAAGTGTAAATCATTGCCACATAAATGGCATAGTGCACAGGGACCTAAAGGTTAGTAAGTGACAACAGTAACAGCAAAAAGACACAGGCCTGCCCCACCTGTGGCACCTTGCCTCGCTCTCTCCACTGCCTGATCAATCGACCAATTAACCTTTCACTGAGTGCCGCCTCCTCCAAAACCACACCCCCTCCTCCACCGGTCACCCTCACACACACCGCCACCTGACAGTGAGTGTTTTCAGATCCACCTGCTGCAGGGCATTGTGGGCAGGTTGGCTGGAGAGGAGGCGGTAGGTCATGTAGTCCCGGGGGGGTTGGTAGATCTCATCATGGCCTGCCCCTCCTGTATGCCAGAGCACAAAGTGCATGTAGCATCTGTCCAAAACCATGCTCTGACACAGCCACTGAGAGGCTGGCAGCTGAGAGAGGAGGAGGAGGAGGAGGAGGACGAAGAATGTTTTGTGGCTTTAGGTACCATCTGTAGAAATGTATGACTATTCGTGTAAAGTACCAGAGTTTTGATCCAGTACAAAAACACTGTTTGTGCTTTGATTTCATATCAAAATAAGTAATTAAACCCTTATCAAAACACATAAAATACTCAATCTGGCCTATAAATGTTGTCTTTTAAAACATGATATTGCTATGATTTGAACTGTTTATATCAAGACAGACCCCAGAATTGTGATTCGTGATCTCATGTTGCTGAGGTTCTACCTAACTACCTGAAATTTGGAGCACTCACGTAGGACTGGTCTTGAACAGTAAATGTGATAAGAATTACTCGAGTCTCCCTCTCCTTTTTTCTTTACCTTGATGAGCCTGTTAATGAAAATTGAACATGCCAGGGAAATGTGAATTTACTCCAGCATGGCTCGAAATTGATCTTTATAGCGACTGGCTTCTGACTGATTATACTGACTCCTAATCACCCGCGATTATCCACTGCTAGGCTAAAAACAACCTGTTCTGGGACAGGTTTTCTGCAACCTGTTTTCGTTAGCGTCACCTCCATCTTGACTGGAAGTGAGTCTGCTGTATGTGGCAGTTCTGCATCTGCGCAGTCGTCATATTGAAGAGGTTAATATTTGATAGTGAACAAATGCAATGGACGTCATCAATTAAAAGCAATAATCTCTGTCTCCTGCTCGCATAATGATCAGTGGCCAATGATCAGAGCATCTGCACTCGTTCAGTTCAATTTCTCAAGCTCAATCTCAACTTTGAAAACAATGAATCATTTAACTTTCTTTTTGTTTTGCTGTTCAGTCCAGTCCAAACTCTCTGGAGGTGAAGTCAATAGCATTAAAAATGAAAATGGTTTCTAAATTTCAGCTTCAGTACTTGAAGTTAAAACCAGTAATAGATTCAAACCACACCCTCCGTCAGCTCCTACGTTTCCCTCCTTGCCTCTCAGGGTCCGGCCTCCAGTCGGCCAGGAGCTAACACCACTTCTGTTTTGAGACTCGGGCAGAAAATAGGCCGCATTGTGTGAATGGAGGATGATGAAATTACAGCGCTGATCAGTTGGTGACCGTGGCAACACAAAAACATTTTGAACATTGAATAATTGGTCCATTTTGCCAAAGTGCCCCTCATTAGGGCTGCTGGGTGGGGTGGGGTAGGGTGGGGTGGGTGGGTCAGTTGCCACATTGCTGTACAGTCTCCGCACAAACACGGCCAGCAGCTCCCCGAGTGTCAAAGCGAGCTCACAGCCACAGACAGTGAGTGGTAGCTTGTCACTAACCCATGGCCCCCTGGTGTTTGCATGCAGTCATTGCATTCAGCAGATCCTAGAGGCTGTGCTCCACTGTCACCAGATGGGCGTGGTCCACCGCGACCTCAAGGTAAGTAGACTCATCTTAAAGACCAAAGAAATACTGATTCTTCTTCTTTTTATCCTGTGGCCTCACACTCATACGACATGTCTTGCCTGTCCTTTATTTTTCCCTGTTTGATTTTCTTTCCATATCTCCACTGATGTAAATCTACTCTCTCGTTCTTACTTTCACGCTTCACGCAAAGATATTTACGTCTTTCAGACTCATGTTACGATAAAATATCAAATTCACACTTCCACCAAGCAGGAGCTCTGCTTGCCCCCATAATGGCTACAGAAAAGTGTTAATGGGCCTGAAGATAATTCTGGCAGCAGTGCATCATGTATATGGGTCTTGTTAAAAAGGCACATATGTCAGGAGAATATCTACCATGGGCTGTTAAGTTGAATTTTTCCAAAATATTTGTTATGATTTTATATAAAAGATAAAACATTTCTATAAAGAAAGACAGTTGTTGACCTACCTACATATGTCACACAAGTCATGAGAGGTGGCAAGCTGTAAGTGATTGGGGTCCAGTCGCTGTCTGACCCTGGCTCGTTCTTTGTACTTGACTTGGTGCAATTCCCTGATTTATTGTTGTATGTAAAGTTGTTCTGCCCAAGTACAAAAGAATCTTGTAACCTGATTACATGAATGTATTATTTCTTAATGGTATATGGGCTTTTTTTGGTTCTTACAGGTTTAAGTTCTGGTAGTTATCTTGCTGTGTTTGTTTTTACTGCAATAAATCAGATGTTAATTTTATGTAGGAGCCAAAACATATATATAGTTTGAGTTGTTTGGTTAGATCGCACACATTCTCTGGATCACTATAATTTCCAGTTATTTGCACAGGGTGTCGGGTTGTATGGTTTCACCTTATTTTTACCTGTTTACTTGGTGTGGTGGGACTCAGACAAAGAGGGTGAGTTAGGCTCTAATATTTTCTGCTGACCGTATTGTCTCGTATAGTTTCGTTACATAATGCTAATTTAAGTTGTTTGACTTTTTTGATTTGAACAAGTCACAGTAAGAGTCTGCTTATAAGTGGCCTTTTTTAAATTGATAGTGGTTGCTACAGCATATGAACACAGCTTCTTACAGTTTGCCACAGTGGTATTTGGGTGCATTTAGAGTATTATGTAATGAAGAGATGTCCACCTTCTAGTATTAAAGGTGTAGTTTTCATAGAGAACAGATGTACTGAAACACTATCTTGTAAGTGGGGTTGTTTTGTAAGGTTAGAGATACAACATTAGGTCATGGTCACTACTGGACATGTATTTATTGGAGATCAGATGTGTCATCACTGATGGAATGTTGTTCAGTTTGGACATTAGCAAACATTACACCCACAGCGGTCTTGTTTCTACCTCTAATGCTCCTTTTTCTCCTTGTGGTTTGCTCCCAAAGCTCTGATTTGCTAAGCAAATGGACCAGGTGTGTCTGAGGTTTGAGGTTTGGTACTTGGCAATAATAAACTCGGATTTTGCATTCGCCGACTGCCCTCTCTCCGCACTCTGATTGGCTGTTGCCAGGCAGCTGCCGCGGCTCGCTGCAGACACACAAAGGCAAAACAAATACATCCAAAACAAATAAGCAAGCTGCAGAGCAGAGGCACTATGGAAAACACATTTGTGTTTGCCACAATGTGTGTATATTCATGTGATTTCATTTCTCAAGATAATGGTTTGGGGTTAGTGCACAGTCCAAAATATACACCCACAAACACAGAGGAAAGCAATCCAGAGCTGTCTTTATAAAGTTCTTGTAAAGCTTTATAGTTTATGTGAAGAGTGTAGACACATGGCTTTATTGCATGCTGTCCTCAAGTGTAACATTTTGTTGAACAGTATTGGCACGTATACAGGCCTACTTTTAAACTGCTACAATTTTGCAGCACCACCAAGAAGGAGTACTTGACCGATTTAGCTTTGCTCTTCTATTGTTGGACACACGATGGAAATCAATGCTACAAATACACATATATCGTCTTTTTTTATTCTACGCATTACCCGTCAAAACCTGGTGCATACGTTACCCACAATCAACTCAACTGCTGACAGTTCTGACAGTTGGCTTTGGCTCACCAAAATATGAAACATTGACACGTGTAAATTTCATGTGTCCTACGCTAGTAGTGGCTAAAGTAGTCCTGAGCCACTAGCCTCATGCAGAGATGAGCCGTGAGTCTGGTGGTACAAGCCAAAGTCGTTCTGCCTGTACACCGAGTCTGGCATCCCTGCAAGACAAGAAATTGGACAGAAGAATCCGTCATTGTCTTCTGAGAGTATTTAATCAACTAGTAGTTAGTTTAGTGACTTCACACTCACATTATACTAATTCTCAGCTGACAGTAAATCTTCTTGGATAACGTGGGATATTCCCATTTGAGATAAATCAGTTAAAACCTGGGGGGGAAGTTGTTTGTGTGCAACATCTTGGCAGCGGGCTCAGTGTGTGCGTTTGTCAATAACAGTAGCAGCCCTTCAGACTGAAGCAGAAACCCTCAGCTCTGGTTCAGCAGGCCAGTAATTCTATCTGCTTCATGGCTCACTGTATTAGACAGAATCCAATTACAGCTATTACACACCAGCAGTGAGGAGAGCGCATAAATCCTGATCAATCTGATATGAACTGTACATTCACAAACCCAGTCATGTATTTGTCTGAGTTTGCATAGTCAACAAACATTTTCAAGGTGGATGTACAGAGCAGTAGGCTGATATTACAACCGCAATATATGCGGCTCGTCGGTGAACTTGGCCACATCCTTTCGCGTTGCCGTCGGCGAAATGCTTTCTGGGTGTTTATTTGTATTCAGCACGCTGCAAGTTTGACTGTGTTTGCATGCGTGGGGCCGTTGTAACCCTATCTGCAAGCCCTGAGAGCCACACTAGGTGGTAATTAAAGGCTGTCTGAACGCTTTGCAGGTTCAGTGATTTGTAAAAGGAAAAACAGCAGTGACGCATAAACAGGCGGTGAAGCACACTGAGCACCCTCCATCCATATGGTACCATCTGTGTGACCATAAAGCAGATTATAAAGCACTTTATCAAATCTTCTAGTGATGCAGCTCATGAGGAACACTCTTTTCAGTCCTGATACTTTAAAGCATAACTCAAGTTACAGCTTATTAGAACTAGAGCTTTATTTTCATGGCCTTTCTGATAGGTTAACGGCATATAAAATAATAGTTGCAAAGTATGAGGAGCTGCTTGTACTGGAAGGGTGATTGTGCACTCTGTATGTGAAGACGTTTCTCCTCTCATCTAAGAAACTGACCGGTGGGGAGATCCGAGTTCAGAATGAAACACAGTACCATAACTGTGGAATGAATCAAAAATGACCTAGAATGTGAAAGTCAGTTGATTGAAGCTGCAGACTGTTTCAGCGATTTTCACAACAGCAATCTTTAGCTTCTGCTGTCAGCGCCGTAGGTAACAGAAGTTTAAGCTTGGTGATTGAGTGCCAAAATGCACTATGGGAGTGGTAGTTAACTCTAGTAGTTCCTCTGAGGTTTTTATGTCCATAAGATTGTATCTTTTGACATTTTTATGACTGAACCTGAGATTCTAATTCAGATGTTCTTCTTTTATACTGATGATTCAACCAGGAAGGTTTTTATGCAGATTGAAGTCATAGAAACGCTCCAACTGTGAGTGGTAAAACTGAATGTGATTGAAATGCCAGATTCACAGGAACACTGTGTGCACACAGTATAGTAGGTCACAGCTGGACAAGGAAGTCAGATTATCGACTGTAATGGATGTTAACAACAGCTGGGTAATAGTTTTATAGTTTGCCTTCATTTTCTCTCCTAAACAAGTTTGTCTAAACTGACCCAAGAGGCTGTGTGGGTTAGGTTAGGGTTAGTGGCTCTCAAGATCTACCCCATGCCATAGTTGTATCTGACATGATCAAATGCAAAACTTACTTTCCTTTCCTTCTTTCAACCCTTTCCTGCCCTCCGGGTTACATGACTTTTATTTTCCGGGCTTGAGACGGAATGGTTGCAGTGGGCTGGGGTAAAAGGACGGCGGGGAGTGTTTGCAATGACTGCATGATACCCAAATTCCCTCTCCCTTTTCCCTTCTCTTTTTCCTTCTTTCCTTCCCTCTGCCTCCTCAAACCTTTGTCGCGGGCAAAGATTTGAGGAACTGCACGACACACATGCTCTACTAACTGCTCAAGCAACCTTGAAATCTGAACATTGACTGATGGAAATGGTTTTCAGTTGGTTTCAATGAATGACATGGCTGATGCCTTCTGGAATGAATTCCTCAGGCAGCAATAAAAAAAACTCTGTGTAGGCAGAGTATGAAGAGCTGTATAAGCCATAATTCATTCTGGGCCTCCATTGAGTCCAGTGAATAAGTATCACAAAAGATTCTGAAGGTTTCTTAAATAGTTTGTTTCTCTTGATGGCCAGTCAGGACGGTTAGAGTCATCCAGATCTGGTTCTTTGTTCAGTCAGAAGGAAATGTAAACATTCAGACAAGACCTCCAATGTATTGACAGATCCTCTACAGTGTTTCTTAGATCTTTTAGCAAATCATAGGATTGCTAGAAATCCAGAAACTTTTTAATGTGATGACCAAGCTTTTTATACTGTCTTCAGTGCTTTCCATAAGGTGGAAGTTTCATAATATACATCCAGAGAGTATCATTTTAGATTTCATAAGTGATCTAAGAGTTGTGATCCACAAGGCAGAGGAATGTCCTTTATATGCTGCATGGGCAACATTCTTGTACCTCACAGTATTTAATAGTACAAATACTTCAATTGCAAATTCACAAGCAACAGAAAAATTGTTCTCCCATCCAGTCACAGGTGCAGCTATGAATATAATTACCTAATTACCTGTCGGCAAAAAAATCTGATCCATTTGATGGGCTGAAAAATCAGTTCATCCAAACAGCCTCCAAAAATGGTTTATATCTTTGGAGGCAGTTTGGATGAACTGATAGATTGTTCTGAGAAGACCAAACATTTTGTTGTACTTTTGATTTTGCCGTATACTTCCTAATGCGTATAACGTGTCACCACGTTTATAACCTATGTAACCTGAATAGCGACACTCTGATGTCTTTAGAGGCTGGCCATCTTGGTGTCTAGTTCTCATTTGATAATTGACAAAGGTTCAGCCATCTTCTATTATACATGTATTGGCTCTTCTCTTAACTGTTGTGTAAAGTTGGAATAAAGGTTGATAAAGAATAAATTTTGCAGCAAAGCACCTGATGTTGTTGACAGAAATATAGAAACAATGTGGGAGTGAAATAATAGTAGAATGAATGTATGTGAGATGCTCAGTATGAATTATGGCTTGGTTGACCACTGTTGTTAAGATAACTGGGGATAATAGTTTCAAAATAAAAGCAGCTTCTCTTTTGATCAACAGCATCCTCCCCTTTGTTATCATTACTGCACATAACAGCTCAGTCATTTTGAATCATTTCTGATTTGGCTCCATCAAAGCAACTGCTTTGAAAATGTCAGCAAATACATTATTCATCCTGTCCAAACCTTTCCGGAAGCTCCGTCCCACCCCTTCCTCCTGCTGGGGTTTGGTATGAGTCATGGTCCACCTCTCTCACCTGGTCCGTGACACACCAGCTGGGCTCGCACGCCCAATTTGATCGCAGCCCACCAGCATCTTTGTTGAAGTTGACATCCACCCATGCTGCTGGGCTGAGGTCATGCATGGCCCTGGACTGAACCTGAATGTAATCAGCCTCAACATGAGTCAGTGGGACTTGTGTGTGAAGAGGCTGGACTCTGACTCTGACAGGCCTTCCTTCAGTAGACATTTCTAATTGTACAGTTAGCCTGTAGCTCAGCTATTAGTCCTAACTGCTGCTGAACGCTTAAACTCACTGAATGACATTATTCCTCTGAACTATAACAACCCTTCCTGCTGCCAGTAACAAAAACACAAAGAAATCTTTAGGCTTTACCTTCTTTTCATTTTAAAATGACATCACTGTATCAGTGCACAGTACTGAAAGTTTAATCTGTGTGTCTCTTCACTTGAAGCCAGAGAATTTGCTCCTAGCCAGCAAGTTGAAGGGGGCGGCGGTTAAACTGGCAGACTTTGGCTTGGCCATTGAAGTGCAGGGAGATCAGCAGGCATGGTTTGGTGAGTACACACCACTTTCTATATCAGTTCTTCTGTTCTGGTTCAGGTCTTCAATGAGTTCCATGATTACATTTCAGTGATATGGAAAGACATGATCTGATTGTTGGACTGATGTGTTTAACTTCCCAAATGCAATCACTGTCCATCATTACTACAGGCCAATCCCAGTAGCAGCTCATGAATACTTTTAGAACGTTTGGCTGCTTTCATGCCCTTCACTTGTCAGGCTTATGGCATGATGACCACGTCTTGGCTGGGCTACTCAAAGAATCCATCTGTTGGCATGTTGCTGTACTATAGACATGCTCTAGGCCAGCTTTTATGAAAGCCACCCCCCACCCACAAATATCTGTATCTAAATTGACAGCAGAGATAGTTTCTTTATGAATCCTGAAGAAAAATCTGACTTCTCATATCCAAACCTCCCCTCTATCCTCTCCAGTATTTTGCTGACGCACAAATCCAATTTCAGACCTCTCTAAATGTTTCATTGTGTCTCAGATGACAGTGTAACATTTGTGCAGGAAAGGTCTCACTGAGCTGATTGAAGAAAACAGACCAATGGCCTACTTTTCTTGAAATGGTTTTCTTACTATGCTATACTATTTTATCATCAAAGACCTATCTACCTATCTAAAGGGACTAGGTGTGCCACTGCTCTCGGCTCTTATATCAACTTTGGATTGAATATATTTCAGACCTATTTCATCTCCTTATTCCCTGTAGATGAGAGAAATAATTGCTCTGTTCCCCCAGCTCCAGCCTCCATCTGGAACCAGTTCACTTTGTGTTCTGACTTTACAACTAGTCGTACGACGGTCTCATCGCCCAGAGTCAGCTGGTACTTTGAGGCTTTTTTAAAAGTAGGCTGCGTGTCGCTGGTCACAAGCCAAACGACAGACCCACAAAGGGATGTTTTCCTTGGAGCTTGTTAGCCTCGCTTCATAAACTTAACTTTATGAGACCGCTGATCCTTAGCAACTGTGAAATGTTTAAGAGAGGGTCCTAACAAGCTTTTGATAGACTTCGACACACAGAAGGTGGGGAAGACGGTGTCAGGATAAACACAATAAAAATGTGCGGCCTGGTCAAAGCTTGTGTTAAAATAGAGAGGTTGTTCTGTGCGGTGTGTTCATGTGTGTATGTGTGTTCCAGGTTTTGCTGGCACACCAGGATACCTGTCTCCAGAGGTGCTGAGGAAAGATCCCTACGGCAAGCCAGTGGACATGTGGGCCTGCGGTAAGACTCGAGGCTAACTCAACTGTTGATTTGTTTAATTGGGGGAAGCCCCGTGGAGCAGCTGCTTATCATTAGTTGCACACAAATGTCATGGTCTGAACCAAGCCAATCACAAGTCTTCCCTGGTGCTTATCAAAAGGACTGACACTACTTCAAAAGAACGCACAGCACCATGGGCAGAGCCGCTGCTACTCGTCCAATCACGTTTGTTTGTCATCTTCCTGATCCTGAATACCTGCTGAGTCAGGTTTCATTCTATGTTTTGTCTGTTGTGGCGGCAAGGCGTTAAAATGTCTGTAGTGGGTGGAAACAAGCATCTATTTGGATTTTCTTTTACTGAATTACATAAAATTCAGTTGAAATTGACTGATACGCGTGGATAGAAACACAGCTAATGACTTGGCACTATAAATAATATATGAATGGTATAATAGATAGATAGATAGATAGATAGATAGATAGATAGATAGATAGATAGATAGATGACTTTATTCATTAATATATTCAATAAAAATACAATCGAATAAATAAATAATAAATAAGGATAAATAATAGTACTTTTTATAGCTTAGAAAAAATAAACATAACTATGAACTCCAAACTATGACAAACAAATACTTGCTTACCTTCATCCATGATTTGCCCTTGGCCAACACCGGCGTCCTGCAGCTGAGCAATACAGTACAAAAGATGACTGGGCCAAAGCCAATAAAATGTAACAATGAACAGTAATAACGATCCTGTCAAATCATAACATCTGGCTGGAAATTATACTTTTCAAATGACTTCAGTTTTTATTTTAATGTTGTTACATTTAGTCCTTTTGTGTGTGTGTGTGTGTGTGTGTGTGTGTGTGTGTGTGTGTGTGTGTGTGTGTGTGTGTGTTTGTGTGTGTGTGTGTGTGTGTGTGTGTGTGTGTGTGTGTGTGTGTGTGTGTGTGTGTGTGTGTGTGTGTGTGCGTGTTACTAGTTTATGTACCACAGAGGAGGAGTACAGAAGGCTCTAACCTCTTGAATTAATCATCACTGATGCTCATTACACACCCCTCTGATGGGCCAGGCCACCTGGGCCTGAGATGTCAGACACACACGCACACACACACACACACACACACACACACACACACACACACACACACACACACACTGTGTAAAACACACACACAAACACGTGGTCCTTTCCACACACCTGTGCTGACTCACTGAGACCGCAGAAACAATAGGCGGTGTTGTGTTTGTGGTCGGACTGTCTCGTCGCCAGATAGAGGGCCTTTCATCTTTTTCATGGCAACTGGCCAGCCAATGGAAAACCACCTTCTCTGGTGACACCAGTAAACACAAACACACAGTGTGTGTCTGCTGCCACGCCGTTCTTTATTTAGACATCAGATAGTGTGTGCACATGTATCTGTTGATGTTCAGCTCTCACCTCACAGACTACAGATCTCACCTGTAGTGCAGAGTTATGGATCTGAGTCAATAACACTGTTGTATGTTTTTAGGGTGTTGGCTTTGAAACTCAGTTATGAGTCAAAATGTGTTCATCATGATTAACTTTGACCATGCGTGTGTATGTGTATGTATATGTGTGTGTGTTTGTGTTTGTGTGTGTGTGTAGGTGTGATTCTCTACATTCTCCTAGTGGGATATCCTCCATTCTGGGATGAGGACCAGCACAGACTCTACCAGCAGATTAAGGCTGGGGCTTATGATGTGAGTTTTATAGTGACGCACACACACACTCTCTCTCTTTCTCTCTCAGGACTCAAATTTGATTGAGTGACAGCTTGATTTGAACTTTATTGTCACATCATTTAAACATTTGTCTCAAAACATTCAGACTTCATCTCTAACTCTAGTTGTAGTTGTAGTTTGATATCTGATAGTAACACACAGGTCCAGGCTAAAAGAACACTCTTGCTGTTTCTCTACCAAATGTAAGGACGTGTACTCATATTTGTGTGTTTGCTTCAGTATCTCTGGCAAACTGAACCATAGCAGACAGGCTGTAACTCTGCAAACAGTACCTGCTGTCTGTTCTCCACTGCACAAGCAGCCAGATGAAGTGGGAGGAGGAATGATGATCAAACCTGTTAAATCAAACGGTCTGCTGACGTACCAACTTTGTCCATTTTAAGAAACGATGGATGATGGACCGTGATGGTGCAATTCATTTATGCTGTGTTCTGTTATTATTAATAAAAATGATTTCAAATATTGATACTCTTTGACATCCATGTCACCATTCTTTCAACACTTCCACAGCACTCTGCATTGTTTGAAGATCGGTGCCAGTACAATACTTAACTTTGGGTGCTGACACCAAAATGACTTTTGTTAATACCTTAAAGATACCCTGTGATGTTTTTGAGCACCAGTATTGCTATGGGGCAACGTTTTGACAACGTTTTGACAACGTTTCAACACCTGAGCACACAGGTGACACAGCAACCTTTTTTGTTTTTCATTCAATTAAAAAATGTTAAATTGAAAGGACTTGCAGCCAAATTCCACCGGGCACAGATGCAACACGTTCCACGTGGGCTAATCGCAGCCGTTCTAGTCAGTGTTTCAAACCTCGCTGGAACCGCTGTTTGTTTCAGAGGCATCCCAGAAGCGGGTCTCCGCTCGGTTCCACAGAGAATACGCAGCTGTTCTGTTTTTGAAGAACGCTATGAGCAGTTCACGTCAATCTGCACAGAGCAGCTTGAGCTGACAGGAAGTCATACCGAGAAACAGCATCGAAAAGCTGGTTGATTTTCAAAATAAAACACCCTGTGCAAACTTCCGATTGTAAAAGCAGCTAAAAGGAAAACTTTTTAACTATGCAGCATATGTATATGTTTAGCAGCACATAAACCAAGAAAAATTACCAAATTTGCCTTCTGATGGGCACTTCTGAAACACTCCTGGTGGGGTTTGAAGTCGCATTGAGACTGTACAAAAACAGCATTGCGGATGCAACTTGACAGACAGGTTTTGGCGTTAAGACAAATATCTGTTACTAAGTCTGAAAGTCTGATCAGGCATTTGATGTCAACTTTAAGCAAAGCAAACTCAATGCTACTGACACATTTTAGTTGTTTCCAAGACCCGGCACTCACCCTGCAGTATTCATAGACTCCACTGATCTTTATAAGGGACAGAAAACACCTCAGCTGACTTGTGAATGAGAAGGAACAGTGTTTATGGCAGTTTAGTCAAATAAATAATGTACTCTGATCTCTCTAAATCAAATGGAGACATAATCTAGGTATTAGATGAGATACTGTATTGATGGTTGATGGGAAATTGTAAATGGTTTCTGTGTCATTCCTGGAACAGTTCCCTTCTCCTGAGTGGGACACAGTGACTCCAGAGGCCAAAGACCTGATCAACAAGATGCTGACCATCAATCCAGCCAAGAGAGTGACTGCTACAGATGCTCTCAAACACCCCTGGATCTGCGTAGGTGTCCCACGTCCACTCAGATGACTCACAGTCATCACAAAATTCAATCCAGTCAGGTCAGCGTCTGCGAACACACCTTATAACTCCACACACTGTCTCTGTGTTTACAGCAACGCTCCACTGTGGCATCCATGATGCACAGACAGGAGACTGTGGAGTGCCTGAAGAAGTTCAACGCCAGAAGGAAACTCAAGGTGGGTGACAGGAGCTACTCTACAAGATGAGTTCCTCAGAAGACCTTGCTACATTTAACTCCACTTAATGCTACAAAAATCTGCACCAGGCAACAGAATATCTAATCATTAACCCCTCAGCCTGAGTAAACATTGGAGTTTCATCCTCTCAATGTCCATTTCTCTCTTCCTAGGGTGCTATCCTGACTACCATGCTGGCCACTCGCAACTTCTCAGGTAGGACTGAACCAACACTCATGAAGACTGAAGGCATTTGCTTCTAGTCCTGTCTGAAATATTGGTTCTTATAACTAATGACAGTTCTTTCCTTGACACCCTCTTAACTCTGTCTTTATTATGTATTTAGGCATTGTTTAAGATGCTTCTCTTTGGAGTGCTGCTGTTTTTTTATTTGCTGGCCTTTAGAGCCCAGCTGTCCTGCCTTTTCGGTCACTCTCAGCACAGACTGGATGACCACACAGATCGATGTAGTCCCATCTTCAGGTCCCTCTTTAAAGGGCAAAACACTCAAACGGAGTCTAACACTATCGATTATTTTCCGTTATGACAAATGACTGTCGAGCTTATATTTGTTTTATTCACATTCATTTTATTTGTGTAAGGTCTAAACTGTCAGCTGGCAGCATTCAATGTGTGATCATGCCTTTAGTGTTTACTTTTGTTTTTCTTCCTCCCTCCTCTTGTGTGGTAACTCATGTGAAAGGTAAGAGTTCTCTGTGTAGCTGGCACTTGTTCAGTGTCAAACTACACTGCCAGGTTTGATACTGAGGCATGTCATGTCTACTAAAGCTCCGGTATAGAGCCTTCAGCTGACACAGAGCATCCATTGGTGGACATATTGGAGGAAAACATCTTACAGGACATGCAAATGATCGGAAGGTGGTGGTACAATCAAAGCATACTCAATATGATTTATGACTCACTACACTTATTTAGCCACTTTTGGCTAAGTAGCCTGTCAATGAGTTTTAAAACATGGCTACATCTATACTTTTTGTGACTACAACCCAGAGGTGTCCATTCAATTGATAGAACATTAGACACATTGCACTCCAACTATTGTTAGTTGTTTTGGATTCTACAGTCATAAACTACATAACCAAAAATGCTTTACAAATACGAAAGACACAAGCATATTAACAGAAAACAATGGATGGATGTTGATGGAACAGACGTGGAAGAGGAAGGTTCTAGGCCATTTAAGAAAGTGAAAATTACTCACTGTGTGATTATCACAGATTAGCAATGTTGTCTTTATATTTATGTACTCTACTATCTCACATTAGGGCCATTATAAAGCTTGTTATGCAGTACCAGTAACATCATGTCATTTAGCTAACATCCAGAAACAGGTTTAGTAAAAACTTTGTTTGTTGACCCAGAGATGAGGGAAACACCAGCCCAGAAAGAGAGAAATTTAAGTGAAAATATAAAGTCATTGAACAACAGTGTTCATTTATGACTATCACAAAGTGGTAGTAATCATATTTGGCTAGCAAACAACCTTTTGCACCGTAGGATTCCCTCTACGTTAATTAATTAATAGTTTGCCATTTTTTTCCAATTCTGTTAAAGTGTTTCAGTTATTAGCAGTCACAAAAAACAACAAAACACAAATTGCTTATCTTATCTCATCAATAAGGTCTTGGACAGTGGATATCATTACAGTTTTCAGGTTTTACAGCTTTCATAAGTAACATTATACTGAACATCTCCGTTGTCTCTGCCCCCATGTGTAGGATTTTAAATTGTGTGTGATTCTGGTGACTCAGTCATGGTGTTAAAAAAAAAGACAAACAAAACTGATGTCATTTGAACAATATGAATGTGAATCATATAACTTGTAACATAGGGGCTTTAACAAGGGAGATATTCAATATAATGTTACTTAAAATAACACAATAACTTCATCTGATGAGATCATTTAGTCTGAGCTGTACTGATATTATAGTTTATTGTCTTTTTTTTTGTTATTATTTTTCCTTGAAAGATATTCCTCCAATATGGCTGCGAAAAGATATTTGCTGTCACTGCAAAGCCTCTATCAGTTACTAAACATGCTCATGTCTATGGTTAGAGAATAAACCCCTCACTGCCTTAGAGGACTCACAAACCCTCCCGATACCCCCTGTGCTGCTCACCCTGCCACTACCAATCATCTGTTCGTGACTCCCACTGTCCTTGCATGTTAAACTAAAAGGAGGTGGTCTTCATCTGGCCACCAAAACCTGAACACACAATCACCACTCACGTGATTTTAGTGGACAAATCAAAAGTGTTTTTGTAGTGTGTTTGAGGTGAAACATTGAGTGAAAGTGTGCAGAGAAAGAGAAGCTGAAGAGCTCAGTTCCCTGGACACGGCTGCAGTGACCGCCCGGTGCTGCTGACAGTGTCTCCTGTAGTCTTGTCACATGGATCTAATTGCATGTTTCAGCCTAATGACTCCCTAAGTTTTATTTCATCTCCTGAAATCTCCTCCTTAATTTGCATTTTTTCTCTTCTGCTTCCAATTCTAGCAGGGCCCACTTTGAGGTTGCTAGTAATTGTCCAGCCCTGAAAAGACACAGTGCATGCATGTGTGTGCGTGCGTGCGTGCGTGCGTGCGTGCGTGTGTGCGTGTGTGCGTGTGTGTGTTAACTCCAGCAGCCCACTGATTTCCTCACATTGTCTTTGTCTCAACAGCAGCCAAGAGCCTGCTGAACAAAAAACCAGATGGTGTCAAAGTAAGTTCAGCTTCCCTCTGATTCTTCACACTTCTGTTTTCACTTCATGCACAGAAATCTTCCACGTCTTTTTCCCATTGTTACACACACTGCGGTGCCGCATATCACACCGCACCTCAGCAGGTTACAGCTCACGTTTTAAGCGTTGTTCTTTGATTACCGCAGCATTGTCAATGAACTGAAGCAACACTGATGCCAAGAATAGCTTCTGTGAAATCAGTCAGTGAAGTCAGTCCTTCCCGAGTGGGTGTGACAGATATTTCCCAATAATTATCCCCCACTGTATTGTCGGCCTGTATGGGAGGAGGAGGAGCATCTGTTGTCTGAGCTGAGGGAACTGTTGGAAACTAATAACTGCTGATTAAATTATGATATAAGGGTGGGAGATAGGCTTCATCTCTCCACCATTCTTCACTCAGCTGTCATATGATGAAAATCCTCCATTGACACCACCAAGAAAAGAGTGTGTGCGTGCGTGTTCATGCTTATCCTCTCTCTTCCCTCCGCCTCTAAATCTGCCATTCAATTTCACCCTTGTTCAGAATGTTGATGAGCCAGACTCTGTTACTTTTCTCCCAACACAATCATCTTTTGATATTTTCTATTCCTAGAGGGTTACCTCACCCAAATCTAGCGATGCAGAGAATTTCGGTTTTATGGTAACGGTGCAGAAAATCTGCCTATGAGACGCATACAGTGGTGTTAAATAAATGAATTATTTGTACTTCACAAAGCTTTAAAAACTCAACATCACCAAGGTGTTGATCATCCACAGTCTTCCAAGATCACAGTAGATTTGAATTCATGTCACTCATTGATACATTATCTGAACAGTAATTGTAGGTGTAAATATCAGCCAGTAAATTAATATACTACTATTTTGATAATCAATTAATCATTTCATCAAGAAAGTAAAGATTTCAGCTACTCGAACATGAATATTTTCTGGTTTCTTCAGTCCTCTCTGACAGTAAACTGAATATCTTTGGGTTGTGGATTAAACACAACATCTGCGGACGTCACTTTGACTGTTGGGAAACAATGATCAACATTTTTCACCATACTGACTGATGAAAAAATGATTAAAAGATGAGCTGATGATGGAAAATAATCTCACATAATTTAAAGCCACAATGAGGCCAAGAAGGGGAAGTAGAGAAAAGCCTCCACAAAGTTGTATAAGGTTAATTAAGGGTGTATTTATTGATTTTTGGCCACAAGAGGGAAGACAACCTCCTAAACAAATAGTTTTAGTCAACAGCCCACTTGCTCATCGAGCATCATAACACACCTGGTCCGGGGCAGTTAACAGAACAATGTTAATGAGAGCTGTGAGAGGCGGTACATCTGCAGTCAGAATCCCGTTGGCTCATCCTGATGCTCTTCTCTTTTAAATGCTCGTGCTTATTTTAGCTCTAGTTTTAAACACACTTCCGCTTAATCAAGACTGCCTGAATGATTCGTGTGTTTGCTTGTCTGTTGATGAGCTCCTGCTGGTGGGAGTCCTTTATTTGTCTTTACACAAACTAACCCGGGATTAACGAGCAAATGTACATTAAAAAATATCATTAGCTGATTCTGGATTCTAAACACTACAGGATGGTTTCCACTAGTGCCAAAGACACTTTGGGGAGTTATTAATGATTGTATCACATCATCAAATGAGCCTCTACATAGGTCTGCGCTGTCCTGTGTGCATTATATTAGATATTTTGTAAAAACCTTGTTTACACAGTCAGTTACCAGCTCACTGTCCCTCTCGTTGTGTTGTGGCTGCTCAACGCAGAAAAGGAAGACGGACGGTAGAGAACATTCGGGGGTAGGCCTGAGCTTGCTGCTGCTCGTTAGCCTGACTGACTCCGTAGCAGTAGAAAGAATTCCTCCTGTTTAAATTCCACCATGATGCTGAACAATGCTGCTTTAGGCTATGGAGGCACTACATGACTGAACAGACAGGGAAAAGATGTGGTATGGAATGTGTAGTTTCACTTCGAGGACACCCTTCAACAATGTGACACTGGGCTATTCTGCTCGTTTACTGATTAATATTTGGAAATAAGACTGTTATCCTAATCACAGAATGTCTTGTGTACTTCTGATCAGGGCTGGAACTTCTGTAGTGTTTTATTCTGGAACTTCAGCTTGGACTCATGAACTTCTTCCTGGCTTCAGCCCGGCATCTGATATTTTTAATGAACAACAATCATGTCCAGCTTGTTTACCTGCTAATAAACTAGCATTGTAACACAGTAAAAGTTAGATATTTAACACAGTGGCCTGCATCTAAAGCAAAGCTATGCCACTGTGCACATATTAATGTTGAGCAGATCAATGAAAAGTCTTTAATCTAACCTCCCATCAGTGAGTCTGTTAAATATTAAACTTTTACCAGATCCACTCTCTTCCAAGGCCCAACTTTACCTTTTTAAATAAATGTCTCATGAAAAACAAGTTGAAATGCAACATCCACATTATTGCCTGAGTCTCTTATCAGTTTTAACATGGAGATATTTGTATATTGATGTACCAATAGTATGCCTGTGCCCAGTAAATGAAAGGCATGAATAGCATTGTACTATTAGAACTACTTCATGTTTGTGGTTGAGCTGTGTGTGTAAAAAGGACTAACCCTGATTAACTGCAAAATCAATTTTCATTCAGTATTGTTTATTATTCAGCTGAAGTCATGTTGTGTGTCCTTAGCATAAGAATCAACCTTTAGAGTCAGAGGAAGTAGAACTGTAGCTGCATAGCTTTAGACTCATTCTGATCATATCTGACTGGCACCAGTCAAACATGTTCTGAACACACTCATTCATTTCCTTTTTCCTGCTTTGTCCAGTCTGTTACTGGGAATGTCTTTGTCACTGATAATGTTTACATGCTCAGGTGTTATGAGTCTTCACAGGATGTGATGTTGATCTGGAACAAAAGAGCAACCTGATTATACATATTCCTGTAAACATGATTCTGTCGTTGCCAAGGTTTTCTTATTGTCAGTCACAATGAGAATGTTCCAGGTTTACGCAGCGTACACAATCTTCTAGATACTAGCTCCCACCTCAGGAAGGACATCCAGGACGAACAACAAATCCCCTGCAATACACATACCCACTCATAAAACCAGTGTGAATGTGTCTTCAGCTGGAGGAATAAACAAGCTTCAGTTCTTGAGATTTTTACAATACACCATGACTCATCTGTGAACAGAAACTCAACTGGAGTGCATCCAGACAGAAGAAGTTATAAATAGTTCAGTTTATCAGTTTTGTATCTTTTCTCTAAAAGTGAAAGAGGAACTCTTCACTTCTGGTATGTTTAGTCATTTTTGCTGTTTCCACAAAATGGAATACTGACTGGAAGGACCATGTTTACTTCCTAAAAAAACAAACCAAATGTGTTGTCCACCACTTTTGGTCAGACTGAAATATCTCTGTTATGTAATTGAACATTTGTAATTTCTTCAGGATGAATCCTAATTATTTTTACGATGCCCTACTTTTCCTCTGGTGCCATCCAGTGAAATCTATCTATTCGATGGACAGCACCAAATTTAGTTCAGACATTTCTGATGACTTTGGTGATCCCCTGACTTCTCGTCTGTTCGTACCTTGAGGTTGAAATCTTAGTTTATTCAGTCAGAAGCATTTCCTCTTTTTGAAGCCATTAAGACGTGTTGTGAGAGTACACTAAGTGAAGAGAAGCAGCCTGTGGTGTGCAGGCTGGTAGGACTGAGAGAGCCCTGCTGCTGCAAATACAAAACCCTAGAGTTTGAAGGGCAGCAGCCGCGTCAGCGACCTTTCACTGTCTGAAAGCACCTCCAGTGCTAAAGAGAAACATCTTAATATGGTCACTGTGAGCACGTTAGCATGCTGACATAGCTTAAAACACCACTGTGCCTAAGCACAGCGTCACAAACAGCCAACATGTCTGTAGACTAGTCTTGTCAAAGTGTTCTTTGATTTTATTTCAAGTGCAAAGATAGAAGACTGTTCTAGAAAACCGACATCAAGCATCTATATCTCTGAGAATACTGTATGTTCTCACCTGCCACGTGGAGATCTTCAAGGCATGAGAGCTATGGTGGAGTTATAGCAGTGAGAAAACAGAATATATGCAACAAGTGGAAAAGTCAGTTGAGAGTTTTACCTCATTTATCATTCTTCTCCAGAGTAATTGGGTCATTTGTTTCACTCTGACTGTCTGTCTCTCTCCATCTAACTCCATTTTATTCACTCTTCCTTTGATGAGATTTATTTTTCACACTGTTGGTTTAAATTAAATGGAGGGTTTATGTGCTTACCTGTTCTCTGCTGATCGGTTGCATGTTTGATTTACACAGTGCCACTCTTGACAACTTTTGAGCACAGTTCTGCACTTTACCCCCCCACAGCAGCTGCTTGAAGAACCATCTGAACACTAAGCCTTGTCACTTCTGCCCTGTTCGTCTGTCTGTCTGTCTGTCTACCTGTCTGTCCACTCTGTCCCTCCAGATCAACAACAAGGCCAATGTGGTCACCAGCCCCAAAGAGCCTGTCCCCACTCCTTCTCTGGTACACTGTCTGTCTGCCTTGCTGCCTGCATGCTTGCATGACTGTCTAACTGTTTATCTGTCCTGATTATGCAGCTATGTTGAACTTCACGCCTTTCCCACTTTGTCGATGGTGATTGTATTTTTCCATACAGCTTTAATAATCACAAATGTCTTTAAGTGGTTGCGTAACATGAGCTGTCCACACGCACTTCTGGATTGCTTTATTGCATTGCCATGACACTGCTGTACATGGGCTACATTTTCCTTTGTTGTTGATGATGGCTGCAATGGCAACACTGGAGCCATTGCATGTCATCGGTGGCTAATATACTGCTGCCACAGGGTTCAAGCCTTTGTTGTCACACACTGGAGACAACACTGGTTTGCTGAGTTGTGAGAAGTATTTCTTACTATAAATATCCATTTGTTTTGAGGATAAATCAATAAGGTTATAGATTAATTTAATGCTTAATCTCTGAGAAGTCAAGTTAATGAAGTCAAAAAAACTCTAATACCCACGAGCATCAGCCAGTCAGAGACTTGAATCAGACGTCACCACACCATACTTACTGAATTCATCCAAAATGGCCCCCGGATTCAGATGTGCACTGTTCATGAGGATTCTAACGGGCAAAAGCTTTTGCTCGTTGTCATTTTAAGCTTGATGATGGGTTGTTTTTTTATGTCAGAGTTGACTTCTCTCTTTAACATAATGGGTAAGCATCCAGTGAACAAACTACTGTTGGTGAGAAGACTGACGTCAATCCAGTTCGGAGCTGAAGTCTGAACATAGTTAGCCCAGTTAGCATGAGACACCAAGTAGGGGGACCTCTTTAATGTTTAGAAATGTACTCACCTACAACTCATAAGCTTTAGCTTTTATTGATAACCCAACCAGGAGTGTTGAAACCAAACATGACCATCCAAATCTTACAGGTGTCAACTAAAACTATACATGTGGTAAAATGGAGATTTTTTTACTTCTGTAGACCTTGGACGCCCAAAATTCTTCCCCTTTGCTTCTCTCTAATATTATTAGGACAGTCACGGGCACCTGCTCTCTGTAGCCATGCACGCCTACACAAATCCAGCAAAGGCAACAGTAGCACTATCCTGAGATGGAGTAGAGACCATGTATTTGTGTACATGTATACGTGAACATCACTTTGACAGAGTTCACCTGCATACAGCCCAGCCCTGCCCTTTGGGGGGGTTTCACTCAAAGTTATATCATGTGACACACGTCACATGGGACAGTGATACAGCACCAGTGTACAGCAAACAGTTCTGCAATAGCATGTACAGTCCGTGTGAGTGGGGAAACCCATTCTGGCTATTTACTAGTGTTACCTCTGTTTCATATGCGGTTTTGATGATGTTGTTAATCTCTTTAGAGTAACACAGGTACATGTTTGATGTGTCTGTAAACTTGTGTGTGTGATTGGTCAAATGCAAATGCATGTAAATCTTATTTATTTATTTTTTTTGCCAGGAAAGTCAGACAAAAGTCTGAACAGATCATTCACCACAGTGTCTACGTCAGATTTAATCATCTTCAAATCAAATCAAATCAGATTTTATTTGTATTGCCCAAATTCACAAAACACATTTTGCCTCAGAGGGCTTTACAATCTGTACAGGGAGTGACACCCTCTGTCCTTAGACCCTCGGTTCGAGTGAGGAAAAACTTGCCCACAAAAAAACCCTTTGCCCATCTTGCTGTCAGTGTTGGGTAAAACTTGGTCATCTGTGGTGAAACACTTGGTATACTTTGCTTGATGTTCAGGGAATTGTCCATCTGTGTACAGTGCTGCAGTCTGCTGTAGTCATTCTGTTTTTAGTACTGACGTGCCCCCCCCCAATTATGTAAATCTCCCCCACTCTTATTTTTTCTTTTCTTTCCTTGCAAACGTTCTTCCTAACTCACTTTCGTTCTGCACCAACCTCTCCTTCCTACTGTCGGTCCTCTCAAATCAGGAGCCTCAAACCACTGTTATCCACAACCCAGCTGATGGAAACAAGGTATATAGCTGAGCAGACGCTAGTCTGAAGCCGTAGTTTGCTGCTGATGTGTGCGCCGTTTAGAGTAGTGCCTTCATGTTGCTTCTGATGATGATGTTTGTGTGCCATTGAATGTTACTGACACTCGACATGTCACGATAAAACAAGGGATTCTGCCAAATGTTGCATGATGTCAACTCTTGCATGCAACTCTTTGACTTAACAGTCATCTGCTGTATGTGTACAACTTTTGTGTTTTACTTACTATTCTGGATATTTCTGCCATTATCATGTAAGATCGGAACATAAAAGTGTGTGTGTGTGTGTGTGTGTGTGTGTGTGTCATCTTACATGGCAGTGTTTAAAAGCATGTGTGGCCATTGTGATTGTAGCAAGAGACAGTTTTACAGTTGTGTGACAAAAGGATTATGCATGCTGTTGGAACAGAAATAAAGACCATGCGATAACATGGATACCAAAGCTGTTCCAAGCCAAATCCTTAACAGACCAGCCAGGAGTCCATCTACTGTGTGTGTGTGTGTGTGTGTGTGTGTGTGCGTGCGTGCATGTGTGCGTGTGCAGATGTATGGATCTACATTATCATGTGTAATCCATCAGATGACAGCGTGGGAACACGTGCATGCTTGTATCTTTTTTCTGTTCGCAGTGACATATCGTGTGTCGTACCTCATAGTGCTGCATACAGTATGTGTTCTTGTGCTTAGTGAAGGTGTTGTATAGAATCATACATGAAGAGAGCGCGTGCAGCTCACATGTACCGATGCTTATCTTGCGTTTGTAAAAGAGATATTTGTTCATCCACAGTTAACAAGTAATGTGTCATGAAACATGAGATGTTCCTCAGTTGAAGGTCCAGTGTGTCAGATTTAGAGAATATGGCAAAATAATAAATTGAGAATTATTATGTATGTTACCTTAGAATGAGCCTTTTATGTCTATAGAAGACACAGGTTGGACAAACTAAACACTGGCTATTATGCGGCCACTGTAGTTTCTTCAGGTTGCAATCAGCAAATTCACCACTAGATGCAACTAAATCCTTCACACTGGTCCTTTAACCAAAGAGATGAATGTGTGAAATATGTTTAATGGATTAAGTGCAGTATCCATATAAAGGACAATTCTGTTTATCTGTTCATCACTCCTGTTGGTATAAGATTGTGATTAACTAGTCAGTTGATGGGAAAATGTTGACATCTCTAAAGAGAGCAAGTCGAGATGGGTTGAGACACATGAGCAGTCTCACAGTTAGCAGTCAGTTCTTCACAGCTAACTGATCACTGTTCAGTAGCTTCGCTTTAAGGGGTTTGCAGCCAGTGGTTTAGATAATCTGTTGGCCTGCTAGAAACACGAGCAGTAAGATGATCAATCAGATTTTATTGTAGCGATGTCACAATGTTCTCAGCTATTAATTTCTGTCATCATAAAGTTAAACAATAATCCAGGGAATGTTATACGGAGCGGGGGCGTTAAACAGAGTCAATTTATCTTTTGGTCATAAAAGATGCTACTGAGGTCTGAACAACAGGAAAACCAACAAACCCAAAACAAAGCTTAATGTCTTCACTGTTTCCTCTCAAAATAAATCAGGTAACAATCAGGTTCTGCCAAGATCTAACCCCTGGTTAAGATGGAACATGATGATATTAAAATGACAAACACTGAGTCTCAGCTGAACTTCTGTCCTCAGCTTGTTTGTGCTTTTCTGTCAGGCTGGTTATACTCACAAGTCTTTTTTTTTATTATTCGTTCCACAGGAGTCCAGCGAGAGCGCCAATACTACCATCGAGGACGAGGACGTGAGAGGTAGGAAGGTTCACACTCACAGACTACCCTTCTGTTGGCAGGACCACTCCCACACACACCTCATTAAAACTCTTTCCTCTAGACTTTTAGAACAAGTGCTGCCTGTGAAGTTTTTACATCACTTTAAGGTCACCTTTGTTTTTTCCTCTCTGGGTAAACCAGCTCACATTATTATTAGATGAGTCTGACCACACCCTGTTACTGGTTCAGTCTATTGCATGAACGTGTTGCATGTTGTATTATTTATTTTCAGTTTCAGTGTTTAATTTATCATGTCCATATTTCTTCATTTCAGTATTGTCCCATTGTTGGTTGATTGATTGATTGGTTGGTTGGTTGATTGATTGATGTGAAACCATGGTGACTGACTCAGGGGCCCTGGGGTGAAAATCAGCTGTGGGCCCCCACTGACAGCGTTTGCTGTGGCTGAACCAAAACTGATTTCAGTCAGACTCACATGAAATAGATTAATAAATACATGCAGAATATATTTAGCTTTTAGATTTGGTGTCTAGGCTCTGACCCACAAGGAAATGCAGATTTCAGCACAGCATGAAGTGGGTAGTGATTATAATCACTCCTCCACCCTGAGGGGAATGTAGACTGTGGAGGTGGACCTTTTTAAAGCGTATACGAACCGTTTAATTACCACAAACCAACTGACGGACGATTATTGTCTGGGGCTGGGGGGAGCTGTTGACCCCATTTGTGGTGCTTTGGTTGAACATTGTTCTTTCATTCAGTCAACTCATGTGAAACTGATCATTTACATGAATGTAGAATGTTCAAAAAAAACAATTAATGAACAATAAATGTGGGCCTTCTCCTGAGGGCCAGATGTTTGTTTGGTCAGTAATTTAGCCTCAACTTCAACTCAGCCTTTAAAGTCCATTTAAAGGCAATTCTGGGATTTTTTTTTCAAAATACATTAAATATGTTGGAAAATAGTTGCTGAAACATGTGCAAGACTTTAAACGATATATTAGTGAAATGTGGAGTTAGAGGTTTTGGCTGGGTGGTTAATAACACTTTCTTTTTTCTTTGGTCTGACAAACTCAGAACACATTTATTCTTACTTTACACTGACTTTAAATGCAAATCCAATTCAAGCTCAAATGAAAAGTTGTTGCATTGCCAGATACAACGTGTGTCTGTATGTAGGCCTGTGCTGTTAACAACTAGACAGTCAGGCAAATATTAACATTGGTTATCTCCATAGTGCACAAGTCTAACTTCCACTCTGGTTTCATGGTAGGACTTAGACTTTGAACCAATAGACTTGAGTTTAAGTTTAGGACTTCTGTATTTGGCTGTCATCTTGCCAAGCTATGGAACGTGGCAACAAAGTGGAAGTATAGTGTAGAGTATAAGCAGACAGACAGCTGACATGCTGCTCAAAGGCCGGAGTAACATATGTTATGTTACTCCGGCGTAACATAGAGACGTAAAGGGAAGAGAGAGGAGAGGCCTTAGTGCTCAGTGTGTTCAGTGACGTGAATATTTTAGACATTTGTTCTAATTATCCAGAGAGTGGAATTGATTTGTGATTGTGTATCTTTCTGATTGTTCACTCCAGCACTGACCTTTGATAGAACAGAGAATCTGTCAGACAAATGAGATTTGAATCTTCCCACATTTTTGACATTTTGTAAAAGTATTTATCTTTGTCATGTGAACATTCTCTGATTCCCAGAGGCTCCTCACACTCATCAGTGTGTTTGTGTGTGCCAGCATATGTGCCTCCATACTTCCACTACATACACAGGCCCATTAAGGGGCATGGTCCTGTCCTCTTATAATGGCCTGCATTGTTATTCATGGATGATAGGGTCGTCATTCCTCAATGCTCCAATAACCTTATTCAGCGAAGCTGAAATTGCTTTACACCGCTCTACTTATGATCGTGTTCGGCAGCGAGTCTTTGCCCTCGTCATGTCTTTGTGCTTTTCTTCTTGTACTTCATACTATAATACAGCTGTTCTCTTGTCTCGCATTCGTGGCTCCAGTCAGAGCGTCAGCCTACAAAGAGGCTTAGAAATCTCCCTGAAATTTTAATCCTGACATCTTTTGTGATATCAGCAGTGGTCCCTTTGTGGAGAATCTGTCAGTGGCAGGAAGTGGGAAGATGAAAAGGCAGCTAGTATTTCCTATTTTCTTGAATGTAACTCATGCACCAGTGAATGATGGATGGCTGCTGGCTTATTGTTAGTCTATTATTTCCTCTGCATTTAATGGATAGTAATGTGGCCAGCATTAGTTTTGTTTGGTGAAGTGTTTGAAAGGTGATGTCATTTTAATAAAGCTTTATTAATCGATTTGTTTTGTTTGTTTTTGGCTACTTGGAGGTGAACGAACTCCACAGCCAGCTGAAAACAACATCCATCATGTTGTTGTAGCTGTAGATGCTGTCTATTTACACCATTAGCATTGAATTAGGAATACAGGGTATGTGTCCACCTGATGAAAATTTCTTCTTCTTGGCTCTGGTTTGTTCTCTTCAAACTCCTGAGCAAACATGTCTGACTCTTCAGCTTTTAGATGTTTGACTCTCCGTCAGAGTAGCTAACTTTGTCTGCTGTTTGGTGCTGGATAGGCAGTGTTACAGTGGGTTTAACAGAGATCTTTTACAGCAAACAGATGCTTGAAACAAGGTTTAGAGTGGAATTTGTTTAGCTGCTCTTATCAATATCATAATTAGCAAAGCAATCAGGAGAATTCTCGTGAACTGTGCAGTCTCTCTCAGCTTTACAGTTTTTTTTAAGCATCTGTCGACTCATTCATTTGTTTTTACTGATTTGGTTCAGTCTCTCTGGTCTCATCAACCTCATTTCCAGCACCAGAGGGCAGCTTCTGTGTGTGTGTGTGTGTGTGTGTGTGTGTGTGTGTGTGTGTGTGTGTGTGTGTGTGTGTGTGTGTGTGTGTGTGTGTGTGTGTGTGTGTGTGTGTGTGTGTGTGTGTGTGTGTGTGTGTGTGGAAAATCTCACTCTGCACTACCTGCACAGCAACCAACAAGAGACAGACAAAGTTAGAGACTAGCTAGTGGACACAACTAAAGAGCCAGAGTGAATACTAGACTTAGCTTCATTGAGTGCTCAGAGATGCAAGTCCAAATGAATGCTAGTGTTGCTCTGAGCCTGCTGATTGCCATAACAACATGTTGATAATCTGTAAATATAACACGATGTTCCTCTTACCCAAGTGGCCAAAAACCAGTCAACTACACCTTAATGTTGGTCGCCACCACAGTTTAGACCTTTCATGAGATACTGAGCTTTTCATCTGACTCCTTCCTGAAGTGTTGGCAGATTGTTCAGCTGTTCCCTGTGATGCTGACGCTCCTTCTTCATCACCTTTCATCTGCTCTGATTTGTTCTCAGCTGGTGGAAGACTCGAGGGCTTTGAACAAACTGTCATTTCCTGCATGCTTTTTTTTATTTATTCTTCATGTCATGTTTTCCTTTTCTCCATTTCACGTTTCCTGTCTTTCCTGCTGCCTCCACTACACAAATCTGCATCCTTCCATCCATTTGTCATCCTCTGATACCTCGTTTGATCTCAGCACACTCTCCCTCCATCGATCCCCAAATCTACCACCTTAAGGACTTAGTCCACTCCATCTCTCACCGGCCTCCCTCTCCCTCTTCCTCCTTCTCCTCCTCATCTTCCTCCTCCTCATCTCCCTCCTCCTCCTCCTGCTGGTACTCTCCTAGTGTTTGGCCCAGTCGTGAGGAGTGCTGCCAGTACATCCTGTGGGCACTGGTGGCTGCCTACCTGCTCCTCTTCTTCACATCTTCCTTTCTGGTCTTTTTCTTTGACCATCCCGCCACATGCCACTGCGACCCCCATCACACCCCCACGCAGGGGCCCGGTCCCCAGCTCGGGGTGCCCCTGCCCGGCCCGGTCCCCACCGACTCCCAGTGTAAGTCCATTTCCTAGTGATGGGGAAGAAACTGCAAACTGCGTTTTGATTTCACAGAAGATGTTCACAATATCTCACCTAATGTTCGGGATCCATATAGAGAAAGACAAAATACAATATTATATGTTTGTTTAAACAATGTTTTATTAATGTTCTTGTGCACAGTAGATCTGACAAAAAGATTTCCAAACACCCGCCCTGTACTACTCCTGTATGAGTTCAGTCAGTGTATTATTTAGTGCATGTGTATTAGAAAGGTCAACCAGTTAAGGACTGATGGTTCATGCATGGAAGACTTCCTCATACCACAGGGCTTTTCTAATTAGTGGCTATTTGTAAGAGTAGTGGAGCTTGATAAGTCGGGATGACAGCTGGACTGCTGAGCGGAGCATGGCATTTGATGAAACTTCCCATCAGGCCACGCTGGGGAGCAGCTAATGCAGTTTAGCCTGAGTGGACACAATGTAGATACAAGGCCGGGTCATGAGTGTCTGTCGGAGGAGTTAGGTCAGAGATGGAGTGTGGTGTGACCTGTCAGAGCGCCCAGTCCATCTATGGCTGAACAGTCTGCAGGGCCCGGTGACAAAAACATCATTTTACATGAGTACTGGGACAGATCAGACAACTTTTAAATATTTAAACCACACAGCCTGTGCTGGCTCCATGGATGAGACAGGTTGGGCAGGTTTTAATTAGACTAGCTGTGTTTTTCAGTGAATCTACGCTGACTCTGGATGCAGAACAGCTCTGTCTCAGTGACATCATTTGCCCCTCATGTGTATGACGTCACATTAATGATTTATTACAGCATCGAAGGAACGTGACCGGCTTTACAACCTGGACTGAGCTCCAGACTCAGCTCAGAGACAAGGTCACTTTAACTTTAAGTGCTTCAGCTGAACACTTTCCAAGCTCATGTGGCACTTGAATAAAACATATTGAAAATCACACAGACCTCTGTGTGATTTGCAAATCAGAACTGAACCACACCTCATCCACTGTGTGTGAGAGCAGAGCTGCTGTCTTATAGCACCACCCACAGGTCAGAAACTGATATGACACCCACACTTCTCGTGACCTTATTTAAGTCAGTGGTTCTTAAACTTTTTGGTTTGTGAGCTCTTAAAATCTGGTATTGTGACTTGTGACTGCTCCTCACAGATTAGGATTAGTGAGGACATGAGAATGATCAACCATGTAGGAGTGCCAGGACACTCAGGTATGTTATCCTTTGAGTTTGTGTGTGTTCTGTAGCAGTTTATTGAGGCTTGGACATGATGAGGATTTTCTGTCTGCAATCACAGATTTGACTTTACATTTAATGGTTCTGATGCCCAGCGTCAGTTTATCTGCTTCTGTCTTTAAATATAATCACCATCTGCTACACGTGTGTGTGTGTGTGTGTGTGTGTGTGTGTGTGTGTGTGTGTGTCACTATCCCAGAGGAAAATACTATGTATTATACAGCGTGGGTCTGTGGAGCGTCACAGTATTCAACGGCAGAGGCTGAGCTCCTCATTCTGCATTTCAAGCTTTCCTTTAGTTCAAAGTTTCAAATTATTCCATCAAATGACTCAAACGTTCACACTAATGTGTTTTCATGTGCTGCCTGAGGAAGGTGTGCACTCTCTTTAATGGTTTGCAGCATTAAGTGCATATTGACAATAGATTTGTACCTGTATAAACTCTGACAGTGCGTCATAATATGTTATGTTGTGTGTGTGAATTCTGTAAAAAAAAAAAAAAAAAAAAAAAAAAAAAAATGACTGCAGCTACAATCCTTTAAATTCTATCTGAAGTTCATCCAGAACAGTTTCAAACTGTGAAATGTCTGCTCACATTCATAATCATTCAATCTGAGTTTTGCTCATATTAGACTGTTTTTATATGCGAAAATAAATAATAATAAATAAGTTATATGTAAGGTCAAGAAATCATTTTGGTACTGATTATGTATGAGTATGAATTATGCTACTTCAAACTGCTTTTACTGGAATAAATGTAGCTTCCTGTTCCACTTGTAGCTGTGGACACCGAGCAGACAGGATCGATCAGGTTAAAGTCGGGTTGTCAAGCAATGGATCACTAATTGTAGGTTTGATGGTTTGATTCCCAGGCCCTCTTCTCTACATCTACACATCAGGATGCAGAAACACTCGTTTCTCCTGACTGAGTGTTTCAGTTTGAAAAAGGAATCTGACCATTGTTCCAAGGTCCATTTTGGCCCCATAGGTAAACTGCTGGTGTCTCTGTAAACATCTCCATGAGCAGGTTTGCTGTTTGCAAAGTAAAGTCCACAGTTGGTGCAAAAGGACGCATTTAGATCAACGTTATTTCAGCTGTGTCAGGCTTTTTATGAAACCAGCCAATGAGAGGAGGCGGTTCCGGTTATCTCGTCTCTTGGTGCTGCAGTATAAGACTGTCTGAGGACAGAGCGGGCAGATTTTGTGTTGAACAAAAATAGCAACATTTAGGAGGGAGCATGTTTCACCTGTGTGCGGTTAGTTTGTTGGTGCTCATGTCACTTGATGGAATGAGAGCAGAGCTCCGGCAGCAGACTGTCAGTGTTCAGTTAGCCTGGAACAACAGTGGACTTGAAGCTGATAAAGGTAAACATGTATTTACAGTTTGTGCGTGTGTGTGTGTGTGTGTGTTTGTGTGGAAATGTTTCACTCGTTTCACTCCACCACGTCATCTCCATACTGTAAATGTCAGTAGTGGGTGTATTTTTTTAGCGAGCCACAACAACAGCACTTATTCTCTGCATTCATTGTTTCCTAGCTTACCTACTTAGCATGAAAGGTAATTTTTGATGTTGTCGTCTGTTGATCCACGCTGACTAACTTCCTGCCAGTCTCCCCTCCATTCATCTCTATGTGACGCTGTATCTCTGTGTGGTTCTTGAACATGATGTGAAGCTCAGTCCTCCTCAGCGTCATGATGTTGTGGTTTTTGGGTCGATGTTGTGCTCATGTTCCACTTTGGTCCATTTTAACCTTAATTCGTGCTTCTCTTCATCTTTATCAGGGGTCGTGTATCCGCTCCAGTCCTGACATCACTTTGTTTCTCTTTGTCTGTCTCAGCTCGTAAGCAGGAGATCATTAAAGTCACAGAGCAGCTGATCGAGGCCATCAACAACGGCGACTTTGAGGCCTACACGTGAGATCAACTACTTCTCATCGACACACTTCTACCTGTAAATGCTTCACATGGGTCAGTGGATCTAAGGTGGCTGTCTGCTGTTTCATTTCAGGAAGATCTGTGATCCTGGCCTCACTTCCTTTGAGCCTGAGGCTCTGGGCAACCTGGTGGAGGGCACCGACTTCCACCGCTTCTACTTTGACAATGGTAGAGTCTCTGTTTTGCAGCATAAACACAGCATATACTTGACTGAAAATATAATAGTGTTCATTCTAAGGTTGACTTTGATAGTACCAGTGCACAGTTTACTGCTGCTGTCTTTAAAGAGCAGACAGTTTTATTTGTATTCATCCAGTTTAAAGATTTCATTTGTGGTGCTCAGTGCTGACGAAGTAAAACGAAATGATTATCGCGACATATCAACACGTTCTCACTCCCAACTCATCACAAACTGCAGCTTGGTGAGCAGCCCTGCGCTTCACCGGTCAAGACAGCAATAATACATCCAGTTAGACTTTCAAATTAAAGCTTGCTGAGAAGCATTTAACTGTTGTAAAGTTGTTTGATTTAGGCACAGGAACTACTTGTAGGTACAAGTACATAAGGTAAGTTGATTTCACAGAGGACATGAACAGCAGTCTCGTGGTCAAAGTCCTGTGTTTGTTTGATTCATACATCCACTCCACCCTCCTTCATATGTGATGTCACCTTACTTCAATGTTACATCCAAACATAACACCAGACAGCCTCGTCGAGACTTGATGTTAGAGGGTTACCTACAGCATTGTGTAGGACCAAGCTGCTGTATTTGACAACAGTTGGCAGTGAGAACATGTTGATTTGACAAAAGCTAAGACATTAGGGAGCAGCATGCCTGGTGCTCCACAATGGTAACCCACTTCCTGTGAGTGGGTTTAGTCAAGTTCTCACGCTCTTTATTCCCTCCCATTATTCCATTCCCATCTAAACTTGTTCAGCATGCCGTGATGAACTATGTAATGGACATATTTATTCACATTCACCGATGTTATCGCAGCAATGAACATGGTGAGTACAATATTATAACAGACAGGAATGATGGATACAAACACTGCAAAAACAGTCAGGAGCATCTTCAGAGTCTGCAAACGTGCCCCTGACTCCTTGTTGCATTCTGGGAAGACCCTGCTGACACGAGAGAGACTGTGACGGTAAATGTTGTGGAGCTGTAACAGGAAGTCTTTAGTCAGCGTACATCCTCTCCATCCTCTTTGTTCTGTTCCTGTTCCAGCTCTGTCCAAGGTGAAGCAACCCATCCACACCATCCTGCTCAACCCTCACGTCCACCTGATCGGGGACGAGGCCGCCTGCATCGCCTACATCCGCCTCACCCAGTACATCGACAGCAGCGGCATGCCTCGCACCATGCAGTCGGAGGAGACCCGCATCTGGCACCGCCGCGACAGCAAGTGGCAGAACATCCACTTCCACCGCTCCGGCTCACCCACCATGCCCACCAAGTAAGAGCACCAGTCCTTGTTGTTCCTGGTAGAAACGTGCAGGAAGTGTTGAGTTCATTTCATGTGAAGCAGTGACATGAGTCTACATAATGCTGAATTTAACTTCATGCAGTCTAGGTAAATTCTTCCTTCATAACATTTTCACATTCTCATCCATGTTGGCCAAAGAGCGGAGCTTGCTGAGCAGATAAAACAGTCTAAACTAAGGGTTTTCACAACACGGCTCTGAGGCCATGACAAAAACAATGGGGAGATGTGGGTTGAAGGCAAAGTAAAAGTGATTTATTGTTTAACAACTCAAAAACACAGATAAGTTAAACAAAACCAAACAAAGGAAAAAATGAGTTGTGTTTATCAGTACATCAGCAGTGAAGGTGTGTGCATGCATGAGTGTAACGTGTACTGTGTGCGAGATGTTGCATGAAATGAAAAGAACCAAAAACCATGCAGCGGACACGAGAGGAGGACAGAGCCTGTCAGAGAGAGAGAGAAGTCAGTGAGGTGGAGTTTTATAATCCCAATCACCGGGCCCAGATGTCTGCAACCACAGTCAGTGTCTCCTCAGGTACCTGCTGCAAGGAGACAACACATGCAAAATAACTCAGGAACAGTCACAGGGTGCACTCACTCGCCGGTCGTGAGGAGTTCAGCAACATCACACAATCCTCAGTTGTTGCCTCTCCCGCCTTTCACAAACACCAACTTTTCATCTTTACCTAAAAAGATATGATCCACGTTAGGAAAAATAGAGCAGAAAATACTTGACAGACAACAAACTTTCTAGTACAGGACAACATAAATTGATCTGTCATTAGACGTGTTTCCATCCGTGTATTTGATGAACATTTTGAAGCATTTTGTTAGAAAACTTTGAAGTTTATATAGTTTTTACCTTTTTCTATAAAGAGTTAGTACTCTTCATGTGAGATGGATAAGTGAATATTAAAGTCACATGACAGATCAGCTGTTTCTTCATGGCTCCACACACATCTGATGGAACCTTCCTCACATTAATACATGAAACAAACACAAATGTCATATCTACGCCCTGATTTCTGTTTCCACTGGCGCTCTTTATATGAAGTCATCTTGTTGTGCTCTCTTCTTCTGCTTTTCTGACTGGGTAATTGGTGCCACCTACTGCTTATCTAGTGAACCAGCTCCTACTATTCCCATACAGTAGTCTTTTGATGAATTACTTGAGATTCTGTTAAAATTATAACATGTATTTTGTATTTGTTTGTTTTTAATGTTCTGTGATGCAGTAATGAGTTCTCATGTGATTTCTGTTTCAGTTGAGAGGATGATCTTTGACTACAAACCCTCCAGCCTACAGCAGTCAGCTGAACAGACCCTGCCTATCAAGTGTCCATCAGACCCCTCAGCCAATCCCTGCCCATGATAGCTAGAGCTCCGCCCTCTCAGTGTGTTGTTTACATATTGTCGCTGCTGGACTGAAGATTATTTTACATGTTTGGGGGGAGAGAAAAAAAAAAAGAGGAAGAAAACTTCATGTCTTGACAATATCATTTTGTAGTGAGAGTGTGTGGTGTTCATTCTGGAATATTGCCATCTGCAGCATGTTTTATTATCGAGGTTTTTTAGATCAGTATGTTTTAAATAGAAGTGGTTTTCAGAGGAGCCAGTCGTTCCAGTTGATCGATTTTTAATGGGCTGGTGAAATATGTGAACTTTCCAGTCATCATGTAGTGACAGTTTTTCATTTGAATATTGCACATAGAGAACTCATGAGCTGTTGTGATGTTCGCCTTTCAGGCACGACGACCAATATATCACATATCTGCTTTTTATCATGTATCGTTTCAGATTGGCCATCTATTAAAGCTCAGGCACGCTTGCTTTTGTTTTGGTGACGTATAGGTTTGAGTAATTGATGTAACTCTGTAGCTCTCTTAACTTAATCTTTAGCAGTATCCATATGAACTGAGTTGGCTAATTTTAAAATCTGTTTTCTGGTTTGCCATTGGAACGAAGTATGTTTGCTAGGAATTTTAACTACATGTTTAAAAGGGAAAAATCAGTCGAAGCGTGTTTTACTTTGGACCACCGTCTTCACAGAGCAGCATGTGACGAGAGTCTCTTATGATAGAATGTAAACTGTAGAGATCCATAGAATTCTTTAAGGCCATCCTGTGACTCTTTACAGTCGCATCATATTTTCATACAGCAAGGAGCTAATTATGTGAATTTTATCACTTCTGTTTTGTTGTTTACTTTTTATATTGTGATATTGACGCTCGTCCCTCCACTCGCTTTCCTTTAGGCCCTCTTAACCATCGTTGGTGATTCCCTCCTTTATTCTCTCTTTGACTGGTGCGGGCCAATCTTTACAGCACCATGTTTTACACTGGACAAGACTAAAGCAGAGTCATGGTGATGATGACACTGACAGGAATGCCAAATTCAGCGGAAACTCACTTTGGTTCATTCACTTTTTACCACGGGGGAATTGAATTAGCTGTTCTAGTTACTCTGTGATGTTATTTTAGTGTCACTGTTGAATTTAAGGGAAAGGGGATTGTTAGCATCACTTACAGGTTCAGATTTTACAACACTTCAGGTCACTGAAAAAAACAAAATGCACAGGGAAAGGAAGCAGTCACGTTCAAACATAAAGTCACAGGGTGTCCACTAATGATTCCGTTTGTGTTTAAGGATATTGAGATTCTTGTTCAGAAATCTATTTGCTTTCTTTTGTTTAATCACATTTGTCCCTCACACAGCACACTTTGTTTTTATCTTTCTAAGATGCGTTGAAACCCCCGATGGGACACTGGTATATAATATTACCACGATGGGACAAGCCTGATGTATGTTTAAGAAATATCAAATAAAATGTGTGATTTATGCCAAATGATTTGTTTGTACTCGTTTCTTTTGGTCTTCTTTTTCTGTTGTTGTTCTGCTGCAGCCAGCAGCTAAAGGTTAAATTAAAGGTGTCCAACAAGGCTCAATATTAGGTCCTCTGTTATTTACTCGACGCGTGTGGGGAAGGCCTGACCAGAGCGGCTGAAGTAGGACGCAGATGCGAAAAACTTTGTGCAGATAAAGCAAAAAGTGGTGTATTTGCAAAAAGTGGCACCATGTGACACATGGAACAAAAAATATGCAAAATAAATGACCGCTCACACTACTACTTCTCAGACAGGTCAATGACAAAGTTCTATTCTTGCTAAACTCACTATATAAACACTTTACCATTGTTTGATATAAAACCTACACTACAACCAACAAACAGATTGTAAATCAAATAACTGCTAAGGTCACTTACCTCCCCTGACATACTTGGGCAAAACCAGAGGCATCACTGATAAATACAGGAAGTGGTTGGGCACTTATTTCTTTTGTCTGTGGAACACCTTGTGGACATGGTAAGTAGCAAAAGAACTATGAACCTCTGGAGCCCCGAAATGAATCAATAAACACAATGTTAATTTTTCAAATCAGCTGATATATTATTATGATTATGACGATATTATCCTCTATGTCTGAACCTACTGTAAATCTGGCCTTCACCAGGTTACAGTATAAAAAGGACAAAATACATGCAGAGCCAAACTATTGAGCCATCAGCTATTCAGGCTATTTTTACATCTAATGACAGCAGAACACCTCAGCCAGGAAGGAAAAACTTCTTCAACTGAAACCGTTTTCTCCCTAAAACAGGAAAACTCTCATACAATGTGTGTGCTGAGGATCATGGAGATATCCTGTATGCTCATGCTGCTGCACCGCTCTTAAAACAGTTTAAAACACAATCTGAGATGTTTCTCTTATACTAATTTATACTTTTACTCCATTTATCTTACAGCTATAGTTTCTTTTCAGATTTTACATTTACAAAATAATAATAAGTTTATGACATAGAAATGCTAAAGATTAAACCAGTGTTTCTGACTCTTGGTTAGTTGGTGCCCCAGTGTCAAATGTTTTAGATGAGTTGGAAAGAGTGTCACCAAAGAGTGACTAACTGTTCGACCAAAGAGGTCACATTTCACACATTTCACAAAAAATAAAATGATTTGGACCCTTTGAAGGGGCCCAATCCCAAGGTTGGGAACCACTAGCCTAAACTACCTCAGTGTATATAAACTACTAGTTTGGAGTTATCAAAAGCAGCTTCACCTCAAGCAGCTATGAATGTGAAATGTGGCAGATTGATGTTGATGCATTAATGTCAGGGGATGTTTTAGTGTTTAACTAGAGCGTGAAGGATGAAAGTACTTCATCCACCACATCTGGATTGTTTGACATGTGAGTGAAGGAGCGATGACATGTTCAGAGAAGTTTTTAAAGATCAGAGCAGAACCATCCACCACATCTTACCTGTGCTGTGATTGAAAACAACTACAAGAGTCAAGTTGTCCCTGAAGACAGAAACTGATGGAGGTTAACAGGACAACATAGATACTCAGTGCAGTGTGAGTTAACACCTGAAGATCCAGATTAACAGACAGATCCCTCTGATGATGCTTCACGTTTATCGCATACTGTTTGGTTGAGATGATGATAGACAATGGATGGACTGTGCATGGATCTAATCCACCCAGGGTTCATCAGGAGGGACATGACTCTTGTGTGCAGTCATGAATATGACAGTTTGTTTAACAGTTACGGTATGTGAAAGATGAATAAACATGAACCTTTCACTCTCTTCAGTTTGACTTCATTATCTTTCATGATCCTTCTTTGGACCATAAAGCCTCTGAGTCAGTTTCAGAGACTCCAGATAAATCATCAGTGAGAGACAAACTGAACTGGAGATTGGATGCTCAAAGTCCTGCTGCAGTTCACTGAAGTGTCCAGTAGGTGGTGCTGCTGCAGCCATCAAACAGTATGCGATAAACACCACGCATCATCAGGGATGTTCTCTTTCAACATTCGTTTCGGCATCTCACTATGGGATACGCCCCCTGCGCTTGTCCCCAGAAGCAATTTTCCACTACGCCAGTCCTGACTGGCAGACAGACGTGACGCTCGCTCCCTGGAGGAGGGACTTCCTCCTCCTATAAGACCGGGGCATCACGTCATCCATTCAGTCTTAAACCTCTTCTCGCTCCTGGAAGCAACTCTCGGACGCAGGCTTGGCTAATGCTAGCTTCTGGTCATAGAGCGAGCTCACCACTCGGTCGCTGACTGCTAACGCGTTAGCTCCCCTGCAGCTGCAAAGCAACGAGAGCCGGCTAGACTGTGCCCAAACAGTAGCTGTTTTTTCCTTCAGTGAGAGCTAGTCTGTCTCCAAACAGTAGCCATTTTCAGCTGTACGGCCCCCATCGGTAGCCACATCCAGCTAGACTGTCCCCAAACAGCAGCCGCTTGTTTATCACCATGGAGGGGTCCACACCAGCAACCAAGTTGTGTGTGTGGGGCAAGAAAATATCCGGGGCGGATACCCACTCTGCTTGCTCAGCGTGCCTCGGGCTGCAACACGCCCAGGCCGCCCTGGCAACCCCAGTCACTTGCGAGCACTGCGCGCGGCTTTCAAATAAGACCCGTCGACGCAGACTGGCACGGCTGGCCAGCCTGTCAACCACCGACCCATTGCTGGGGGTACCCAATCCCCCACCACTGGAGTCAGAGACGGAGTGCCCCGGGGGAGACACCACCCCCCTGGACACAAGCAGGGGCGACCAGCTTGATGCCGTCGCCCCACTCTCAGTCCATGATGTCCCCGGAGCATGCCTGCTGCAGGCAGAGGAGGACATCGTGGACGTGGTGGAGAATTTAGACTCAGGGGACAAGTCCATCAGCCTGGGGTCCGACGAGGACGACTCGGACATGGACAACTCCTTTACTCCCTTGTCGGCTGCAAAACCGGCCCCCAGGGAGGAGGCGAGTGGCGGCTCCCCAAACCCGCCCCCCGGAACCGACCTGGACGACGTCTGCAGGAGGGCAGCTGCAAAGCTGGGCATTGAGTGGCCGGAAGCCCCCGCCGAGACCTCCACGTCTCAATACGAGAGAAGGCAGCTCCCCAGGGCTAAACCCTCGACCAGACAGCTCCTGTCGGTGTTCCCCGAGTGCCTGGAGGAGGCGACCCGCACGTGGAGTAACCCACTCACTGCGAGGAGCTCCACACAGGGAGGCTCGGCGCTGGACTGGGCGGGCATGGAGGAGAAAGGTTTCTCCCACCTTCCCCTGGTCGAGCCCCTCCTGGCATCCCACCTCCACCCTGGCCAGAGGTCCACCATGGAGTCACTCACGGGGGCAAGAAAAAATGACACACCACCTAGGACGCGGTCCACAGAGGGGGATGCCAGGCCCGGCCAGACACCCGCCTTTCCCCCTCTGGAAGAGTTTCTGTTCCGGCCCAGTTCGGAGAGGCCATGTTCCGGGTGCCTGAAGAGACGCGCAGACGCCGCCCCGGGGCGCTCGCGGTCCACAGCTCCCCAAAGCAGAGGAAGGTCGGTCCTGCAGACAGCCTTGCAGAGACCCTGTGTTACAAGTGCACACATCAGTGCCCCAAAACACACACACACCCCTCATTGTCATTAATAAAGTTGTTGTCCACTGTGCATCCAGGTCCAGAACCAAAATGCACCGAGGTGGCCATTGCGCCCCTGAGAGAGGGGGGAATGCGCTTGGCAACGTACATAGACGACTGGCTTCTGGCAGCTCAGTCCCCGCAACAAACCCAGGCTCATGCCAGACAGCTTACGTCGCATCTGGCCACCTTGGGTTTCACGGTGAACTGGGAGAAGAGTGTTCTGATCCCAACTCAGAACATCAGGTTCATCGGTGTGTCTCTGGACTCGGCCGCATTCAGAGCGCGTCTGTCAGCGGAGAGGGTGGAGGCCTTTCAGGCCTGTCTGGCACTTTTTCGCAGAGGGACGAGGCTAAAGTTCAGGACGTGTCTCAGGCTACTGGGTCTGATGGCGTCGGCCCTGGCAGTGGTTCCGCTCGGCCGCCTGCACATGAGACCGTTTCAGCGGTGGGTCGCATCTCTCAAGCTGAACCCTTCGCGCCACGGACACCATCAGGTTTCAGTTTCCATGGCGTTCGTCCTGGCACTGCGCCCATGGAGGCGCACGGCTTGTCTGGTGGCAGGGGTTGCCATGGGAACTATCCTGGACAGAAAAGTTATTACTACGGACGCTTCTCGATCAGGCTGGGGAGCCACTTACGAAGGCAGGATAATAACATGGAGTTCGCAAATGCGGTTACTTCACATAAACTGCTTGGAGTTTCAGGCTGTGTCACTGGCCTTGAAACATTTCCTGCCTCTCCTGAGGACAGCATGTTCTGGTCAGGACCGACAATAACACGGTTGTGGCATATATCAACAGACAGGGCGGGCTGCGCTCGCGTTGTCTGCACATGCTGGCACACAGACTGATAACGTGGAGCAGCTCCCACCTGTTATCGCTGAGAGCCACTCACGTGCCGGGCATATTGAACCTGGGGGCAGATTTGCTCTCCAGGGGTGACCCTCACTACAAGGATTGGAAACTTCACAGTGAGGTGGTTGCCCGGATTTGGGAGAGATACGGCGAGGCGAGAGTGGATCTCTTTGCATCAGAGGAGAACGCTCAGTGTCCTCTGTTCTACTCCCTCACCGACCGGAGCGCCCCGTTGGGGCTGGATGCCTTGGCGCACGAGTGGCCTCGTGTCCTCCTGTACGCCTTTCCCCCGTTAGAGCTGATCGCTCCTACTCTCGTCAGAGTGCGGGAGAGGCATCTGACTCTAATCCTGATAGCCCCCCGCTGGCAAGGGCAACACTGGCTGGCGGAGCTATTTCAACTCCTGTGCGGCCACCAGTGGCGTCTGCCTCTGCGCAGGGACCTCCTGACGCAGGCGCGCGGGGCAATTTTTCATCCTTATCCGGAACGCATGGCTCTATGGGCCTGGCCCGTGAAAGGCTGAATCTGACCACCGCCAGGCTCCTGCAGAACGTCATTGCCACTATCAGGGTGCAAGAGCGCCGTCTACGCGCTCCGCTTATGGTGGTAAGTGGAGCGCGTTTGAGGAGTGGTGCGTAAAAGCGGGGGTGTTGGCTTTTCAGAGCCCTGTGCCGGTTATCCTGACGTTCCTGCAGGGGCTGCTGGATAAGGGCTTGGCGTTCTCCACTGTCAAAGTGTACTTAGCCGCTATATCAGCGTGTCATGTGGGCTTTGGAGACAAAACAGCAGGTCAGCACCCCCTCGTTTGTCAGTTTATGAAAGGGGCATGGCGCTTTCGACCAGTGTCAAAGGATCTGGCCGCTCCGTGGGATCTGTCCATGGTGCTGGATGCGCTGTTGGGTCCTCCCTTTGAGCCGCTGCTTCGGGTGGAGCTCAGGGTGCTCTCTTTGAAGACGGCTCTGTTACTGGCGCTGGCTTCGGTCAAGCGTGTGAGTGACATCCATGCGCTGTCGGTGAACCCGGCTTGTATGCGTTTTTTAGCGGGGGATTCTAAGGTTCTAATCCCGCGTTTGTGCCAAAGGTTTTTAACCCGACAGTGCCATATCGCCCTATTGAGCTGTCAACGTTCTATCCTCCTCCCTTTTCATCGCAGGAGCACGAACGCCTGAGCGCGCTCTGCCCGGTGCGCACATTACGCGCCTACGTGGACAAGACAGCGGGGTTTAGAAAATCAGAACAGCTGTTCGTGTCATGGGCCGCACTTAAGGAAGCCTCTTACGAAGCAGTGGTTGTCACGCTGGATTGTGGAGGCTATTGCCTTGGCCTATAAGAGCAAGGGGCTCCAACCCCCCTCTGGGCTGCGTGCTCATTCCACTCGTGGGATGGCCGCGTCATGGGCATTGTTCCAAGGCGTTTCTATTGGAGAGATATGTGCGGCTGCTAGCTGGTCTACGCCTCACACCTTCTCCAGGTTTTACAGCTTAGATGTTACGGCACCCACATTGGCTCACACAGTTCTGCACGTGGGTTCTGCGACAGATATAGGGCTACCTGTGTGACTGTGGTTATTTTGATAACTGGTCCTCGAGGTATGCTTGTCTGGCAATATGGGAGTCTCTATATCCCATAGTGAGATAGCAAAACGAAGGTTGAAAGAGAACTTTAGGTTAAGAAATTAACCCCGGTTCTCTGAAACATGAGTGAGGTATCTCACCAGATCACCCTCCTTGCCTGGAGCGAGGAAGAGGTGTGTTTTTGCTCAGACTGAATGGATGACGTGATGCCCCGGTCTTATAGGAGGAGGAAGTCCCTCCTCCAGGGAGCGAGCGTCACGTCTGTCTGCCAGTCAGGACTGGCGTAGTGGAAAATTGCTTCTGGGGACAAGTGCAGGGGGCGTGTCCCATAGTGAGATACCTCACTCATGTTTCAGAGAACCGGGGTTAATTTCTTAACCTAAAGTTTCTCTGTTAATCTGGATCTTCAGGTGTTAACTCACACTGCACTGAGTATCTTTGTTGTTCTGTTAACCTCCATCAGTTTCTGTCTTCAGGGACAACTTGACTCTTGTATTTAAGCAATAATACACGAGAGGGTGTGCTTTAACGTCATTATTGGCATGACAGTGATGCGGTCAGGTCCGACCGTTAGCGTCACTGAAGTGCCAATAATGACGTTAAAGCACACCCTCTCGTGTAATATTGCAATTTTACAATTACCAACTTAAATAAAAGCAAAAGCAAAAGCAAAAGACTCCAGCTCTAGCAAGTAGCCTGAGCCTTAGTAACGATAGCAACGGAGAAACTTTCTAGTTCCGTCAAAGCTTATGGAGATCGTGGAGTTTCCCAAACTGAATAAATAGTGCACATATAAACACTAAACTGCTTTGTTAGTTCAGTCTTGTAGTGACTAAGATATCTGCTGACAAAGAGATTTTTCCATGGACAGATTGGCCTCCTAACTTCACATTTATTTTGAAGCTAGTGCCGTATCAGCGACTCACCGGCACAGCTGATGGAGGATGATCCAAACATTTCCAGTAATTTCACAGAGTTGTAAAGTCCAAGAGTCAAAATGTGTTGAACAAAGATCGATGGAATCATTTCCAACAGAATATTCCTCTTCAGTCCATATTAGTCCACCTTTAGTCTTCAAAAACAACATTTTCTCTGCGCTCACTGAACTGTTTGAATTCTGACATGCTGCACACAAACAAGGTACACCTGTATTAACGAGGTACACACCTGTATTAACGAGGTGGTAAAACATCTCCATAACACACAGAATATTCATTAAAGAAAGATGAAATTGTAAATTCAGATGTATTACTTTATTAAAGTACTTCCAGTGGACTTATTCGTATTTGTTTACATGTTCTATATTTTAAGGATGGGACAATGAGGAGATGGCGGAGTAATATTTTTAGTGATTTTTTTTTATGCCCTCCTGACGGGCCTCCCAGCCTGCACAGTGAAACCTCTTCAGATGATCCAGAACGCAGCGGCGCGCCTGGTCTACAACCAACCCAAAAGGTCACATGTCGACCCGCTTCTCATCGAGCTCCACCGGCTACCTGTAGCAGCCCGCATTAAATTCAAAGCGCTAATGCTCGCCTACAAAGTTGTCTCTGGTACTGCACCTACCTACTTGAACGCCCTTATTACGACCGTTGCGCTCCTCCAGTGAACGACGCCTGGCTCTGCCACCTGTTCGTTCAAGGCAATCCAAACTCTTCTCGTCTGTTGTTCCCTGTTGGTGGAACATCCTACCAGTTCCTACCAGATCAGGGGCGTCCCTCTCTACCTTTAAAAACTCCTGAAGACCTCCAGCTCTTCAGAGAGGACCTCCTCTTCTAGCACTACATGACAAATCTACTCCTTAAGATTTGTCACTAGCACTTACTGCTGCACTTATCGCATTATACCTTGATTGTTCCCTTCTCTGTAAGTTGCTTTGGATAAAAGTGTCTGCTAAATGACTAAATGTAAATGTAAATGTAGTGATGAGTCAGGTGTGCTGTCATGCTGAATGTCTAGTTGACCAATCAGATTGCTTGGTCGGACCTACTTGTTGTATAATATTGTTTCATGCTGTTTAATCACAGTACAGATAAAATGTGGATGGTTTTGTTCTGATTGAGCTTTTTTCCTGCAGTTGGATTGGATGCCTGTCAGTTTTCTGTCCATCTTGCGGGAAAACAAACAAAAAAAAAAAAACAGCCATTGGCAGGCTGGTCTGCTCATCTGCGTCTCGCTGTCCTGTAGAGGTTAGTACAGTTCTATTTATTTAGAACCTCCAACATTCACCTTCTTTTTTAAAGAGCAGTTAATTTTGACAGTAATGATCAGTAATGTATGTTTACACCTTTTGACTGCAGAAAAAATCACCGTCACTATCAGTGTAAACAGTTTAAGGCTTCATGTGAACCTGAACTGACAGTCTGAGGTCAGAACAGTCTTCATGTGGTCTTCTGGAACCTTCTTCATCAGAGCGCGCGGCTGGACTTTAAACTTTCTGACCTCATGAGGGGTTTCCTTTAGCGATGTGCTGCTGTGATGTCACAACATGACCAGGATGTTTCAGTCTGTCTGGAGGTTTGACTTCCTGTCAGCTGCTAAAGAACGACATGACGTCACGTTTGACACATGTACAGTTTTATTGTTCTGCCATGTACACACTGCAGCTGCTATGCCTTGTTAGCGTTTCAGGTTTATTTTTTAGTAATAATTTGATAAAGTCATACATGCCCGCGTAGATATTTGCACTGTAATATGTATAATATTCTTATCACCATGGAAACAAGATGCTCGTTTATCAAATCAGTGGTCTCTTTTTGACGTTTCTTTTATTCTTCCGTTGGATCACATTCAGAGTAAATGGCAACGTAATGATCTTTTTGTTACATAAAGTCTCAGCTGTAGATGAACACAAAACATACTTCATCAGTCTGTACACAATTCAACCGGCTTCAGTCGCACCCTGTTTGTCTACAATGGCAAAGAAAGTCTTTAATTTCAAACACACACACACACACACACACACACACACACACACACACACACACTCACACACATCACTCTCAGCTTATATGAGCTGGAGTAAACAGGGATCACAAATGGACAGCAATAAATAAGGAAGTGCGTATGTGATGAGTGAAGACAGAGGATGTCGGCCTTTGATAGAGAACGAGTCAAATCAACGCTGTCTGCACAGACGTCTGCGTCTGCACAGACGTGACGTCCGCTGATATTTTAGATTTTCTTTCTGTCAACAAACCCCATAATAAGACAAAAACCAACAATGTGAGCATCCACCTCTCTCTACTGTCTGACCTCCTGAACACTCAAAGCTCACTGCTTCCCACTGACGATAGAAATCTGTAAAAACTTCTCACAAATATAGTTTCAGTTTAAAAAAAGGCTCAGTCAGCTGCTCGTTGTCGTTTTTGTTGGGGACTATTTTCAGCGGCGGATTGTGCTCTGGTTGATTTACTAACAATGAATTAACGTGGTTAATAGGTGCAAACCAGTTTTTTTTAATTGCATTCATTACTGACGAGGTTAGGCGAAGTGAGCTGAGCTCCCCCTCTCTACAGTCAGCCTACGATGATGATGATGAGGAGGAAGCCGTTAAAGGGGAAAGTATCGAAAAGTTCACTTCAAAACATGGTGACAGTGACGTGTTGATTGTATGTATGTAATGTATGTATAAAAAGAAAAGTGAAGCAGTGGAGGCCGAGACCTGGATGTCAGCCAAACTCCTAAATCCTTCATTTCCCACAATCCAATAGCATTACCAGTAGTAAAATGGGAACATGGGTTCTCTAAAAAACTGATGGCATCACTGCAATGTCATCAGGGTTACTTCTCAGCTCCTCCAGAGCCACAGAAGACACCTTTAAGTCCACTAAATATGTTATTACAATGTGTTTTGAATGTTTTTCAACGTTGGAGCTCAGATAAATCATACATGTTGGATGTTCCACTCGTGGGATTTGTTGACAGAAGAGGACAGGCGACCTCATCCTTTCAAAGTCTCGGTGGAGGACAGTTAAATGCTCGACAGCAGTTGGAGATGAGGTTGAAGCAGCACGTGTGAGGGTGGAGGGTTAAACAGACGACGGGGTCTACGGGGGACAGCGCGGGGTTAAGTGCTCGATCTGCATTGTCACTACTTTCTTTCTCAATAAACACACTGTATGTACACACACAGAGGTGGCAGCTCTGTGACGGATAACGTGAATGCACGACACACATTAGAAGGACAGACACGTAAAAAAAACAAAGAAAAACGGGCAGATGCATCATGGGATGATAAAAGGTGTGATCACACAGCCTGTAAACGGGTCAGCAGGCAGAGTCCATGACGGTGCACACATTCACTCTCCATGTAACGTTAATCTCATCTGTACGGTGGCCGTTCTCCAGCTGATTCGGTGCATGTACAGCAGGTTTAGGTGGGCTGATGTATTAAATGCTTTGAATTTGTTGGACTTTTTTTCCCCCACTCCCAGTCCAAGCATGATTTTATCATCTCCTCTATGTACAAATGTTTACAAGAGTTCTTCAAGAAGAGGCCCGTGCGTGAGGCGAAACGACCGAGATGCCCCGCTTCAGACTTTGATCCGCCTCTGGTGCGTCGTGCTGTAAAATCACACCGCAGCAGCCGAGACGGGTAAAAAGAAAACTCCTAAAAATGAACAGCGCTATCTTTGGTCACAGAAAGAGCAAATGAAACACAACGCGAAGGAAGGAAGAGTGTTAAAGCACAAAAATACTGTTCCATTACTCGACAAAAAAAAGAGGAAGAAAGAAAGACGTTAATCCAGTGATCAGCGAGGACAACGAGAAGCGGATCTGACATCTGAGGAAGGCTTCAGTGAAAGATGTAGGGAGTCAAGGCTGCTCAGTCAAGGCTCTCCTCCTCCTCCTCCTCCTCCTTCTCCTCCTCGTCTCCTTCCTCCTCTTCCTCCTCCTCCTCCTCCTCCCTCTCCTGGTTGTCCTCGCAGTAGCGTTGGAGCAGTCGGTGCAGGTGCTGCTGCAGTGCGTCAGGTTGCAGGGCGTCTGGGGTGTCGTCCAGACGCTCCAGGTGCACGTGCTTCCCGAGGGCATCCCTCACCACAGTCCTCTTCTGGGTTCGCGACTTACGCATCCGGCTTCTGCAGGAACAAAAAAAACCGAGGCGTTATGTCAAAGCTAACTCTGATGGACTGATGCCGCTCACCCCAACATTCACTCTGTCAGGGGTGAGACACATTTCAGCAGTCACAATATCTGAGTTTGGAAATCCGGAGTTACCAATGTTAAAATGGAATCATTCAATCAAACAGAAAGTTCATGATCAATCCACATGCACATGAACAAAAAAAATATTAATATTAATACTTATTGACATGTTTGAACATTGCATAATGACACTGCATAATCATTGCTTACTAAAATTTAGATTTGGATTTTGTCATCATGTGACTCAAACTGAAAAAAGTCTGCTTAAATCTTTTCATTTTAATATCGACAGCTGTCGACTTCCATACTCTTCTCTTTAGCTCCAGACAAACTCGTATGTTTCCATGCTACAGAAACCTAAAGTACGGGTTAATCAGCATCGTCATTTTAAACATCGTCTGTATGAAACTACTTCAAACCTGCTTCCAAGTTAAAGTTGGTCATCATTCCAATCAGTTCTGAACAGTTCTGTATTTACCAGCTTTTTACTGAAGACATGAAGCTGCAACATTAAATAATAAGATAAGATAATAATAATAATAGAGTCACACAATCACATGACCAGTCAGACAGGATATTTGAAGAAAGGTTAAATAATAATCGCACACTGTGTGTTAAAACTGTCCACACACGACTTCAAACTGCAACTTTTAATCAAAATTTACAGTTTGGATAAAACTTTGAGTGATTAAATAATATACTGAAACTGTTGGTGCCCCCCAGTGGTAACATTCATAATGACACTGAGATCAGATGGGCTGAAAACAACCGGATTGTCTTTTTCTACAAAGACTTATCCTGTCAGAGGAATCTGGAAGATGCTACAGACAAACATTCTACAAATAGAAGCTTTAAATCTGCTGTCAGGTTGTGTTAAATAGCAGTAAAAGTAAAAGAATCAGATTTTCTTTGACAATCTTCTAATTGTCACTCACCCTGCACAGTACAAGTCAAATAATTAAAGGTTAGCAGATGCAGTGCAGTCACACCATGCTTCCATGTTAACCTAAATGTCCATCAGTGTATTTGTGCTCATGTCTGCACACTCCCATGCTGCCGTCCAACCTTTTAATCACAGAACCGTCGTCCTGCACAATCTCTGTCTCTACTACATTAGGCACGAGCACTTTCCCAAAGCCTCCAGCATAACTCAAAGCCTACGAGGGAGGAGAGAGGAAAGACAAACACTGGAAACCTGATATGATACATGTATCAGCATGTCGTGGAAGGACCAAAGATACACTCTATGATTTTGGTATCACGACCAAGAGTAACTCCAAATCACCAACAGATGATCTCCAAACAAACTGACCTTCTCAAAGTCCTCTCTAGCTGAGGGGAGGTCTGCAGCCAGTGACGAGTCTCCTGTCTGCTTCTCCTTCCTCTCGCCTCTCACCACCGTCGTCTTGACCACCTTGCTGACCTTTCGGCCTTGAACTGGCTCCATCTCAAAATCTGACGATGTGGCGGCGCCCAGGGCCAAGGGCTCCGAGAAGGTCAACTGGAGAGACGACAAGGCGTGAAGAAAGCAGCTGTGATGTACTGTGTACAGTGCATGATGTACTTTATGTTTCCAGTGCTGTCACTGAGTCCTAGAATGCCCCTTAGTATACTTTTATGGCCAAATAATGCAAAATGAATGACATTCCCATCAGCCTCAAGGGTAAGGGTGCCTGATGAAGCTGGCAAAACAAGATTCTAATTGTTGACGAGGAAACACACGCGTCATTAAATTATACTTAACTCACAAGACTTAAGACTTAAGACGACTTGCACACATTACAAGTAACAGAAATATCATGTATTGTTTCATGAATGCTGCTCTTCATTTAAAGAGATAAATGTTCAGATGGCCGTTAAAGACAATCATCAAAGCAAACATGGAACAGGAAGGAGAGTCAGTGACATTATCTACTTAGTTGTTTGTAGAACTTTGGCAATTAAACATGCTTTTATTTTAACTTTCACATGTATGAGTTTGTCTATATACCACACAGGTAATGCTAATGGATGCAGTTTCAGTGTTTATAGGTGAAGTGCATCTTGGTGTTTGGTGTTCCAAACGTCATACAACTCTTGGATGCAGCAAAAGAACTCTCTTCATGACCAAATAAATACAAGTCTCAAAGATGAACAACAGCATGATTACATAACCATTAACAGCAATAAATCAGTTTTATAATTATGATTATGCATGATTAGTCACATAATGGAAACTGAGTACTACTGTTATGATTAAACCATCGATGGCACTGACCTCTTTCTGATCCCCCTCACTGTGAAGCACAGTTCTCTTTACCACTCTGGAGACAGTGTCTCCCTCCTCGATCTGTACCGTCTCCTGGTGAGAGCCCTCGATGGTCACTTCCTGTGTCTCCATGCCATCAGCCGACACATACTTATGAATCACCTTCCGTGTGATCTGGCGACGAGACAAAGAGAACAACTCTGCTGTAAAACTGCGTCAGTGTTTGGATGGTTTGAAGTTCTCGAGTGTCCCCTTACTTTCTTAACTACTATGTTGCCGTGCTCGTCTGTGTACTTCTCCTCTGTGACAGTCTGCGATGGGATATCCGGGAGGTTATCTGCCTGTAAGAGACAGAATACATACTCATGTTCATGTTACCGCACAGAGGGAACAATTAACATGTTGACATGTTAGAGAGTATTTCAAGAAAAATGACCTGAATCACATGACCAACGACACGAAATCTACAGTCTGTTTTTTTTAAAGCCTGAATGTGTAGAATCCTTTTTTTTTTTTTGCATCACTGTAAACATCTCTTTCTTGACATTAACACTAGGGGGAACCAATGTTGACAATTTAAAAATTCTACACACTGTGGCTTTAATTTCTCAATACTGAATCTTTACGTCTATAACAATACAAAGATGACACACACACGTGAAGAAAATAAAATTCAGTGCGCAAAAACTAAAACAAGAACACATGTGGTTTAAAGGTCCTCCTCCACCCAAATCTTGCTGCTGCGTTGCTGAAAGTCATTTTGACCCAAGCAGATGTAAGTGTTGGATGTTCTGTAGTGTACGATTAACCCGGTGAGTCAAATCCAGCATTAAAAAAAAACACACACCAAGCACTAAACCTCTGCTACCCACTAACCCTGCATCACTCCACAGAGCACTGGGGCTGCACAAGCAGCATCATGCTTGTTTACCTGAATGATAACTCTGCGTCGGACCACCCTGGTGGTCAGCACCTCCTCCTCTGAGCTATCAGAGGACATGAAGCCTAGCTCCTCTGCTATCTCCTGGGAGACAGCACACAACCAGCATTGGGTCAATACATCGGCTCTGCACAGTCTTACAACAGCACACTCCTGCAGACTGCAGCTGTTCCTTCTTTTCACTTAACCTCACGTTTATGTTCACTTGCCCAAAAAGGTAGATGTACAGACAAATGGAATGAGGGAATAAAATGAAACATTTTATGGCTGTACACTTAAGTGAAGAGACATGAAGAGAAGGCACAGTTACGCAAAAACTTAAACAAACGTGCAAGGAAGAGAACCAGTGTGCGAGATACAGAGAATCCCAGACACCCCAATTAACACCTAGAATCACCAAAAAGCATCCAAATCAAAATTTACGAGTCACAAAAAGAGGTAATTATTTTATCTAGTTCGTTATTGTGAAATGTTGAGGGGTGAGGAGCAGCACAGAAAACAATGTAGAAAAATACCTTTGAACTCTGCTGCTATTCCTCTGCATGTTTGAGCAGCCTTTATTACTAAGACTTAAAATCAAACCCACATATGTCCACATGAAAAATCATTCATTAACTAATTTATTAACTGAAAAATCTTGAAAACAGTCCTGATATCTTAAAACAAACTTAGAAATGATATCCAAATATTTTGAAGGAGCCATCTGAGGTAGTTTGAGGTGGCATCTGATTAGGATGGCCCCTTTGGAAGGTGTTCTAGACACATCCAACAGACCCAGACCTCGCTGGAGGGACTACATAGCCCATTTAGCATGCAAGTACCTTCGGGATCCCCAAGGAGCAGTTGGAATACGTTGCTGGAGAGAGGGAGCTGACTACCCAGATAGCAGACCAACACTGAATCAACATTGAATCAATGTTGATGCATCAACTAAACTGTCACTGAATCAACGTTGCCCAACATTGAAATATAACATTGATTTTTCATCAGTTTTGGACCCTGAAATAATTTCAATGATGAAAAATAGATCAAGACAGACATAAAATCAAGTTCAACTTAATTCAACTTAAAATCAATCGTCGTTTTATCATTGAACCAACACTGAAATAACATTAATTAAACCAATCTCCAGATAGCAGACCAACATTGAATCAATGTTGCCTTTATCACTAATTACTCAACCTCAACCAAAATGATGATTCTGATCGAATTTCAACATTGAATCAACATGCCATGCTATCTGGGTGGTGGCAGAAGGTTGAAAATGAATGAATGAATGGATGAATGGGTACGAACAAATATTGGTCTGAGCCAGTGATGATGGAACATGATCTGAAATCCTGAATACTGTTTTTTGCCTCTGCAGTTCAACAGACCACTGATACTGTGCATAGCACTGGACCCACTGATTGTCAAAGAGTATTTCGCACACTGATGGGAACAACAAGCAAAAACCAAAGAATGCAAACAGGTGCCAGTGTGAACAAAGTATGTGATCAGTTTTTCACAGCAGTCTGTAAATGTCACCAATGCTGACTTCAAAATGAGGAACTGCAAACACATCACACCACCAAAGTCAAAAACAGCTTTTTCACTCACTGGTTATGCAATATTTAATGCAGCAACTCATCACAGCTACATTTTTGTTACTTTCTTGAAAGTTTGGGCAGTCATGCACACCAAAGCACCCGTTTAGTCCATAAAGTGCAAACTTGTGTTTTCTATCCTCCTGAATGCAGCACCACAGCAACCAACACACCAGCCAGTGCAGCACTGTGCTCATGCTCAACCTCTTACCCTTCCCAGGAAGTCGTCATCATCGTAATACCCTGCCTGATCTCTAGAAGGAAGCTCCTCACACACGGGTAGGTTGCCCTCTGAATCATAAGCAAATTCACCAAGACTTTCACTGCCAGAAGAGAAGCGCTTGTAATCTTCCACTCGGAGGTAAGGGTGAGTGTCAGGAGGGCTTTCTTTCAGGAAGCCGACATTGGGGCTATTCCCAGGCATTGGGGACGGGGGTTCGGAGATATGATAGGTAATTTCACATCCCATTTTCACTTCTTCTGGTTCAGAGATGTCAGAGAAGCCTTGTCTGCAGTCAAAGAATTCCTGATCAGAGTCAGAGTGGTGTGGAGATTCAGATCCCTCACTGCGATCTGTTGGTAGAACCTTTGAATCTTCTGATTCAAATTCACATACCGTTTTCTCAAATTCTGTGAGGACTCTGTTGAAGTCTGGAGAAAACTCAAAGTCTTCGGCAGTTGGTGACTCTCCCTTGGTGGTGGCTTCTGTCACAACTTGAGCTGAAGCGGAATCACTGAACACCGGAGACACTGGACTCAAGTCGTTCAAAGAGGCTTGGCTACATTCAGAAACTCTCAGGGTCTGATGTCCTGAAAACACTGCTTCATAATCTGGTGGCACCAAAAACTGAGTTGACATGGGAGAAAAAAGCTCACTGGATTGTGCTCTCTTAGGGGACAACTCCAACTCTGAGTACCCATACGATCCGTCCGTCTTCAGACATGATGTCTCCTCGGATGCAAGCAGAACTGGAGTAACAGTTCTGTGAGTTGTGTACAAGTCCTGGTCAGGAAGCTGTAGGGGAACTGATTTCATCGTTTTGTCAGTGAACAACACGCCTATTTCACTGGCTTCTCGTGTTACTGTTGTATCAGACAACAGCTCGCTTTGCACCTCGTCATGAAACTGTGTTTCCTCTGGTGTATGAGGAGGATCCTGAAAGTGAATGTCAACATGATCTAAATAAGTTTACCAAAAAAAGTCAGCGTACAGGTAATGCATCATTTAATTGACCTCAATATTTCACCAGGTTTTCATTGCATTACTGTGCATTGACAGATTATTTTCCATCCAGCCAACATCTCAACATCATTCCAACATCTCACTAGGTTTAGAATCTATGTATGTGAAGCCATGACATGCAACTTTAAAAGCATCTCAGTACCACACAACTAAATCACAATGAAGGCTGAGTAAAAAGTATTTTAAGTTGCCCGACATTCTGGACAAGGATCAATGACACTCCTTTTTGTTATTAGTCCATCAAAGCACACAGTTATTTCTTCCATCCAAGTGATATGTTAATGATAATCCAAAAGAAGTGAGTCTTTGCTTGATTTATTGCCATGCTCTCAGTCTTACCCTTTTTGAGACTGTCTTGCTCTCAAGTTCTCCAGCACTGATGTGTAGAATCTTTCTTTCTGCATCTTGAACTGGTAATGGCTTCATGAGAAAGTCTTTTTTGAGGTCTTCCTCACAAACAGCGGTTTGTAAAGTTGAGATACTTTCAGCTTCTGATTGATGCTGCGTCCATTCATCGCATGACAAAACTTGTGATTCCGGTCCTGTCATTTTTTGCCAGTCAGGATTGGCATGTCCTTCTTTAGCCTTTGTCTCACTAGTTTGAATTAGTAATGCTGACTGATCAGGCAATAAAGAAGGTGTCACATGACTCAAAAGTTCTGGTTCAGAGACAGTCCTCTCAAAACAAAAGCCTAATTCTTCGTCTGACTCAACAGTTTGAGGGCTTAGTGGCCTGGGGCTATCATCAATCCAACAATCAATAGGTAAAGCGACAAACTCAGAGTCTGATGACAAAGACACAGGTGAAGATGATGTATCAACGTAGGTAGCATCCATAAAATATGAAGACAATATTCTCATAAACTGAGGTACTGGTGAGTCTGGCAGTAGGTGTTTGAACTCATTGACAGATGACACAGATTCAGGTGAGGATGGTCTGTCAGTCTCAGCGACTCTTGATGATGTGACTATAAGCTCGCACTCTGAATCTGAACCCACTGATTCAGGTGATGATGACCTATATGTAGTGGTGAACTCCTCCAATGATGCTGTAAACTGAGGGATGGGAGAGTCCGGAGACAGTGACCTGTTCTCATTGAACTCAGGCATCGATTCTGGAGACGATGCTCTTTTGTCAACAATTTGTATAGCTGATTCAAGCGACATAGGTCTGTATTCAGGCAGTGACTCAGGTGACAAAGGCCTATCTCTCCCATCCTGATCTTCTGACAGTGCAGATTCTGGAGATGATGGTCTGCATTCTCCAAACTGAGACTCCAAATTTGCCAGTGGCATATAATCTACATCTGATGCCAGCGATTCAGGTGAAGATGATGCTGATCTCAGGAATGTTACACATTCTGGCAATGCTATTGTAAATTCAGGTAACGGGGAATCTGGTGAGAGTTGTCTAAACTCATTGACTGATGCTACAGATTCTGGTGATGATGCTCTTGCTTCCATCCCCATGAGTGAATTAGGGGACATGGATCTATAGTCTGTCCAAGATTCTGGTGAATAGCATACATCACTATCCTCTACGTCAGGTACTGATGCAGCCACCCAGTCATCATCAGGCTTTGTTGCCTGTGCCTCCTTAGGGGCAGGTATTTCGAATGTGTACTTAGCTTGTCTGTATGGAGCCGCTCTTGAAGTCAAAGTGTGTTCAATCATTGGTGGAGGCGACTCTGAAACAGGTATGCTAGATATGACTTGTGCACTGGAAGTGCAAAGGAAGTCACCATCGGCTGTGTCTGTTGTAGGAAATGTCAGCTCTGAAGGTGATACTGTGGCAAAGGCATCTTGCTCATTTTTATCTTCATCATCTTGGACATTGCTTTCATAATCTATTGTAGTGCCAATAAACTGCATGAACCCAGTTTTACTGCTGAAAGTTTCTCCCGCGTACTGAGGATCATGTACTTGAGAAATCAGCTTCCACAACTCTCCATCATAAATGAGATTATACTCAGCTACCATGACTGCTGATTCCTCAGGCGAGGTAGGTGCCATTGCTGTAGACACAACAGTGCTATCAATGGTTGCTTCACTGGCAGTTTGGACTTTTACTTCAGTTATTGATGATTTGGATGCCAAGTCTTCTCTATCTGATCCGATAGACTCTGGTGATGTTGACCTCTCTTCTGTACAAAATGGGTCTAAAGTTTGTGACAAATCGTCTGAATCTGAAAATTCAGTGGGTGATGTGTCTCTCATAGTCATGACATTTTCTACAAATGTCTTTGTAAAATCAGGAATTGGAGAGTCAGAGGACTGGGGTTTACAGTCATCATCCGATCTCTCTGACTGAGGCGACAGTGGTCTCACATCAATGATTTCTATGTCATATGAATCCAAACGACATTCCATATCTGACAATACTGATTCTGGGGACGAACACCAATGGTGTGTTTCTGCTGTCATAGTCCCAACAACATTTTGTGTAAACCAAGGAAGAGGGGAGTCTGGAGACAGCCTCTTGTGTTCATCAAGTGACTCAGTAGATTCTGGAGATACTGATCGAATTTTTTCAAGTGATATCAATGCATCAGGTGACAAGGGCTTGTATTCTGGTATGGACTCAACTGATGGTGGCCTCTCTTGTATTTCTGATTCCACTGATTCAGGAGAATTAGGTCTATCCTCGATACCATAATTCATAGACACCAAAAACTCAGTCAAAGCATACTCAATGTCTGATTCAATTGATTCAGGGGAGGATGACCTATACCCAACATTTACAATAACACGATCAGGCATTGCTGGTGTGTATTCAGGAATGGGTGAGTCTGGTGACAGAGCGTGGTATTCATCGACAGATGCTCCTGAGTCAGGTGAAGAGGGTCTATTGTCATAAACTAGTGATCCAAGGCTTATAACAATGTATTCTATATCTGAACATGTTGACTCAGGGGATGCAGACCTATATCCAAATATAGTTTCAGGTAATTCATGCGTAAAGTCAGCTACAGGTGAATCGGGTGAAAGTCTGGTTGGTGCTCGGGATTCAGGAGATGAAGGTCTGCTTTCTAAGAATGTTGGGAAAGCTAATTCCATGTCCAAATCAGACAACACTGACTCAGGTGAAGTGGACCTTATGTTCATGTGAGACATTATGGATTCAGGTAGTGCCAGTGTAAATTCAGGAATGGGTGAATCTGGTGAAAGAGGTCTAAATTCTTCTTTGGATGCAGTTGAACCAGGAGATGCTGCTCTGTCCTCAAAAAGCCAGGGGATACACAAATCTGTCTCTAAGTCCTCATCTGAATATACTGATTCAGGTGATGTGGATCTGTATCTTTCTCCAAACACGGTAAGCGCACTCACGGTGTACTGGGGTAGTGGAGAGTCAGGAGACAAACATCTAAAATCAGAGTCAGACACGCCTGATTGACTGGATTTTGCTCTGTCCTCAAAATCAAACATCTGTGAAATCAAAGGAGCATATTCTATATCTGAAGCCTCAGATTCAGGTGATGACGACCTGTAAGCATTAAACTCAGAATATGTCTCTAGCAAAGTCTGTCTGAAGTCAGGAACAGGGGAATCAGGAGAAAGTCTTCTATATTTAGTCAGAGATGCTAAGGACTCAGGAGATGAAGGGCGGTTCTCAAACAACATCGATAAAGGTAATTCCATTTCTACTTCCCAATCTGACAACACTGATTCTGGTGAAGTGGACCTTAAGTTCATGTGAGACATTGTGGACTCAGGTAGTGCCAGTGTAAATTCAGGAATGGGTGAATCTGGTGAAAGAGGTCTAAATTCTTCTTTGGATGCAGTTGAACCAGGAGATGCTGCTCTGTCCTCAAAAAGCCAGGGGATACACAAATTTGTCTCTAAGTCCTCATTTGAATATACTGATTCAGGTGATGTGGATCTGTATCTTTCTCCAAACACAGTGAGTGCACTCACGGTGTACTGGGGTAGTGGAGAGTCAGGAGACAAACATCTAAAATCAGAGTCAGACACGCTTGATTGACTGGATTTTGCTCTGTCCTCAAAATCAAACATCTGTGAAATCAAAGGAGCATATTCTATATCTGAAGCCTCAGATTCAGGTGATGAAGACCTGTAAGCATTAAACTCAGAATATGTCTCTAGCAAAGTCTGTCTGAAGTCAGGAACAGGGGAATCAGGAGAAAGTCTTCTATATTTAGTCAGAGATGCTAAGGACTCAGGAGATGAAGGGCGGCCTTCTATGATCGGTGGGAAAGATAACTCCATATCCATGTCCAAATCAGACAACACTGATTCAGGTGAAGTGGACCTTAAGTTCATATGAGACATTGTGGACTCAGGTAGTGCCAGTGTAAATTCAGGAATGGGTGAATCTGGTGAAAGAGGTCTAAATTCTTCTTTGGATGCAGTTGAACCAGGAGAGGCTGCTCTCTCCTCAAAAAGCCAGGGGATACACAAATCTGTCTCTAAGTCCTCATCTGAATATACTGATTCAGGTGATGTGGATCTGTATCTTTCTCCAAACACGGTAAGTGCACTCACGGTGTACTGGGGTAGTGGAGAGTCAGGAGACAAACATCTAAAATCAGTGTCAGACACGCCTGATTGACTGGATTTTGCTCTGTCCTCAAAATCAAACATCTGTGAAATCAAAGGAGCATATTCTATATCTGAAGCCTCAGATTCAGGTGATGAAGACCTGTAAGCATTAAACTCAGAATATGTCTCTAGCAAAGTCTGTCTGAAGTCAGGAACAGGGGAATCAGGAGAAAGTCTTCTATATTTAGTCAGAGATGCTAAGGACTCAGGAGATGAAGGGCGGTTCTCAAATGAAATTGAGAAAGGTAATTCCATTTCCACTTCCCAATCTGACAACACTGATTCTGGTGAAGAGGATCTATACTCCATGTATTTGTGTAAGGATTCCCGTAGTACCTGTGTAAACTCTGGGATAGGGGAGTCTGGTGAAAGAGTCCTAAATGTATTCAGAGAACCAGTTGATTCAGGAGAGGATGATCTGAAATTTGACATGAACATCAGTGATGCAGGTGAGAAAGGCCTATACTCTGATTCAGAATCAGGTGACAGAGGTCTCTCTTCGACTTCTAGATCTAATGACTCTGGAGAATTTGGTCTGTCTTCAGTATCAAGTGGGGAATTAATGAAAGGTGCATACTCAACATCTGATGTAGGTGACTCAGGGGATACTGACCTAAACCCAACAAATGATGGAAAACGTTCAAATGCTCTTGGTATGAATTGAGGTACAGGTGAATCTGGTGACAGGCGCTGGTGTTCATTTCCAGATACCACTGAATCTGGTGATGGGGGTCTATGATCATCGAATACTGATGACTCATCTTTATAGTCTATGTCTGAATAACAAACTGACTCAGGCGATATAGATCTGTATTCAGCAGGTGAAATAGTTGGTTGAACTATAGCCTGTCTAAATTCAGGTATGGGTGAATCTGGTGAAAGTGCCCTGAACTCATTTTCAGAATCGGATGAGAATGAGCTCCCTTGCACCTCAATAAATGGCATGTCCGGAACATCGATTTCAGTGTCTGACATTACAGACAAAGGTGATGATGATCTGCTCCTTGAAACTAACACAGCTGATTCTATATACTGCCTAAACAGTGGTAGAGGAGAATCTGCTGCTAAAGGTCTGAACTCATTAACTGATGTTATCGAATCAGGAGATGACGTTCTTAATTCTGTTGCAATAATCAACGACTGAGGTGACATAGGCCTATATTCTGTCTCAGATTCTGGTGAAAGTGGCCTATATTCTGACCCAGAATCAGGTAACGCTGGTCTCTCTTCACGCTCAATCTTTGGTTGCATTGCTTGGGGAACATCTACATCAGCTGAATCTGTAATGTCCAACTTCACATCATCCTTTAACTCTCCCTCTTTCACATCCGAATCCTCCAGAACGTACTCAATTCTTGTTCCAGCATATTCAAAAACACCGGTTTTACTGCAAAAAGTCTCCCCAACATAATGAGGATCACGTATTTGAGAAATGAGCTTCCAAAGTTCAGCATCGTAAACAAGTCTATATTCTGGCACATGTATTGCCTTTAGAGATGAAGTTTGAGAAGTACCCCCCAGTTGTCTCTCTGTGGTCTCTGATGCTTGTGACTCCGGTGAGTCAGGTCTGTTCTCGCAAATACTTATGTCTACACTTGATTGTGTATCGGAAGCCACTGACTCAGGAGAAGATGACCTATTAGTAATAACTAAAACTGATTCAGTCAGCCATGTTTTGAATTCTGGTATTGGTGAGTCACCTCTGTGGTCATCTCCAGAAACTACTGAATCAGGTGAGGATGGTCTCACTTCAGAGGACAGTTGTGACGGAGACATAACCCCGTATTCTAAATCTGAACAAACTGAAACAGGTGATGATGTTCTTTCCAGTGTGGTCCAAACAGGAAATTCTGGCAAAGCCTGTTTAAATGCAGGAATGGGTGACTCAGGGGAAAGTGGCCTGTTTTCATCGGCAGAATCTGGGGATGACAGTCCGTTCTCATCAAATAATAATGGCAAAGAGATAGACATATATTCTGGATCAGAGTTTATTGATTCTATCGATGAAGACCGATCCAATGGAACAGTCACAACTGATTCTGGTAAAGATGGTCTAAACTCAGGAATAGGTGAATCGGGTGATAGTGCATGGTATATGTTCACAGAGGCTACTGAATCTGCAGAAGCTGGTCTGTCCTCAATAACGAATGAAATGTTCAAATCAGTCTCCAGATCCATATCTGACAATACTGATTCTGGTGACACTGATCTACAATACACTTGAGAGGGCTCAGAGAAACAAGCAAAGTGCTGAGGAATAGGAGAATCTGGTGTCAAAGCTTGCTGACTATCTACAGATCTGCCTGAGTGGGAGGAATCTGGTCTAATGTCATCCAGCACCAACAATGATTGTGGTGACATGGGTCTATATTCTGCTTCAGATTCCGGTGAAAGTGATCTATGGTAATATTCAGATTGCAAAGCAGAGGTTTCGTCTTCAACTGTCACATTGGTGTTTGTTTGATAAGACTCCGTCTTTGTTCCATCAAACTGAAACACTGCTGTTTTATTCATGAATGTTTCTCCTACATACTGAGGGTCACGGATTTGTGAGATAAGCTTCCAATGTTCTGCATCATAAGCTAAACTGTAGCCTGACACTGAATCATTTGTTAAGGATAAAGGTATATGATGTTGAGGTACCAGGGACTCTTCGAGTAATTGCTGATCTTCAGGGACATTTTCAGTAAATGCCACTGACAACAGTTGATCAGGCACAGTTTCTGGGGACAAATTAGGTAATGGAGCTTCATCAGATCTTTGTGTTTCTTCATATGTTTTAATTTTAAACTCAGATGATTCTTTAGTAACATTCTGCACAGCTTTGGAATCAGTTTTAATTGATTTATTGGATTTTTTCCTTCTAGCTGATTTTGTCTTCCTTGAGTTTACTTCATCATGAGCTAGTTCTTCTTTAATTACATCAGTTGACAAGACCTCAGATTTTGCTGGAGGCGTGACAATGTTTTGGTCAAACTGACTGCCATCAGGTACTACTGACTGTGCAATCAGAGCTTCAGTTTCATTAAATTTCACAGGACTTAATTCTTCAGATTTTGAAGAAATACAGATTACATTTTCTTCTTCAATTTTTGGCTCTTCTAGAGCAACAGCTATGTTTGGTTTTGTTTCAAACTGCTTTTCAGCAAAACGTGTAGCTCCTGTCAGTCCAAGTGTCATGTGTTCCTCGAGAGAGAGGTCAATTACAAGCCCCATGTCACTCAAAGAACAAGTAGAATCAGGAGATAAAGGCCTGTTTACAAAATGTGATAGCAATGGCATAGCCTCATATTCTGTATCTGACAGCACAGATTCTGGTGATGATGAATGATAGATTACAGTAGTAGGATGATGCACAGAAGGTGTATATTGTGGTATGGGAGAATCTGGGGACAGACTGAATGTTTCCGTTTCAGGAGAAGGTGCTCTCATGTCAAACATTGCAGACTGTGGAGACATTGGTCTATATTCAGGCTCTGATTCTGGTGAAAGTCGCCTTTCCTCAATATCAGACAATGATACAACAACCCATTCATCATCCTCATCCTCAGATACTAATTCCACTGGAGTCACTGGTGTTGGTGGTTTGTTCTCTGTATCAGATACTACTGGTTCAGGTGACCTTGTTCTATGATCAGCCGGTATGGAGTCCCACACTACCTCTGCAGATTCAGGGGACAGTGATGTATGTCCAACCACAGGTAAAACCGATTCAGATTCTTCTTCAGATGCAACTGAAGCAGGTGATGAAGCTCTATCTTCATGGTTAAGTGAAGCTGAATGTATGGAGCCATATTCTATATCAGAGCATACAGATTCAGGTGAAGTGGATCTTTCCCCTGTCATTAGAATACCTGAGTCAGGCCAGTTCTGACTGTATTCAGGTACAGGTGAATCAGGTGACAATGCTTTATATTCATTTACAGATGCTACAGATTCTGGGGATGTTGGTCTGTCTTCAAAAAGTGTTGTTAACAAAAGTGTTGTTTCAAGTTCAATATCTGATGACACTGACTCAGGTGATGATGATCTACATTGACAAGTTGTAAAGATCTCAGAGACTTGTCCAAATTCTGGGACAGGGGAGTCTGGTGGAAGCTGACAATGTGCAGTGATGGACTCAAAGGATTCAGGAGATGATGGTCTCATCTCCTGAAAATCAGGAGACACATGCTCAAAGGATGTAAAAACCCACTGCACTGCTTCTAAAATCACAGACTCAGGTGACGATGCTCTGTCTTCTATGTCGAAAGTTAATGATTGAGGGGAGATGGACCTCTCGCTACTATAATCGCTGCCTAATGATACTGGCCTTCCAAATGGTCTTTTGTTTGAAACCATTGGTGTTAAAGGTCTTTCTTCTGCTTCTGGTATGAACAACATAGAAGCGCCTCCAGGTGCACTCAGTAATGGTTTCCCCAGGGCTGAAGCCTTAACATCAAGAGTTTCCCATGGAAAAACAGGAGGTGGTAGGGGAGACAAAGGCCTGAACTGAGGTACTGGAGAATCAGGTGCAAGAAAATGTAGTTCATTTAGTGACGACACTGATTCAGGTGATGACGCTCTACTCTCTGTCAACAATATTGCTGGATCAGTCACACATTCAGGTGAGGATGATCTATCATGACGTACACTATGAAGTTCACAAAGGGTTTCAGGAGTAGATTCTGGTAAACAGGATCTATATCTGGATGCTTCAATGTGGCGTGTAGACTCAACAGAAATCACAACCTCATTTTCAGGTTCATTCTCTCTGATGGACACTGTTTTCTCAAAGCTGTACTCAGCTCCTGATATAACCGACATATTACTATCTACTGAAAGAACATCTATCTGTTCACAAGTTGAGTCATGTGACACCTGAATGAAGCTGTCTGAGCTAATGAGCTCTGATTTTTCAGACATTAAACATGGAATGGGACAACTCACATCAGAGGGACCTGCTAATGCCTGAGTGGTAGTATCCTGGGTTTGATTCATGCCATGAACGGATTTGACATCAACATCACCTGAAATTGAGGCCTCAGTCTGAAGTGTAGGGTTTGAAACATCTTCAATAACGTGTCGAGCAGCTTCCGCAACTTTTCTGTGTCCAGCTTGAATTACATCTTCAGGCACCACAGGCGCATCCTCACTCTCTGAATCTATCAGGTCAACATCATATCCATACAGGACTTTATAAAGTCGAGTGGAAACTTCATCAATGTGTCTTCTCGCTAGTTTGGTCTGCGTGGATTCTGGGATGGAACCAGCTGTAGGCTGAGCAGGCTGTTCACTAGTTGGTTGTTGTGTCAAGGAATTAAACTCCATAGAAAGTTTCCTGAAGTCTTGCTCAGCTTGATCACACTCAATCAAGCTATCTCCAAAATCTGTCATAGACAACGGTCGACTCTCGCATACACCTGTTCGAGAGCTATTGGACAACTCTCGCCAAGATAACGGTGACAAGTAATGAGCATCGCTTTCAGAATGGGTGGTTTGTAGACACTCCAAGCTCCACTCCTCTCCCCCCTCTGCGCCCTCGGCTCCCTCTGCTCCCTCTGTGCCCTCTGCTCCCTCTGCTCCCTCTGCACCCTCTGCTCCCTCATATCCAGCAGGTTCCTCATCATCACACGGTTCAACAGTGGGGTAAGGAGGTGGAGAAATCTGGGTGCCTAACATGGGTACCCCTTTGTACACAGGACTTATCACATGGGATCTGAGGCTGTAGGGGGAGGTGCGGTACACTGTGAAGAAAGGACTTACTTGTTTATAACTGCTTGTGTGTACTGTGTCTGTCAATTCCTCGTACACTCTTTGTGATGAGCTGTGAAAAAAAAGAGTTTTTCAATATTCAGTCACTGGATGGTCGTCGTAATGTGAAAAAATAGCAGCTGATAAGTCTAGCATTACTTCATATTGTCACAAACCTAACATATCAATACAATATAACTCATTTAAGCCAGATAAACTTAAAGGACCAGTGTGTAGGATTTAGTGGCATCTAGTGGTGTAGTTGGGGATTGCAAAAATCCAAAAACGTAAGGTGGGTGAGGTCACATGAATTAAACTTTCTACATAACTTACTATGTTGTCTCCATCTCTTTTTGTAGTTTCTCTTTCTGGACATTTCTGAGAAGGCCTGTTGCTGTGGAATCTGTCTCTGATCTTCCTGTTGTGTCATGAAGCGATGACAGACTGGAGGACAGATCCTCTGCTGACACCATGGGCACGTCTTGTCCCGAGCCTGGACTCCTACGTGTGGTCTCTGTACGCCTGCCTGGTCTGGGGCTGTCAAAGTCCTCATGAAGGGCAGAGAAACCTGGGAAAAGATACAGTGCAGGCAAACATGAAAGTGTTTATGCTAAGCGATCAGAACTTTCCACAAAGATATAACAACCTAAACATCAGTTGAGGTTGTTGTTGCTTAAAGTTAACATTGGCCTGTGTACCTTCACTGTGATCCAGTGCTATGGTCCGCTCTATTTCTGCATAGGTATGTGAAGACGTCTCATCCTGAGTGGACTTGATTATCTTGGTTTCAATTAGATGAACAATGTCCATTCGGTTGATCTTAGTCAGTCTTTTGATCAGTGTTGTTTCTGGTGACACAGAAAACAGACTTAAAAGTTCCACTCCACTTGTTTAAAATGGAACAATTATGAATGATTTGTACCTTACACATCACTAACCTGCGCCATGCTTTCCCTCCCTCTCTGCCCAGAGTCTCAAAAGGGCATGGCTTTGGTCTTGAAGTGAGTTGGGGTTTTCAATCCTTATCAGGTTGATCCTTTCCTCACTGAAGTCCAGTTCTCGTGCCAACTCTGTGGAGAAAAAGAATATATAATGACTATGACGGTCCGATGATGCATTTGAAAATGATGTTTTTTGAGAGCATGGCAGCAAAAATTAAGTAATAATGTAGATTTCAACTTTGATAGCTTGATCACTGCTACTAAGGTGTGACTCACCAGTCCAGCTGAAGCCCAGATGGTCAGCTATAATGGCCAACCGTTGCTCTTTTCTCTCTTCTTCATCCTGTGGATCTACTGCAAATACCACCAGACAGCCATGAGCGGTCAGAGCCGCAAGGTATACCATTTCAAGTTACATTCACAAACAAAACCGGAAAAAAAAGTCTTCACTGGCTTTCTTGACAGTTTTTTTGTTAATTCATGATATCAAATTAAGGAATTGTAACCGAGAACACGTACATAATATGTCTGAAGATTGGTTGTGATAGATCTTTTAGTGACTCTATGATTATAAAATATACATTTCAGTCATTAGAAAAGTATTGACAGTACATGTGATGTTTAAATAATTACTCTTTAATCTTTAAAACATTTTAATCACTAAGTTGTTTTCACAAGTTCCATAAAGCCTTTAAGTCAATCTTGAGATTTTCAGCACACATAGAAGGAAAGGGACACGCCATTACGAACACAAACACAGCGCAAGTGACACAGCCACATGGATTCTTCAACTACAATGGGGCTTTACTACAAGAGACAGAGAGGCAGCACCTTTACAGCTACAGTGTACTAACGAGGCACAAGAGATAGAGAATAACCCCTTAAACTGGGGGGATACCTTGACTTTGGGCTTTATCGTCTGGGATTCGTTGCATCTGTGTCTCAACAGGGTCGTCCCACAGTGGTCTAATGGGAAAGACGGCTCCTGAGGGAGGGAACTGCATCTCTGGGAAAGTTTCTCTTTCTATGATTGATGGATCGATGAGACTGCTCTCATCATCTGAGTTGGCGGCTGCAGCCTCTTGATCTTTCTCTGCCTCTGCCTGTGCCAACCTTGCCACAAGTTTTGCCGCTTCATCACTTATTTCTTCAAAGAACTCAATGGACTGTTTGCGTGACTGACTTTTCTCTTTAGTGGGTGTTGATGCATGAGATGACTGACCACTTTTGCCTCGGACTGGCAATCTGGACTGGAAGCTCTTAGATTTTGCTGTCTCAGCACTCTTTTTAGGAGATGGCCTGGTAGACTCCCCTTCACAGAAGCTCTTGGCTTTGGAAGATGGTGTCTTGGTTTTGACATTCACAGAGGGACCTGCATCTGTCTCAGATTTTCTCCTTGTATCCTTTTTTACAGGAACCTTAAGCTTTTTGTCTTGGGTCGATTCAGCACGCTTGACAGTAGAATCAGGCTTTAGAGAGCTAGCCTTGATGGGAATTCTAGATTTAGAATCAGAAGTAAAGGAGGGCTCTTTTTTCAAAGTGGATGAGGAGGAGGTTGCATGAGATGGAGAGGAAATTGTGGATTTACCCCGACCTTGAGGAGCAGCCTTAGCTTGTGTTTTTACTGGAGTCTTTTTAACACTACCGGAAGCACTTTGTTTGGACTTGCTTGTTTGTTTGGGGGCTTCTATCACTGACTGTGGTTCCTCTGGAGAAGAATCAGAGGACTCTTGGCCCTGCTCAGAGTAAACTGATCTAGTGACTGTAGTTTCTGCTGTCTGTACATTTGTTATCATTTGGTCAGGGGAACTTGTGTCTAAATCTAAGCATCCTTCATTTACATTTTTTTCTGTTTTAGTCTCTAGATCTTCGGGGGATGTCTGATCTTTCTCTGTAGGTTTAGCTGAAGCTGAAATGCCCATTTTTGGGATTTTAGATTTGGAGGCATCAGCTTTAGAAGCTGGCTGATCACCTTCAGGTGGAGACTGAGGCTGAGAATCAGTTGTTTCTTTTGGTTTCTCAGTCTCCTCTGTCTTAACCTCTAGTGTTAGATTGAGGCCAACTTCAGGTTCTGCTGCTGGTCTCTCAACTTCTTGCCTGGCCTCTTCCAAGAGAGGCTCCTCTAAAGGCTGTTCACCTATCTGGAAAAAGGCAAATCCACCCGCCTCTTCCTCATAGCTCCTCTTAGTCATGTCAATAGCACCACTTCGGGTCATCTCAAAGAGCTTCCCTTCTTGGAATAGAAAAGGGTTGGGCTCACTGGTAGGAGTACTCTCTTCTGTTGGTGTTCTACCAGGTGTTGTGTCTGGAGTTGCTTGCAGAGACTGACGGTCCACAACCAGATTCAGTATCTTCTGTTCCTCCTCTTTGACACGAGCTGCAAAAGCAGCATCATCCTCCCGAATGGCAGACCATGAGTCAGTGTCTACCCTTGCAGTAACACCTTTTGACTCAGTTCTGGGAGGTTCTAGTGCCTCCTCCTCCTCCTCTGTGTCATCATAGATACAGACCTCTGGTTTCGACATTTCCTTTGCTTGATCTGTGGCAGCAGTTGCACTGAGTCCATCCTCTGGTGCTCCTGTATGCACCTTTTGATCTCCTTTCACTTCGTCTGTTACATTGTTACCTTGTTTTAGTGTACTATTCTTTTGACTGGTAACGCCTAAATCTTGACCATCCATATGTTCTCCTTCGTTTTCTTTTGACTTCCTTAAGCTCTCCTCCTTTTGCTCATCAGTCCTGTTTTCAGCGTTTGTTACACCCTTTTTGGTAGTACTGTCTTTATCAGCAGGAGTCAGGACTCTTTGCTCCTGTGCGGTTTCCTGTTTGGATTTTGACTGATGCTGGTCTGAGACAGAGTGAGGTCCCTCTGAAGTGACACTGGCTGTTGTTGTTGTGTTCTTGACCTCTTTGCTGTGGGATCCGTCATGCAAACCTGCTGAAAAAGGAGAGGGAGGTTGTACTTTAATATGGGGATCAACAAATAGAGCTAATTTTGAATCTTCAGCGGGTCTATTGAGCCCACATTCACTTTGCGAAAGCTTCTCACTTGTGGGCTCTAACGTTTCAAAGCTGTCATCCCCTATTTTGGCATCTGCTGAGGGACACAAATCTTTTCTAGAGTTCTTTTTGCTCCTTGCATCTTGTTCCATTTCATCAAATGTTTTTATTTTGGCTGCCATCTTAAACATCTCCTCCTCTGGAGTGATTTTTCTCTTAGCTTCATAGCTGTCTGATGTATCCTCTTCTTCTGGATCTTCTGGGATGACAGCCGGTTTGGATGGAACAGAGAGGAATGTATGGTCTGGGGGTTTGGGGTTTACCTCATAACTTACCTCTTCAGAACTAGGAGTTTCAGGGGAGAGGGGACTCTTACCGGAACTTGTCATCTGAGATGTCTGCTCACAACTGTCATCATCAGCACTAGCCTCATGGTCTCGAAGCAGCCTACCACGCAAAGCATCTTGGGGGAATTCTGTAGCTTTGGAGGGCTCTGGATGGCTAGAGGATTTACTAGGTAGACCTAGAGCTGATGGGAAAGATGGGTGGCTTTTTTGCTCTATGGGGCTGTTCTCTAAGGAGTCACGAGGAGGGGATTCCTTTGTTGGGCTAGGTTCAATAGAGTCTGGGGACTTATGGGAGGAGTTTTCTTCCAGAGGACTACCCTCTAGAGAGTCTCTGTGGCTTATTGTCAAAGAGTCATCAGCTAATGGACTGAGAGCATCTGAGTCTTGTCTTAAAGGCAGCTCTAAACTTTCATGACGCTGAGATGAGGATCTAGAGGCTGGAGAACCAACTAAAGACAATGCTAGCTGGCGATCAGGGCTTTCGTCATCACTAAGAAATGTTTCTACAGTCTCTGAAATTCTCTTTGTAAGCTTTTGTGGTTTAGATGGCTTAGACTCGCTCCTCCTAACAGATATGGACTCACTTGTGGTGTGGTCATCTGCAGCCTCGCTGGAAGAGACAGGGAGGGTCATTTCTGTAGATAGTTGGCCACCAGTGGTCCCTACACCAGAGTCTCCAGACTTGTCTGTATCTTTACTTTCTTTTTTGACTGTTGTGGCAGTTTCTGTCAAAATTGTAGAGGACTGCAGTCCAGGTTTGGGAGAAAGACACATACTTTCTGGGCTTGTGCCTGGAGTGGCTAGACCCTCATGTTTGTAACTGTCCTCAGAGCTCATATGAGGGGTTCCATCTCCAGAACTGGCACTTAGTGAGTCTGCCGCACCCTCATGTTTTAAGCTGTCAGAGCTATCATCAAGGCCACCATTTCCAAAGTCTACAGTCTCAGTTAGCTCTGAATGGGCAGCAGTAACTGACTTGCTTTCTTTTTCTCTGTCTTCCTGAGGGGTCTCTTTCTTGCGAGGTTTGGAATCCAAAGATACTTCTCGTTCTTGAGAAAGGTGTGAAGTTACTGCTTTGGTCGTGGATTTTGACTTGGTGGTTTCTGATTTTATGGTTTTCTCTGATCTTGACGTTGCTGTTGTTTTGAGCTCAAACAGCCCAGACTTTCTCTTTGAGGGGTCCTGCCCTGTTTGGAATGCTTGCATCAGCTCTTTGACTGACATGGTCTCTTCAAGTTTTTCAGATTCAGCTTTGGGGGATTTCGGGGGGCCCTGTTTTGCTTTAGGGCTTTCTTTGGCTTTTGAAGACGGTTTGCTCAAAACAGGCAAATGCGGAGGCTTACTTCCAGTGACCTTTTTGCTCTTTTGCTCTGCCTCTACTTTCTGTTGTAAGGCTTTGACTTTGTCCTTTATTGACCCGATGGGAGTTTCTTCAACCACTGGGGATACAGGTGATGTTGGGGCATGGGTTGTAGGCACACTTAGAAGAGCACCTGCATCTGTTGATTCCTCTGCCACACTGTGGTCTTTCCCCTTTCTTCTGACTGGCTTTTTAACATCACCAGCAGCTGTTTTGTCATGCACTTTGGTTGGAGTTGTTGGTTTTGCACTTTTGCGTAGCACAACATCAGTGAACCTTTCTTGGACAGCTGGCTCTTTCTTAGCTTTTATTTTGGAGCCTACAGGTGCATCCAGGAGGTATTCTTTAAGGTCACCACTGTCCTTTATGGCTTTAGGTCTGGGAGCCCCTCTGTTAGTTCTACTTTCACGTAAGACAGGCTCTTGAATTTCTAAGGCTGCCATCTTTTTGGCCTCCTCTATCTCACTGTCTGAGAGGAGAACCCACTCCTCGGCCATTCTAGATGCTTTTGCTACCTCCTCTGCTGCCTCACTCTCATATGTTCCACTCCTCAGTATCTCACTGACTTTCTCTAGGTCCTCTTTGACTTTCTCTAAGTCCTTCTCCATTATTTCTAATGGCTCTCCAGAAACATCCTCAGTCCCTTTCTCTAGACCACACCCTCCTAAAGAAGGGGATTTCTCTGTGGAGTCTGCAGTCAAGATGGCAGTCATTTTGATCAAATCTTGTTTCATCTCTGACACGTCGGATAGGAGGTCTGGTTCTCGGATCAGCTCTGATTTCAGGACTGACGTCCCCGTCTCTTCATCTTCCATATGGAAGAACAACAAGTAAGGAGTAAAGAAAATCAAAAATTCAAATGAAAGGAGACAGACATTGGAGAATGTGATCAGGACAAGATTGGAACACACTGCAGGGATCATAGGACAACAAATTCACAATGGGTTCTACATCAGGGTATCAGAGGAATTGGGCTTATACTTTCATGTCTCTGGGGATCTGTGGTAAAGCAAAGGCTAAATAATACCAATGGGAAATGATATGAGCAGGAAATAACTTGCTTATACACTCAGCGCACCCACACTCACAAGACAAAACTATAGAACAAAACTAAAATACATAAAAAAACTATACCAACTATGAATGACACCAGGTTACCAAGAACCCAACAAGTACAATGGAAAAATGTACAACAAAGAAAACAAAGAAACAACATCAAAACATCTCAAGATTGTTTAGATGTATGACAAATGTCAATGTGACAGGTGGAAATGGCTTGAAAACAACTTACTGAATACTAGTTGCATCTATCAAAGAAAGCCAGTGATAACTTATACAACATATGATGATTTGCCATGCATTTCATTCTACACAAAGTACATCATTTACTTTCACAGAATGTAAGGAAGATCTTTGAAATACTAGAAAAAACTGCTGGAGGGGGACATTTTTAATTCCCTTTGCCCTCCATTCAGCCTCATGCTTGACTAAATATTTTCAATATAGATAAAATGAAAACTGAAATAAAAAAAAACTGTGCACAAACCATGGTGTTGTGAGGGTACGTTCCAAAATAAGCACACCAACAAAAGGACAAACAAATGCTCAGTAACAAGACATTACATGTAATCATTCAGACATACAAGCACACGCATACACATTTATGTAAGGCAAGTTATTTCCATGCAAAGCAAAGGGGAGTGCAGATGGAAAGGTCCCGGTGGAGAGTGAGTAGAAAGTTCAGTGTACTGATTAAATCCACAAGTAGTGGAAAAGAGATGTTCATGATCAAGAGCTGCTTGTGAAAATGTCTTCATTCAGTAATGTGGTGAGTTGTGGTGAGTACTGCCATGATAATATCAGTATTATCTATATTAAATACTCACATTATATATTTCTCTTGAAAACATGTAATTTTAAGAAATAACATATCATCCATGTAGGTACTGTATAGTTCATGTATGCCATGGGTTGTTGTATTGTGGGGTTAATTTAAATGTTAAAGTTCAATGTAAACCGGCAAATACAATATTATTTGCCGGTTTACATTTTAGTAATTTTCACACAAATGCATGAACGAGGTGAGAAGGGTAGAAGAGGAAAGATTCAGAAAGACTGCTTTACCATTACACTAGAGAGGACTACAGGAGGAATACTAAGATTCTGGCTTCTAGTGCACATGGGTGTAAAGGACTAAGGTTTAGGATTTGGGTGAACAGAGGTGCTAGCTCAGCTGTGGTACAGCATGGCATAAACTGAGAGGCTATAGCATTATTAGGAAGAGGAAGGCAGCATCAGCAACTAGAGAGCAGGTGTCCTTCATCCTATCATCTCCAAAGCTGATCTTCCCTTCCCTTCTACTATATGATGGCTACAGTTAGTTAAGAGTGTCTCATCAACCTAACTAGTACACAGTCTGCCTTAATGTCATTTAAAGTTGTACTGACGTACATTTAATCTATACTGTACATTTACCAAATGCCTGGCTCCATAAACACTGTTTGTTTGTTTGGACCCACTACACTACCAAACAGGCACACAAAAAGAAAATGGCACTGTGACTGTATTAGCACTAGTGCCAGCATTTGGCCAGCTTTTGTCACACAAACATCACCACAGTATGAATGAGTGTAATTTTCATGTACATACGTAGATGGCAGTGTCTAACTCTTTCTCCATATGTCCAATCTCAAATTGTGAAGGGGAAAGAGTTAAATTGAAGACAGGCAGAGGGGTGAAATCAGAAAAAAAAAAGGAAAGCAAAAAGTGAAGTTAAGCCTCTGGAGAAACAGAACATTGACATGGGGAGGTGCAGGTAAGGCCTTTGTGTTTGTTTGACGAGACAAGAATAGATGAAGCTTAAAGGGCTTTGATAAGATGTGTATGGTCTACACTTATTAAGGGCTATGCTGTATGAGTCTGACTATTCCTCTGTTTTAACTTTAACTAGACAATAATCACCCATATATTTCAGTATTTTTCTCACATTAGTTTGATTAATAAAGACAAGCATGCATGCAGAATTATTATAGAATAGCAAGTATTTAGTATGTTATAGAAAAGGAAGGCAAACATGTCTTACATTTCTCTAGCGTTCTGCTGGTCTGGAAAAAAAAACATGGAAAATGTATCACAGTTAGTCTTTTTCATCCTCTGTATGTACATAACTACTGCTACTATCAAAACTGCTAATTCAGGAAAAGAACACAAAGGACACACAGAACACAACATCAAAAATGAGCTACGCCACTGACAAAACCTAAACTAATCTACTACGATAAACAAAAGCTATCTAAAATAGAACATTTGACTACTTGTGTTTAGTCCTGATGATAAGACAGTGGACAGGATAGGTCAGCAGAGCTAGTTAGTAGAAGAGGGTGGAAGAAGCGGTGGCTGCTTTTACCTCTTCCTCTTGCTCTTGGTCTGAATCGGACTCCTTTTGAGAGCAAGAAGCAGCGAGAAGCAGAAAGATGTACAGATAGAAACAACAGCAACATTAAAGAGGGGGAAAAAAAGACAGGGGCCAATGTATGGTTACCATAGAAACAAAGACAACAAGTCAGTGTGATTTCAGGGAAAGTCACAGTGGTCTTTAAAGCTGCATTAGGCAAAGATTTTGGCTGTTAAAACAGATTCATGTTTTTGGCCTGCAACATGTAATATTGTCCAGTACGGCCTTGTAGATGGCTCACTGGGTACAAAGATCATTTTTACAGTAAAGTAGCAACCATCACTATAAAACAGTGGCTGCTCATAGCATTCTCACAGTACACTACTTTGAATGTCAAACATAAGAAATATCAAATAAGATAATAATTGCAGTTAGTGTGGTATATTAGTATGTATTACAGGGAAAACAGGCTCAAGTTTGCATTCTAGTCCAGCTTATAAAAAATTAAAGATTCTTGTTGTAGTGCTTCTCATGTTAAATTACAGCTGCCAGCCAGGTTTACTTACAACAATAAGATACGCAACAGAAAGAGTCCTTTGCTGAGTAAAAAAACATCATCAAGCTCTTACCTTGCAGTATGATGGGAGGGTGATGTTGAGGTTGCATATGGCATTCTGGGTGAGTGACCTGTAGTTCCTGGGTTCTTTCATAAAGGACAGACGGCCGCATGGCTCCTGAGTGTTGTCTCTGATCTGTAAGAGTATTAGTCATTTGAGTTAGACCGGAATAATTCAATATAATGAATTATTGCTGATGTCATTGTGAAATAAACAAATCAGTAATAGTGCTCACTTTGATGAAGAGTGCTAGTCTGTTCTCCTTAAAGGCAAAGAAGCTGAAGAGATGGTGCTGGCCACTTTTGGTAAGTGGAACAAGGTTTCCAAAGCAGTCTGCATAGATGGGTTTGCCTTCGAGTACCTGGGAAATATAACAGACAGATGAGTACAGTACAAGGGCTAAATAACAAATAATGATACACAACAAACAAAGAAAAGAGCCTTTAAAAACTTAAACTCATCTCTAAATGACCATTTTCAAAATCAAAAGTCAGTCAGAACTTTTTGAAAAGGAAGTTTCCTAAAATAATCATTTCGTCCATGAGGCTAAATTGCTCAATCTCAGCTTCTCCAGAGGACTTCCATCATGGCATCAGCTGTGGTTAATGAGACACTCCGCTCTTCTTCCTCACCTCTACGTCTCGGCTGCGTGCCACCTCGGTGAAGTTCTCCTGCTGCTCCAGGGTTTTGTCGATCTTGTCGTCCGTCATGCAGAAGCAGCGCAGTCTGGCCTCGATGGGATCATGGGTCTTGGCAAAGATGACAAACTTGGCCATGTATGGGACGCAGATGATCTCTCGGTACACCTGAGTGGAGAAGTTGACAGATTCCTGGACTTGTCGACAGTCTATCAGCCAAAATCTGGAAAGCAGGTGGGGATTGGAAAGAACCAGTGAAGTTGGGTATTTGTTGGCTGTTACATCTGAGTGACTTTAAATCAGTAGTTAATCCAACAATAGATTCTTTTTTGTGTTACCTGGCAGACACATTGGTGGTGAATGAGACACAGTCATTGATGAATGTTAACGGGGTGGTTCCTGTTATGTCCTCCCATTGAGCAGGCGTCGTTCCTCCTGCACATGGACACAAACATATTATAATGTGAGCATGTGTCTGGTTGGTCTATTAACATGTGTGTGTGTCTTTATGTGTCTTCGCTAACCAGTGATACTACAAAGTAGTCGTAAGGTGGGGGTGTCCCCTCCGAAGCCATTGAGGACCGGGTCGGAGTTGCTCTTGGGGACAGGGATGGTCATGGTGATGGGTTTATGGAACTTCCTCCTGCGGGGTTCCAGAGTGACGATGGGACTGAACGTGGCCTTGTTCCCCAAGATCTTCCTCACTACATCCAGATTCACTGGCTGGGCCTGGGAGGGTAGAAAGACAACACAACGGCCATAGCTTTTACAAGCAGAGAACTTACCACTGTACCAGGGTTGTTAACTGACTGACTACAAGCTATAACGTACTACAACCATCTAACCTAACACTCTGGGCAGAAGTATGGACTTGGAACCCAAAAGTACATTCCTTTTAGCAGGAAACAGTATAGACCATCTCTAACTTGAGAATTTTTACAGTGGATTCAGCCCTTCATCTCCTAAATGTTACCCCTTTTAGCCCTGTTAGCTGTGTGGTATAAGGCTTATAAAGTAGGTTGTTCATCAGTTGGTTGATCCGCCAGTTTCTTTTAAACTATTCAATGAATTGCCATGAAACTTTGAACAAATATCCTTTGTCCCAAGTGTATGAATCCATAAACACTTTGCTGATCCACTGACTCTTCATCCAACACCACAAGCAGTTCAAAGAGGGTAGAAACCTTCATGGCTCCTGGACAGTCTCTAACAACTTGTTGATCTCAACTTTTAAATTTGGTACAGACACTCGTGTTCCCCAAAGGTTGAACTGTTTGATCTAGAACCATCAGTAGTTTAAACTTTTCCTCTGTATTTCATGTAGGAATCATACTGTCTGATCTTTACCTAAAACATTTTAAACAAATTCTCACCACAATCTTCTGCAGTATACCATGATAAGACAAATACAATAAAACAGGTAAGTGTTTGTACCAAAGGGGGATCATAGACTACACTGATGCTTTTGTCAATTACCTGCAGTCCGACCCTGATTCTCTTGGTGAGGGCCCCCTCAGGAAAAACTGCCTGTACTTGGGGCACAACAGTGCTGCTCAGGATGCCTCCTTCAGGACCAATCAGATTACTGTCCTGCTTGATGCGTGACACCACCGCAAAGTATTGTGGGAAATCTCTGGTGATAATGCGGCAAACACGCTTCCTCTCCAGCTCTTCTGGCGTGTCCAGCTCTGGAGGAGGGGGAGCAGAAATGGACACATGTCAGAGACATTCATGTAGGAATGAAGATATACTTTGTGGGTCTGCACTGCTGGTGCACCATCAGAGACTGACCCTCATCCATGCCGTTGAGTATCTGGTTGAGTTCCTCTTGGGTGTGCTCACAGTGATGCTCCTTCCAGCTCTCTCCAGTCTCGCTCCTCAGGATCACCAGCTCCCTCTCTTTCCCCCGCAGGGCAGCAAAGTGGGGGATCTCCACAATCACAGGACTGGAGGGGTGGAGTATACAGCATGTTATGGATGATAACAGTGTGTGATACAGTTAGCATTGGCTTCTCACTCCTAATACCAATAGTAACTGTTGGTTCTGGTCTGCATGTCTGCGCTCCAGAGGCTGTATAGCTGGTAGACTGTGTATTGACTGTGTCTGAACAGCATGGTTTAAATGACTCTGGCTGCATCGACACAATCCAGGTGGATTCATTGGTAGTGTTTTTGAACTGGGCTAATTCTACTGTTAGCCTGTTTAGCATCAAGACAACTTCCCAGATTTCTACTGCTTTTTAAAATTATTCAGGAGATGAGTTTATTAATGTATCAGTATTGAGCTGTCACTTTAATACTTACCTGATGTGTATAGTAGCTAGTTACAACACATGTATAAGAAGCATGCTACAACAACAATCCAACATGGACAAACAAACACAGCTATTAAAGCAGATCTGCTGATATTTTCATGTGATATTTACTGGGTTCTTTGGCCTGACAGTACATGGTAACATTTTATATTTAACATGTTATTTCAAAGCACTTTGGTCGCCCTTCAGTGTGTCTACGTATAAAGAATTCTTATAATCTGACTATGTCCTTTAACCCCCTTTACTTTTGGCTCAAAATGGTAAAAAAACAGGAAAACATTCATCATGTTTAAGCTTCACAATTAACTTTAAATTTGTCATTTTCCTGCTAAAAGCTAAGATAACGTTCAGAACAATTACCAAAACTTTTGAGTGTGCTAGTTTCAATTGGTAATTTACACTTACACCAGCATAAACCACATCGTGCAGTCAAATTTCACTCCTAGATACTCACAGGCCACACAACCATTTAAATTTCACACAAAAATGAAATAACAAACTTCTTCTAACACATTTATCAACTAAACAGGAAGCAAAAGACAGACACAGAAATGGAAAAGGCTAAGCAGAAAAGAGATGGAAGAAAGGAAGAAACAGCAATGTGATGTGTAGAGGTACCAGATGAAGGGTACAGGACACTAGTGCAAGCATGATAGGAGACTGACAGCAGGACAACATAACATCAGATGGAGGGTTTGTAAAAGAAAACACTGAGGCTGGCATCCATGGATTGTTTCATATGCAAAACCGTTGATTTGATTTCCTCCCTACCCAAGGAACTTTGTCCCCGGCGGGCCGAGCTGGAGGATTCTGCTAACCAAACTCTCGCCCTCATTAAGAGGTGGAGGTGCACTGGGGAGGTGGAGTTTACTGTGTGATCGACCAAGCATCCGTACGCAGCAGTGAGGAAGAGAGAGCACACACAATGTTTCGGTTGGGTGCAAAAGAGGAACCTTGGTGGACTGATGTGAGAACAGATCATTAACTGTGTAACACTGTGGTCATGTTAACTGCACGTCTCTGCAGACCAAAAGTGTTCAAAATAAAACAAAACAACACGATAAAAACATGAATAATTATATGAATGAATACATGAAAAATCATCTTCTTTTCCTTATTACTAGTTTTTATTTTAAGATAAGCCTCATGTCAATCATCGAAGAGGGCGGAGCCTTGATGTAATTGGTTGTTGTCTTTTGAATAAGCGACAAGCCAATGATGTGGTGACAAAAATCAAATTAAAAACTGCTTCAATAAATCAAACTGACTTGCAATAAACTGTTATTGTGAGAATAAGCAAGATGAAATAAAATCTCATAATAGTTAACTGAAATGTCAACAGGTGTTCACAACTTCATGGTTATATAGATTTGACTGTATTTATCCAGACAATTATTTAAATAAATATGATACATTATTAAATACATTTAAAGAAATTTTATTTTAATAATAATAATTGTATTTAAATAAAGTTTGAACACTCTGGGTGCCTGTACTGTATATGTCTTTGATTTTACAGGCCAGTAAGGACTGTTTCAAATATACTGTAGAAATGTTCCAAATGTTACACTACGACAAATAAAAAGTCATAATTCACATTCATAATGGGACCAATTATGTGAGTTAAACACTCAAAAACTAAATATAATAAGCAGAATAACATATTTAGTAGCTTTGGTCAGAGAGAACCTCTGTCATGTGAGCGGTGGACGGTGATGGATGGAAACTCATAATGTTTTTATACGACACTAAAACTTTACCAGCAGAGGGCAGAATCTGAGGCCACATATCAAATCAATCATGGTGCAATATACTGCAGGTGGAGTTAATAAGAAAGGCTTGTTTTCATTGAGGGTTAGGGATCAGGTTTAAAAAAGAGTTAGACCGGCAGCTGTTATGAAAGAAAACAGAGCATGCTGAAGAGCAAAGATTAACAGATCCCTGGTGCTGGCAGGAAGCGAGAGCAGATACGGAAACAGTTTTAGTAATGCAGAGGCAGAGGAGAAATTAATCTGAAAGAAAAGGGGCAGCAAGTTGTAAGCTTCTCATTAAAGATGAATGTAGAGGTAGTGGACTACAGGTCTGACCTCCTCTTTCTGTTTTATCATTCCTCTATGTTTCCTCTCACTCTCCCTCTTTCACTAGAGATGCATCTTTAACGTACGAAACACGTTCAAATCTAATCTCTCATTTAATTGTTGTAGAATATCCAAAACATTCAGTGCAGGTCCCAGTACAAACTACCATTAACTAGCGGTGACATGGTATTACACCTCCATGTATCAATACATGTACCTCCTGGTGTACCTGCACTTTTTTCTACCTCTCTGTCTTAACCCTGTACATCCATTCATTCCATCATCCATCCCTGAACAAGCCTTACCCGAGGAACTGGGCTCCAGAGGGCCCCACCTCAATGAGCCTGCTGGCCAGGCCCTCGCCCTCCACCATCGGGGGCATGGTGGCCAGACGGTGCCTCTTCACCAGCCGGCACGTCACCCGCGTGGGCGCGCTGCACTTCCTGGGCGGGATGATGATGCGCAGGCCGTTGTGCCGGCAACCGCGCATGGCTCCGCCCCTGGCATCCACCATGAAACTGACCAGGAAGCTGAGGTGAAGGAGGAGATGTTTGGACAAGTTAAAGACATTCATCATTGTTCCATTCAGTCATGAGAACTTAGACACCAAATCTACTGGTTAGACTGTTACATCAGCAGTATCTCAAAGAAGAAAATTAAGAATTAGCAGCTGTCTGAAGTTTTTAAATGACAAAGGTTGAACTTGAAAGTTCGCTTGACAATCTTCACTCATAGTTCATTCACTCGCTTGTTCTGGAGCTTTTGACCACATAAGACGGTCTTCATCAGCAAAGAGCAGTTTAGTGGAGACTATTTTCTGTCCTGATGTTCCAAGACAACTGCGAAAAAGTAATGCTGATGAAGACAGTGTGGTCGAAAGCTCCAGAATGAGTGAGTGGACTCACTGTCAACTATAAGACTTGACAGCAGATAAAGCTAGCAACATCCATCAACTTTATGGAGTCAATTAATTCATATTTTATGTCTATTTGAGGCAAGCCTCTGTTATGGTGGCCACTGTGGCTAATAGTGGTGAAGGCTATAATGTAAAGTTATGAGTAAGTAGAAGTAATAACTATCTTAAGCTAGCTAACATTAGCTAACATTAGCCACCATATGCTAGTGGTCATAGCAGACCACGTAAGACTACAAAAACTCTGAGTGGACTGAACAGAGCAAATGTGTGTTTTGTATTGCTAATGACTTTTTAACTTGAGGAACAAGGTGGTATTCTATTCTTTGAAAAGTTCTAAAAAGTTCCATTCACTTTAAGGGAAACTATCAAATGCTAATCAGCTCATCCTATTTTATAAGCCGTGTAGACATTTTGTTGATTGGGTGTCTATTCTCTCAACACCGAATGGTCTCAGTGAACAGCGGCTCATTGCACTCAACTTTCTGACTTCATGGATTGACACTTTTTGACCTCACTCCCCGTACAAACTGATAAACACTGTATGCACATGGACCACACATCTCAATGAGGGGGTGTATGGGTGTGATGAGGTGACACCGTGATCTCACCCTGGCTTCAGTAAAGCAAACATCAGTTTTTAAAACACACAGACATAAAGACACGCGTTATTGAATTCAGCGACACGACCAGCAAACTGTTAGAAGACACACACTGTTGTCCTCAGCGGTTTAACGTTTTTCCTGCATATGGTGTAGAATGATATTTATTGGATATAATAACACTGTGTCAAAATATTCCTCAGGCTTACATTAAAAGGTTGGTGGGTATGTTAGTGGAAATGCACAATTCACAAGACATTGTATGAAATCAACAAACATGTCCTCAACGTTCACCGCCTCTTTGTGCCCAGAGATCCACAATTTAAGGTTTGTTTTGCTTGACTCATGTGGAGATATAACGTGGAACTCGGTCAGATTAAAGTGATTCGACACATCGTGAACCCAAAGAGAAAACGAATGAGGCGATGTCTGTTGAGGACCGCGACATGTAACACCTCTCCACCAGGAGAGCACACTGTGAGGGGAGGAAGAACATGATGACGATGAGGAAAGTGATTAAACCAAGGTGCAGAGGGTCACCTGCTGTGGTCTCCATGATCAGGGCACGGAGAGGAATGGCTAAAAACAAACAACCACATCGGACAGAAAGGAATCAAAAGTCAGACAGAGAAAAATCAGACGAAGAAAAAGAAGAATCCAGAGAGGAGGAACAGGGCAGACATGAATGTCAGAATAAAAAAAAGAGGTGATTTGCTGTGGAAGCCACGATTTAACATGTTGACACGATAATTCAAACTGAAATACTGACTATGTGCTGTAGGAAAGTGGTGATTTAAATCAGCATTTAAGTAAAAATATGGTACATTTCTTTATGTGCAGCTGCCAAGTGACAGAAAACACTCCACCAACACACTCTAAGCACTAGGACATATCAGATTTTAGATGAAAGTGAATTAACTAATTAAAAATGCTATAATTAAATGCAATCAAATACTTGAAAGAGCAGCTCAGCCATCAGGACCTTGATAATTTTGGGTTAATAGTTAATGCATATTCATAAACTGATGAGCCGTTTCAGTCTGTGCAGGAATATTCAAACTGTGCATTTTATCCTGAGCCCACACGCAGTACGTGTTCAGTGTAACATTTTTATTGTTTTGTTAATAATAACTCCCCCCCAGTCTTACAGTACATACCCAGAGTGAATGGGGCTGGAGGATAAAGCCACATTGTCCAGGTTCTCTGTGCCCCAACTCAGGCGGTATGAGTCCCTCTCGTTCTCTCTGCTAAGTGCTGAAACCTGGAATCAGACAAAGAACCTCTCATTAGATATCAGTGATTATTGAATGTAGCAATACCAATTAAAGAATGATGATGCTCAGTCATTCATGTGACAGTAGAAGTATGAAGCCATAGGCAACCGGACTTTTCAAGTCATCCATCATGATTCATTAGTTCTACTGATTGGTGGTATAACCTCTGTGTGTGACTGTGTTGACCGTGTGCTGTACCTGGTGACAGTTGAGCATCTCGTCCATCATGCCTTCATGTTTAGGGGAGTAGTAGCTGTGGTGGGTGGGTGTGAAGGATCTGTCAGAGCTGGAGCAGAGGACAGAAAAAACAGGTTTAACACAAACAACAACCTCACGGGAACATTGGAATAAAAAGACTGACAGCACCTAACGCGCTAATCGACAAAACTAGCCGCACTAGCAGCTGTGTACTACCGTAAGGCCGTATTTAAACACACTTAAACAAAGCTAAACATTAGCATGCTAACATACTCACACAGCTAACATTTGTTAACATTTGTTAAAGAGGAGCTGAGGCTGATGGGAATGTCATTAGATCTGCAGTATTTGGTCATAGATGAATGAAAAGGGGCGGGGGGGTCATTAGGATTCATCATCTGGGGACAACGAATGTACAAAATGTCAAAAAGTTCAATGTCCAGAGTGTTAAACTGGTTATCTCATCAGTGCTGAAGGTTTAAAAGGCCAGATGTTGGGCCAGCGTCAGCACATACCTTTGCATTCGACTATGGAGGCATGAGAAGGGAGACCAACGATGAAGTATGAGCAGAAGGAGGAGGTTGCAAAACACACACATACACAAACACAGGCGGTTAGTTGTCGAGTTTATTGTCCTCCAAAGGACAGACATCATAAGTACATACAGATACACAGACTGGTCATTAGACAGGAACTGGGTCAAAATGGAACCAGATCATCAGTGAAACAGAACCGGACTTTAGATTTTAGAAAACAATGGTTTGCTCTGTGGAGAGATGAGCATTTGTTTGACTATGAAGCAGATGGAAGTAAACATTTGGTCTGAGTCAGATTCAATCCATCCAAAGATTTGTTTTTTTCTAACAATAGAAAATACTTTTCACTTCCAGGGAGAGTTTTAGTTAGTTAGTTTAGAAAAAAACACACTTAACTGCGATTAGATTGTTCTTGCTGCTTCGTAGCTAACGTGACACAGCCTGACGTACCTGTCGGTGCGTCCCCCCTCCAGGCTGAAGCGGAGGTAGTTCATTCCGTCCAGGTACTGTCCAGGCAGGGAGTCATCTCCCAGCTCTCTCAGGTCCTCGGCCCTCAGATACTCCCCTCCGTCACCGGTCATCGTGTCATCGCCTTAGGACAGAGAAGAGAAGGTGAACTCATGCACAACAACAAAACAAAGATTTTAGGAGTGTCTGGCTATCGTAGTAGTTAAGTCATCTTGTGTAGAGTGCTCCACAGGGGCATTCTATTGAAACTAGCTCAGAACAAGTTTATTTTTTACCTTGGAAAAAGTAGTTAACGAAACAATTCCCACAAGCTGTTTTATTAGCCTTTCATTGTCAACGTCTGCTTCCAAGGTCAAGAACAAACCTTCAATCTCTATCATAACTGATATATTTAAGAACATACATGGAAGAGGCATTCTTGAGATGCTCAAAAATCGAATTTGAACATCTACAATTCTGTGAAAACTTAATTTGCAGAGGAAGATAATGAGATATGATTGACTTTCTATCACAACTTGACTCCTTGCAAATGTGAAAATAGTAGTTTGATGAAGTTTGACTGTCAACTAATTCTAAATTTTGAGGCAGATACGGTCATTGATATTTGAGAGTATGTATGAGTATAAGAAAAGAATCTGAGAACAATACATTATTAATTTATATTCATTTTCTTTACACAACCCATAACAAACATTTACATTTTTCATAAGAATCTCTTCATTTTGTTTTTCAATAATTGTGACATAGAATTGTACTGGGCAGGATATTTTACACAATAATTCCTTCACTACTGTCTGCTGGACAAACTATGGTGGTACTGATGGTGACACTCACTTTCTGCTGACATACACTGAATGAGTTAATATTGGCTGATATAATGTCCTGGTCCACTATAATCATAATCCATTTTCATACTGTGTTTGATGTCAATGTTACTTTTCTACTGAGCAAACTCTCCAGACTTACCAAGCTTAGCAGCTGGACATGATGTCAGCATACTCACCATTCAGTACTATCATCTATTCTACTGACAAACACTGATGTTAGTCTGTGCATACTAGCAGTTAACAGCATGTTCTTTCTGTTTCCCCGTCTGTTTTTTCACATCAAACAGATGCATGTTATAGCAGCATTCTCTATGACTATGTTGTCTGCTGTTCACCTAATGGGCAGCAGGGGGCAGCATCACCATTGGCTGCAGGTTAACCTGGGCCAAAATGTTCTGTATCAGCAGAGGAATGCTGGAGCTTGTGTGGCACATTGACACTGACACCAAAATGTATTTTTGATTTATTTATGCAGTGAAGAAAAAATGTTCTGTATATTTATACAATATACTATTGTCCAATGCTCTCTTGTGCTTTTCCTGCTGTGACAAGTCAAGATAGTCGCTGTCAAAAACAACTACACTGCTCAGACTGTGTTTGTACATTGCATAACCTCCAGAGTGGCAGATGGTGGTGGTGGTGGCAGGTGACACGGCCTGAGAGAGAGTGCAGTGTGCCAGACTGCAGCCATGTGAGATTGTGGTGAATTCTGGAAGTGTAGTTGAGTTTTGGCCCAGGACAGAAAGCATTACGCTAGGCCAGTATAACAAGTGAAAAACATACTGCTGTAAGACAGAGATGTTCTGATGCCATAAGTATACAGGCTACCTGGAGAGGAAGAGTAAAGGAGATAAAGCAAATTTGATATATAATGAATGATATAATAGGACTCATGAGGGAAATCCTTTAGGGTAAACTCAAGTCAGCCATTTTCTCTGCATCACTGGTGACCAAATATCTTATTACAGTTAGTATTGTAGCATGTAACCAGACAGCAATCGCTAAAGGCTCATTCACCATGCATAACACACTACCCCACTCCAAGTTCAGCATGTCTTCACATAAAGCGACGTGCTGAATACCTTCCAGATCCATGAGGTCATCCAAAACATCATCATCAATGGCTATCAGCTCTGTGGGTTGACAGCACAGTCACTCACTACCTTCTCAAATCTACTCACGGCAGAAAATACTTCTGAACTCTCCAAAGGAGGACAGAAATGTACAACATAATGGGGCTTCAAATAGAATAGGACTGAAACTAATGAAATTAAGAGTTTGGGAATGGAATATGATCTAAAACAGGATTTAAATATCTATCTTTATCTAATATCTGTTTGGTCCTGGGCAGGTAGTGACCTGGAACCTGGACAGTGGGTTTATCAGAGCTCTATGGCTGGGCAGTCTTCAGGGAGTTAAACTAAAACAATGAATAAAAGAGGCTAAAAAGCTCCATAGAGCCGAGGGGACTTGTAGAGTCTAGTGTGGTAATTGTCTTGTCATTTCACATTGTTGTCATTCTTGATATAAAATTATTATTAGTGCATCTTTGAGGCAGGGTGAGGCACATTTCATTGGTGATTGTTCCTACTAGCTGTAATGGAAATGTTCACGCGTTGTTGTCAGGAGGGAACCTGTCTTGTTGGATGACAGTAAGCTGATTTGGGCTCAACCACTTAGTCAAAACACACAAACAGGGCTTTGTTGTGGGACTAATTCATCCACAGTGTTGTTGTTGGACACGTGCTCAGAATACTTCAGAGAGATCTCTTTCCATTCCCGGGCTACACTGTGGGTTAATGTTGACAGGCTTTAGCGTGCAACATGACTCACCCTCTTCATCCGAGACATCCAGCACTTCAGTCATGGTCTCTGGCACGTTCAGCTTGTGTTTCTCTGTCACCGTCTGGCAGCATGGGAGGAAGCACATCCCATTAAAATTACATTCACACCACCCTCGGGTTATTAGGTAAACCTGGCTGAAACCAATGAAGTGTAATATAACAGTCCTGCAACAGTGTTACTTTCATAATGTTCAGTTTTAGTTCAGACATTTTTAGAGGTGTTGATTCAACTGTAACTTTTCAACCTTTCTGCATTATACTGAGAGGTGTTTTGAATATTTATGCTCATTGATGAATAAAACGCTAAAAAAAGGGAAAAGGGAAGAAATTTCAAGCTTATACTCGCAATTGCAAAGTAACTGTAACTCAAGTAACTTCATATATGAGTTCTCAGTTTTTATTTATATAGAAATTAAAAGCAAAAATCAATAATAATCTGTTTGGCAGCCTGATGTGATCCAGAGGAAAAACCCCAAACGTCTATGCAAAATCGGGCTCCTAAATTTAGTTGTAAAATTTCTTCCACACACCTGTGTTATGTATGACGACTGTTTAAACTCGTTTTCATAGTGTTAGATATGGTCATTTAAATAATGTTGTAGCAACGTTTAGAGGAAACTAGACATCTACAAATGTTGGTAATAACAGGATGATGGCACATTATTGCCCAATTTCATCATCATAGAATGACCTGACTGAGAGTGAGTTAAATGGGACATCAAACACGTGAATGATGAGAAATTTGCCATCATTAGCTCACATTAGCTACCAAGTATGCTAACATTAGCTACCATGAGATATTGGTGCTACCAGACCAATTAAGGCTGTAGCAGCAGAATTTCTGAGTGTGTTTTATTGTTTATGAATTACACTTTTGATTTGTTAGTAGAAGAATGTTTTATTTATATCATATTTCATGTCTGTATTCTACAACAGTGCACGCCTGGCTCTGAATGGATTAGTGTTACGTTATATCTATCTATGGTTAATTATATTATTATTTGTTTGTTTCCTGTGGATTAGAACATAACCTTCAACTTGGGGAATGTTGATCTCTCCCCGTTAAGATGGAAGACCTAACGGCTAACGGCACTGGCCAGGCTACGGAGGGAGTATGGAGAGCATCATGGCTGTGGATTTGCTGCTGACTTTGGACGTCTTTTAACTCGTGAGAGAGGACAGGAGAGCGAAGGTCTGATGTGTCGGTGGCCTGCGGGCATGGAGGAGGTGGGAGAGAGGAGGATGCTGGCAGGGCTGGCGTCCATCATGAGCAGCTCCTCTCGCCTCCTGCATGAGACTGCGGTGAGGTTGGGCAGCTCCTTCAGCAACAGACTGCTACTCCCGCCATGTAAGAAGGAGCTCTAACCACAGGGCCTTCGTTTCAGCAGCTGTCGGACTTTTTTCTGTATATTTCTTATTTGTGAATAATTTATGATCAACCGTGTGTATATGAGCTACTGTGACAAGTGAATTTCCCCGGTGTGGCATCATTAAAGTTTATCATGTCTTACCTTAACTTGACTTTGATCTGACTGAACTTAAATGTTGTAGCTGTGTGACGTACCGTGGTGGTGGTGATGATCTCCTCAGTGACAACCCTCAGCGTGTCCACCACAGAGATGTATCCAAGCCTCCGAGCGATTCCCAGAGCGGTGTTACCATTCTGAACAAGAAAGCACAGCGAATGAGATGTGTGTCTGTCCATGTGTAAGTGTGTGTGCGTGTTTATGTTTGTTTACCTACCACAGTGACAGCGTTGGGCTTGGCACCATTTTGCAGCAGTACGTTGATGATGTGTGTGTTTCCTTGCTGGGCGGCCTGGTGAAGGGGAGTGTATCCATTCTGAGAGGGAAGAAACAAACGACAGTGAACATGGCTGAATGTGTTCTGCTCTCTCTCTACAACAGCGCATTTGATTTTTGTCATGCTCTGCATACATTAATGTACTGATATGATTCAAAATGAGAAGCAGCATGTTAGAAATAACAGAATAAAATAATAACAAGAGCTTATATCAAGATTTCAAAGGGCTCAGATGATCTTGATTATCTGAGTTTCAGTACCTTGGTCTTGGCGTTGACACTGGCTCCGCTCTGAAGCAGGAAGTTGACCATCTTGGCGTTACCGTAGTGACATGCTACAATTAGCGGGGTGTATCCCAACTGCAGAACAACGTCAAACATGTTATAATTCTCCAATTATGAATAAGACGGAAATTACAACACAACAACTAGATGACTATGAATAATTATAATGCTAATAATTATGAGCAGTGTGAGAAAGCATGGTTGGTCATACTTTGGTCTGTTGGTCGAGGTTGGCTCCGTTTTTGGCCAGGATCTCGGCAACAGCCACTTTATCCTCCTGAGCTGCCAGATGGAGGGCAGTCAGGCCACTCTGCATGAGGAACACACACAGGACAGTTACTACAGTCACAACAGAGCGCACACAGACTGCAACACTTCTCATCAGATGAGCTAATGTAGCTCATTTGTTATTGAAAGAACATGCAGGTTCATTACTTGACTGATTCTGTGATTACAGATACTTGTTTAGGCAGTACAGTATGTAATGTCACGTTCTAGTGGTAATCTATTACACTGCTTGTACAGTACCTTAGTTTGGACGTTGATCTGGGCTCCCTTGCTCATGAGCAGGGCAGCCATGTCTGCGTGGCCCTCCTGGGAGGCCAGATGGAGCGGAGTGACACCCTGCTTGGTCAGAATGTTGGTCTCGGCTCCGTACTGCAGCAGAACTCGGGCGATTTCCATCTGGTTCTTCTTAGCCGCGATGTGTAGAGGAGTGTATCCGTTCTGACACACGGGGAGAGCACAGATACACTGACGTCACTGCTGAATGTTAACTGAGACTGCTGGTTGCTGGCTGAAAACCTCATATACTGTGTTTTTTTCAGCATGGTAAAAGCAGGTAGTGTCACACATTACACACACACACGTTACTAAACTGTCCTGCTGCCCCAAATACTCACTAGAGCACCAAATGTGGATTAATCCATCACTGAAAATAGTCCCCAACAAACACTTCTTACTCTTATTTCCTCCAAAAAATGGAAACTACAATATATATTTGTCCAGAGCTTTCAAACATCTCATGGTCTTCCTCATCACATGGAGTTTGCTCAGTCATCATCACTTGAGCTGAATGTCGAGCTTCAGTCAAATGAAAACAGGTGAGAAACTCATACTGTTGAACTGTTTTTCTATGTTCATATTCATAGAACTTTGTAACATCTTTAACCTTCCACTTAGTCATTATCTCCAGCCCAGTGTCGACACCTCTTTACCGTGGACTCTCACCTTGGCCATGGTGTGGGGGGACGCTGCTTTGTCCAAAAGCAGGAGCGCCACCTTCTGGTTATCGTAATGCGCTGCGACATGGAGCGGGGTGAGGCCATTCTGTAAGGGATGGACGGTGAGCGCACATTGGATTAAACGGCAGTTAGTGCAGCACCAAGCTGTTAACACCACACACACACACACACACACACACACATAGAGTTAACAGGAAGTGTTAAAGGGGGTAAGACTGCAGGTTTAGATCAGTTAGAGTTATATTAGACAGCAAAAGCTGGAAGGATCACTGAGTGGCTCCTTATTATGATGCAAGGACGAACATTGTCAAAGAAAAAGAAGGAATCTTGATTTAAAGGCTTCTGTTATCTGGAATAAATCACAGTTAATCCAAATGAAGCTGGTTTGATTCAAACTAGGCTTACCGGAGCTCTCGCAGGCAACTTAACCTCAATTCAGAAAAAATAGCGACAAAACTCTTAGATTTAAACTTTACATGCAGGGAAAGGGCTCAGTGAAACATTTTCACAGTGGATGTGATTCCCTTTATAGCAGATTCAACATCAGAGGCAACATTTTTATAGATTACACAGCCATGAAGTTTAAAAGTTTGTGTTTTGGATGAATACCTTCCCAGCAGAATCAGGTGGAGCACGGCGCTGCAGCAGAAGTTTGGCTACATCTAGGCTTCCGTACTTTGAGGCCACATGCAGAGGAGTGAAACCTTTCTGTGGAGAGAAACACCCAGAGAAATGTTTAAAACAGTGTATGCAGGGTATCTATACACAGGTTAACTCAGGTCAGACATCATCAATAATTATATATATATATGTATCATTAGTTTCTGATAAGCTATCTTCACCACCTCCCTGTTGTTGACACAAAACAATAAAGAAGTCTCCGCCTGCTGACATGCTGATGCAACATAAAGCAAAAATATTAAAGAGAGCTCTTTAACTTTCACAGTACAACCAGCAGAGGGAGCTCTTTAACTATTATAAGATACATAATGAGACGCGCTGACAAAAACCACATGACCAGTGTGTTTATGACCCAGCCCTGCCCATGGAGGGAGCGATCCTTTGTTTGTCAAACCCTGGATTAAATCTGATGTAATATGTGACTGGATGAAAAGAAGAAAACAAAAGGATGGAGAGGAGAGGGATGGAGGAGAGAGGAGAAGGTTTCCTTAGCGTAGTAAACACAATGTTCTCAGCAAATCAAGGATAAGCACCATTATGAGCGTGCTCGGATGGATGGAGAGCGTTAACACTTGCATGACAACAACTTTCCCTGATTCGGTTTCCATGGCAACAGCCACACCCTTCCTCCCCAGAGAGAAACCAAGAGAGAGACATCGAGAGAGAGAGAGAGAGAGAGAGGGAGGAGGTCCACTGAACTGACAGATACACTGCATCACAGAGCGCTTTGTCTCCGCCTGTATGGATGAAGTGAATCTCAACATCTGGACGGTGTGTGACCTCCTCGTGTAAACACAGTGATGTGACGATAAATCATTTGACTGCGTTCATGCACGATTCAGAGGGAAGGCCTCATCAATCATTCATCAGAAGTGGGTCAAACAGACAGAGACCTGCACATACAGTACTACTGTAACCTCTTTATCTGAGGCCTCAGGAGAGGAGCATCATGGGATCAGCAGTCTTTCATCTGTACATTCCTTCAAACCTGCTAATCTGTTCAGTGGATTTGTGCATTTGCTGTATTATTTTCAACAGATTGGGCTGTTGTGTTGTTTTTATAATACACATAACTCATCATATTTCCTCTTTATCTGCTACGCTGTATAATCCTGTTTGTTAGCGCTGTAGTAACCTGATTTTTTTTTTTATATCCCAAAAGGCTGTTGTTTTTTTTTTGTTTTGTTTTTTAGCAGATGCTAATATCTATTGGCTAGCAGTTCCCTATGCTTGGAAAGTGTACAGTGGGCTACTGAAGGCTAACTGCATTCAGGAGTAGTGCTCACACTCGAACTCCTCCAAATAAAATACAATATAAGACAGTAAGCTTTCAACGTGTTGGCAGGTATTGAGTCAGGCTAGCGGTTTCTCCCTGTTTCCAGTCTTTATGCTAAGCTAGGCCAATCACACCCAGTTTTCTCATCATATGCATATTTTCCTGATCTCCTCATTGAAATATTAACCTCATGGACTCCCCTTTCACTCAACTGCCTCCGATCCTCATTACATGAAATCATGAATGCTTGTAGGAGGAATTTAAAAGACCAAATGTGTCCTCAACCCACCTTAGTGGCCAATGAGTGTGAAGCACCGGCCTCTAGCAGAACAGATGCTGTCTCCACCTGCCCCTCCCTGGCCGAGATGTGGAGGGGGGTGTAGCCGTTGGTTGTGGCGGCATCAGGATGGGCCATGTGTTGCAGCAGCAGCTGCACGATCTCTGTTTTTCCCAGACGGGATGCAATGTGGAGAGGAGTCTGGTCCTCCTGAAGATGACGCAGTGGAAGAAGGATGAACACTTAGCTTGTTCTGAATAAAGAAGAGCTCTGTGAGGTGTCACCATAGATAACAGCAGTCTCACCCGTGCCCTGGCATCCACGATTGCGCCATTCCTCAGCAGACATCTGACCACCTCCACCTGGCCTGCTCTGGCTGCCATGTGCAGCGCTGTTTCTCCACGCTACAACACATAACACACAGCAATATGTGGGTCAGCAGAGTCAACACACACATTCTTATTTTAAAATAACTAAATACAAGAGAGTGTCACTCTCCCTCTCTCTGATCGGCTTGTTTCCCAACACTCACAATGTTGCTGACGTCAGGCGAGGCTCCGTTCTGCAGCAGCAGCAGGACGATGTTCAGGTGGCCCATGAAGGCTGCTACGTGGATGGGAGTCAAACCAGACTGGACGCCGGAAGGAGGAGGAGGTCAAAGAGGAACAAGAGAATAAAATGTCAGTCATATTGAACATACATTTGTTATTTATATCATGTCCCACCTTAAAAGTTCCAGTTACATTTATCTCATGTATGTTATCATTGTTCCAACTATCATGCCATTGAAAAACAGCTTGATGCAACCTGTCATTTTAAACAGCCTGTTCAATAGTTTATTGATTTCTCCTTCACCGCTACTTCAACAACAATGTTCATTAAACCTGAGCAGACACAAGCACACATTCTTGGTTTTCAGACTAGTAAAGTGTTAGCCGCTGCAGCTAAGCTATCCACCCACAGCTGTGGACTACATCACTTTGAAAAGATCTAACACATCCTTCCTTTTACAAGTCAAACGTGGAACTAGTTGTTGATAAAAGTCACCCTTACTTAATTCAGTGCAGAGCTTTATTTGGTCTGGTATGACAGTAGCTTAGGTGGCTAATGCTAGCTAACGTTAAACAGACATTACTGTGCAAATGATGGTGCTGAGTCAGTTTGCTAAAGTGATGACACTCTCCATCATTGTTCTGTAAATGTCTCTTGTGGCTGCTGTTCAGCAGAACTGACTCGATTCAATAAAAGTTTGATTAAACCTGGATTATCCTTGACTTTCTGTTCAATCTACTACTTTCTAGACGTATGTCTGTTTGATTAAAGGTCCAGTGTGTCAGATTTATGGCGATTTATTGATGAAATATATAAGTGTGTTTTTATTAGACCTTTATATCCACAGTCCACCATGTTGAACCATCATGTTACTACAGTAGCCCAAAAATCTGCAACTTCACTGTTGGAATCCACAAATCCTACAGACTGGACCTTTAAGTCAGACCTTTGACTCATTGGAACATTTGTGCCGATGTCGGTTGCCCTCAGGTGTGTGACGTACCTCTGTAATGGCCTGGATTGAGGCTCCATATTTGACCAGCAGCTCCATCACTTTCACTCTGTTCTTCTTACAGGCTATGTGCAGCGGAGTGAACCCATTCTGTCAGGGACACGATGTACACACACAGGAAAGGATGAACCATATTTAACAGTACTGAATGTTAATCATAGTCATCTGATGTATGTTAGAACTGCTTGAATTTCCACAGAAGGATGAATAATGTATGATATCTTCTAATCGTACCAGTGCCCTGGCGTTGGGGTTGGCCCTCTTGTCCAGCAGCAGTTTGGTCACTCTGTAGTGACCGCAGTGAGCTGCCACGTGTAACGCCGTCAGGTAGTCCAGCGTGACATCATCAACAGGAGCCTTGTGCTGCAGAAGGTGTTTGACACACTCGACGTGGTCGCCTTGTGCCGCCATGTGAAGAGGAGACAGCCCATTCTGAAATGTGAAGGAGACATGATTTAGTTTGATCAACATCATCATCAGATGGACTCAAATAAGACAAATGAGTGCTATTGTTGCTCTGTGTCTTTAAGGACATGTGACACACCTTGGTCCTGGCCAGTAAGGGTGCTCCTCTCTCCAGCAGCAGCTCCACGGATGTGTCATGTCCACTCCGAGCCGCACAGTGAAGAGGAGTCAGACCATCCTGCAGAACCAACAACAGGAATTTCACTTTACTCAGGTCAGTGGTCACATGCAGTTAGTCAGATTACTCTCAGACAGTGACTAACTCGTGCTGGATGGTGTTTGTATGGTTAGAATCAAATATAGCTAATAACATGAGCTGGCACACATCAAACTAACACCGAGGTCAGGATGTCGGTCCAGTGTGATACTGAACTTAATCCACTGACCCAAATCAAGCTCATATTCACATCTGCTGTCACTAATGAAGCTGCTAATGAGCTGGCCATTTGCTGCTGGATGTAATAGCAGCGTTTGACCTGAGAGTGCTCCATCATTAAAAGCAACGAGTGTGGAGAAATGGATTCGACCGAGTGGAGGAGGAAAGAGGAGAAGACGCATGTGGTGCTGCGGTTTGGAGATGAATTCCATTTTAATCACGAGCACGTCGGTTTGTCCTGATACTCACCCGTGTTTTAGCATCGATCTGAGAGCCTCGGTCCAGCAAGAGGCCGACCATGTTAGTGTTGCCGCGCTTGGACGCCACATGTAGAGGAGTAATCCCATTCTGCAGGGGGGAGGACAAATGACTTTCAGTGACATGAATCACATGAGGAGAAAAATCTATTTAAAAATATTAATCATGTAGCAGAACAAATAAAATCCACCCTCCTTTCAAAATAAAATAGTATTGAACATGCAACCTGCGTATTAGCCACACATGCAATCCCACGAGGCTTCTGAAAGCCTTTTATTTTGAAGAGGTGTTCTGTTTTTGGGTGAGTGCAAGGTGAGAATAGAGCTATTTTTATGCACACAGCTCACAAGGCTTAAAATAGACCACCTGAATTTGGTTTCTGGATTATACCGATCGAAGGGACGAATACACACCTGAAAGGCCGGAAATGAAAGTTAGCAGCCTGTGCTGCTGAGTTAGCCACTCTCGGTTAAAAGATGAGCAGCCACTTGAAGAGCTCTGCCTTTGTTTGAGTGTCAAATATGCTTCTGGTCGCCTTTATGTGTATACAGCATGATTGAAGCATGAGTGCTGACTTTGTAAACAGCTGGATTTATTAAACAGAAGTGTTCTGCACTGATTCTCGATGGCTCCCATGGCTCAAGTCCATTGACTAGGCAGTTTGGAACAGCTAAGCACGTTACTCCACACAAGTAACAAAGGAGCAGTGTATCAGAGAGTGAAGGAAACAGTGGGGTTCCCAATGTGAACCCAGTTGGGGTGAACCATTCAAACAAAGATGGTTGGGGTTGGGTCAGACTGGTGGCAAAAGGATTAGCTAGAGCAAGATAGAAAAGCGAGGATCTACGACGCGATACCCAGACTGTCGATACTGCAAAGATGCTACAATGGTTAGGGCTAGGCAACTAAAACACTTCACGGCTAAGGTTAGGGAAAGATAGAGGTTACTGTCACCAGCCATTGTTAACTGATGTATTGTAACTTTCCTTCTCTCTACAAAATGGACACACTGCTGCCTGCGCAAGGCACTGAATGTTGGCACAAGAAGTAGATCATGCACTGCAGATTTGTATGAATTCATCTGAATGCAGTTGATAAGATAAAAACAGTGTGTGGAGCTCTATTGAACACAGGAATCTGTTTCTAAATGTAGAGATTTTTTTTTAGATTTATTGGAGATTAAACCTAATAGCAAATATCCCTGAGGTTCAGTAGCCAAGAATAGAAGTGTTTCAGCCAAGTGCAAACACACTGACATCACCATTTTGAATCCTCAATTTTGGTCATTGCCATCTTCGTTTTTAGGGGCCAGAAGTGACCATATTTGGACAACAGGTTTTGACTGTGTTTTTAAGCAGAAACAATGTCAACCTGTCTAGTCATAAATAATCTTGTATTGCAGCTAAACAGTAACTAAATTATGTTTCTAAAGACATTTTGAGGAGAGAAACAGGCAATACAGTAACAGAATGTTGATTCATATTTCATCAGCACTGCCTAGTTTGACCATCTGACTTGTGTTTTGTGAGCCCAGGGTGTTGAGCTGGATGGACCGGAGTTGTCACAAGGTAGCCATGTTCTAAAGCATACCCCGTTTTATCATCTATTTTACTCTAAATGGAACCATAATTTGCTAAATGAACAACAAGCTGTGTAGAATAAGACTTTAAACTAGTGACTCACACCATAAATTCATGAGGAAACTGTTTACTAAGGTCATAAATCAAGTGAGAAGTCGGCTCATTTCTTCATAAGACTCAATACAATCTGATTTCACTTTGCAGCCAATGTAGCTGCCCCCTGATGGCCATTAGTAAGAATGCAGGTTTAAGACACTTCACTTCAGAGACCAGGAGGCTCTGTCCACTAATTCTATAGAATTATGTGTATTTCAATGCACTGCTCAGACTCAGATAACTGTTCTACAGCGTGGATTCCTACCCTCGCTGTGAAGTCGACTGCTGCCCCTCGGTTCAGCAGGAGTGTGGCCACATTGACGTTGCCATAGTGGGCAGCGATGTGCAGGGGGGTGAATCCACTCTGGAAGACAGACGGGGGAAAGAGACAAACACACAGAGAGGAGCAGAGAGGTCAGACACGAGCTTTTACTTCACGTCCTTGAGCTTTCACTTGTGTCTCTTGATCTTTAATCTTCCCAGCATGCAGCGGTCGCATCAAGCATCACAGGTGTGAAAATAAATCAAATGAAAGCAAAGATAACAGGAAAAAAACAATAAAAGTATAAAGTTTAAAGTATTCAAGTCAGAATATGTAGCACCCATACACACAACCCCAAAACACACTCAGACACGTCACTTCCATGCAGGTCAAAAACCACGAAACAAAAGTAACAGAAGAGTTCCCTCGACTTAAAAAATAAAAAAACAATTAGAAATGAAAAGAAGAAAAAGGAAATCAGAACAAACAGATGTACAGTACACACAGAGAGTCATCAAGATTGACACGAAGATGGACAAACAATATTAGCTACCCAAACACCAAATCATAGTCAAATCATAAGTCAGCACGTAACGGAGGGTAGATTTCTGATCAACACCAAAGTGCACTATGTTAACTGTACATCATAGAAGAACTGAGAGAGTTAGCAATGAAAAATATATGAGAGAAGTTAGAGATTGCAGAGCAGGTTGGAGTAGTTGTGAAATTCTTGCCTTACCTTGCCATTCTGTAAGTGTGGTCCGATTTAATGTGAAAAAGTTGTTTACAAAATGTGAAGAATACAGTGACTAACGTGATGGCTTCAAAACTTTACACAGTCAAAAGCTTAGAATGGTGCAAATTAAGGTAGCGTGGATGCAACATGCTATTCAACGCCAAAAGGTTTTTTGGCCAAGCAGGTCATATTTTAAAAGCTTTATGAGCTTCACATGCCATTATTGATACGCACTAAAAGAGTAAATGTTATATGACATTTGAAGATATTCTATAAAAAAACATGCATTTGAAATACTGTTATATGGACGACCAGGACTGCCAATATTACAACAAAACGTGTAATCAATTTTAAATTTTCCACTTGTGTGCATGACAGACATTTTAATTATCACATTTAAAAATGCAAAAATATTGCCAAAAAGAAAATTATAATGAAGATTCTATTATTATATCTATATCTATTTTACAAAGTAAAAAAACACTATACATGTATACAGTATATACACGTATACATTTAGCATGAAGTGGACTATTCATTTTAATTTGCCAAAATAGTAAACAAATCTAGATATGAAAGTCTTTGTTTTGGCAGTATTTATGCATTTTTCTAATTCTAGTTTCATTTTTCTTTAATTTCATATCATGGACACGCAGATAGAAAATTATAAATTATTTCATTTTTAATTTGGCAGCACTGGACTTCCTACATAAGGACTTTATATTTAGAGTGCAGTATATTGTAATATTTCCAATGACTTAACCGATGCTGTTTTAAACTTCTTAGTTCATAGTGCATCTCTAGAAATCATGCGACACAACATAAATAGACATTAAAAGACAGACTAGTGGACAAGATATATTCATAACTGTTCCTAAAATGCATCAGCACAGTATCAAACCTTGCAGGAGATAAATGTAATCATTTCAAATCAATCAATAAACTGTACATCTCTTTATAGATATTTCTACAGGTCACATATGGCACAAACAAAAGGGGCATTGTGAGCCGGTGATAAATATTAATCAAAGTGTAAAAAAAAAAAAAAGAATTAGAATGCAAACAGACGGAGAATGAATAAACAAAATCTGAAGCCAAAAATGAAAGACAAGCAGACCATGTGCGGTGCCTGAACGCAGGACACACTGCAGCAGCTTGGCCATTCGTGTCAGCCGTGCATGTTGACGTCCTATTATACCAAACCAACTGAAACTAAAATGAACCAAATGATTGGTTATCGTTCATGCAGTGCTGTGGAAGTGGAAAAAAACAAACAAACGGTGGAAGGAAATAAAAGAGAAATAACAAAGGGATGGGACTGTGGTGAATCTGTGGAGAATTAAAGGAGCGTGTTTATACCTCAGTAGTCCTATTGACCATCATCTGAAGCAGGAGGAATGAGGGAGGGAAAGATCAGTTCAGTTAGGCTTCTTTGACACATTACTGCACTGTGGCTGTGCAGTCAGATACTAAAGAGGCAAGCGACGTGGCTGGGGTCAAGATCACACTGAGACGTTGCACTGTATATCAAAGACTAGCATCGTGTTCAGATGCAACCAATCAATCTGTCTTTTGTTTATGGGTTTATTTGTTCGGTCTGAAATTTGGAAGAATAATGAAAAATGCTTGTTGCAATGTCAACAAATCATCACAACCTGAAAAGCTGAAATGACTCATTCTCAATGAATGTGTCCAATATTTATTCAAAGTGTTTGTCTTTTACTGAGATCAGCTCATCGATAAACGGCCTCATCGTTTCAGCGAGTCCTCACTGCAAAACTTTGTGACGAAGCAATAAAACATCACAACAAAATGATGTTCTATTACATGAGTGACATGGGAACACGACCATTAAATGAGCGACCTGCTCGCTGATTGCTGATTGGGTGGAAGTTTTGTCTTTCAAACACACAAAGCAACTCCCACTGTCCCCAGAATGTCATTAAAGAGAGCACTGTTCAACTTCTGAAGCAAGAAATATCAAATGTATCCTCTTGAAAAGGAAAAGTTGAATTCATAAGGAGTAAAATGAATCATGGTTTATTTAAATGCTGAGGCTGCTACTTGGTGTCTTATGACAGGTGACTTATGATATGAATAATGTAAGTTAATGTTAGCTGGATGAAGGGCTGTAACTTACAATATTGAGTCACCGACCGTTTGCCGGTCTTTAGCCGAACTAATGACTCATCTCGACTCATAGAAGTTTTATTACAAAAGTAAAACATGTCGTGAAGGAAAAGTGCCAATATCTTTTAATTGTCTCTCTTTAGAGAATAATTCCACTTCATTAAAACTGATTTTTGTAGCTTTGCTCATCATTTCTAACAGTTACAATAATATTTTACTCTCATAGATAATTTCTAAGATGTTGGAACACATGACAGTGTCACAGTTTAGATCAGGTAGAAAACATGAGCGGTCAGATGGTCAGACAGGATGTAAACATGCAACAGTTTGGATTGTCTAAAAACAGAAAAACAGTGTTTGCTCTAAACTGCGGCGAAGAGGTAATAATTTAATCGTTCACATAGTTTTCTCTGCAGGTATATTCACAGCCTGTCCGATCGTGTTTGTGTTTTTTTCCCCGCTGGACGTCTTTTTAACAACGTTCAGTTTACTGAACAGAGATGTAAGCGGACCAGCTGCTGTCACTGGACTGTTTCCCACTGGTATTTGATTTAAACTGTTCCCAGTGTGTGATGGGAATATGTGTTTTATGCGTATATGTGTTTGAGTGTGACTGTTCACGCTGCTTTTTATAGCCGCTCTCCTCTGGGCCTTTTCTTATGACTCATACAGTATTGAGCAGGGCTGCATCACCACAGCTGAACCACATATGGCTTATTATTATACTAAATGCATGCGTATACACTGAGCTGCTGCTACTGTGGTTACACAACATAATGCTACTGTAGAAATCTTTAACATTGAGAAAAACAATAAAAGTGATAAACAAGCATGTAGTGCAGTAACTCATCTTCACTCGAGCCACGTCACTTAAGACCATCCGGTATCAGAGGAACTAAAACATCAACAGGTAGCTGTGAATTCCCACCAATACCGGATTAACCCCTCCAATCCTTTGCCAACGGCGAAAAGCAATCTTAAATACAACTTCACCCCCCGACATTGGTTGCATGCATTCTTAAATATCACCACCATACAACCTGCAGACAGTGGCACACTCCATGCAGTGGACAGTGCTACACTTAGACACCGGTGCAGCGAAGGTAGGAGTTAGGGGGTGATGAGGGGAAGCAGTGTGAGAGAGGAAGCATTATAGGAAGGAGGAAGGAAAAAGAGGGAGAGACCCAGTTAGTGGCAGGATCAGGAGTGACGTGGCAGGCACAAAGACACTGAATGAGAGAGAGGAAGAGAGAAATCCAGAGATGCATAGACACACAGATGGACACACAGACACACAATACACAGGTATACAGCTTCATGGGAAAAATACATCATGACTAATCAGAGGTCTTCTGCCGCTCACTAAGTCATCCATACATATTTAGGTGACCCTGTTTACACCTGCTGTGATTAGTTTCTGAATAATTAAAAACCTCCATCCAAAACAACCCATACAAGTGTTTTATGACCTTCCATCCCGATCGTCACTCCAACATTTCCTGTCATTGTCATTGCCTTCCAATACAGCCTCAAAAGACCTTTAGAAGACACTTTGATAAGCATTTTCTGATCTGCAGAATCAGTGGTTAAGGTTTGGTTAAATTGAAGCAACTAAAAGTACTTGCTTGAGGAATGATTGTGGAGGAACCAAAGTTGACTCCTGAGGTTTGTTGATTCAAATCATTCCGTTTAGTTCAAAGATTTCTTGTCACTAACGATGTAGTCTGTTCATTTTCTCTAAACTAAGTGACATCTGGATGCACATCTGTGATCCATTTCATCCTTGCTAATATCACTGAGACGTTAGACTTTGCACATGACTGAAAAGAGTTCTTATTGGCAAGGCCACAATAGGTTGCTTATCAGCAAAACCCTAGTGCTAACCCTAACCTTCAAAAAATGAAATGTTGACTTTAATTCATTTTGTCAACAGGTTCCACGTAATTGTATTAAGTTATTTCAACTCAAAAATGTTATGTTAGGGGTTCAGTTACATAACATTTTTGAGTTGAGATAACTTAATACAATTATGTGGAACCTGTTGACAAAATAAATTTAATTAAAGTCAACATTTAGTTTTTTCAAAACTGTAGAACCATCAGAAGAAACATTCATATGAGCATTCAGATCTGTCACCTCTGGTTAATGTCTGGTTGAGTTAAGTTAGGAAAGGATTCTGGTTAAAAAATAGGATGATGTTGACTGTTAGTGACTGCATCATCTTTCATAATACTGTGATGGCACTGCTTCTGACTGTCTGCAGTTTAGTAGTAAGTACAGTGTGTTGCTGATTCAGTACCAAACTAGGCCCTTAAAAGCATCGTTCATAAGGTTAATAGCTCTGCAGTTATCATATGATGACATAATATCACATTGTATCACAGCTGAGCTGACAAAGGTAGTTTTAGTCAGTAAAGGAGCTGTGCTGCTGAAGGCTACTCAGTAACATGACTCAGTGTAGTCTGAAGATTCAGTGTTAAAGATTTGTTTGAAAATGTACTGAACACTTCGACTATTGAGGGACAGCAGGCAGAGCAACTGCTGAGTCAAAGTCCCATGGTAGGTTTTGCAGCACTACAGCAACAGAAGTGGTCATTCATTATTAGTACGACCACAGTTCAGTCACTTGTCAGGACAATTTCAGGTCAGGTCAAGTGTTTGACCAAGAGACCAATGCGGTCGTTTTTCTGATGAGCACAGCCTCTTTTCCCAACGTAGGTTTGAATATGCTGAGTAACTTGTCAAAACAATGACATACCACGACAGATATCTAGAAAAGAGATAACTGATATCTGGGCCAAGATTCCTTTGTAGTAAGATTAGTAACTTGATAAGAACAAACAAGTTGAAAGATGAATGCAGATTATGGGTTCCATGAATGGGCAACACTACTCAGACTACAAACAGTACCCGCCTTGGTCCCTTGCCTACTTATCTGTATTCATATGCAGATATGTTTATAAAGATTACTGTGGGCCGGAACAGCTTCACTGTACAGAGAAACGTCACCACCATGATTGGAATTATCATAATCATAGGAAGAACCGTTTTCCTACACATTACATTTGTGTATAGAAACATCAAGACGTTTTGTAGGTAGGAATGTCATTGCTACGCTCATCATTGTGGGTAGACACTAACGTCATCACCACAGGCAGTAATGACATTACTAGAACTACTGCTCAGCCCACACAGAAGAAATCCACACAACTGGACTGTAACATCACCTTCCATGTAACCGTTTGTTGCCAGCTTACCACCTACTCGCCCACTTTGAATAATGAGCAAGAAAAATAAGAACCTGTCATTATGAAGACATAATGAGAACAGACTTATTATTGTCAGGACAACTTATCCAGATACAGATCACATTCTAAAAGCAGGTGTAAACAAGGTTACAAAACCCATGGGTGACCCTCAGTGTTAGCATCCTACAACCATTGACATTTAAAAGAAAGCTAGACTGGTTTCAAAGCTTACCTTCTGCATCCTGTACCTCAAATAACACCAGATCCACTACAGCCTCATGTAATTCATAGACTTCATAAAAGTTCTCATAACCACAGTATGGACACATTGGCACAAACGCATAGCACCACATTAGCTTGACTTCCACACATGCCAACCCAAGTCAAACAGAGCCGTGGGCATACCTTCGACTGGACATCAGCGTTGTGGTCATTCTGGAGGAGCAGGGCTGCCGACTTGGTGTCGTCCTTGCGGGCAGCAATGTGCAAGGCGGGCAGGCGGACCTTGCCTTTAGTATCATTCTCCAGTAAGATAGAGACCACTTGGTTGTGGCCCTGTTGGAGGGCGATAGCCAGAGGGGTGAAGCCATCCTGGAAGAGGCAAGACAGGGAAGACGAGGAAGAGAAGATGAAAGGTTAAAAGTCAGTTTCTAATGAATTCCATCAGTGCAACAACAGTGTTGTCATACTCATGACTTTGCTACTATGAGATTTCTTTTTTAACACCAACCTCCAGTCGCTTCTACTTTGCTGTTTACCATCAGTGAATTAAAACTCTGAATATGTTTCAAATTAAAAACCATGGTAGGTTCTAAACATGAAACCTGTGTGGGAAATTTCACTGATGTTTGGTCAACAGTGATTGAAAAATGCTTTTTTTTTGCCACAATAGCAGTGGGGCTCTAGGAATATTCATTGGCCAGTCAGTCAGCCACTTTGGTCTAAATGTCTTGACAGATAATGGATGGACTGCCATGAAATATTGGACGTTCATTGCCCCCAGAAGATGAATACTGATAAGTTTGGTGATCCACAGACTTTTAAGCCGGCACCATCATCATGTCTTCAGTTATTCAGGGAAATATGGAAAAAGGGGAATAACACAGGCCTCAGGGGGATGGCGATATTGGTTGGCCATTAGAACCGCCCCTGTGTCTTTTGACATATACTGGATAGATTGCCATGTAATATTGGACATTCATTGTCACCAGAAGATGAATCAGGCACCACCATCATGTCTTCAATTATGTGGTGAAATAGGTAATAAGGGGGAATAACACTGGGCTCTGGGGGGTGGCAATGTTGGTCAGTTATTAGAGCCACAACTGTGTCTCTCGACATGCGTATACTGGACTGATTGTCGTAAATCTTTGTACAGACATCATGATTCCCAGATGATGTGTCCTAATGACTTTGGTGGTCCCATAGCTTTTCCTCCAGCATCATTGACATGTTGACATTTTTCATGTGGAATGAGTCTCAATGTCTTCTGGATGGATTGTTGGTGCAGACATTCATATCTCAATAACAGTGAATTGTAAACACTTTGGCAAGCATCTAAATTTGTATTGAGCACCATCATCAGGTCAAAATTTTTAGTTTGTCAAATACTTCTGACCAGATTTCTGCAAAATAATATAATTTCCATCAACCTCATATCTACTTTGTTTCCAGTGCTTATTAAAGGTACAGTGTGTAAGATTTGGGGCCTCTATTTTCAGAATAAGGCAAACATGGAATATAATATTCTTAACTATGTTTTGATGCATGTATAATCACCTGAAAATAAGAATCTTTTTATGTTTGTTACTTAAAAAATATCCTTTTATATCTACAGTTGGAGAGGGTCCCTTTTCATGGAGGCCGCCATGTTGAAACACCTTATTTATACAGTAGTCCAGAACAGACAAACTAAATACTGACTCTAAACAGGGTCCTTAAAGTGTTGTTTCTCCTTTACACTAGGAAGGTGAGGGTGATGTGAGGAGATTACAATGCAGTGATTGGACTACTAAATGCAACTAAATTCTACACACTGTACCTTTAATTAATTATTATTCTACATTATACTGTATATCTTAAATAGCCTCCTCTCACCTCTGTAGCTGTGCTCTGGTTGCCTCCGTTCTCAAGCAGGTATCGCACCACATCCAGGTGATTCTCCTGAGCGGCCATGTACAGAGGAGTGAATCCATTCTGCAGCACACAGGCGAATACAAGAGGTTACTAACAAACAACAGACCATAAAAAAACTTTAATGGACTGTATTTACTCAACCAAACATCAACCAAAATAATATCAGGCTCTTAAACATGATATATTTGAAGAGAATGCATAATTAAACAACTTGAGCAGTAGAGTGCAGAGGCTCACCTGAGACTGTGCGTTGATGTCGGCCCCTCGTTTGACCAGGATCTTCACTACTTCAGCCTGACCAGCTAGAGAGGATATGTGAAGTGCTGTGTTTCCTTTCTGGATTAACAAAAAACATGAACGTACAGTGAGAAGAAGCATTTCCATACATAAAATAATGACTCTTAGAAGGTGCCACACTTTAAGTCTGTATTTTTCTTTATGGCCTACACTTATTAAATGTTGATATCTGTGAATTTTACACAGTTTTGTAGAAGTGGTGGTTGTGTTTACTTCAGGGAAATCGCATGTCCATTTATTCAGGGTGCAGTATAGTACTGAAACCACTGACACTCACCTTACTCATGTAGGCACTCAGTTACAGTTATTTAAGTATGTACATAATAACTGAGATGATGGTTTATTTAAATTGACAACTGTTACATTAAACCATTTATAATCCAATCCATAAAATGTTCCTCTTAAATGTTCCATTAATGCTTCCATGATTGACTACAACGCTGGCCATAAAGGCAGGGAAGAAGAAGACTGCTGTTTTAGTGTTACTAAACAATGGGCCTCATACAGGAAGGGATGTATGCACACATTTCTCAGTGACATCAACATAAATAACTATGCTATATGAAACTGATATTAACATTTGGTCATGTGAGTTGGGTTGAGAGCTGGTGACTTTAAAGGTAATGAATGATTCAACATTTTCATACCTTGAGCACGACATGGAAGCATTGTTTCCACCCATTTTTTTTGGCTTTCTTTTAATTTGTCCATTCTTTATTAATATTTGATTAATAATATATAGATACATCATAGGTCTGCTCTTTAGCTCTGCTTTTAGCAACTGTTGTCAGGTATGTAGTTGCATTTTGGAGCGACACCAACTCGAGTCACAACACTGGAAACACACTCAGTAATGAGCCTGGACCCTCTCTGATTGCACGAGCTGGAATGATCGGCATTGCTTAAGCATCAAACCTCCATGTTTACTACTCCACTATCCATTTCACTTTGCTTTAGTGCTCCGCTCCCTTCTCAGCTCCACGTCTACACTCCACATCATGTGTAGACACCGATGTCCTCATCTTGGAACTGATCTTCTGAGAAAGCTGCCGTCATACAATTATTTCCAAATATTAAGTAGTACATTAGTTTCTATTTATCCAAACTGTCATGAGAAAGGTTTGGTTTTCCATATTATGAACTAATTTTACTTCTGAACGCATGTCTGAAGAAGTCATTTGTGTACTTCTTCAGTGCAGTTATTATTTGCTTTCTTAATAAACTAGTCTGATATATGATCTGGTATATGATGACCATGGAATTATTGAGTCATGTCCAGCACTACAGAATTTAATACATGACTGCATGGGAGCAGAATGTTTGGAAGCATAGTATTACACAGATATGTGACAAAAGAAGACAAAAAAACAAGAGAAGAAGAGTCTTAGTGAGGTTTTGTTCCACCACAAGCCTCCCTCTAGTTGAAAAGTTGAGTATGTATCAGCACGAATCATTATTGGTCATTGGTCATTATTGGTTAATTAATGAAGTACAAAGTAATTATGTTGATACAAATAAGGTTAAATGAAACCTGTACTGTTTATACCTAACACTTAGATAGCTGTAGATTATCACGTCAGGGTAAGAACACTTACTGTAAGTGTTTGCTAAATGTTACAGACATACTCTTGATGAACGCACTAGGGGTGACCGTGCACTGTGTGTACAGCTTCCCCACAATGAGTTTCCAATTCCTGCTTTTCAGGGACTGAAGTTCACCCAGTGGGAACCTGAGATCACCTACCTTTGTGGCTGAATCCACCGCTGCACCTCTATCCAGCAGCTCCTGGACCAGATCCACATGGCCCTCCTTGGCTGCCAGGTGCAGTGCATTAAGACCATTCTGGAAAAAGACGAGGGAAGACAGGTCAGGCCCGACGTCCAACAACCCACCCTCAACAAATAATAAAGACAGATCCAAATGGAAAAAGAAGGGATTACCTCCTCCAGGTCCATAACTAACTGAGCCTGTCTTTCTTTCTCTGTCTTAGTCTTTGGATCATGTGAGCGGCTGTACTTCACTCTGACATGTGGACTGAAATATCAAAGCTAGCTTTCAAAGTTGGGTTAGATGTTGTGCCATGTAATGCTATTGTGGAGCAGAGCCAGTCCCGGGTATGAAGATATAAATAGCTTCCACCAATAGAGTGTGTGTGTGTAAGTGTGTGTGTGGGCAGGTCAATCAACCCTCTTATTTTTTTATTTAAGTCGATCCTTTCCTTTCAAATATCAGTCTTTGGTATTGATTGGTGACGGCCGACATAAACATGGAGGGGGAATCACTCTAAAATACCACAAGAGCCAGAAACACATTCTGAACAGCAGCGTACAGAAGCTCGTCATTTCATTGAAGATTTAATATCATTTGAAAAGGCTACAACAATGACAAATGACTTCTCTTTAACTTGACATAAATGGTAGTTCAGAGTAGTGACGTTTGAGGTTTGAGGTTCTAAATCACTCATGACCTCTATTAATATCTGGATTGGGCTCTTGAGTGTCATGTGCTGCTTGGTTGGCAGGGAGGAGGTGGGATGGCCTTTGACTCAGTACACCAAGTAAGACAGGATTGAAAGACTGCCACACAAATGTTAGGTTCTCAGAAGGTTTTGTAAAAACTGATGACTAAAAAAAAACTTCAACTTACTTTTGGCTTTTATAAACTTTTATTAAATAGCTGCATAATTTTATTTTCTTTGCAAGTTGGAGGCAGTATTATCACCTTATCAGCTAGCCTCACATCCTAGCCTTGCTGGCTATCTAGTACTTGAGCAATTAGCAAGCAGTAGCTAATAAAAGCTAACCATATAAATATGAATATATTTAAGCTTTGTTGTAAAAAATTGATAACATAGAACTTACATAAAGGTGTTTTGCCTATTTATATATTCAGCAGACATGAAGCGTTGTTTTTCTGTGTGAGTCATGTTTCTGTGCACCTGATGAATGTGAGCTAAATGTTCAACTTTCTTTTATCTGTTTTGGTTTCCACCAACTGAAAATATGTGTCTCTGATTGCTCCAGTTTCTTACCTAGCTGCCCTAAACAGCTTCTTGCAGCTGCTTTGTATGCTGTAAAACCGAAACAATGAGCTAAAAGAGGCTTCAATTCCGTATAGAGCTAAAAGGAAAGAAAAGGTGAATGTAGGGTTAGTTCCCCTAGTTTGCCCCTCTTCTCCTCCAAATGACCCAGCACTGACTCAATAAGCCTTTCAGCAGCACAAGCATTAGGCTGCAGTATAAAAAGAGCCGCTGAGTCGATAAGTAATTTCCTCATCACACTGCTCCCTGAGGCTGATGGTCCTGCTGGACTCCTGGGGTCTCTACAATGACTCCCTGTGGGATCCCAAAGAGAGTGAATGTTTGTCCTAGAATCATCTGACGAAGAATCAGTTTTGATTGCCGTGAGGTATTCCACAACTGGAATATGTTCAGTTGCAGAATAAAATATATTCTTGCTACTTCCTGCTGTTTTTAGATCCGTTGACATGTTCATGCACCTGTCTGCTTCCTGCTGACCTCATATGACCCTGTATTTAACTCTGCTGTAGCTCAATGTGGGCTGCCATGACAGAATTAGCATTTTCTTGTGATAGACATCAAGTAGACTGACCCTACTTTGACTTCTGACTTTGACATGAACACACATCCTTATACCTAATTGGACATATACACCACCTGCTGGACTATTACTGGAAAAAAATGGAAAATTAAAAGCTTACTAGGGTCTGATGAGGTCTCCATTGTTTGTGCAATCAGAGTTTCATCGTCTGGACTAATAGTGAGAACATCATCTTCCTACATAGCTAGCTAGCTACCTATAGGTGCATGAATGAAAAGAGTGCCAGCAAAAGGGCCACAAACAAAAGACAAAGATCAAAACTAAGTAACTTATTAAAAAGCATGCTAAGAAAATGTAGGACGACGTGTGCTAACCACAACTCCCATGTTTCAGAACAAACATCCAACGTCTGTTTGAAGTAGCACCTGTCACTGTTCTCCCATGAAAGACCAGACAGCTATTTTTCAACTGTGATGAAGACACTGCACAGACGAATGAGTTGCTGTGTCTTTTGACCCAAAAGAACAAACAGACTGAGGAGATCAGATGGAAAAAGTTACAATTTCAACTCCATATTCTTTTAATGTGGTCTGGAAGAGACTTTTTAATCACCTAACAGCTCATATGTACTGCCTGTTGATGACTCACACTTTCTAATGAATCCTATGCTAAATGTGTTTTTACTTCTTTGATATGGAGCATAAGCTGCTGCCACCTATAAATGAACAACCTCCAGTTTCGCCACAACCCTCAGGGGACCTATTCATCTTTGTACACCCCCTCCACCGTGGCCTCCATTCACGACCAAGAAGCCACTAACCCCTTTATCATGCGCCGTGCCCTGTCCGCCCACTCCCTCCATCTATAATATCTGTGCCTCATTCTGTCAGCCCACATGAACACAATCACTTAGAAGACAAATCCCAATTATCTGTTAGATCTATGACAATTTTAAAGCTATGTAAATGGGATGTGGTGAGAATCTAATTTAGCAGTGCTGAGTAAACACCGACTCATTAGTGCAGTATGTTATTGAGCTATAATCAGCATCAGCACAGGAAAACACTGATGCCCATTAGTCTCTCAGGGAGTATTCAGAGGGTAAAGATTATTGACCATTAGCATGGTGCTGAATAATCTCTGCTCACAGATGAGCTACAGGGAAATGATATGGAAATAATGACTGGCTTTATTCGAACATTGTGGGATTTAAACTCTGTTGTCTCTCACTGATCAGCTTCCATCATTTCAACCTGAAAATACAGTAATATTAGTCCTCTTGGCTAGCTGGCTATGCCATTATACCATTATCTAGCATACAATAACATATACATATTGATACATTTAAGCTTTACAGGTTAGATTGACCGTTTCAAAGCTAGATCAAACTTATTTGGGCCCTTGTGGGCAGAGAAAACAACATCTGGTCTTTTATCAGTTCAAATAAAGCTGTAATAGCTAACGTGCTAGCTATTGCTATTTTTTGGTGTTGTGTTTGTCTACATTTATTCTTTATTCTTCATTTGGATGCCCATTAGCTTCCACAAAACGGTCAGTAGTCTTTATGGATGTCCAACATTCACACCCCATATTAGCTCCAAGCTGCTAAATGCTCCACTGTGTTTATCAGCTTGTCTCTAACTGTCTGTCTGCTGTTCAGTGCTGGACAGTTAAAGCACAGTTCAGAAGATCAAAACAATTAGCTTAAAGACACTAAAACAGTCTATCTGAGGGGAAATGCAGAGTTGGGTCTCTTCAACAACACTCAGTCCACATTACACTCAATTGTTAATGAATATTATTTGAGCTTTTAAGGTCCTGATCATTGCAATAGTAGAAAACAGGTTTATATCAAGGTCCATATTTTAGCTTTTTTCTAAATCTATTATTTGAATCCCATGTGAATTTAATGTTGCATATGACCTCGTGGAACTTTGGACATGTGATGACAAGTGCTCATATACAGGGAGGAAAGCTCCAGAAAAAGACATTCATTGTTGGAATGGGTTAAGATTATTTTGTCCAATGAAAATGTATCAGTGGAGCTGTAAGTTTCATTTTCACAGTAACACTACCATGTGTTAAAACAATACAGAAGCATGTACCCAGGGATTCCAGACTAATGCTGTTATCACAACAAAGTCAAGTCACTTTGATTTATACAGCTAAATATCACAAATTTGCCTCAAGGGGCTTTACAGTCTGCACAGCATACGACACCCTCCATACTTTGACCCTCTGTTAAAGCTAAAAAGCTAAAACGTCTCATAACTAGTTGGAAATATTATTATTACAAGCAGTGAGACAGGAGAGTCCCGTGTCTATCAGAAAGCAATCCCTACCAATTACAGCGGTCAGACCTACACCAGCACTCCATCTCAGTAATAGAGTTGTTAAGGTCTCATGGGTGTCGACTTGTGTAGCTCTACGCTGTGACTGATGTTCATATTTTCCTCAAGGTGAGTGATATGTGTTTGTACATACAGGATGTGTGTGCGTGACAAAAACCTCAAGGCATTCTCTCGGTCAAACATCAATAACCTCTTTATCCAAGTCCTGTCTAACGGCTCTGTGTGCAGATGGAGCAGTTCAGTGTTAAAGCACCTCCATTTTTTATCCTGATCGTTGGTTTACCCAACTTTTAATGCACCCACAACAACACTGGTAATCACCACTGATCAAATGTAAGGTGGCATTTTGAAAAATGTGATGGGTGGACACACCTTTTCTGGACACACACATCCATCCGCAGAAATGAGCATGTCTCCGCTTTGCCATTTATGGATGTCAGGATATTCTGTCCAGCAGCAGCTTCAAGGTAAAAATAATGGTCTATGACTAAATTTAGAGTGGTGGGCAAATCATCTATGTGAAGCCTTGCAGACATGAGCAGATGATAAAATTCACGTCACAAGGAGACCTGTAGACCCTCACTGGAACACAGGAGGTATAGTTAAGTAATGACACTTTGCTGATGAAGATGTCAAAATGTGGGTGACAGCTCTGAAAAAAGAAAATAGTTCAGTGAACCCTGATGTCTACTTCTGAGTTACAGAAAGAAGCTTCGTCTACACTTTAAGAAATCTAGTGCACTGGAGAACCTTTTTTCACTGTAACGTTCTTTGAGGGAACTGAAAGCAAAAAAAAAAAAGTTCTTTAATTCACAGTTGCAACACTTTTGATGCTTTGAAGAACATTTTTATGTTTAATAATCTTTTTTGGTTTGTTTTTACTTTTAAAGGTTCTTTGGAGTTCTGATTACTGGTTCTTTACGTCACCCTTTGCAGTAGGTGAACTGGTTGTGATAAAATCCAACAAAGGGGCAGTTTGAACACCACTGAACAACCTTTTTTGTGAACCTGCAGTACATGTGGCTTCAACTCACGGCTGCTATATGCCGAACCTATTGACTAACTTGTGGCTGGAAATTATTGTTGTGGTGCCATTTTAATTGCAAAGAGTAACAACTATTTCTTAGAGAGAGCAGTTAGTAATGTGATAATTGATATAAAGTAACACATAACTTTACTGAATTAGATAATTTAGCCAATGTTGCATTTAAAATTAAATATTTGAATTCAAACTCTTCTGTATTGCACCTTGAATGAGCTGAATACTATTTACAATAAATTCGGGGAAGGACTTGTAATGAATGGTTCTTTGAAGAATCAATCAATAAAAAGTTCCTTGCAGAACCGAAAAAGGTCCCCTATAGCATCACCATGAAGAACCACTTTGGGATCTCACTCAAAATTTTTATGGGTGTACTCAAAAGTTTGGTCACTTTATCCAAAGTCTCCATTAGCACTGCATGTCAATTTATATGCAAATGCATAAAAAATATGAACGATACTGGAGGGTTCAAGCTTCAAAAAGATATATCAGCTGTTAAAGGGCCATTATCACACACAGAGGAATCTCTCATCCTTCCACTGGTTTTTGATGCAAATGTCAAAACAGTACTTTTATGATGGGTTTAAAACTTTACATAAAATTTACTTGAAAGTGGGACAGAAACATAGAAACAGAGAAACAAACACAGGAGCTCAAAATATCTTCAAGGGCACAAGCGACCAACATCTTGGGGGCCAACATCTTTCCAACCGCACACACACCTCAGAGCCACCAGCCAATCATAGATTACCACTCCATGTGACTTTTGTTTACTGGGCTGTCATGCTGACTGTTGCCAGGACAGGACTGTTTACATCCTATCAGGTTTCACCACTCCCTCCATCCCCTCCACCCCTCACACCCCCTTTCCCTTCGTACATGGCTGGAATGCTAATAGACTTAGAGGAGACGAGATAATGACTCGGCCTAAATAAAGAAACTCTTCCAGATCAAACACAGTCCTCTCCACTACAGGAATGTAGGGCCATTTCCATATAATGACAATACATAATATGTGTATGGAGATTAATGGTGGACAACCTGGACCCATTAGCACAGAATAATACACTGTGCAGGCTGTACACAAAATAAGAACTACTGGACTCACTTAACAGGTAACTTAAAGATGCTTTATATCGTATTTTTTTGGATCAAATGACTGTTACTGTTACTGTATTGACCTAAATATGATCTGCTTCTTTGTTAAGTTATGTGAGCTGAACTGTGTTCACTATAACTGACCAGCTTCCTTCATTTCATCCATGGAAAATACAGTGTTGCAGTGTCTGGTACCTAGTGTAGGTACCAGATCGGCTCGGGGTCCTTCTGATTACATCACACAATACGGTATCTACGGCAACACCACTTGGACAAACTAAATTACTCCCGATTTTCTCCCGATAGATAGATAGATAGATAGATAGATAGATAGATAGATAGATAGATAGATAGATAGATCCATCAACTCTTCGACGGACGTACAGCATTTATCTAGTTGCTATGACTAATGAGCCTATCTGGTACCTACACCGGCCTATTAGAGCTCCTGGATAGCTGGCTAAGCCATTGCACCATTACCTAGCACACAATAGCTAATAGCATGCGATATATACTTGAGCTTTGCAGTTAAGATTTATGGTTTTAAGGCAAGCCTGAATTTATTTGGCCACTTGGAGGTGAGAAAACAATAAATTCTACAGGCCATTTTAGTGTCTTTCATTCTTTTGTTTTGGTGTATCGGCCTGGAAACTGATTAAACCACTGTACACTACCTGCTCAGCACCAGCAGGCGGACACAGTTAGAGACTAGCTGGTGAACATAGTGGAACATTTAGCAGCTAAAGAGACAGAAGATTATCGGACATAACTTTTATCAGGTGGACACAAACAAAGTCAAAATAAGTACAAATGTTCGTCTGTGTCTGCTGTTGGAACTGTTACACTAACATGTTAGCGTTAGCCATAGCATCTTTATAGGTGATAACATCAGATGTTGTGTTCGCTCCACGACGCCAGAATGGCCAAAAAAGTGTTTTTATTTCATAAAGTGAAGCTATTAACACTGAACATCCTCACCTGCCAGGCCACTGGCCGGGGGAGCATCCCCTTTTGTTCGCGTTCCTGGTGTTAATGTATCAAAAACAGGTTTTGTCGTAAGTGTACGAGTGTGAGTTTGTGTTATGTAACATGTCTCGTACCTGATTAGAAGTGCTGATGTCCACTCCCCCTTTCAGATATTCCAAAACTTTGTCAATGTTCCCTGCCCTCGCCGCTCGCAGGAAACTGGTGTTGCTGTCCGACTGGAAGAGACACAGAAGAAATACATTATTAAATAGAATCTACATGAAGCACATCTCTGTCAAACAGGATAACCGAGTCACATTCTTTCTCAAAGACTTTGACCTAACACTGAGCCTGATGTCACTTCCTTTCACGCAGCATCTCATACACAAACAAACTCACAGCAGGGCTGTCTGAACCTCAATCCCATCAAACTCTCTTATTGTGTTACAACCTGGTCTCAGACAAAAAGCACATCAATGCAACCACTTCATAATGTGCATAAGCAAACACTGAATGTATGATGCTAAAATGTATTGTGCATCATCTATTATGTAATACGAGAAAAAAATAAAAATGAATTGGTAATATGGATCACTCATAGTTCTCTATGAAAGGTTTCATGATCTACAACTGTGCAGCCATGTTTGTTTTCCTCAGTGCACAGTGATGTCTCCGTCATGGTCTGGGCAGGACATGTCCCCTGTCCGTGTTTGGATGCTGAGTGAGCTGCAGTTGGAAACAGACCAGGACTGTAAGGAGGCAGAATGATTCAGCACTTTTCTCTTGGTGCCTTCTCTAAAAAGCTGAATCCTGGCTCACATGCAGCTCGTTCAACGCTCGCAGCTCTCTCCTGTGGAAAAACACTGTGCGATGCTTACTTTTGAAATACTGTAGTGGCACACTGCAGGACGACGACGGAGTCTTTGCTCGTGGACACTTCAGCAGATGCTCTGCTTGTTTTCATGCTGATGAATGGTTTCATCAGCTGTCAAGGTCACAGTTTGCCCAGTTAAGCTTTTTTTATTAGATGGAATTTGGTGTCACCTACAGCATCACCCTGCTCATATATCCAGAGATCAGAGGAAAGAACGCAGCGCTGATGGTGGATCAAATCAGCAGTGTCACTGCAGCACTGACGTCTACTTCTCACACATACAAATAGTCCTGGTCTAATGTTTCTGGCTGACCTGCAGTCAGTTGGTGTCTGGCTGCTGCAGAGAACTGCACTGCATCACTTAGACTCACAGCTACTGGAGCTCTCTGCAACACCGACACCACCGGCACCTCAAAGGACACACTGATGTTAGCCCACTCACTCCACAGAGCACAGGCTTTCAAGTTCACATTACACAACATGTTAGTCAAGATTCAGGAGTTCTTTGTTGGATATTCGCACCTCGATAGCATGTGTGGAGTGATCATCAAGGGCTCCATGAAGAAATCCCCAACACTCAGTGTTCCAGCCTTGTTCTTAACAGCTTCAGGGTCAGTTCGGTTACTATAGTACCTCTGTACATAGCATTACCTTCCCTCTGTTTCCAGTCTAGCTATGAGCTAAGCTAAACTCACTGCACTGCATGCAGAGAAATTTTCTCTGATTCTGGGTCAGATGTCAAACAAGAGGATTTCCCAAAATGTCAGAGTGCTTTAATGAAGTGATCCAACTGAAGGCTCTGATCTGAATTTAAACAACACAAGCCACGACTCTAAAAAGGGCAAGAAACGCCGCCAGCGCCTCAGTGCAAATTACAAGTCGATGCGGGTCAACTGGCAGAATATGCCACTGTTGTATTTCCCAGTGCTGACAGGCATCGACTCCACGGAAAGGCGGCAGTTTGATCACATTTGGTCTCGTGTTTGGCACATTTCAGGAGCTATACTGTCAGTCTGTATGACAGGAGTCAGTTCATGTACGTCAAATGAGGATGATGAACCAGAGCATGGTTGTTGTAACGTGAATTTCCCACCAGGTTCATTTATATAAATCATGGAAAATACCTTGAATAAGTCCTGGAAAGACGTGTTCATAGAGCCTCATACATGTTCGTACAGGGTTGGCATTGTTTTTGTAGCAGCACCGCACAAAGCAGCCATTACCACAGTCCACCCTGTCTGATGATGTCCTCTCCCCCCCGCCCCCCTACAAGAGCTGCCGAGTCACATTATGCAAGAGCTTGCCCTAATCATCGTCCTGTGATTGGCGGGTTGCTATAGTGACTCTTAGACCAACAGGACTCTCAGACAAGTGAGGCTTTTTAATGGAAAACACTTAACAGTGGAGAGAAAGGGAGGGTTGTGGCAGCCAGCTTCCTACAGAAATAGTTTCATAACTCCTGGTCATAAGGAGCTTAGTCAGTTTGTCACTCTGTGATGGGAAATGTTTTGAAAAAGTGCTTTAAAAGGCCGACAGCTACGTGAAGGGTCACGGGGTGAGTCAGCGTTGAAAAGAAGCAGAAATTAAAAAATAAAAGTGAATAAAGGAACCATGACGAAGCATGAAGGTCATCATTTTCTCTTTCTTTCACTGTGATAAAAAGAACTTTTAAGACTGGAGTCAGTCAGTAACACTGACTGCATCATATAATCGACGCACAAGTCTCATTCCTGCGACAATCTGTTCAGCCTATGTCTCGACACATCACTTCACGGCTCCATCAAACCTGCCAAGCGTGACAAAGCAAAGTCCTGAAGCTCGTCCACCAACACGTCCCATCAAACATTCATTTACAAAGTCACTGTCTTTATCTGTGGAGAGCACGGAGCTTTATTAATAATGCAAACACACACACACACACACACACACTGTGAGACACCAGTGCCCAGGCTGGGAGCATCCTCGCCCCTCCCAGTTACCACGGAGACACGCACTGCCCTCTCTGGAGGTAACCATGACAACAAGGCTTTCTGCCTGTCAGCAGAGCTAACAAAGTATGTAAAAGAAAACATGAAGGATTCATTTAGAACTGTCCGTCAACGCAACGGTACACCGGGTCATCAGTGCAATATTCACATGTGAGATATACTGCGTCTTTAGGTGTGTGTGTGTGCGTGTGTGTGTGTGTGTATGTGTGTGTAATAGAGAGTGTGTGAGAGTAATCACAATCTACTGAAAGACAAAATCACATTATGAGTTATCACCACAGGCAATGCAGATGTCAGGTAGGATTCTGAGAGGCTTTTGCACAAAGTGACAAATAGTGTGGACAATTATAGAACACACACACACACACACTAATGACCTTTCTCCAAACCATTATCCTCGGTGTCTTGTTTGTCAGTGCACCATTCATCTACTCTGCTATTTTGCTAGCAACTATTAGCTCCACAAAAATCTTCCATTGGTCCACACTGGCTGGTGTTATTTCTGCTGTTAACACATGAATCATGTTGAGTGATAGTCATTCCCATGCTAACACTTCAAGTTTCGAGCTAACACCATTAAGCACAGTTTGGATTTTAATCACCTCTTGTTGGCGAGTGTAAAAGGTTTATTTTGAAATTTGACAAAATAATCTCAGCTCATTGTCCATGAAGGGAAAGCTCGTAACGCTCACGCTCTAAAAGACATTTACCATGACAGACTGATAGCAGGTGAAACTCTGGTATGTAACTAATAAAATTAAGGATGACTCCATTCCACTTAATTGGCACAGTAAACCATGTCAGTAAGCCAACACACACAGTCGCAGAGCCCTAGATCTGGAACACCTAAACAGAAACAGCCTTTATGAATGTTATAATTATAGCTGCGATTTAAAATATATGCTGTGAAAAAGTTCTTATGTGACAAAGAAAATAAAGTAACAAATGGCACATCACTTACGACGCACACACATTGTGTTGACATTGTAATATGCTTCGAAGGTCATGGTTGAGATAAATCTTTAGTAATATTTGTGCATCAACTAAACTAACACAAATTTATAAAGATTAGATTAGATTATAAGATTAGATTATAAACTGTGACTGCTCTGTTAATAGTAAGCAGGGTTATGCACACGATGGCTAACATTTATATATAGCAAAATTAGCATAATGCTATATGAATGTAGACTTTGTTCATCTAACTTCTTAAAAAAAGATTTAGTTTATTAATACCAAGTAGTAGCATGATTGCTAAAGTGTAAGCATTGACCATTGAACCCATGCTAGCATAGTATGCTTGCTGAAGCTAATTCACATTAGCACCTTTTAGCTCATTGTTTTGGTTCTACAGCCCTCAAACTTACAATCAGTTTCATTTCCAGCAGTGGTTTGTTACGTAAGAACATAGTCACACCTGTGTGTCTCTCAGCGCCCTCTAGGGGCTTAAAAGTGATTAATGCAGCTTTTAGCTGAGCGTTAGCATGGAGTAGGCTACTGCAGCCAAAAATGAATATTCATGATGATGTGTTGGTATACGTGACTTATCATGTATACCAAAAACAAAAAGACGTTACCATTAAACTTCCATTTGCTATAGCATCAACCCTAAATTCAATATAAACTTAAAACATTTTTAACCTTCAGAATAATTTATAGAGGACGTTTGGCCCACATAAGAACACACACATACACATACACATACATTGCAGCTGTGTCCTTGTTTATTTGATTGAAGGAGCACATTCTATTCCTAGCTGTCAGGACGGAATAACACTATCTATGTTTACTAGCAACTGCACATCTCCCGCTGGTGCTGGCTCTGTTTGTGTGTGTATGTTTGTGTGTGTTTCTGATATTAAAAAGCTCCTTTGGGTAGCCTTGCACACATTAGTCCATGAACACACCCACTGTTTTGAGATTACAACAGCACTACAATCAGTGCGACCAATTTAATTACCAGCACCAAAACCCCACGTTTAGTCAAATCAAAAAAAGATGCTTCTACTTTATACATGGAGGTGTTTTTAGATTAATCACACGCAGCGGACAATTCATGCTGAGTAAAAATAGTTCATTTTTAATTAATTATCATCAAGTTGACAGAACTGGAGCTGTAGTAGGTCCTCATAAATACGTCACCTTCACCTCCCATGTTTCATTCCTTTCATTACCATTTTGATCAATGTCAGCTGACCTACATTCAGCGATATCCAGCTGTTGAAGACCCATTGGAAGTGACTGTAGGCTGTTTCCAGCCAATCAGAGCTGTCCCTGTGCAGGACCTGGAGGATTATTTGTTTTCAGATTAATTTAGATATAAACGCAGATCGCTGGTGGAGCATCCATGCAGTGGCACCAACACAGCTGTATCCTATATGTACATTACAGACACAGTACATTATGTAAGAAATATGATGTAAGAGACATCCTTTCTTCTTCTCATTATTCTGACAGAGAAGACGTAATAAAACTTCAAAATACACTTTTATATACGGGCTATAAGGAATTAAATTAAGTACATCTCCCACTAAATGTATGAATATTTACTACAGCTCATTAGCAGGCGGTAATGACAGGCACTTTAAAGCTGCACATGAAAATATACCCGTGTGAGTGTGGCTCGAGGGTCATGGGTCAAGACGTAGAGCCCTCCAGAATAGACCATGTCTAAAACAGGAGGTGGCTGGGAAGTGTCTTTAGAGAAGATGGAAGGGTTTACTGTCAGAGCCCAACATGAGTGAAACAAACATGAAGCAGGAAATAGTGATCAGGCAGTAATCCCAACAGTACAGTAAAATAACAGTGACCATTGGTACAGAGATATGGGGCTGTTTTAAGAATGGTATGCACCCCAAAGTGCTCCTCAGTTCAGCAGCTTGTGAACTGCTCTGGACGCAGTGTTGCCAACTCCTCACAAAGGAAAGTAGCTATTGGCTGTCCTAAAAGTCCCTAGAAGTCGCTAAAGGACGTCATCGCCTAATTTGCATAATCAGCCATGTCCATGAATTTGTAATGGATGCTGTAGGAGAGAGGAATAAAAAGTGAATAAAAACACCCTAAATATGTTTAGAACTACAAAATGAACTTTTCTTCTGGGATCAGCCAGGGGCGGCTTCGCGCATACGCGGTTCATTTGCTGTCTGGATGTAGAGGAGTGAACATCTCCTGCTGGGAAAGACTGCTGCGCGAGGACCGGGCCGCCTGTGAATGCTTTGGGTCGTCAGAGGAGCCCACAGCTGCACCCGCTGCTAGTTGAGAAGACGATACATGCTTTCACGTCAGTCTCCAAAAGTCTCCAAGAACACCGGAAAAAGTCACTAGATTTGTTGTTAGTAGAAAAAAAAAGTCGCTAGAGGGGTCTGGGATGTTCTCTCTGAAGTAAAGTCACTGCTGCTTCTCTACAATGATACCACAGAAGAATAGTTCAACCATTGAAGGTGACAAAGCATGTATTGTTACACTTATTTTCCATGACTCCTTCATTTTGATAAAATAATAATGTGTAACAACACATAGAGTTGTTTTCTGATCTTTCAACCCTATAACACCAACATTTCTCTGTGACTTCCAAATCTACAAATCAATATTGATATGGAAGAATTATCCTATCTTTATTCAAGAGCGTAGATTTTCAGTTTGAGAGCATGATTTTTATTCTCCTCGTGCTCACATTTTGTGCTCGCACTCAGATTTCTGCTGCTTTCTTTCAAAATGTGTGCTTGCACTCAAAAATCACATACTCTCAAACTGAAAATCTACGCTCTTGAATAAAGATAGGATAATTCTTCCATATATTGAACAATAACTCTGTTTAATGACATCTGATTTGGTTAGGCTTGATGAAACGTCACGACAATCATTGTCATGGTTACAATAATGATCATGTGGTTAAGGTCAAGGGTTGATCAGTGTGGTCACTGATGGTTTGAAACAGGAAGTAAACAGCTGCCTAGCATAACAACAGCAACACACAGGAGGAGGACAGTCTGGACTGAGGTTACCTGACTGTGCTGCGTCAGTCCATCTACTGTCTGCTTCAAGTCTGAGAGCCAAACGTGTGAACATATCTGATGCTGAATATTCAGCTCATATGTTTGAAAACTGGAATTCAAGCACACACTCACACACACACACACACACTCACAGTCTGGCTGTTGTAATGAAGTCCAGCTCGATGTGTCACACTCTGTTTCTGCTCTCATCCTCTGTCTTTCATCTGACTAGATAACAGAAGCTCAGCTGGAAGCTGTGCTGCCACAGGTCACTGCAGGCTGGCAGGTCACCTCCTCCTCCTCCTCCTCCTCCTCCTACACAGGCCAATTAAAGCAGTCTGGACCCTCAGGTGTCAGTCACTGAGTTTCATCAGGTAAAACTTACACTATCTCTTTTTTAGTACTACGAGTCAGTGGTATGACATGTGACAGTTTTCGTAAATGTGAGTCTGACTTTTTACTAGATGAGCACAAAACTTACAACCTGAACTGTACTTTATTATGCATGCTTACAAATAATACACACACTTTTGACACTTTAAGGCCTTAAAAAGTTGATACGTGTAACATGTGAGAAAATGTTGCATATTTACACATCCAGCAGCAACATTAGCTTTTCATTTTCATTCAATTTCATTTCGTTTTTGTTGGGTTTGTGTCCACTTGATGAATTTTCAGTGCAACATTTACTCTCTTTTAACTCTGTGAGAAACATATGTTGCTCTTTAGCTGCTGAATGCTGCACTATGTTCACCAGCTAGTCCTGCATCTGGAGACAATGTTGATAAGAGCGGGAAAACTGACCCAAATGTGTAAGTTACTCGACTGACAACCAACACATCAAGCTGAAAGAAACTAAACAACTCTTTAAAGCTGAAGGGAATACAATTTCATTTATATACCACCAAAACATAGCAGAAGTTATTTCAGCAATTTTAGGCTGTACCCTTTATAACATAAATACATTTACATTTTTTTGCTATACTATGCTATGCTATGCTATACCATACAATGCTATGCTATGCTATACCATACTATGCTATGCTATACTATACTATACTATACTATACTATGCTATACTATATTTATACATTCAAACTGTTCTGAGCAGGTTTTAACATACCGACACTGTTAAGGTGATCAAAGTGTCATTAAGCCAAAAAGTATCCATACTGAATACAGTCGATTTATGACTGTGCTGTTGATGCACACTATTCTCCCACAAAGCAACTCACAAAGGCAGAGCACGTCACAACTGGAAAAAATGTAGCAGTATTGTAGATATGGTGGTTAAAGAGCTCCAATAACATTGTGGAAAACCAAAGAAAAACATTTTGATGTCTGTCTGTGAAATTCACACATCACGTCACAATATTATATCATTTCCAGTATAAAATGGCAAAGTATGCTGATGTAAAAAGGTATAGTATTGATTGATTGATTGATTAGTATGTAGTACATGCTGTATGAAATCAGTGGTGTAGTCCCCAAAAACCCCCCAAAATAAATTCTAATATCTTAAAAGAAGCATCAAGGAAGGTCAAACCCTACCACTGAAATGTATCTTAATTCAAGAAACCTCATCACAAACAAACTACAGAGAGCAGCACATGAAGACTCAGCACAGACTGAATGAGTGATATTTTTGCCTTGTGTTTCCAGCAGCAGCAGCACACTGCTTAAGTCATTACACCTCTTTTCAAATTAGCCACAGGAGTCCACATGCTGCTGTGCAGAGATACTTTAGGAACAAAAATGTCACACTGGCCTTTAAAGGGAGAGGAGAGGTAACAACACCCCACCCCATCCCTCACACACTGACATACACACACACACAAGCTCCAAACACACCGCTAGACACCTGAACCACGTATCCATATGTGTTAATACCTAATCAGTGTAGATCCTGAAGGCAGAACAGTAAGTCAAAAGTTTAGTTTACACATTCTTTCACTGGAAACAGAAAATGTATGAGCTGTATGAAAAACAAGTGGAGCAGCTCGTCAGAGACAGACACAAACAGTTCTGCCATCCAGATTGTGACCAAATTAAAAATAACTCAGAGTATTTAAAGGAGAGAGCCAACACTGACTTCAAAGTTTCTGCTTTAAAAAAACTTTCTGCACCTTCTCATCTGTAAAAACCTCCTAACATACTTCCCAAAAGCTACAGTTCAGGAGCATCCTAGTGCCTCAAAGTGTCTGCTGCACCTGCCAGTGTGGAGCTCTTACCAGCATCAGTGGAGGCTGCACAGGATAATGCTCCACGCAGTAGTAGTCTGGCAAAGCATTCTGGTCCAGGTTAGTCTGGCTCCCGGCAGTCCTCAGGCCCTTGTCCGAGCCGCACACCTTACACATGGCTGCGTTGCCCATGGTGCAAGGTTTAAAGTCTATCCCATCAGAACGTAAAGAAATCTGAGTAAGTCCATCTAATCACTCCGATAATCCACTCCGTGCCCCTTCTTCCTCTTCCCTCCCCCTAAATACCTTACAGGCTACCATCCGTGGGGGGCAACCCCCTCAGTCCACAAGCCAAGGCTCACTTCCCTTTGGCCTTGGCCTGAGCGCTCCTGTCCCTGTTCCACCACTTGACTGCACTTGTGTCCTGTCACTGCTGCCAGCACAGTGCTAGCTCTTCCTCATTGCTAATTCCAACTCTCTGACCATTGACCAACACCCCCCCCCCCTCCTGACTCCACCAAACAGGCTATTTTTACACCCACCAGCCGAGCTATGCATGAAGAGAGAGGACAGGGAGAGGGTGGTCGGCACAGGGCGGCATGCCAAAACAGGAAGGGGGAGGGGGTATCTCAGACACTCTATATGGACTGTATGTACCCATCTGTGATAATATGGAGTGTTTGTTATATGAGACGCTAAAACTCTCTGATGAAACCCGAGACGATATCCATCCTCATCAGCAGCACCACTTACTAAAGACATCCAGAGTCATGCTGAGCAACAGATGACTCCCACAATAAAATACCCCCTTTTACATGCAACCACCCTCTGTTTTGGTGGAATTGAACTTAAAGAAAGCTTGCCATGGCATTATTAATTTGACATTTAGCATTTCTAGCTCGGATTGGTCGATTGTTTCTCCGGCAAGCTGAAACTGCAAATCATTGAGCACAACCCTAGACGTTTGGAATCGCTGAACAAATCAGAGATTTGTGGGTGGTAGTTCAGAGGTCTAAAACCAGGACACTATAGAGGAAGCGATAAGTAGTGATCTGGGGTCCACAACAGTCATCCTTTATGTTTGTTGGTGGATAGCTGTGAGCTAGCACGATATTTTTAGCAGTTTTTCCCACAACATTCTATTTTTGCTGTGTCCTTTTGGCAGTTAAAACTGCTTCAGATGTCCTGGAGGAGGACCTACCCAGATTTTTTCATCCAAAAGCAAGATGGATGCAATCAGATCTGCTGTCTGTCTAACAGAGATGCATTTATACAGTGTATTAAATCATGTGGATTGTATCCAGATACTACAGTTTTAACAGGCGAAAATGGGGCCAGAGTTGCAATCGATCTGGGTTTCTAGTCCTCTGTTTGTACTTCATTGTTTTTGACCTGCAATGACAATGTTTTCTTTGACTGACTAAGTCAAGTTAACATGAATTCTATTCTATCTATTAATGAAGTGATGAAATAATTATCAATAATCAACAGGACAGCTGCGATCTGACTAACTGTATCAACCGTTCTCACTATCCTAGTATGAAAAGTGTTCCTTACTACACTGGTTACAGTCTAACCATAGTGCTACATACATACATACATGCTATACATAGAGCAGTAAATAGCACTGGTAAATAATACTGTCAATGTGTATTCCCCTGCTGATTGTCATGTAAATGTGTGGAGTGGCTCCTTTAATGTTACAGATACAACCAGTGTGACCTGCTACATCGCGACCTTTTCCTAAATGCCTTCACCCAGACTGAAAACCAAGCCATGCTTTTAACTGCATGCTGACTGAACACCTGCTAAAGAGCTTCTCTGTCTCCAAGATGAACTGTTAAGAGTGGCCTTGTCCTTATGTAAGAAAATTCCAGCGGAGAACATTGATTTCTTGTCACTATCTGGCATTAAAGTCTTGGATATTGGCTCAGAATATACCATGTAGCAATAGACTGATTGAATCTACAAATATGCATGAGCTGACCCTTACTGGTGCCTCGGGTACAACAGTAGCAGCATACCACTATCTTTAAATCCTAATCCAGTGCCCCAGAGTGGCATTTCTTCAGCAGTGTGATCACTAGACCTGTTGTCATGTACTGTTTAATGGAAGCAGGCATGGTGTTTTGCTAATGCAGATCTGTGTCAGACTGTAGCCCAGAGCAGAGCTGTATCGATTCAGTTGGACCGAATGCAAGTTTAAGTCACACAGACCTTTTCACAGCAATTGATTGGTTCATAGAATTAATGGTATGTAGTTTTATAGCAGTTTCAGACATCAGCTGTTTCTACACGTCGGTGTATGTCTTATCCACACTCAGATGTATGTTTTATTCACCTCGTGTGCATGTATGTGTCCTTGTTGGATGTCATCGGGGAGGTAAATGTCCCCATTCTCTCTGCAGTTTTCTCGGTCATGACTCACACAATGCTTTTACTGTAGAAAATATCACCCAAACAATTCTCATTCACTGAATATGTTAGCGTAGGGAGAAAAACTCGTCATTGTTTAGAGTCACAGCCACATGAGAAAGCAGCTTTGGAGTTTTCTTTGAATGAATGAATGAATATAAACTGAGTAGGCAAGCACATGACCGTCACATTTACAATGTATGACAATATCACAAGTTTTATAGTTGAGAAGAAAGATCTACTGCGTAGTTCTGAAACTGACCTTTCTTGCTGTGGAATCAGATAGCTACTCATCCATTATACTGTTGTACCAACTGACACCTATTTACTATGTTGCTTTGGTAGTCAACTTGAAAGAGTATCAATACTCAAGAAGATGAAGCACAAATTTATTGTTTTGCATGATAAAGGGCAAGTTATGGCCTATCTATTGGTTCAAGCCTTTTCCCTCAGATTGGGTCTTTTTTTTTTGTTTGGCCTATTCTGGATAGAATGAGCTTCAATAAATGGTAAATGGACTGTATTTATATAGCACCTTTTTGAATTAGTTTTAGCTATTTAATATTGAGCAATTTCTGATTTGTTGCTGACAAGTAAACCTAAAAAGATATGAGGATTCATTATATCTTATCAGGTTATAGAAAATGCTACTGAACTCCAACCCAAAGCAGAAGTATTTACAGTATAAAGAAAAAAGGCATGGACCGACTATAGAACCCTGTGGAACCCCATATCTAAAATAATTGGTCTCCTTGTTAAATACTTAATTCTGAATTTCTACAGGACTTAAACTGGAAACATGTGTGGATAAGTATTCTGAAACTAACAATTCAAATATAATGGTACTCATCAAATATCATCCACTCTGCCATGATATTACTAAGAATATCACAGCAGAGTAAGGCTCGTGTGATGGCAGATTTTACAGGCTGATACCTCTGTGTCGGGCAATTTCTGTCTAGACTAATCTAATTTTCAAACAGTTTCTTATAAAAGGTCTCATTATTTTCTGTCATTAAGGTATTAATATAGGATTCTAAATGACACTCATCGTTTTGACTGATTTAACAGAATTGCTGGTGAGGTAATATGAATTGTGTAATGTCACAAAATGATTAAAAATGTAACAAAATGGTCACACAAAAAACATCCACTTAATGAGTCGACATACTGTGCGTCCTCAGAAATTCTAAGCTTGTCAGCCTGGTTGTAATTAATAACACAAGCAACAAATCAAAAGCAATGTGGATTCTTTTCGAGCAACTTGTGTGGCATAGACATGATCAAAGCCTGTCAGGTGAGACTGGATGTGACCTTCAGCTGTAAGCTGGTATAAGATGTTGGGGTCTGGTTCTTTGCTGCAGATGTAAGCTGAGACGAGCGACCTGCTTCTCTTGTGAAAATATCAGTCCATCTGAACATTGGTGGGGTGTTGGCAGGTGGTCAGGTTTCATGTACTGTACATGCACATTGAATTGCAGTTTGGGCTAACAAAGTTATATATCATTAAACAGCATCTGAGAGATTTTAACTACATAAAGTGTATATGTCAGATCATGAAGAGGCAAAGTACCACATGAATACTAAGGGAAGTTGTCGGTATCGTGAAACAACACAAGTACTCTCACTGTACCACTTCAGTTTGGCTCTATCACCAGTTAAAATACAAACAATCAGGCATTGCCTTCCATTACTTTGTCACCCAACAGGCCTCTTTAGTTTCATTAACCTTCTCCTCAATGTAATTTACTTAACGTCTCCTCCAATCTCCTCTCTAAAACAGCCATCATCTGCTAAAACACTCATCCAATTATGGAGGTCAGCAGATGAGACCACGAGTGTGTTTGTGTGTGTGTGTGGTTTACAGAGACAAAGGTCAAACCCGTCCTGGTGCAGGTGGGTTATGTCATTTCTTCAACTCATCACAAGTTTAAATGGGAAAGTCACTTCTGTCATTTCTCCCCCATGCTCACAGAATTACCCCTTCCCCTCCTCTCTCCTCTCCTCCCCTCCTCTCTCCTCCCCTCCGCTCTCCTCCCATCCTACATAACCCCTCCTCCTCCCTCTCTCTTATGTGCTCTGTGGGTTGGTAATCCACTGGGCGGGGCCGGCAGAGACAACAAATGCTTTTAATCTGTGATCGACCATATGGCTCACTGACTGCGGGAGGGAGGAGGGAAGACGGGTGATGCCATTATGTACTGCATTATGTTCCGGCTGTGGGGGGAAATGTAATGATTTGTGTCTGGCAGTAGAAAGGGGAGAGATAATGTTTAGCTTGAAAATGTCGGGGGTTGTACAGTAGCTGCTAAATGCTAACATAGGGTTTAACATCCTGTTTCAAATGTGTCAAACAAGAGTGAGCACATAATTCAAAGAGAACAATGAGCCTTTATCAATGCAAACATAAGGCTACAAGCTAAAGCTAACACTATCTTAAAGCTGAACTGGTGCACAGATCACATATAGGGAACAAACAGGAAGTGCAGCCCATGTCTGGGATTTAACATTCATATGCCGTAGATAGATATATGTATTAACATTAAATACGTGAGATTTGTGCAACATTTCTATCTATAATGAACAAGCAGTATAACACGACTGCTATGAAAAAAAGAAACATGAATTATAGAAGTTGGAGGCCAGGTTGCTATGGAAACACAGATTTGGAAAAGGTTTATGCATGGATTTTTTTCTTTTGCCACAAAATAAGAGACCTGCAGAGGATGGCTTCTTCTGTGTCGTACCTCAATAAGACTGACATATCTGACTGTTAGAAACCTGAGAGTGACAGGTTGGATGTCTCTGTTCTCCCAAAGATACGACTGACAGGTTGAATTCAGAATTGAATTTATGATTGTTTCCACCTTGGATACACTACAGAGATTGTAAAAAGCTTCTTCCTGGTTAATTTCCACTTTTATTAAAATGCGATCTCCTGGATCTGTTAACGACATCTCATGACATCTGACATCTTTGCATTTACTCCTTTTCTTGCAAACTCAACAGAGTAAAGTAGCAGAACTTTGTTCCACCTGTATTGTGATTATGGCTGTACCCGACCCAAACTTTGTCGAAACAAAAAACAAAAGTGCAGATTCAGCTGATAAAACACGAGTTGGGGGTCTTCTCAACTGGTGGTTCTAATCATTGACTTTTTTTTTTTGGGGGGGGGGCTAATTGGGTCAGAATTAGGATACTTGACTTGTCATCAAACACAGTGCCTTAAGATACTATCAAAAAGCAGCTACAATGTGTTACATGGGACAGACTGAGACTGGTAAAGGCATCCATTGGTTACTTTGGTTACTTACAGTATATTGTAAGAAACTAATCAGAGTCAGTGGAGAAGCTTTCTTGCACATGACCACTGTTTTGCACATCATAACATTCTTATTCTCCATTGAAGTGATGTTGTTGTGTAGCTTGTATTCTCTTTTTTTGCAGAGGAAGGGCTTGTTTTTTGCTTGTGATAGCAGGCAGTGGCAGAATCGGCCGACCTTTCAACTTGCTGGGGTGATTTGTCTCTTAGGAATGTGTTCAGGCTGTATGGATTGCATCTACACCAGGCTGAGATCCAATCACAATGCGATCCAGACCACATGCAGATGTGATCTGGTCAATCCGATTGCATTCCAAGTGCCATACTTTAATGTGCCTTTTCACCTGCATTAACACACTTTTTACAACGCTCTAATAGAGATTGCATGATATAATAACAGGTGGAAATGGAAAGTTAAATTATTTTGCCTCTGTTGGTGTTAAAGCAAGCTTAAGGCTAAGAGTCCCAAGACATTTGAGACAAGTCTCAAATCCAGTTGCAAGTCCTTTGGGGCAAAGTGCAGGTCAAGATGTAAAGTGGCAGTGGTGTTAATTGTGTTTCTTACATTGTCCTTTCACTGCAGGCCTAATGAATAACTTTTCAAGCTGAGCAGCCATGTAAGACCTGCCTGATGCTATCTTATTTTTAGTGTTCTGGGATTCTCTCAAAGAGAATCAAAGACTGAACTCTCCTCAGAGACTTGAACTGCAGAGCCAAGTCTCACAGTTCAACTCAGGTCTAAAGTTTTTGGTTATTGGACATGCTTTTTTAAACCTCTTAAAATGTTATCATGTTTTCTGTGTGATGTTTTCTTCTGTGGCTTGCAGGTCTTTACTTTATACATACTTTTATGCTCAACAACATCTTTGTTCATTCAGTCATGTGGAGAAACTATCTTTGACCTGCAAGAGTCAAACTACACTGCCTGCACCGTCTACTAGATGTAGTATGTAGAATGAAGGAATAGCTGCAATCCTGCAGCGTCTAGAGAGCCTGTTTGTCCAATCAGAAACAAGCACTGGAGACCCCATGCTGAGGAACAATCAGCTGCTGACCTACACCATGCATACACTGTACATATGTTGAACAGATTAGTATGGTGGCAAAAGACGTTCACCTCCCACATGACCCAGGTCATTAATATGAAAGCCTTTTATATCTACTTCACTTCATAACAGTGTAATGTCACAACATGTACATTTGTATAGTCTTATTCATTTCTTTTAGCACTACCTTTGAGTTTTATTCTTATTTATCTTCCTTTTATGCTGCATTCTGTTATTTTTCCTCCTGATGGTGTCCCAGTTTCTCCAAGTAGATCATCAAATTTATCTTCAAAATAACACAAAAATACTTACAGACACGAAGAGAAGGCAGAGGGAATGAACTGAATCCATGTAGTAAGGGTTTATAAAAACAACCCTTTCAAATATTTCAAATCTAATTTCCTATACTATTACGTCTCCCAGCACACATCTCAAACTGAACCCATAAAACAAATCTTCTCAACAAATCAAATCAAACTATTTAACTGATTAAAATGGACCCAACAACAGGAAAGGACAAGATGACAGGAAATGAGATGAGACAGACATGAGGACTGACTTCTAAATGTCCTCACTTGTCATTTCAGTCTGTCTTTAAGAGACTCTCTGATTCCCTGAAGGACAATCAGAAAACACACACACATACACACAGGTACTGGTGTTAGTGCCTGGACTGGATCCAGTGGGGCAAATTAATCTCAGTGAGCCTCTTTACCCCTGCTCTGTTTAATCGAATTGATGCAACTATAACCTGGTTCCAGACCTCAGTACAGCATCTCAGAAAATCATCACACAGAGAAGAAACTGGTGTGTGGAGGAATGATGAACCTGCCTTAAAATAGCAGACCAAACACCCACAGAGCTGTATGAGAGATGACGAAGAAGAAGAAGAAAATGAAGAAGAGCTCTGACTGGAGAAGAAAAGAGAAAATACAGAAAGAGAGAGAGAGGGAAGAGATGAGTGTGAAAACTTAAACACACAGTCTCCAGGTAGTAACACTAATATCACACCTCCTGGCACCACCTTGTTCTGCTGGAGTTCACACGCTGAGCTTGTCTGTCTTGACATTGAATTTAAATTATCGACACCGCTCTGTTGTCTCTACTTTCGGTCCTTAACCATTTCACTCCATGCTTGCTGTTTTACATCCACTCTCTCATGATTTGCTGCTGTGCAATCTGCGATGCTAACATCAGCGTCCACACGGTGGTGTTCTGTGACTTTCTATAATTAATGCTGAATAATTCATGTTTGTGATCAGCAACGGGCCAAATGGCAATGTGTAATGTGACATGGGTTGCTCTAAGTTATCTAAAACAGAATTAACACCAACTCTGTGCAGCATTTTAGCCTCTTTAAGCTCATTGTTTTGGTTTTATAGAACACAACTTCACTGTTTGGTTCAGTCTCTGCCCTCTTATTAGCTTTGTTTTCTAGAAGTAGGAGGCTGTTTTCAGTAAAAATGCTCTGATAAACTTTCAGTGAACAGTGAGACATCTAGCGCCAGAACATCAGAGCCAGATATTTCCTTCTGGACATGGTGGAGACTAAAACAGAGTTAAAAGAAAAGTGAATATTGGGCTAATGCTTGCCAACATGCTCACCTACCCTAACCCTAAAAACATAAGGAGTTAGACAGTTTGTCACTTATCTATTAGGCCTCTAAGGCAACATAAAGTTCAACGAGTTTGTCAAGTTTCAAGTGCATATGAGAAACCATCTGCTGCTCACCAAACAGTTTTTCTAGGGCACCAGAATGGTTATAACGCACGAGAAACTCTTTGCAATGGAAACGACTTCATGAGCTAGCAAAACACCTTTTTTACCAACTTCACCTTTCAGCTTGTCTAATAGTGACAGACCTAAAAAACCTCCATTCCTGAAACCCCAATGTGCCTGAAAATATCATCATCACTGAACCAGAGTTAGCTGATCTGTTGTCCATGGCTACACGTTAAAGATATAACCTACGAATACAACAAAACAGCAGATCTTATCAAATTTGTAACGTAATAAATAAGTACACATCTATCAATAAAAGTACTAATCAAGAGAGACAAGACAAAACTAGAAACTGTCTTGTTGACACACATCTGGTACACACCACAAGCAAAAAAGTCCAAAGAGTCCATATACCCATCCATTCATTTCACCTCAAATGTGTTGGGGTCAGGAATAAAACCTGGACTATCTATCTGCTCTCTGGCCAGATACCACAAGAGTTATCTATGGCTCAGTTCTATAACCAGAGATGGTCTTGTTGCCTAACCCCATGTTAGGCAACAAGGCCAAATTCCCTAAAAGTAAGTGTGTTGCATTAAAAGTACCTAAATCTTGATTTCTGAGAAAAGACGTTGAGGCAGATGGATTTTTTTTTTTTTTTTTTTGCTTTTTTGGATGAGTTTGCTCTCATGCTAAGCTCCTTAGGGTGATCTTTCCCCTTGCATAACTAAGCCACACATTCATCTGCTACAGTACACCGCATGCTAGCGTACTGCACTTCCAACTTTGGACCACATAACTACATCCTAGTATGCAAAGGCATGACCCAAGAATATTCCTACCCTAAACTGAACCAGTCTCACTCCTCATGTCTAACATAACCACCTCAATCAGCAAAGGCAATGAGTACTAGCACCTCAGAGGCACAGTAGGGTGGTCATGCCTTTGTGTAGTAGGTTACACAAATTGGTGGTAGTGGTCTCCATTGATAAACTGAAAGTCTTGCAGGAATAAGTGCAGATTACAGTAGAAAGTACTGATACATCATGGCATACTGAAACTCCAAAATCATTTGAAAAGACTAACTCCTGCTTGTCCTCCCACTGCTCTGCCATAATACAGTACTAGTGTATCTCTGCACTTCCAGGTTGGACCCTCAGTTACTACAGATTCTCCCTCTCTTGGTTGCCATGGCGACAGAATTGGTAACTCTCCTGAGCTGCAGTGCCTCGTAGTGCCACGGCAACCAGATTATAAATGCTCTAATCCTGGATTTTGCCAATCCCAGTTCAGCGTCAGACAGTGGTGCGTGCTCGACATCAATGTACCATCAGTGATGTGTTTGTAGCTTCAGTGAACATTTTGAAGGAGGCATCATGGAGCCAGAATGAGTGAAGACGACATTTTCTTTGTTTGACTAAAGCTTTTCTTGTTCAGTCATTTGGGACAAGCAAACGTCTTCAGGTTTTGGGTTTAACTCAGTGGAAGTTTCCAGTAAAATATTTAACAAACAGAAGAACCAGTGCAGAAATGAGACCATTATCAGGTCTTAAAGCTGAAAAGATCTCTGTAGTAGAATGACTGAAGTCCAGTCACACACTGTGAACATGTGTACAAAGATTCTGGATAAACCTCCAGCGGATCAGAAGATAGATCCATAGATAGATGGAAAGGAGGTGAGGGGGGGGGTGGTGGTGGTGAGGCAGTGATTAACATCCCCGCCACAAACATTCCCCCCTAAATTGCATCAGCTGTGCACCCAGCTGTGGCCTGAGATTAGATGTAAAAAACAGACAGGAGAGTGGCTTTGCCAGCAGGAAAGCTAAATAATGTAATGCTTTGGAAGGAGGAGGGTGAGGGTGGAAGGGTCAGAGGAGGAGCACCGAAAACAGCCCAGATGGAAGGAGCTTGGTGGAAACAGAATCCAAATTTTTGCCAACATTTTCATATGCTCTAATAACGGTGCTCACTCTAATGGGACTTTTCAGATCGTGTTTTTAATGTGTGAGCTGTACCAGCATACCATTTCTGATTTTCCACGAGTCTTCGTGGCCAAAGTTCAACTAATTTGAGCTTTGAAACCAAATATGTTGACCTCCATACCTCACATCTGAGGGCGTTCTGGCTTTGACAGGAGATAGAAGTTATGACTGTGCCACTGTAGAAAATAATGGCAGAAAAGTTATTTTTATAGCCTCCAGAGACTCATAACTCTTAGTTATGAAGACTCCAGTATGCTTCATATCAAGTAGGTCACTGGTTCCCAACCTAGGGATCCCGACCACCACTAGGTGTCGCCAAAGCCTTCGTGGTTTAAACTTTAAAATAACATACAGTTGACCTTTTCTCAGCGTTTCATTCAAAGTTTCATTTCTAAAGTTTAGTTTATTATTAAGATATAAAGTTAAATAAAAATGGACAGTATAAGGATTTCCCCTAAACACTGTACACTGCAACTGAGGGTTAAAAGACTTCATAGTGGTCACTGACCCACTGAATCAGATCATGCATTCATTGGCTACCGTCACGAAAACTTTTTGATATCTTCTATTTTAAATGAGTTTCAGTTTTGGAAAGATCCATTCATGGAGACACGTGACAGCCAAACAAAAAGCACAGGTTTTTGTTTTTGGTGTGAAACACTGAGCCAATGTTTCATGAGTGTGTTCCTCTCAGTCAGTTCTGCCCACATACTAGAAAGAGCTCAAAATGTGTGTAGAGACAGAGTACCCACTTAAAGAAGCACAGGTGTTCTAGTGAGTCACACACGCTGTACAGTATGACGCTGCACCTGCTAACAGAATTATTTGTCCATTTCTGTCCCTCTCAGTCTTTTTTGGCTCCAGTTTTTTAACAAATCTGCATGTGTCAGAAACAAATAGTGCTCCACATCCATTATGAATCACTGCTGGTTCAATTTGCATCCAGTCTGTGAACTGCATATCAAGCCTAGAAACTAAATAATGTTCCAGCAGAGGTCCATTTACTCACAACCTTACAACTAATGCTTTGAAAAGGTTAAGACTGAAACGCAATGCAGAAAAAAACCCACCCATGACGAAAATGGCAACTGGATTACTACAGAGGATTAACAGTACACCATCAATCTCCTGTTATGTGTGTGTTATGTATGAGACAGAAACTAAAATGAAAGAGCCAGAGAACAGAAAGAGCGGGGATGGGGGAAGATTATTGTTGGTGGTGGGGGGGGGGATTATGTAATCGTTCAATTCATTTCAATTAGGCTCTGGCAGGAGCTTCATAACAAGTCCTCTGGGTGACTCGACTGAGTAATTAAGTGCGAGATGTGAGAGCCAAACAAGTTTGTAAGATAAGTTTTCAGTTTAACAGCTGCCACTGTCGTCAAGGCAACTGCCTCTGGGTGAGGAGTTACATTTCTCTGCAGTGATACTGATGTAGAGACGTAACAGTGAGCAGCAGAGTGTTGGACTGCAGATAGTGCAGAACAGTGTCATTCTCTTGCACGTACTCAAGATACGAGTCATCAAACTCTTTGTGTTTAGCTGTAATGACGCAAACACTGATTGGTTTAATAGGAGTTGTATATAAACGTATGTACAAAAGTACGGATGTTCATGATAGGTCAAAGAAGTGATGCAGACATTAACATCACAGTATGCATTGTAACGATCCACAGCCAACATTTTAAACTGATCCCTTCATGTACTATAACTACAATGTACACACACAGTACAGGTAAGTATAGGCAGTAGAAACACTTCATAAATGTAAAGGGAGGATGGTTATGTAATAAAAATATCAACACTGACTTACACCCAGTGTAGGGCAAACACTTTTATACAACGTTCCCTCTCTACCCCCCACACTCTTGCTTTATGCTGCGTTAGGTAAACATCACACCGTCCCCGTACTCGACCAGGTGCATTGGCACGAAGGCAAAGAACAATATCCGAAAACAAAACACCTGCTGGGGTGAGCTCAGCCGAACCACCCCTGAGTAAAGGTAAAAGACAGACCTGTATTAGAGTCCAACTAAAAGCAGTCCTTCTGTATTGATGTATGCTCAGAGTTTAGTGAACAGACAGTGCAGACAGGCCACTAAAATAACTCTGATACATCATGGGACACAACTCTTGACTTAAGCTGTCATCATCAGATGCTTGGCAGGCTGGTTGAGTAAATATCAGGATACATTACGTTTAAGTGGAACTATGTAATCACTATGACAGTTAAAGGATGATAACACACTCAATTTCCAATCATTTCCCGAGTTTGTCTTGAGTCAGTTCATCATCATCGGCTGTCCTGAATCAGAGGGAATGGAATGGGACTAAATTAAGAAAAGTCCAAACATGTGTCCTGGTAGGGTACGCTGTGTTTACTTCCTGTTTTACTTTAAAATGAATGCATTCAAATCTTGATGTGAAGCGAACTGACCTTTATATAATACTTATCTAAACTTTGTTAAGATTAGCTAAAATTAGCTACCATAAGTTATTGGTTATTAGTCCCCATTAAACGGGAAGCAGAGCGCTGTTTGTTCCCTGTAAAGGAGGGTCTTGTCAGATATTGTTATTTACAGTAGCAAATAGCAAATAGAGTGTGCGTTACACCCCTTCATTGGTATTCATTGCAGCTAGCGCTATGATCTAGCGTCTACCTTCCAGAGAACATGGCCAGACCCAGGACACAATCTCTGAAACCAGCTGTGGCCGGTTTGGCAGGAATACAGTAGCCTATGAGGCGGTTTTCTTGCCGGGTTCGGCACAAAGGCTGAGTCAGTTCGGTTAGCTACACTGGTGACCAAGCTAATGACTCACTACATAGCAGTCTGTCCATCAGTAAAGTCCCCAAATCACCTCGGTAGTGTAACGTTATTCCCTGTCGGTCTCAGAGGCTGTGCTCAAACCTGGTACGGTCCGGCTGCTGAGCCCGGTTCTGTTGCCTGCTAACGGCAGATTCAGTTAGCAGCATTAGTGGTCAGCTACTTTCACCAAAATGGCTGAAAAAAGTTATAAAGTTGTGTTTTTGTACAGTAAACAGAGAGGCCCGGCCATAGATGCATGTAGCAACCCTCAGAATCACTCAGACACTAAAGCACTCCACTCTGGTGGCGTCTTAAGCAAGAAAGTGTTTCATTGGACACAAAATTAGTACAAGTTTTTATCATTTATCAGGAAACAACAAACTCTAAAATATCATGATGAATACCCAAATATACCAAAAAGATTGCTTGGCCAGATACTGGAGTATAGGTGACATAGAGCACCAAACATATGTAATAAACAGACGTAAACAGACACAGACTTCATGGAGACTTTACAATTAGCAAAAGTTCCATAAGCTATTGGTTATACCAGACCAATTAAGGCTATACTAACAAAACCCATGACTGTATTGAACTGAACAATGGGAACACAGTGTTTTATCACAAATGAATTTCATTTATAAGAAGTATAATGTGTCATTCTGTCCTTCAAAAGTTACACAGTGCTTCTTTAAATGATGATTAATTCACCAAAACAAAATGAGTCATTGCAGTTTGCAGCTTGTTTTCGACTGCTCATCATTTAAAAGCTGAACTCTGCATAGGCACAGGGGAACAGAGGGGCACTCTCACTGAGTTACATTTGCTTTAGTCGACTTCAGGACAGATGAAAGGTGAATGCGCATTTCACAGCCGAGCAGCATCCAGCTCTACTGCAGATGTGACAGCAGAGAGAGAGAGAGAGAGAGAGAGAGAGAGAGCAAGAGAGAACGAAGGGAGAGAGGGGGAGAGGAAAGTCATACTGGAGGATGAAATGTGGCGAGGAACATGTTCGACAGAAAGAGATAAGAATCTGCCAAAATCAAAGGAGGTGAAATGTTGCCTAACGTTGCAGCCTTTATGGCTGTGTTATACCTGCAGAGGAGATGGAGTGTGTACACTTGCCAGGATTCACTGCAGTGCTTTAGTAAGTGAAAGGGAAGACAAAGAAGAACAAACGAGCTCGAGAGTCTTAACACTTAACTGAAATGCATGAAGCAGACTTCTACTTTAGATCTGTCAGATAACAAGACGAAGTGTGAGGATGGTAATAATAAAAGGAGATGATAGACATGATGGACAATAGATGAAATACAGTGGTACATGATCTCAATGTGAAAGACACACAGCAGGCTGAAAAGGCCAGTTAACTTTGGTTGGTGAAGCGGTGGCTGCATGCCTCACCACATGCCAGCATGGGCAAAACTTTCGATGTCTACCGCAGTATGGAGTATCAGCTGATGAGCTGCCTTCACGGCCAAAACACACAGATGGAGACAAGAAGCACATCTTTCTCTCCCACTCTGTCAGAGCTAAAATAACCTTCACAGGAAGAATATTGGTCAATACTACAGCAGTTAATACAGACTGTGAGGTCACATGTAACAGGAAATGTCTGAGGATACGCCGACATTTATGCTCTTATGTTAGCTAAATGAAACAAGCAGGATGCTAAAGGAGATATGCTCATTGTGGTCTTTTCACAGTGAAGGTCAATTTATTAATATTGTAACATGCTTAAATGTGAAAATGTCACACCGCTAAACTAGCTTGTTTTTGGCCATAACTTGAGAAGCAGGCTAATTAGACAGTCGCCAAGTTATTACACTAGCTGGAGCACAAATAGTTAAAATGACAAGTTTAAGGTGGCGACAGAGGACTTGACAAATTCAGCCAAAAAGTACAGCAAGTAGTCGAGTGGCTCCAGAGACACTATTGACTGTTCACAGCTATTACATCCCACAAGATGAAGACGTCCAATATGACTACCTAAAGTTGTGTTGTTATGACACTAATGTATTTTTTCTACATTAGCACGGTGCAAAAGCCTTAGTGACTATAACAGAAGAGGACACTGGCTTTCCTTGTATTTATTGTGACACATGAGATTGTAGAAGACAATCTGAAAGGAGCTACATCAGCACTTAGTACTGATGCATTTACATGCTAGCTTTACATGCTGGATTAAAAAAAAACAACACATCTGACACACCACATGATCAGAGGTGATTGGCAGTCTGCTTAAATCCAATTAGACCCAATTAGATAAACTTAGTTCAGATCCGGCCTGGCTCAGGTCCTGGGTTGGGTCTCAGTTCATTTTGACTCACACTCAGTAAATGAGTATTGTAGTGATTTTGCTGTTAGAGTAATTGTGTATCGACAGGACTGTACTGCCAGACATATGTGCATCTCAGTGGGACATAATGTATGTTTAGTTAACAGGGAAATACTGCTTAGTGTTTTCTAATGTATGTAAGCATGGTATATTCTAATTTGACTGTAATGAATTCATTTAAAGACCAGAGGCAAAGGTCAATAAATACTGGAATGTATGGCAGCCACACTCCTCTGCACTCTGAATTAGTGTTTAACATGGAGACTAATGAAAACTCTGCAACATCTGCTACATCTTGTTGAGTGTCAGTAAAGCACATAAAACAATGAGAGTTTCATCAAGACAAATTGTGACATGAAGCTGGCAGCGTCCAAGTAAATTTTCTCCCTCGAGATGTAATTCTACATCAGAAAGAGAAAGTTGGATTTATGCATACAACATAACTGTAATTTTAAGTACCTAACTCACTGTGGGTGCCTATTAAATCACTAATGTTTGATGGCATCTGTGATTCATGGGCTTTACTAAGTAGTGGAGTGCCTGGTAAAGTGGTAAAATTCAGTGCTGGAATGTGGACAGAACTGCACACGAGAACACATGAGGAATTTCCCTGTCATGTTCTGTCCAACACTGTCATGATTCCTCTATGGAACGAGTAAGTGGCCCACTTATACGTTTAACCTGACAAGGTTTATTTATTTATGTGAGGTGTATTTATGTCGTTTTCTAAAGTGCTTTCTAAGTGTGCTGCCTGTAGTGTTCCCAGACTCTGTGAGAGGAGCTTTCTGAATAGTAAAAAGATAGATTATATTAAATTTAATAATGGTGTAATGGTTTTAGTGCAGAAAACCCTGAAGATGTGGCCCTATACATCTTACTGACTTGCAGAAGTTACTGTGTATCCTCTGGAACCAATGACCAGTATAGGTCCACCATTTATAGTGGGTCAAGTGTGCATTCATGTCATTTTGTAATCCTGTAAATGACCAAATAAATGTATTCAAATAATGGCCAGGTCTTAAAGTCTGTGTAAAGGCATTTCCGTGATTTCTTTCAAAATACATTAAACATGTAAAATAGTTGCTGAAAACATGTGAAAAGACTTTGAACAACATATTAGTGAAATGTGGAGTTAGAGGTTAAAACAGTTTTTCACCAGTTTTCAGTCCAGGATTTTGTGGGCGGTCCTTAAAGGGTGGCTCGATGACACGCTGAGGCCACCCTGAGTATACCCCTGCACCCCTAGCAGAGAAATAGAGATGAATTCATCTCGCTCAGAGTGTTTCAAAGTTAGTCATGTCATTTTCTGAACTCATCTGACACGTTTCAGTCGCTTCAAAATGGCCGCTCGACTGCTCCCACGAGTGGGCGTGGCTTCAGCACATTCAGAGGACACGCCCCCACAGTCCTGGAGCTGAGAATTCATTTTTACCTGATTTTGACACCTAATTTCATAAACTTGTTGATATTTTTAATCATTCAAATTTGGCTGGGTGGTTAATACCACTTTCGTATTTGGTCTGACAAACTCAGAACACATATTTATTCTGACTTAACACAGACTTTAAGTAATAGCTAAATGAGTGGCCAGCGCAAACAAATAAACACCAGTCCTAATAAAGGACAGGTAAAAAACATTGACAAGGCATGAATATTTACAGTTCAATCTGTACACCAACAGAGTTTAGTTACAGAAATACAGTTCCAGCTGTCTTTGCTGTTTTTTAAGCATTATTAAATGCAACACATCAATGAAAATCAACTCTTGTGTGAGCGATCAAAATGAACAAGTATGAGGAACAGGAAGGATTTTGTCCTTTGAGGTGCTGAAAGACTTTTAATGTGCAATATGTGCTCAGATTTATTAACTGGAGTTCAACAGTGACTGAAGAAACAGAAAAGTGGTTTTGACTGGAAATAATGAGTCAATGAAAACAGTATTAATGTTCAAATGAGAAACTCAGAGCAACAGAGTGACACTGATGTGCTGTGTTAATGCATATTACATTGCATCTTAATCAATACAACAGATAAACACGGATGGTGTTGAGTTTTTGTCAATAATAAACAGGCGAAGCTCATAAACAGGCTTCAAATATGATAAATTCAGCTTCAGTACTCTGTCCTATTTATAGAAACCATCTGCCCCCCACCCCTTCACTTGACTCAACCTTAATGAGGTCTGAAAGGCCTTATGTGCATTAAGGATTCATACACCGACAACATATTTGATCATTTCTCTCATTTTTCCCTCTTTTCCACCCACCTGCCAAACTCACTCTTAGATTTGATGGTTGTCACCACAATGTAGTTATGAACACTTTTTAATAATATACAAACATAACTTCTAGGAGACATAATTAGTATTATATTCTAAACCTAGATAGGAGGACGAACTTGGTATGGATCTGACAGAGGAACATTGGATAAAAGCACCGTAGATCGTTTCAGCTTATATAAAAGCAGCTTGGAGAATACTAAACCCAGCCTACATCACTGCACAGCACTGCAGTGAAATCCTGTTTAAGACTGGGCTTGGGTCATCAGATGATCCCTCCGAATGTAATTTATATTTTTTGCATTCGAAGTGATGAACTATGTTTGTGATGTATTTTCCCTGCTTTTGTTACATAATCTGTGATGCTAGCACAAGTGTGCATCCATGATTACGTATCTGAGCGGAAGTCCAACATCCTTTAGCCCTTTTGCACTGACTGCTCAGGCCAAGCCCTCTGATACCCACTGAGTACCATTTACATGGGGTTAATTGTCTCCCAGCAGGACTTGACCGCTGGTGATAAAACTGTGATGTGACAGCAGCGTGCATGTTGCCGTGATGTAAATGTCTGCCCCCTGGCAGTTTCCGGACAATCCACCAAATTGAATCTATTAATCACTTTTACGTGTGTCTGTGTGTGTGTGAGAGAGACCAGCGGAGAGAGCACACCAATAATCCCATGTGATAATCTCCCTTGCAGTTCAGTCAATAATAATAGCAGTGAAGGGGGAAGAGGAAACACTAAACACAACACAGCAGCTCTTCATCCAAACAGCTACAAAGGTCACGAACGGGCTTCAGCTTAGAAAGATGTTGTTTTGATGCAGAGTACTGGTTTGTCTTTTACTCATCACAAGAAGGAAAAGGGAAACATTTAAAAGTCAGCTTTTTCAGTCACACACTGCTTTAACATAAAATATTTAAGACTGGATAATGGCGTCAAATGTTACTTTTTTATGACATCCTCTATTTCCCTTTCACACAAGTGTGTAGGCTTTCACAAGTGAACCAAACCAAATAAAGGTGAAATTTTCAGCATTCCCCACCCAACTGAAACGACCCTTTGAATGAAGTTGGCATTCAAAGGGTTGCTGCCACAGTCAGACTTCCTTATCCCATCCCTCTTTTCACCCTTATACAGCACTAGCATGTACTGAATCAAACTGACACTTTTTAACGGTTAGTTTACCAATCTGTCTGTTATTAATCTTGACCACAGCCATTGAAAATTCAGTATTCTGATTGGTTTGAAGGTTGTAGGTTAACTTTTAGCAACCGCACCAATGCGGTGCATGTTTGTTTGCAGGAAATGAATGCAGCAGTGTTGAACTGTAGGTACTGCAGCAAACAGCAAAGATTAGCTATTGAGGAACCCTCCGCTTTGTGCCACCCTTTATAATCATAGACCGTCCAGCTTATTGGGTACTATCCCTTACTTGAATATCAAAAGTTTGAATTCAAACTATGACTTCCCCAATCAGAGTTCCTTATGTCATCCTCCATTTCCATTTCACAACACTAGCATGCGGTAATTCGAACAGCCCATTTTTCTTCTTTTTCTAAATATCACAGCTCACAGAATGATAGGAAGGCCCATTCCCTCCATACACATTTCACTGGCATCAATATAGATTGAGCTCAGTGAGACGTGACTTTCCGAACAGTGCAATCAAAGCCTGAGTATGTGCGTGTCAGGTGCTGTGCTGCCAGAAAAGCACAAACTACAGTGAACCCGTGCACGAACACACTCTAAAACGGGTTGTTCATTATAAAATCACTCACCATAAAGATGCGGCATATCTCAACGGTGCACCTTACCAATAAAACCACGGCAGAAGGTTTTTTGTGTTTGCATGAGAGGATGAGTCTCTCCATTAGCAAATAGAGCGAACGTGCACTACGCAGCCTAGCAATGCACCAGAGAGTGATCAGTGTAGGTATATCTACAGGGACACGGGAAGAGGTGTTTGTAGGAACGTTACTGTACAAAGAGTGTTATGATGGTGCCCACCACGGGAAGATTGGAGTGACAGCAACACTGATTGAGTGATTGATGACTTGTACAGAGGTCATTTGTAATACTGTGGCAGAAACATGATGACAGAACGAGTGGTAGAATGAAGAATGGACTGAGGAAGATCCTTCAGCGGGGTACAGAGATGAGATGAGGACAAGCAGCAGGGATCAAGCAGAGTGCAATCATTATGTCCATGCTCTGTTGGAATCACAGCTTACTGTGATTTGTGTTTTCTTGACACTGATCACAGAACACAGTTTGGCGCTTTAGATCTTCAGTCTTGTGCAGTAAAGGTTTTTTTTTCCATAAATTAGTCAATTTAAACTCTGTTTCTCGTGATGAATACAGCTAGACAGTAATAAAGGTGGAGGTGGAGATAGTAAAGATGGGGACATGGGTAATCTGATGATTATTTCTTCAGTCCTTGATAGTGGACTCTGAGAAAGTCCGATAAAGGTGAAGTGACACTTTGGTGATGATGAGGTGGAGGGATGACTGGAAGTGGGATGAAGTAACCAGTAAAACACTGGTTGGTCACATGAAGCGGGGATGAATAGGTGGGTGATTTCTAAGTGAGTCTGCCCGGTACCTTGCGCTTGCGTTCAGCCCGTTCCCGGGAACGCCTCCTCCTCTCTCTGGCTTTCTCCAGAGCCTTCAGGTCCGGAGGCTGATCCATCTCGGACCTGGCCTTCTTAATGTGCGCCGCGGCGTGAGCCATGGCTGCCCTCTCCCCGTTCCCACGTGAAGAAAACTAAAGCTTTTTAGATCACTTTCAGGAGTCCTCTCGGAATGCTTGCCTTACTGGTGAGCCTGGTCATCCAAGGAAACAAGCCTCCACCTCACCAGGTGACTTTCTTTGTGAAGGACAAATCGTCGCAAGCAGACGACAGTGGAAAGAGGATAGAGGTGGTGCTGATATCCTCTGGTCCTCTAACCCACCAGCTCTCCTCACCCATGCAGAGAGTGTGAGTGTCTGTAAAGCCACCCTCCCTGCTGCCTGGATAACAGCATCTGAGACGGGGATCGAGAGAGAAGAGGGGTGGGCTAGTGCACGCCACCAAGAGGTAAGTTAAATGACCAATAGAAAGGCAGAGAGGCGAGAAAGAGACCGAGAGCTCCTCCCCTCCCTTTACTGCTCAGGCTGCAGTAGCAGCAGATGCTATGGAAACCTGGGAAGCCTCTGATCTGGACTCTCTAAATACACGACTTCCCAGCTCATCATGTACCAGAAGGGGAGGGGGTGGGGGGTGTCGGGGTTGTGATGTGTGGGGATTACAGAAAACGGGGTGAGGGAGTAAGGGAGTAGGTAGGAGGGAGGAGGAGACAATATATGGGAGGGGATACAGGACGCGGAAGCATCAGCATCAGAGTGTCCTTTGGAAAAAGAGAGTGAGGGAGGTACCACTTCTCCCAGATTCAGAGGGGGGGACAAACCTGGAATCCAGTCTTTAACCTCCCCTGTTAAGAAGTGTGTGATGGTACACTCTGCCTCAGAGACTGGGAGATTTCACAGCTCCAGAGCAAACACACACACACGCATAAATACACAGAAAAAGTCATTTTTGCTCTTGCGTATGTTTACAGTATTTTAGCTTGAAGTCATGTAAATGCTGAAAACTACTTGACTGCAGCAAATACATAATATCTACACATGCTATGCAATGATTTACATGTATATTACAGCTTTTTGAGCATATTCATGCATATTAGCATCATCTAACACTTCTTCAATACTTCCAGCAGGCAGACACAGCCTATGAGCGAGGACCTACAATCCCTGTCCATGGTGCTGAAACTACTATGTGATTTCAAACACCACTGAAGGGCAGCAAAGGATTCCAAAGCAGTGACATCACCCAGTACTTCTAATGCTAAACATTCTTGGTCAGGGAGCACTGTAGAGGAACGCATTCAGTGGTATTATCATCAGCAGTGTCTCAGATTAGACACGAAGCACCTTTAAGAAACACAACAATCATTTATTTACACGAATATTCACACAGGAAGTACACCTCAATGCTTTACAACACCAAATATCATCACAGCCTATGATGGAGACAGTCTTCTGATAACACTCCATAAAGACGTCGACTGCAATGTTTATCTTTTCCAAGGCCTCACCCCTTTTGCTTTTCAATACCAATGCTGCCACCTCATGGCCTGAAGCAACATTACAACTGATAAAAATAAAAAAAAAAGTGGATCCAAACCCAGATGGGTACAGGTGCTGGACAAAAGAAGCATACAAAGGGAGAGTACATGTAGTCCACAGACTATACAATAACCCTAACCCTAACCCTACATTAAAAGCTTTCAAGTTCAGTTAATTAGGAAGGATTCAGCAGACAAACCATGTTGGCCACAGATGTAAGAGTTGATGATGTTTCTCAACAAAGGATAAAACATTTGAGAAACATACAGAAAAAAAAGAATTTTGTGCAACAGAGATGCAAACAGTCTTAGGTTCCCTTCACGGAGGGTATCTCTTTAGACTTTTCTTTGGACTTCTTTGGGTGTAAGGTGGAAGATAGTTGAAATGTTGTCCCTACAGTCAACACATATTTTACCCACGATATAAAAAGCCTGAATACATATATCTTTGCTTGATAAAGACTTTGAAGGTCAAAACGTTGCATCAATACATTTCTCGAGAGTCTTCCATACTCGATCTGTTTCCTCAACATTACTGATTCATCATCGCTTCCTCCCACCACAAATGAGCGCACCTTCATTATACGAGAACATATAAATGTTTTTTCGTGTCCTGGGGTGTGAAAACAGAGAATAGATGAGTCTATAACAGTTAGTATGCAGAGCGGCTGCCACGCAGGGATTACGACTAACTGTTTGAGGGTGTTTACACCAAGCAACAAAGAATTTCGCCTGGCTTTGCATCTCACTGTGTTTTCTACATTAACATAACGTCTGTAGAAACACGTCGAGAGTAACTCTATGGACAAACTGTGGCAGTAAAACTGTGATTAACAACCAACCTGTTGCACCAATGGGATGATGTCAACCACTGTATCGATTGATCAGATTTTCAAATCAAACAAACTGTTTGTGTGTTTTGTGCTTCGTCAGTGCAAGCTGTACAATAAAAGCAGGAAAGCAGGTGCCTGTGGTAAGTCTGCCTGGTTACTAATCTCACCCAGATCTTCCCTAACAGAGTCGGTGTGTATTATATCTGTAATCGGCTGAGGGTCTCAGAGATTACAGGACCTCCAGCTGCTTCTACCTTCCTGGCGATCCTCAATACTGGGGGCTTACAGCCTACACAGTATGCAAATACTCTCTGCAGCCTGAGGAGTACAGGCCCGGCAGAGCCGTGACCTCTGAGGCTTGTGGGCTCAGGGGTAGTTAGCTCATGTAATTGGTTCAGAGTGGGATGGAGTGAGAGAGCCAAGAAAGACGAGGAGAAAATGTGTTTGTGTTGCAGTTTTTTAAAAGATTTTAAATACCCAAAGCACAGAAACTCCTTCAGTTCTGTGTTCTGACCGTGTTTCATTGGCCACTTTGAACATAAATGGTGGAGTGTGGATCAGAACTGGTGTGACGCATAATTGTGATCACTGCTTATGTGAGAATAAACACGATTTGTGTGTATATGATGACAGTAGTAGTGGATTAGCTCCAGTGGGCCATCTGGTTGACTCCATCACACACAAACAAACACACACACAATCACACAGGTTTTACTATACTCAGCTGAAGATGTGCTTCATCCAAGTGTTACAATCAATACAACAATCAGGAGCAGGTGCAGCTAACAAGGCCCCAGCCTCAGAGTCTCCCCCCGTCCATGTGAACTTACCTAGAAGAAGAGAAAGACAAAAAGATGTGGTTATTATCAGCTGATGAACAAACCCTGAAACAATAAATGATATGGCAGCGATGGTAAAACATGCAATTTCACAACAGTACTGCTGCTTTAAGCAATAATGTATGGCCCAGATGTCAGTGTTCCAGATTACTGTTTAACAACTGCATCCTCAGCAGAAAAATGTCGATCGTTATTGTTCTTAAAAAACAAGAAGTTCTTTAAATTTACTGCAGTTTATACAATGGACTCTGAACGCCTCGAGAAACAGCTACAATGGCTTCAACTTGGACCTTGGTCAGATACCACAAACATCTCAACAACCAAGCATCCTCCACTGGAACAATGCCACCAAATAAACATCAGAACACCATCAGCTGTCTGGGAACACCAGACCAAAACCACGAACAGAGTCCACTGGGAAAAGTCAAAGGAGTCAGTGGACGACTGTTTTCTGCAGAATCGACAGCACAGTGGACAATAGTACCGTCTTCTCAGGACAGCTTCGAGTTTCAGGATAAAGAATTGAGTCGTTTTCTTCACCTTGACTTTATTTTCATCTTTCTCCAGCTGCACTTCTGCATCAGTCTTTCAAAATCACCATGATGTAATGTTTACACCTCAAGGTGTTTACTCGTCTTCACACCTCAGATGAACTCACTCATCAGACAGAGAGACGCCACACACACAACACAAACACCCACAGGGGCTTCCTTTCCATTTCCAATACATGGATGTCCTATTTGGGTGGGGTCCCTCGGGTGCAGAGTAGACAAAGAGGCATCGCAAACTTGGCCACGCCTTAGCCCCTCTAACACACACCATCATTAACACATTCATTATTGTAGGGCTGTGTCTCTGTCAAAATGTTCATTTTAAAGTGATTACACACACGTGTCACATGAGGAGTGTTATCTGTTCCCATTGTGTCCATTCAAACACAATCCCTCACCTCTGACATGCTAGCATGGGGCACTACAAACCCTATAGGGTTGGGAACAGTGCGTGTGTGTGTGTGTGTGTTTATTTTGTATGCATATGTGGGGTCTTGTTCATGTTCAGAGGCCCTGAGGGGAAGGGTCTTTAATTTATCGCCAAATGACTGCGCTGCTGCTCAGATTGAGCTCTAACGTGCGTCAGTGTACCGCCAGCCAGATAGCATCAACATGCAACAATGGAGCAATTTAGCTGTTTAGCAGCTCCGGGTTCTCCCAGCGCGCTGATGGAACCCGAGGGACAAATCGAGCTCAATCTGACCAGTGATCATGTTTCAGCTCTAACGGCAGGAGCAGTGATATCAATTCATGTGTCAGCAGTTATATGACAAAACGATCCCCTCTTGTGTTGTTGACGCAGATGATGATCATGGCGAGGTTGCAGCTGCTGCGTTCAACATTACAAGTGTTCCCAGTGTAAACCAGTAGACGTTTCATTAAATCTGATTTTGTTCCTGTTTGACTTGATGCCATGTTCCTGTTCAGAGTTTTGTCTTTCAAGCTGCCCTTAACAAATAGAAGGATTGAAGAAAAATGTTTTGTCAGAGGTTTTAAAGATCAATGTTTCTGCATGCTGCCTTCTTCTGGAAGAAATCCAGAGGTCACCTGACATATACAGTGTCTAGGTTAGGTCATTCAAGTCAGAGCTTAAACCCAAGAACCAGCGAGCACAAAAAGAGAGGCACAGAGTAAAATTCCAAGTACAAACAGATTTGAACTCTTAGAAATAAACACACAAAATACATTTGAGCTGCATATACAGTGTTTATGTACAATAATAACGCGCTGTAAATACAGCATTGGCATATTAACACCATTGATATGTAATGGCTAATGGTGATTAGCAAAAAATAGCCTTTCTACGGGTCCAGCAGAAACAGAGTAACATTAGCATTCATTGCCTGTTCATTCCTCTTTTAGCTCGGCTTTGTGCTCCACCAGCTCCTTTAGCTGATTTCTGTGTGTCTGTCTGCTGTGTGTGGTTGGACTGGAAATATACAGCTGCAAACAGCTGGCAGTGAACACAGCAGACAAGTTGTGGACTGTGAAAAACAAAACAAGGAGCTCTGTAGAGCTTTTACATTTCACATTCATTTGACTCATCATTGATGTAAAAAAAAAGATTGATTATGAGTGATTAGTGCAGCTTTAATGTCCTATAAAACACACATCTTTAATGTCCTGTTATTAGTTTATTATATAGCCTACAGGTCGCTAACAAAGGAGCTAAGTGTCAGTTTAAACTGACACATGTTCATGTTATTTTATTAGACTGGCACTATCATGGACAGCTTATAACCAGTGTCATCATAATGGGCGTCAAACTAAGCACAGCCTCATAGTAGCACTCCTTACACAGAGCCTGCTTTCCATCGCTTATTGCCTAGCAACAAGGTTGTGGGGCGTAGTCAACGGCGACAGTGGAGCAAAGGAAGATAGAGAAAAGGCTCTCCATGGGATGAATGTGTGTGCTTGTGTGTGTGTGTGTGTGTGTGTCTGTGTGTGTCCCTTGGGTTTCATTAGTACGATCTTTTCTCACCTAATGAGCTCACATACTGACACACACACTGAAATATGAGAGGGTGTATTTGTGTGTGTGTGTTACAGAGAATGTCAGATGTCATGAATTGAATCAAGTGTCCCGATCTCTACTGATGGAGGACACAAAAGAGCGAGTGAGCAATAGAGAGAGAGAGAGAGAGAGAGAGAGAGAGAGAGAGAGAGGGTGTGGTAGGGGGAGTCGATTCAGCGTCGCCCTGCCTGACCGAGCCAAATGAGCTGTACCAGAATTCCCCCGAGGCCTTGATGACATCATCCATCGCTGCTTTCCTCGCTGCTTCACGCATTATTCATCTTTACGCACACACACACACACACAAATCTTTAGCACGTCCCAGTTTCTGCTCTAATTTGGCATTAGAGGGCTGTATGCAAATAGTAAAACTTGAATGGAGAACAGCCCACTACACAAAAACACACACATACATGAACACGTGGTTATACACAGCTACCACAGCTGCCCATAGGTGGAGTGTTTTTACTCAATGCAACAGAGGCACTATGAACACTGCACATTCTGACTTCCATCAGTCTGTACTACAACTGAAGAAAAATAATTGACACTAACCGGTAACATGCTATTTAAGCTGAAAGTCAGGCGATAGATCCTAGACCCTACATTTCCCATAATGCAGCCAATAGCGGATGGAGGAGGGAGGCATCTTTAGTAAAGTCTGAGTCAAAACTTCAGTGGACTCGGTACAGTACAGAAAGATATATAGATATATAACTGTTGTTTCATACATTTTCAGCACCATTAAATTAGCATTTTTCTAGGAAATGATCAAATCAAATGATGAAAAATATGTTCCTTTAAGTGATAGCTCACATGTGGTTTTAATAAGTACATTACTGGGGTGCCTAAATTTAATGCTTACATTCAAATGTAGCATAATATTTATCTTAATATGTCAGATATCAAATCATTTCAACTCACTTTGCCTGCTAAGCTAATGCTATGTTAGCTAACGTAATAATTTCGCAGGACAAGCTCGATGTGATGCGTTCAAAAACAAAGCAGGATTCTGCCTGTTGTTACCCACAAGGATTCCATGTTGGTCAGCACTCGACAGTTAGCTGGAACAAACTGACTGTATAATGGTGAGTCCTGATATTCATGGAGGCAACCCAGAACTATGAACAACTGTATCATCAGAGGCTCACTTGTTATTCAGTATCATGTGACGGACTTGTAATATTTTGCAAATGTCTGTTTGGATTAGAATATTCACTGTGCAGTCATACGGTGTCTTATGATCACCACTTTGAGTCAAGGGTTGCACACTGATGCAAAGACCTGCTTAGCTAGCCTTATAGCTTTTGTTTGGCTAATGAGTGTCTCAGATTTTAATCCAGTGTTGAAAAGATGGAGCAGGGAATCCCGGTTATTATGGGAGGATTAGGGGGTTCAAAACCCAGGAAGTACAGAGCGGGTTCCCTCTAAGGGAGAGCGGCGAAACCACAGCGAGCAGTCAAAACAGTCCAAAGTGACGGGTTTAATTAAGGCGAGGATGAGCCGCGTGGAGAGCTGCTGACAAAAAGACTGCAAACCTCAGGAGGAGACTTCATGTAAGAATTAACTTTAGTGAGTGACGGTGAAAAGATGTGAGGAAACATGAAGCAAACCAAATGAAAGCAACCAAACCAGTGGGTTTTACATCAAATAATGCAGAATCGGGTTTACACCAAAACTGACAACAAATCCTGATTTATTTTTCATCTAAATTAAACCAGATTCAATTCTATTCACGTCAAATAAACTGAAATGAATTGGTTTTAAATTTATTTTTCATATTTTACAACAAAACTGCATGAACACATTTATTTTACACCAAATTTCACATCTTAAATTCTCAATAATTTCAATGTTTTTGGACACCACATTTCGCACTATATTCACATTTGCTAGATGAAAATTTTTCGTAAAAATCGAATTTGTTTCACACCAAATTTGCGAGATTCACATCAGATTTTACACTTCATTCATAAATAAGTCTTGCCATGTGTCCAGCACAGAGCTGACTGATTGTGGAAATTGAGTGTAACAAGTTGACAATTCTGTCTGATATCAGACAAACCAAAGTCAAAACCAGTTTGAATTTACACCAAACTGAAACAGAATTCAGATCACTGATTTGTACAGTGTGCAGTGAGTCACTGATTTAGTCAAATAAGACATCATTTGTATTAAAACTGATATCCAGGTCATCAAATTCATAACTTAAAAGTTAAAAATGCTTCGGTTCAGTTGCAGTACAGTCTCATGACGTGACAGCAAAGTAAGCACACAGAGCTCAGATCAGATCCATGAATCCAGTTGTTGATACGCGAGGCCGAGCTGCCAATCAAAGCTTACCTGGCCTGTTGCTCCTACCACCATCCCTGCGCTCATGGGTGCTCCCAAAGAGGCCGAAACACCCCGGGGTGAAAATATCCAATGTGTGTATGACCCGGAGCGTCTAAACCAAGATGGAAGCACATGTAATGTGTGTGTGTGTGTGGGTGTGTGAGACGGGGAAAGGGGGGAGGCGGGGGGGGGGGGGGGGGGGGGGGAGGCGCAAGTGCAGGACAGTCTTTTCGACTGTGAGTGGATTAGTGTGTAACGTGCAGGAGGTATTAACACACTGTGGCCGACACACACACACACACACGGATGTGTGCACGCTGAGGGGTGTGTGCATTCTTAGAGGGGATTATGTGGACAGAAATAGAGGAGTCTTTTCTACTGACCCAGAATCAGAATGGTGCAATAAAGAGACAATGGAGGGTGGATGAGCCAAAGTGCACACACACACACACCCACACACCTGGGGAAATACAACCTGCTGCTTTGTCACTTAGTCCAGACACAAATGCTCACACACACACACTTTTACACCATTATGTCCATTTTGGCCCACCTCAAAGAGTCACACCTGCCAGCAGCAGGTAAAAACACCTCATACAAACAAGTAAAGAAATAACTCTTAAAGATTTATTCATATTTATTAAGATTTGATTTGATCAGTGTGAAAAATGTGAGGCTAGATCCTGCCTGAAAATGACACATTACTCACATCTGATTGGTTAACAAAACAAAACAAGACAAGACATTGTCTGACATGAACACAAATCTGCCTGACGTCAGCACTTTTTCTACACACTGCACTGCGTTTACTGCCCGCCATTTTATGAGTTCTGACTTCTGAGAGTGTAAATGTATCTGTTATGAAGTGTCTAAACAGTGCAGCAATGTACTGAATTTTATAGATGGGAAAAAAAGTTTCATAGTGTTTATGAAAATGGATTAAATAACCCCTGTGATGTCATAGTGATGTCATCAGGGCTTTGCATCAGGCTTAAGACGTAAAATCTTTCAAGAAAGCCCGCACAACAAAATTGGGGCATGAACTTTAAATGAACTGAGAGGACATGAGTGTTTACCAAGCAGGAAGGGTCTAATGAAAAACACTATTCAGTTGCATTATGGGAATTGTAGGACCCCTTTTTTTTGTTGTTAATTTGTGCTAGAGAGTCAGACCCAGGATGTGTACCTGTTTGTTTTAGATCAGCTCAGTGTTGCAGTGTTAAAGTGGAGTACAGTGCGAGCTGAGTGTGGAAGCTTCCAGACTTCAGGAGATGATCAGTGATCAAAAAGCAGCCGCCATGCTTCAGAGGATTTATGGGCTTTATCAGGCTTGTTGTATCATCTGCTTATGGCTGCATCCGATAGATACACTGAGGCGGAAATGTTTATGATTTACAAAAGACATGTCATCTAATGTGATGATGGATCCATGGATTGTAATGAAAAAACAATGGAATAAGAAAAGTAAGGTCACTTCATCACTCAGAAGTTTGACGATAAAAGATGATACAATATATTTCAGTGAGCACCTTCGATCAGCAAAACGTTGCTCTGCTCATAAAAGGATGAAAATCTTCCTGCTTCATAGGGAACATCTGGCTAATTCCACACTCTCATCCGTCATCTCCTGTGAGTATGGACGCATGCATAGGTCAGTGTGTGTTTGTATATATGCATACATCACATGCTAAGCTTGCAGCTGCTGCTTAGTTTCAAGATTCACGGTTATGTCATCGCTACATGTTTATGAAATCAGGCACACTGAAAATCAAATTGGTTTGTGTGTTAGTTTATGTACAGAAATATTACACAGATGTGCAGGATATTCCTAATGGAGCAGGGAATTATGATCATGAAATTTATGGATTCAGTTTTAAAATTAAAACAGAAATAGTCCCTCTAATAACTGAACTTTTTCAAATTTAATTATCTATTAATGTCATTCTGGTTTCTGGTTGCTGGAGTATTAGAAATGAAATGTTTCATGCATGTAATCGCTCATATAACCCTGTGTCTCCACGCCCGATCTGTGTTCATTTTGTTCTATATTGGAATATACGAGTTTAACATATTTTGCCTATTTAAATTGTTTTATTATCCTGACGGATGGCTGGAATAGAGAGAAACATGGATGCAGTGGATTTCTGTTATGTAACGGTGCACTGTGCCCCTGATGAAGATAATTGTGTTAACTGTTCCATGAATCAGCCTCATCGTCCTCTGTGTCTCTGTGGACTGCAGAGATGAAGTCGACCTTCACATTTGATGTGAGTAAAACTGAATGTGCTTACCAGAAAACTTGAACAGAACAATAATAATAATGTCCTCAGTGAATAAAGAGAAGTCACTTTATTCATTGAGGACATGTTTTCAGCTGTCCGGCCTTCATCATGCAACACACATGCTACTTAAGTAGTTAAAGGCACTAATAAAGACATTGAAACTAATTAGCATTGCACCTAGCACTAAAGAAGAATGTTCACTATCAGAAATATGCACACAAATCAAATGTACTCAAAGACTGCCAAGAAGGAGGAAAGGTGCATCTTATAAAAAGAAAAATAAATACAGACTAACCCTCTCTGGTATTACAACATTTTTTTGAATCTTTCTTTGACCTTCGAAAACAACTGCAGCACCTTCCACTGATATTTCAAATGATTTAACAACACTTAGAAGTCAAAGAAATCATTCCAACATTACAAATGAGTCAAAAAATGAATTTAAGATGATAGACTTTAATATCTGATTGATGGAATCATTTTCTTCTTTGTTCAGTTTGGTTTGAAGGGCTGTGATGCTCATACGTGTCTTTGTTACAGTTTACTGTGCACTGAAGAAGACATCCAATTCAATTCAATTTTATTCACATAGCGCCATATCATAACAAAAGTTATCTCATGACACTTTCCATACAGAGCAGGTCTAGACCGTACTCTTTATAATATTAATTCATGCACTAATGAGCTAAAGTTGTGATATGTACAGCCATGCTTGCTGTTTTATTACTCTTCACCCACTAGAATTAAAAAGTTGAATCATGGTATAAACTGACATATTGATCCTATTAGCACTGAAACCGTGATACATGTAAATAATTGTTGTCCTATGCATATGTCACACTTTTATGACTCCTTTATGATGTGATGTTACCATTTCTTTTCCAAAAACGAAACACAAACCCTTCTCCCTTTATCTGTTTCATCCTCTCATAATTTTCACTGTCCCTAACCCATGCAAACACATCATATATGAGATATTAATACTTTACAGAATAACGCTGTATGGACCCTTTTTTGTCTTCTGTATATACCATTCATAATCTCCACCCCCCGGTGTCTGTGCTCTATAGGATTAATGTAGTAAGACGTCTCTGTCAGCAGGTGCCGCCACAGCTGAAGCAGCGTCACTGCAAACATTTACAAGCCTCAGGTTCTCCTCATGTCACACAATCTGAAGAGGTCACACAAGAAATGTCCAAAACTGTCCACAAACTGATGTTGACTGTAAAGATGGAAAGGGTTTGTAGACGGAGGCTGACATTTGGCCCCACCACATCCTCTACATCCTGTACACATGCTCAGACACACACAGATCCTGTACGCACACACACACATATCCAACACATTTACATGAAAACAGATAAAACATAACACATGGGAAGGTGATGCTCAGGTACATTTATGCGCACACATACACACTCTCCCCTCCGTGGGGTATTGAATAATGGATGGAGGCCAAGGGGGGAGGTGGAGAAGGAGCTAAAGGGGGGGTGGGGTGGTGAATATTCACCGCAGCCACAGGACACTAGAGGTGGGGGTGGAGGCTGCTGGAGGGGATGCAGAGCAGAGAAACACGGGCTCATTACACATGAAAACACATTTCCATGTGCCGTGCTGAGGATTAGCATCTCATGACGGGCTGAGGCGGCACTGCAAGGGTTAAAACTACCTGACACTGATGGCAGGTGAAGGATGCATGAGGCAGGCAGTGTGTGTGTGTGTGTGTGTGTCAGACCAAGGTAAATACGATGCATTTGATAGAACGAGAGGTCAAAGGTGACTTGATGGGGCTTCAGTGAGTAGAAAAAGAACCAGGGGATAACAACCAATGAGATTACTCCTGTATCCAATTCCCATTGGCTATTACCTGCCAACCCTTCGTGAATTATTACTCGGGTACAGAACGAAGCCTTGATTTAAAAGTTAACGCCGCCACAGATCCTGTACAGCGTGTTATTCAGATAAAGGTTGATTTATGTACACACGGAGCAATCAGCTGTCTTTGAGGGTAAACCTCTGTTAGTGCAACCGGTCATAAAATGGAAATGAGAAACACACCGTGTCTGCTTCAGCAGTCCTCTAGAAATAAAATGCATATGGGGGTTAAATATGTATTTGAATTATGAGCGAGCCATGGGACATTTTGAAAACAGTAAAAAGAAACGACATGCACAAATTATGCAAAAATCAGTTCTGTGCTTGGCACATTTATTTGTGTTTTTGCAAGAGCCACCACATTCTGAGCTTCAAAATGAGTCCTCAGAAACCTGTGACGTCACGTATACGCGGTCCATTCTTTATGCTGTCAGTGAGTGTGCCTCCATGAGTTGTTATAGATAATACTGAGTTATGAAAAACATTTTGTTCACTTTGAATGTTTACAGCGTTGAACAATGAGTTGAAGCATTGTTGTGGAGTGATTTAAGAGATGAATGTATGTTCATGTTTAGGCCTTCATACTAGAGTCTTCACCTGAAGACACAGAAATCATTTTTGTTTGTTGAAATGAAATTATTCTTTGCATTAAGATCATATATATATTTTATGTGCTTGCAAATAAAATAGTTTTCTTTGCTCAAAATATCAAATAAAATCTAAAATATACTGACCGTTCTTTCACAGGGAATCTCCCTGGTGAATCCACAGTTAATAAAGGCTTAAATTTAAAAAGTCAATTGGACTAGAAGTTAAAACTCCCACTAGTGTAATATACATTAATGAAGCAGCATTGGAGAGGCTAGCTTGGAATATAAATCAGAGAGTTAATGTGGAAAATAAGCTGTGCCTCTAATTGAGTGTGTCAGTCTGAGCAATTAGACTGTCTGTAACCTCCGGCCGTGGAGAAGACTCCACACCAGACCTCTTATCCTCTGACCCCTCTATTGTATTTGATTCAATTCTCATCCCGTTCCTTCACTTGAACACAGGCACTGACCAAAACATCAACAGAGGTCTCCAAGATACAGATAACAGCATGGCTTTGTCTTTCTTGTCTTTCTGTGTCACTTCTGAGAGGCATGGGGTGAAGGAACACGAGGTGCAGTGGAAGGTCTTGCGTAACAAGGCGATCTTTCTGTGCCGATGAATAGGCTGGCCTTTTTGCCTTTTGCTCGAGCTGCTCAGCGAGCTGTCATGTCTCCAGAGCTGCTCTCACATGTATGACAGGCCTTGTCATTTGAAAATGGCCTTTAATTCATCCTTGGCCAGGCACTTCCTCTGAATTTCACCCTGTGACATCCACAAACTCTGGAATGTGAACCAAACACCCAACAACAGGACTCCAAACACAAGCACACACTACTGCTGCCAAGATTATGGTGTGTCAAGTATTTTCTACTGAGGGGCTGAATGAGCTCAGGTCAAAGCTGCGTGTTAAGACCCAGATAGCCACTCTTTTTGACTGTTTTGCCTACAACAGACAGGGGTGAGCATGCTTCCAGTTTGGACAAGTTTAAGTGTATGCTATGATTAGAATATTTTCATTGCTTACCTTGCTGTCAGTCAGACACTTCCAAAAGGAAACTGAAGTGTTTCTATAGATCTATACTCTCTTCAAAGCGACCATATTTCTTTGACAAAAACATTCATTTTATCTCACAGAACTCAGAGCTCTTTTTCTGTGAGGTAAAATGATGTAAAATGTTTTTGTGAAGTGAGTATGGTGGCTTTCAAGAGAGCGATATAAGGATTTAGTTTCTTGTGTCTACTGTAGGTAACACACTGACTGGGGATAAGTACTTCATACAACACCACTTCAATCAATCCAAACTAACCTTTAAAACCCTTCAAATTTAAGTGCTTGAAGGTACTTGCCTTGAGGAGACTTCCCATACATGGCACCAACTTTAATCTGAACAAAACTGCTGCGTCCATAGCCTCTCAGTTGACTCTTGTCAAATGGAACTTTGCATATAGACTGAGGACAGCTTGGGTTCAAGTTTTATAACTTTGGCCACCGCTTCTGAGTGCTATTAACACTATACTAAGCAAAGTAATGACGGAGATCTCAGAATGTGGTAATGTCGCAAACATAGATCAAATATGGAAAGAAACAAAACCTGTCAAACCAGCCAGAGCTATGAAAATCTAACCCAAGTTGCCAGTGTGTCCATTGCTCATCCTTTGTGAACCCTGTGTCTCTATCTTAGGCCATGCCTACCCCTGAGTACACACTGGGATGTAAACTAAACACTGATCACAAGACAGGCACTGTGGTGCTCCCCATGGCTCTAATCGAGGTCTCCTTCCCATTCAGTGAGTGGAAAAGCATGTTCTGCCATAATGGCCTCAGAGACTGCTCAGCTATTAGTTTCACACAGTCTGTATGGTTAACAACATGTTTAGGGCCAGGGCAGACCAGAAGGAATGACTTCTTCAAGGGGATCTGTCATTGAATTTCTTCAGGAAATTATGTGCTTTAACTTATCATGATATAAGTCTTAATCTACACTGTATGGAACTACAACCAATCTACGATTCATGTAGATTCATGTCACTCTGCAGAGTGCTTTGGCTTATGTTGCAGAAATTCAGATTCAGGAAGAACGTTGTGTTGGTTTCCTTCTACTGTGACAAACAACTGTGGATAAAATGAACAATTATCAGACTGATGCTCATTTTCATTACAGACATTACATCCCACAACTGTTGGCTTATACATGGATTAACAATTTGTGTATCACCTGCCAGTGAACACTAATGACAAGCTTAAATCATGGCAAAGAAATCGTCCAAATGGTAAATTCATTTTGGTGAGCATACTTGAAGTCCAATTTTCAGTCCTGACCAAGGGAAACCTTGTCTCAACACCAGCGTGACGATTGACAAGACAAGAGTAACTGTGCCACAGAAAACATGCAGAGAACACCACCGACATCCACCGATGGTTGGCTGACAGGGTGTGTTCAAAAATGATAAGAAAATTACACAAAAGCTCAGTTTTTTAATATAACTCATCCCCTGTCACAGCACTGCTTTATCATGTTACACAGCAAGAGGTGTTACTCAAGCATTCCTAATCCAGAGGGGGGATTCAGTGTTTACTCTAGAGCAGCAGATTTAGCAGGATGTCCTGTCTCTCTCTGTGTGTGACTCTTCATCTGAATGTGAAGTGGAAAAATAATATTGAGGTGCATCTGTATGGATGCCTTTATGTGTGTAGCGTGTGGCGAGGCTGTGCCAATGGGATTAGCATAAACAAAAGGTTATGTTGGCGGTGAGGCACGGTGAATGGGCCCCGCTACAGAGCTGAGCTAACTGGATTAGCCCAACCACTGTGGGCTAGACTGTCATTACGGCTTCATGGCTTCATGCCTCCAAACACACAGATGGACCACTCGGGGAGGAGGGAGGCGAAAAACACAAGAAAGTGTAGAGAGGGATGTTGAAAAAAATGGTAGGAGTGAGAGGAGGAGGCCGGCGATGTGAGTCTGACGGATTAATCGAAAGATTAAGAGAGAAAAAAAAACACAAAGCCAAAGACAGAAACCAAAGAAAACACTTCTGGACCAATCGTTCATGAGTACGTCACCAAGTTTTGTTGTGGTGGCCATCAATGTGATTTCTCTTCATTGTTTTCATCAGGTTTATTGCATCTCAGTCAAATCAACAGAGGAGCAAATGCCAGACATAAAAAAATATGTACAAAATAAACTGAAGGACAAAGAGGAATTTAAAAAAAAATACAATATTTGCAAATGAAATTTATTTATCAGCCACATAATATACAGTAAGTACATTAAGCGGCATGCATGCATCACCCATGTTGTAATGAATTGACCCTTAGATTATGAAAATATAAAAATAATATGCAATAACCTTGGTAAAAATGTAGAGCTGCCAGAAAGTTTTTATTAATACAATAAGAATATGCTTATGTTTGTTTTTATGTTGAATGCATCGCCAAATTGTTCACTATCAAGGCAAAATGTCCATACTGACAGTAGTGATGGGATTCGATAGCATTTTAGCTTGCTAGCTTTTTACTTCACTTCACATTTGTTTCCCTTAAAATAGCATTTTCAATGATCTTGGCATTGAAAGCATTGACATTTTTAGTGTTACGTTGGATGGAAACTTAAAGCTACGGTTAAGGGTAGAAGACAGATGGGCTGTGGGTTGGCTCGAGGATAAAATTCAAAGACGGGGTGAAAAGCCTTACCATTGCAGAGAGGCTAAATCTGTTTGAGCATGTTTGAAATGTGACTGACAAACAAAAATGGATTCATAATTGTCCCCAGGATAAAATCAAGAAACCAAAACAAGTTCAGGTGAACAGATCCATCAAGACTGCAAGATTTGAGAGACAGCTTCAATATCCAGGTATAGTCTAAAGTCAAAGTATGAAAGGAATACCTTCCATTTGTATCAACATATTCGATACCCACCTTGGTTGCTTATCTCTGCACCTGAGCTTCCAGCCCCGGGCCAACAGGACGAAGCCTTTGAACGTCGCCGTCTAGACTTGGTGGGTAAAGAGACACACAAGTACACACCTGGCACACACAGCTAAAAAGCAAGTAAAGTCTTATGCAGTCAGAAGCCCAAGGTTTCTGAATCAGTTAACAACACTGCAACAGAACAGAAAATGAAGAGCAACACCCGTGGGACCAGGGTACTATCGACACAGAACAAAACAGACGGGCCCTTTAAAGGCCTCCTAACATATCCACCCAGTCCTCCAGTCCAATAAAAAAACTGAATCTCACACCACAGCAAATCTCAGCAAATCCCCAGTGAACCCCTGAGCCTCCACAGAAAGGTCAATCTTCAATCAGGAAGTCTGAGGGGAGGCGAGCTGTTGAGAGGTCAGAGCCACAAAATGAAAGTCTTTTGATGCAGGGTGGGGGGTGTGAGTGGTCTCCATACCTGCTGTCTGTAGTGAGGCTCAGGTCAAACACTAGTATCCACAAGCACGCTCATGGGCTGATTTGGTGTGAGTGGTTACATCATGTAGCTCTACAACGCAGAGGGCTGCCGGGTAATAACCTCTTTACTCTCTTTGATTCTCTGTTCCTGAGTGTCTTTATTCAAGGAGCCTGAGCTAAAGAATGTCAATACACTGGACCTAAATGTTCAGACCAGTGTTTTGGAAGTTTTAGCCCCTTAACTTTGAATTATACATATTTCTTCCTTAGATTTTTGCTCACTTCCAAGCAGTCATTGTTTCTCTGATTCAAACTGCAGTGCAGGCTTTTCGAGTCAACCTGCAATTAAACTGTGCAATTATGGAACTCACTCAATTATTTCTGGAGTTTTCCGTCCAGTATGTGGTACCCATGTGGAACCCACGATTGTGGTAGAAACAAGACTAGTAGCATGCCTAGAAACTATGACATTGCACCTTTCTCTAAATAGGTTTGAAAAAATCACATTTAAAACAACAAATGTGGTCAGCCGGTGATAACCGTGCTAACAGATTAGCTCGCTACAGATAGTGCTAGTTCCGCTAGCGCCCAATAATGCTCACAAATTTGCACCCAGCTGCTCACTTCACCTCCAACCTCAGTTAGGTCAGTTGAGAAATAGAAGATTCGAGCTTCTTCTCTTCTATAAAGAGAGCACAGATGGTAGGTTAGCAGCCTTCCATATGTATAGACTGAGGCATTCTGGGATATTATTCTGATTGGCTGCAATGAATCTGACAGGTCTTATTAATGTCAACCCTTCTGAGCCCACAAAGATAAAAAAGTTTTTCTTCATTTTGCTTCCGTCTCTGCTGCAGGTGGTCTATTGGTGTATTCACAGAGCAGGAGGTGAAATGACTGAAGGGGTGTCACCACAGCGCTGAGGATTGTGTGTCAGATGTGTTACTTGACACTGTACAAAGCTGCTGAACAGCAGCAGTGACAGTCCCTATCACCAAGATCATCGATGTGTCGAGGAAAGCTGAGAGACTCTTTTGTTTCTGTAACACTGCTGACTTTACCCGCAAAAAAAGAAATGACTGCACAAACCACATTTCAGGGTAGATCACCTCCTTCAGCTCCTGTAGTTCTGTCCAGCTGCAGCCAGACTAAATAATATTCTGATCAGTGTTAGTTAACAAACAGCACCAGAACATATGCTGATCAAAAGTCATTACCAATGTGTGCTTGCACATGCATTTACAAAACATTTTAGATTTGCCCAGGGGTCAAGATCAGCTGGAGCCTTGTCCTCATGAGACCCCCAAGGTCAGAGGACAGTGGACAGCATTGATTTGGTTGGTAATCCATCAACAAAAGTGGAAGTGAAAAAAAATGATGTCACTTCTAGGGTCTAGGAGCAAACCCAAGTCTGTCGAAGCAAGTCTAAAGTCAAACCACAAGTCATTCAGAGCAAGTATCCACCTTTTTAGAGCAAGTCTCAAGTCATTTGAGTCAAGCCCAAGACAAGTCTCAGATCTGCCAGAGAAAGTCTCAAGTCAATACAAACAAGTCTTTAGTATTTGAAGGCAAGTCCAAATCAAGTCTACAAAGATTTTAGTAATTTAAAAACAAGCTTAGATAAAAACTGACATCAGACAGTGCAAGTCCAACTCTAGTCAAATCTTTCAAAACATGTCCTCAAATCATCTGAGAGTATGAATTTCCCCTTGGGGATTAATAAAGTAATTTGTATTGTATTGTATTGTATTGTATTGTACTATTCTGGGTCAAGTCTTTTAGTCTACTAAAGCAAGTCTAAAGTCAAGTCTGGAGTCAGTTGACAAAATTCCAATCAGGTCTCAAGTCTGTCTATCTCAAGTCTTTCAAAACATGTCCCAAATCAAGTTTCAAGTCATTTCAAGTCAAATATGTCAAATCAAATCTAAAGGTAAGTCTATTTCAAGCAAGCCTCAAGTAATTAAGTCCTATAGTTCTGATTCTATTCACTTTTGTTGTATTGTTGAAGTATAAAGGCACGACAAGGTGCAACATATATTGAAGAAACTGTTAATAATGTCAAGAGGTCAAACAGAAATCAAGCTTTCGAGCACTACAAACAGGATTTGTGATAAGTTGGATGATGGACTATTCAAAGCCACTTTTTATCTGTTGGAATAAAACCAAGAAATGTATCTAATTAATGTGTTAGCAAACTGCTGAAGCAGCCATTTGGTGTGAAGATATTCTATGTTTAGCTCTTCCTCAAGACAAATGCTCGCCAACTTGCAGCTTGTTGCCATTTTCTCCTCATCTACCATCTAGACGCCATGTATGAGCACACAGAAACTCCTCAGGGGAATGGTGTGTCAACTACCAACATCAAGTCTATCAGTCTCCTTCTCCTCCTCTTTCCTCGCGTTCACACTCGGCTGAATTGAAAGCCTTCCCCCAATCTCCAATCCTCGTCCATCCATACCCCTACCCCCTTCTTTCTATTGTTCCAGCAACTATATCACACCAAAATCACTTCCAGTACTGCCACTCACCAGCGGGTATAAGGTTAAAAAAGGTTTTTTAGTCATTTCCTTTTTTCCTTTTTATTTTCTATCGTAATGGCTTTTGCTGTCATCGATTTCATTGGTTTAATTCCACTACATCTCCAACCCCATTCAAAGCTTCTATATACAGTAAATTGACCTCTCTGCTCACACATTCTTAACAATAAATTATGGATCAGACTCATAGCTGCCAACAATGTTTTATTCAAAATTTCTTTCAGGCCTTATATAAAGAAAATGCACAATCCAGCCACCAGGAATTGAATGTTGGCCTTTAAGCTTGGGCGATTCTATCTAACACAAAACATTAAAGTCAGCAAAATGCCAATAAAACATAAAGCAAAAAACAATGTAATGCAAATTTAAGTTAATGCCAACACAACAGAATACAAATGTAAATGAGTGTCTCTGCCAATGGAATGCAGCAACTCTGATGTCTTTGGAAGCATTCCCTTCACAACTGATGGATGTTTTGATGGTTGCTACTTGTGAAAGTTTTCAGGAGATGCATATGCTTATTGATGTTTACAATAGTAGCTATAGTCAAATATATCTCTTATAAAGATGCTGTTATCCGTATTTATTTTTCCAAAAGTCGGAAGGAAAGTGTCGGAGGAAATATAATTGTTCTTGACTGTGTTCCACGTTTTGGCCAATCTAGGAAACGTTATTGTATGTTCTTAAAGCATACAGAAGCCATATGAAGGAGACTGGTGTGGTCTCATGTGAAGTCATGGCCTTGACATCTCATTGGATGGAGACGAGTTAATACTGTAAATCTGATCTGATGTATATCTACAGTATGGGGTGTATATTTGGATGACATGTAGGCAGGCCTGGGAGATTAATAAACACCAAACACACACACTTGTCTTCACTTTGAAAGGCAAAGGTTACACAATATGCTTTTTAATCAAGCTGGATCAAGGCCACTTCTGGCACGGTGCTCTTTGAAATCTCTACTTTGGGTTAAGACGTACACACACACACACACTCTGTTGTAACCTGGTAACCTTTCCTTTTTAATTGCTTTGGGTGTCTATCTGTATACCACCCCACAGTGATACCCACAGGGCATAGTGTGGTGCCACAGGTGATGAGGCCTGAAAAAACAAAACACACTAGCACCAACCAAGATTTTGTAATGTCTACTGTGGTTTATGGATGGTAGAAGAGGAAATCACACACACACCGATAACAGAGATTAGCCACGGGTCAATAGTTCCACTGTTTCATCACATGCCGAGGAGGAAGCTACATCATCTTCATCTCTATATTAAAATGCCACATTCAGCAACTCAGAAAATCGAAAGTAGAGCAATTAGCCCCACATATATTAATTCATATGAGACAGAGGAAGCTGAATAAGAGACACCATTCACATCAATCCATGTGTTCCCTTAAGATTAAAAGCTACATCATCATCTTAAAGCAAGATTTTGAAAGAACACAATCATTTTAGAAATGAAAAGCAAATCAATGCTCAATCCAGTGGAGGTTTTGCAGATTCTTTCTTGGTCTGGTATGACTAGTAGATAATAATGGCTGTGGCTATATAATCTTAGCAAAAGAATATAATGCTGTAATGACTTATGCCCTTTCCCATACAGCTGGAATTACACCCACACACTGTTAGATCAACCCTGAACTTAATAGCAGCCTATAGTTGTCCTAAACTTGATTCTGTGACACAAGAAAGGCAAAGAAAACAAACGTGCAGCTAGTGTTACGCTGTCGGTTTATGTGCTTGAATGCACAGTGATCACAGCTAATCGTTGTCTCCAACCTCACTAGGTTATATTTCACTCCTGTTTAAGGCTGATGGAGGGGGAACAAAGCACAGGGGAGCAATATCACATTCCAGAAGACATTGGATTTCTGTGGCTGATTGCTGGGCCTGCTGAATGTGTCGCTCCCACCACCGCAACTAAGGTGGAACGCTTCATTAAATATCAGATTTCAGCCAGTCAGTAAACTCTGATTATCCTGTACAGGGTGTTCAAAAGTCAGACAGTATAAAATATATATTATTGCTATTGATTCAGGATTCTAAAGCTTGGTCCTTAAGATTAAGATGTCCAAAAACTAGACAGCCCACACATAATCACTATTTCTACCTACAGACTTATAAAACCTGTACTTTTGGATCTATGCAAATAAGGGTTTTATGGGTAACTGTAGGTCAAAAAGGCTGGCAGATGAGCCAATGTACTCACCTCCAAAATACCAACGTGTTGCAGAGATTTCTTGGTTGCTATGTGAAGTCAGTGGTCCTGATTTCAGTCATGAAAAACATTTCAACATTGAAAAACCTCAATGAAAATGAGGCAAACACCGGCAATCTTTTCAACACCACCCGCTGCATTATTTTATCTTCAGACTGTCAACATCAAATGACCCAGATTCAGATTCAATTGAATTTCAGACACACCACCAAAATCACGTCTATGATTGTGGCCACACATCGTAACATGTACCTTTCTGGAAAACTTTAATTTATTGGTTTTATCCCCCTCACAGTATTGGATGTAGGCCACATAAAAACTTAATTGAATAAATCCTTCTGGCAGGTAAAGCAGCGGTGTCTCTCGCATTTTCCTCTCCTTTCATACAATCATCAAAGTGTGTCTGTGTGTAACTGAAGACAGGATGTAGGCCACAGGTGCCATGGAAACAAGCCAGAGGGGATAGAAACTGAAACAAACTGGAGAAGACTGAAAGGGAATAGAGGGGGGCAGTGAGTTGTAGATATGTGGCTTGCGATAGTAATATCAAAGAAAATGAAACTGATGGGACAGAAATGTACGATGAGCAAAGGTGAATAAATCCATTGTATGCACACCAATATAAGCAGCAAACCTGCCACATGTCTCTACATTTTGTGGTATTGCCCTTTAGGAAGGCTTAGAATGATAATGTATATTCATGACCTTGGAGTGTTGGTTTATTCTTTCTTTCTTAACCTTTATGGGTTAGGTGTTAAAAAGCCATTTAGAGTACACCCATTCAGCCAGTAGGAATGCTCAATGTCTCAGGACTGCACCCTGTCAGACGATCAAGTTCACGATTAGCCTTGGAATGGAAGGAGAACTTCTCCTGGGAACTGTCTGGAAAGTGAAACCACACAGAACTGCCCCTGTGGTCCCACGGTCTTCAGCGCTGTGACCTCTTGCCGAGGCCAAAAACCCTCCGACTTGCCCAAACACCTTGCATCATCTGAACCAGAGAAGCTCCATTGATCCACGCGCCACCCCAGAGTCCCCAGGCATTACTAATGGATAGCTCCTCTCATCAATAAATAATCCCCGGCCATCCATAAGTGAGATGGGAGATGTCTGCTTAGTGTCAGAGTGAGCACTCCCACTTCAGCACAGAGCTGGCTTTCAAACCTGTCACTGAGCATCAATATAGTGCTAATGCAGGCCTGACACTCAGTGGATTACTGGTCACTGTGGTTGAATCCATCAACGAGGTGTTTCTATGAAACCACTGGGTTATTAAGCTTATAGGGTAATGTTGCCGATTCTCAACCAGCTTTGTATCATTATGAAGGCATGTGTCACTGGGTGAACTTCTGCTCTTCCGCTCTGGTTCAACTGTTTCCTACTACAGAATGTACTTCTGCATTTTCGTGAACCCACCTTTGTCATGGACATTCAGATTGAGAGATGGGTGGGTCCTCACCTCTCCAAAATCAAAAAAAAATATCAGACATATTGTTTACTCTCCAAACTGGAAGACCCTTGCAGAAGGGTCCGTTCTTCAAGATATGGAAGAAAGTGATTTTAATAGTTCTAGGCTACGTATGATACAGAATACGATGAAGAGGAATTATGGTGCATGGAGGAGCCTGAGCCAAGAGTCAACTGCCAGCTGGCGAGGATAGTGGTGCAGAACATTCCCATGTTGGTGACTATTTGGCCGATGAAAACAGATGTGGTGTTGCTGTGCTGCAGCGAGTTTCGACGTGGCCAGCTGCTTTTGGATGAAATTGTTGAAGAGGAAGGTGCGCAAGCATCTGTGACGTTATATCAAAGCTTTGGGCCACATATAGACAGGGTAGTGCTGGTGATATATCTCAGGATACTGACATCAGCATCGGACAGCTCACTTCCCAAAGTGAGATGTGACACATCCACAAAGAAATAGAAAGCTCAACAACCACAGCATCCTTACAAGTAGGGCAACACTTTGTCAACTAAATTCTGACATGGACCATCTAACAAAACACATGGAATGTAAACCATTACAGTATCATATGTCAGCAATCAAATGTTCCACCAAACAGCAATTGTCCAATCATAGCTTGGAAACTGGATTTGCCAAGCCTTGGATTTTTCTCAACATGTCAATAAGGTATGCATGGGGCTGACAGCTGGGCTACTGAGGCACTTAATGAGGAAGCCCTGTAAAAATGCCATGCCTCCACTTTGTTCAGTTATCATCTGTCATGGCAGCAGGAGTCTGTCTGAGAAGAGGGAGAATGATTGAAGTTATTTCCTGATATGAGCGCACATCTACCGCATGAGCCGCCACGCCATATTGAGATTAAAGGCCCATTAAACCCATTTTACTCTCTCCAGCCCCCTCCTCTTCACTCAGCATCTTTATCTTCATCCCCATCACTTCATCTCCCCATTACAGCTGGTTTTCAAAGAGGAGAACGGCAGTCTTTTAAACAACCTTGATCACAAAATAAGACAACAACAGAATCATGGCTGTCAAGGGAATAGCCACACCCTGACCTGACCTTATATCAGGGGAGCGTCGCTCTGCTCATGTCAGGGGCTGAATAGTCACATTCTTAAAAAAGGAAAAGATCACCTAGGGACATATAGTATTACCATAGTAGTGCTCCTTGTTGTCAAATGTTTGGCAAAGTGAACTGAACTATCACCTTCCAGACAAAAAACAGATCCGGACATCAGAGAATATGTTGCCAGAGCCTGAGGTGTCACCTCAGATGTTTGCAGCTGAAGGTTTTCTTTTTTGGCGGCAAGGCTCTTGGTCGCCATGGCGACATCTGGGTGCCATCCTCACAGACCATCTGTGTTGTTGTTTGCTGTCCAAAAAAAGAGGCAGCATGGAGGGGTCAAACACACTCACACTTACTTATCAAAGCTGCCCCAAGCCTTCAAAAACTAACCAGTGTAAGAAAACTGGACTGAACTCTCAGAAAAACAGCTGATGATTTAAGAATCAGCCTCCAGTCAAAGTGATGGCCTGCAGCATCTCAGCAGCACACACACACTCATCAAATCTTACTCATGACTACACACACAAACTGAACGCATACTTCAACGGTTTAAAACAGCTGATGATGAAGGACATCGGCCTTTTGGGTATTTTTGCGTCAACACAGCACAAACACAAACACCCCCTTGCCTCAGCATTAAAAAAAATTTCAAGGCTTCAAGAGTTGAACGAGGTCTTCATAAAGTGAGCATCAAATGCAGTTCCTGCTTGATTCTTTTGTCCCCTGTTGAGCTGAGTCATAGTGTGAACAGTCACTAGATCAGCTAGACACACTGGGTACTTCCTCTTTATCCTCAGGAGTTATTTCTAGACAAATCAGAGCAGACAGCAGAGAAGTAAACCAGTAATTGTGTCGCAGTGGTCGATAGCAGGCCTCGTATTTGGCTTTCTCTGTCTCCACCTCCCCTGACCAAGATCTCCTTGTTTCTATACATCTGTCTTTAAAAGTAACAAGTCTAAACCAGCCCCACGATGCTTCAAGTGTTGAATGGAACAAACCATGATTTTGCAATTTGTAGAGCTTTACAAGTAGGTATTTTACATATCTGACATATCTGAAAGTGATGCTACAGCAAAGGCACGGGAGTCATGGAAATAAAAAAGGTTCCTACTCAAGGGAGCATGAACATTTTGATTAAATGTCATGTTACACTGCCCTCCAAACTCCGGGTAATGAATATTGTGTTCACATTGCAACACATACCAGTCAACATTGGTTTCTTTTAACTATGAACACTAGCTTTCTCAAACCTTAACCAAGAACGCGAAAGTTCTTGACCTTGGAAATAGTATGACAAAAGCAAAAAACAACTTAAGATCCATTTACTAGCTTTTTCAGTTTAGGAGCAGCTGAGCAAGCTTCAACAGCTGGAGAAGACAGTGAGAGGAGTAGAAAGCTCCAGAAAACAAAGTGGCTCTTGACTTAAGCTTAACAACCGTAATAATAGAGGTGACAGGATTGTTTGTTATTTCTTTGGTTGTTCTTGAAGGCACTGATAAATTACCTATTTTTTAAGTCAGGACTTCACAGAAATTTGGCCACCTCTTATCAATCTATCCTGCTGATGACGTGAGCTGGAAAGACAGACTTAAAGGTCCAGTGTGTAGAATTTAGTTGCATTTAGTGGTCCAATCACTGCATTGTAATCTCCTCACATCACCCTCACCTTCCTAATGTAAAGGAGAAACAACACTTTAAGGACCCTGTTTAGAGTCAGTATTTAGTTTGTCTGTTCTGGACTACTGTATAAATAAGGTGTTTCAACATGGCGGCCTCCATGAAAGGGGACCCTCTCCCACTGTAGATATAAAAGGATATTTTTAAGTAACAAACATAAAAAGATTCTTATTTTAAGGTGATTATACATGCATGAAAACATAGTTATGAATATTATATTCCATGTTTGCCTTATTCTGAAAATAGAGGCCCCAAATCTTACACACTGTACCTTTAAATAATAGTTGGGAAAAATCCATTGACTCACCGGAAGTGCTGCTATTTATGCTCCTGTTTTTTGGATAGAAAGGAAACCGAGGTGGTTACAGAGTGTGACAAATGAGACAATCTGAACTATTTCTGTGTTTCATGTGATGTGTGACAATTTTTTTGTGCTATCTCTCACGGGGTGGTTCACAGTTGTACTGAGTTTTGTGAAAGGGTTGGGGGTTTGAAAATCTGCCCATCCTGGTGGGTGGATGGTGTAGACAGCAGAGGAAATTGGCTTTAATCAGCTAACTGATCAGCTATGAGTCAGATACGGAGCCATTTATAGGCCTGTATTTCAGATTAGGTCCAAAAGCTTTCCTAATAAGGCTGAATACTGAGCACATTTGTAAATTATTTATTATTTTGTGAATAGATTTCAGTATTAATTAAATTTTACATCATTTTCCAGTATTCAGACTCAAGGACTCAATGATATGGCTGCTTGTGTTCGACAACATTTGAGAGGGTTGTCTTCTCTTCTTACAGCAAATGATAAAAGTAAGGAATCAAAAGAAATGAAAGCTATTGACAGAGTCAATACACTGATATTGGATGATTCTGTAAAACTCTGGATTACCTTCAGTTACCTAATTTCCCTTCGGGGATGGATAAAGTCATCTATCTATCTATCTATCTATCTATCTATCTATCTATCTATCTATCTATCTATCTATCTATCTATCTATCCATCAGTTACAATGCTTTATAACACCCAATGCCAACGTTTTTTAAACATTCATTGTCAACATTTTTTTAAATATTCAATGACAACATTTTCAATGTTTTTGAAAACATTCAGTGTCAATGTTTTGTCAACATTTTTTGAACATATAATAACTTTTTTTTATATTTTATGCCAACATTTTATTTTACATTTAATGTAATGTTTGATATTGTCTTATTATTATTGTTATTGTTCTTATTTTAACATTAAAACATTTTAATGTGCAATTTTACCATTTGTAACGTCATACGTAACGTAATTTCTAACACCCAACTGTAATGCTTTTAAACATTTAGTGCCATTATTTAACATTTGGTGTTTGTCAGAAGATGCAAACTCTAGTCTTCTACATGGAAGTCATGCTATATATGTACCACCCCGACCTCCACACCTCCCTTTACAACGTAAAGAGCACACTACACACTAGTACAACTAAACTAGCGCTGAACATTAGCATTGTGTGAGGTGCAAAATAGTCCAATATCGTCAAAAAGCCTCGGGATACTGAGCGGTGAAAAGGTTTTCATGATAACTCAGGCATCAGATTGGCATTTTACTGAAACTGTTCTACTATCTATTTAATTTAAAGGCATCTCATATACAGCAGCACGCATTATATACTGCTCTCTGCCCGAGCACATGCATGGTTTTATTGTCTGCTCTGTTGAGCCATTTTATTCTGTCTGATTTGTATTGTACTTCTGTTTGAAAGGCAGCTCATGTTGTCTTAATTATATTAATAAATTTGACTCTACCATAAAAGTGCTTCATGATATTGATTGGAGTACATCGCATCACTGAAAGGCAAACATTAACATGAAACAAATCGAACAGACTTTTTATTCCTCGATAACTGTGGCTCAGCTTAAAAGCCAATAAAAGAGACAAGCAGGGCAACAAATCCTGATGATTTGCATCAGGGGTCTTTTTTTCCCAAACGAGAAAGCGCTGAGTCACATAAACAAACAGGTTGAGAGTGCCTGAACTCTCCAAAGAAACAAAACACCAATCTGACTTTTCTAAACTGTCCTTGCCCTGCAGGACAGAAAGCCACGAACCTGAAACCCTCCTGCGCTCATCAGAAAATGAAACCTGCATCTTCATCGCCCACAGTCTTCATCACCTTCAATGAGACTATAATGAAGCAGCATGTTTGGGTTCAGTAGGGCTGTGTTTGAACCCCCTCTGGATGAGTGTAAGAGGGATGGAGTTTTAATTGAAGCAGGGGAAGATTAATGTTCTTAGTACTTTCATGTAAGAGCCAAGAGCACACTGTATTAAACTGCAGCTTTCTATCAGCTCAAGTGTGTTTGTGTCCAAATGTGAAGGACTTGCATGAGCAGAACACCTCATTTGAGTCAACTGCCCTGAACACAGCAAAGATCAGCACCCATAGGTCACCACAGGGGGGTGTATTCATATCTGTGTGTGTGTGTGTGTGTGTTTGTGTGTTCCTCTGTGCCTAGCTAAGCATGGGGGAGGGAGCTTATCAATAATTCATCCATTGATTCTGATTGCTCCCCCCCTGCTGCCAATTGCTTTGCCTCTGCTTCCACCAACTATTTCCTATTGTAGATTCAGCATTACCGAGGTGCACACCTACCCTCTGAACATTTCAATGGACCTCTATCGTGCTGCTGTATAAAAACGTGTGAGCACAGGTTCAATATAACAGCACTGACATCTTTATGGCTACCTATTCTGTTTATCACAATGGCCAACTGCTTCAGGTGTTCAGCAAAAGGCAGTTTAAATCTGAGTGACGGCATACCATGCGTTTTCAATGGAAGCTGCCATATCAGGACATATATGCCACATGTAAACTGAAAAAGTCATCTTTACTTATGGTCTGCTTACTGTTGTTTTATGGACCTGGCTGAGAGCTGTGGGAAATGGTTTTCTACACCACTTCCATGGTCAAGAAGTAACGTTTACACTTCTTCTTCTTTCAAAGTGCTCATTAAACATGAAAATATGATTATGTTTGTGTTGTGTTGTGTTGTGTTGTGTTGGTTACACAAGCAGCTATAATAATTAACATTTACATCTCCACAGGGTTTTTTTGGATGCGTTTGTTTCCTGCACTTCAACGCTTTCTCAGCCCATTAAAGAAGCAGACACGCCCTAAAGCAGCAGGCATTCTGGGCTATGAATGGAGGCGTGGCTACATGCTAATTGCTGTTTTCTATTATTTTGTCTTAGTCTTTGGGAGGGAGGGGGGTAAGTGGTCATTACTCTTGTGTTTGTCCATGAAAGGACGCTTGGTGTTTGTTAGAGTGAACTAATTCCAGTATGCAGAAGAAGCCACCTCGCTAAACACTTTGTCATTTTAGCATTCTTGCACACTCCACAACCAACATGGGAAAACAAGTGCAAAGCATCATGGGTTCAAGCCTGACATAGCCAAATAAAGCAGGACAGCATAGAATCTGATAGCCAACCATGAAATAACACTCACGCGTCACTATTTCTGGTTAAAGAAAAGACTGTGATGGAATCGGCTGAATCAGTCTCCTTTTGTAAGCCTCAAACTATCCCTCAAACCAGCGCGCACAAAGTACACTGATGTCCAACAAGGTTGGATTTTGTCTATCTGTGTCCTTCTAACCTGAGGGGAAAAGACTGCTCTGTCATATATTAGAGAGAAGGACTGAGAGAAATATAGAGTCAGACAGCAGGACAAAAAAAGAATCAGCATGGGCAGAGATATAAACACAGACTGAGGCCATGTCCATGCTGATGATGATGATGATGTATTCTGGTCAACATTCACAGACATGATCCAGAACTCCAGCGTAGCATCGACATCAAGAAGCCAGCGTTTGTGTCTGCAGTATTTGTTCCTTTAATCAAAACAGACTGTCCTCGAGGTATATGGTGGATACGCAGACTTTAAATTTCGAGGTTAAAACAGTTATTCTCCAGTTTTTCACCAGTTTTCAGTCCAGTATTTTGTGGGCGGTTCTTAAAGGGTGGATTTTGACACCTAATTTCATAAACTTGTTGATATTTTTAATCTTTCAAATTTGGCTGGGTGGTTAATAACACTTTCTTCTTTGGTCTGACAAACTCAGAACACATATTTATTTTTACTTCACTCAGAATTTAACCATAGAGGGGGCAGAACAGGAAATGTGGGTCAATGAGGAACTTACGAGGAACTGTATTTTTGTTGGTTAGGTTGGTTTTGGTATTGTAGTGAAGACATGCAGTGAATTGTTGACCTGAAAACTGGTATGAATAATAATGATGATAATAATGAAAAGAGTACCTATTTATCTAATTATACTTTTAACGTCTATGTAAAGAACCTGTGGTGTATGTTTGATGTTTTTCAGTGTGCTGAAATATAAAATGACTCAATTTATTGAACTAATGTGATTGTTACTGGATTTCAGAGGCAAGAATCTGTATTGATATTTAAGAGTTAAAATCTGGTAACAATATATTGGTCAATGTTTTTGTTCCTAAATACGTAATATATAGAAACATTTCATAAAGAGTAAGATACGCACTGAGCGAGACATTTTACTCACCAGCACTCTCTAGTGGAGAAAACATGTAATAACAATTTATTAGCTGTAATTCTGATAAGTTAGTTATCGTTAACATACGATACGAAATATCTGTAAATTAGACGGAAATTGGCTGGGCTGTATAATATAAAATATTAGAGCTGAATAATAATTGGAAAATTAATTGACTAATGGAAAGATGATTATTCCTGATGAATTCTTCGCAAAATTCAGCAAAATTCAGTTTTTCAAATATGTGCATTTGCTCCTTTTCTGTTATTGATTTGTGTTTGGTGCTGAATATTGTAATTGTCATATTTTGATTAATTTTATGACAATTTGTCAACCAAATAATTCATCATGCATGTAACAGTTGCAGTTGTAATGATAATAACTGAATTATTGTATCACATTTGTATAGACAGCTAATGTCCATGTCTTTATGAACACAACAATCTGTGCTGCTTTCATTCAAAGCTGACATGGGGATTGATGGGTGTGTTTGTGTGTGTGTGTGTGTGTGTGTGTGTGTGTGTGTGTGTTCATGATGGTGTTTGCAGAAAAATGAAACAATAACCGTCAGTGATCTGTCATGGGTGGTAAAAAGACCTCCTATAATGAGGCTGATAGTATGGAGAGCTGATATCTGGAACAGCGTCCACAACAACAGGCACACAAAGAGCGAGCGGAGCTGAGCGGAGCGGAGCAGGGACCCACCCTGTCAGCATGTGAGAGCAGAGGAGCCTCCTCCTACTACTCACTACTGAGAGGTGTCCACAACAACAACAACACAGCGAGAGGGGAGCAGTATGGAGATGAGGGAGCGATGGAGTAATCCATCAAGGAGGGGATAAAAAAAAAAAGTGGAATCAGCAGAGATGGAGAGCTCCCACTGGGGAGATGGCTTTACTCCAGGGGTGGAGATGGAGATGGAGTCATGAAGAATGAAGCTTTAAAACAACCTGAACATCCGTCACCGACAACAACAAACAACTCTGGACAAATAAAAGAAAATCACACACTCTTTATTCTCCACCTGCTCCACCTCCACGACCCCCAGCTCCTGCTCTCCTGCTGTAGGAACCAGGCAGCGCGCCCCCCTCCTCTCCCCAGCTCACACCCCTCACACCCTCTGTACCATGTGGCTCTCCATCTATTCTTTTACCTTCTTGGGTCTCTTCCTCCGCTGTCCCAGCCCATTGAGGCGATCGCTGGGGTCCAGCCTGTAGTGGGAGTGGTTGTCCTCACTCATCCTCTTCCCCCCAAAAAACAAACTACCACTTCTCACTCCAGTTTATTCCTCCTTCTCTTGTTTTGTTTCTCCTCTCTGTCCACTCGTCTCGTCTTTTTTCCCCCCTTCCTCAGTGAAACGAAGCGAGCCGACCTCTCTCCTCTCTGGTCCTCACTCTCTGGCTGTGTGTGGAGCGCTGAGCCCGGGTGGAGAGGTGGAAGGAGGGAGGGAGGAGGGGGGGAGTGGTCGGGGAGGGGGAGGAGAGAAGAGGGAGAGAGGGAGAGGGAGGAGGGCGCACAATGGTGTTGCTATGGCAGCAGCTGCCACCACCAGTGTTTATCTGGAAACCTTGCTGGCGAACCAAAATAGTCGCCGCACGCGCATGAACACACACACACACACACACACACACACACACACACACACACACAGACACACACACACACACAAACAAGAAGCTCACAGACACACATTTGGCTGCTGAGTGTGTGTCTTCTTGCACATTTTTTAATTTCCTTCCTTTTTAAGTTCCATTTATAAGAAGCATTAAAACCCAGAGCAGCTGATGAAAGAACTGACAAACTGAAGATACACAAATCAAAAACATCAAATATTATCTCAGGGTTACAATAACAACAATAAATGAAAAAAAGAAAAAAGAAAATATGAATGAAAGCTGTGAGTAGATGCGTGGATTAGTAAAAAGCACACCATCATCATTCTCTTACAGATACAGTGCTGACAGGATTTGATGAATCGGTTAATCAATCAACAGAAACGATGCAAAGTTTTGCAGTTTGCTGTCAAACGTGAAGATTTGCTGCTCCCAAAGATACTTCATGTACAGTGAAACAATGCTTTCATTGAAAACTGAACACTGCTGAGTATGCTTCCTAATTTTACTGTGTGTTCATGTGGAAAAAATGATTTCTTCATTTGCTTCTGTTGGCTTTCTTAAGCCACCGTCCCTTTTATTATTTTCAAACATTTCACAACCTCTGTGGTTGGGAAATGTAGCCAATGCAGAGGTGCCAAAATCTGTAATTCCTCGAACAGCCACTTGAGGCTGGTTACAGAACCTTTTAACCTCTCTAAGCTGGTGACCCACGTCTTTACCAAATTTTAGATTAGCTGGGAGATGGAAGAGGCAGTACAGCCAACATGGCGGCGACCAGTGCTGCATATTTTGAGCTTCAAAATGGCTCTTTTACACTACATATCTCATTCACCCATGCATACACATTCACACACTGATGGCTGATACCATGCAAGGTGCCATCAGTTTTAGGAGCTAACCATTCACACACATTCATACACTGATGGCACAGCCTTCAGGAGCAATTTGGGGTTCAGTATCTTGCCCAAGGACACTTCGACATGCAGACTGGAGGAGCCGGTGATCAAACTGCTGATCATCTGATTAGTGGATACCTCCTGAGTCATGGAATAGCGCTTCAGAAACCTATGGGTGACGTCACGCACACGCTGTCCATTCTTTATACTGTCACTGGACTAAAGTAATTATTTGAATTGGATGAACATATTAATTGATGATAACTACAGATGGACAGTGGTTTTCTGACATGATCAGTGGTGTGTGTGAACCTGATCCGATGATTGCAACATTTGGATTTCCTCCTTCCTGAATAAAGCACAGCGTTTCTGTGCAGAGCACCGATGTCTTGAGCAGTAATTACAAAGAAAAATGATTCTAAGGTTTAAGATCTGGTTCAGTGAACTCAATGGTATATTATGTATGGAGAAATTCAATATGACATGATGGATGACCTTAATACATTTTCTGATATATGGCAACCATTTCTGGCTCACTTTGCTCAGTCTGATGAGTACCAGCCACCTCTCTCTCATCGACTCATTGGGTTCTTGTGCCCTGTCTCCTTTTTTGTTTCCTTTGTTTCTATTTTCTGACATTTGTGTGTTCTGTACTGTACTTGGAAAAATAAAATGTATTTCACGTTCATGGTTTGCATGAGTCTAACAGAGTCTGATAAAGTTGCATCAGTGTGAAAATTTGATACGGGCACGTCTCCAGTTACAGCCCCGATGCCAAGATTTTCGATCATTAAATTACCAGCTGTTCACCTCAGAACTCTCAAAATGTGACGTGTGAAATGCTGCATGCACAGAACGAGTCCATTCTAAGAAATAATTCAGCCACGAAATGACAAATGGACGTAAAGATGAAATGCTGGAAATTGTTATTTTACAAAAACAGTTCAGAAAAATGTTTTGTTTGTTGCTGCAAGTATTGCTGATGTTCATCATTGCTTCATTTGTTGATTTGTTTTTTATGAACTAAAGACAGATTACAACTTTAATCTATGTACAAGAAAAAAGGCAGTAAAAATGCCCATCACACATCCCCAGAGCCTGAGGTGACGTCTTCAGATGTCTCTTTATGTCCCACACAGAGACGAGGACGTTTGACTCATCAGTGATCATCACTGTTGGCCTCTAAACTACATTTGGAAATGAACCCTGTGTGTTAACATGTGATGAATGGATTTAAAAGACGTGAGGTGACACAGCTTCATGTTTCATGTTTTCGTGCTCTCAATGTGTTTGATTCCTCCTCGATAGATTCAGTCGATAAACTTCCACCCAGTGAGGATTACACACCCAGACACACACGGCAAATCCACAGCGCACCATCAGTCTTTGTTGTCTGAAGGCAACCAGGTCTTAAATCCATGTGTATCCACACACACACACCCCTCCCTCTCTCTCTCTCACACACACACACAGCTTTATGAGTTCCTTTGAAAAAGCATTGATTGGCTGTATCTTAATAATGGCCTCAGGCTATGAGCTCCCTTCACAGACTGAAGCAGCATCCTTTAATGGTGATGAAAATCACCATTTCATCTGTTACTCACATCCACACTGAGATAGAATGTGTTTAAAAATAAGGCAGTGTGTGAATATTATTGTTAAAAATTTAATTTCTCTTGTCCTTTGTTTTGGTGCTCATGTCCTCCACATTCCATCTGTCTGTCTTACTCTTGCATCAGTCACACACACACACACACACACACACACACACTCACACCTGCTCCTGTCAGCTGCTCTGACAGCTCGTGGTGTGAGTGTGTGTGTGTGTGAGAGGTGAGTTAAGGTGACTATAATGGACAGACAGACAGACACTGTCTCCTCTTGGATGACAGCCAGTCTATAGTGCAGATTAGCTCTGCATGGAACAGAACCTGTTAATGCACGCCCACCACAATGCCAAAAAAATGTACTACATCAGCAATAAAGTCTATAATAACTGAAAAAATATAAAACACTATATTATTTATTCTAGATCCACACTGCCAGGGATGAAGTTCTCGTGGGGAAACTCTGACTGATATACGGTTTTATTTTTTTGATTGGACTACAAGTCGTCACATACAAAAATATTAACTTTAATATACGAGAATCTGGAAATTCAAGCGGGACCACGGTGTCCTCAGTGGTAGAGCCCTGCCAAGTACGCAGCATACTGCCACTTTACGAGATCCAAAAAAAACACCTCGTCTTTGTAATAAATGGAACTTTGGCAGTTTGTAAATAATTTGTTCAGCCAGCAGTTCAGAAAATTAATACATCTTGGCAACTATTAGATTACTGTTAAATATGTTAATCTGCTAAATCTGTTTTCCTTTGACCAAACTGTTGGTCCAGGATGACATAGCTTGAGATAAATGACTAGATTTGCTGTGTATATTTATGGTGTCCAGAGGGTGATTCCTATAATCATTTTGCCACCATCACATTCTGTCTGATGCCTTACAAAGCCAAAATTTTTACCAAAACTTTGGTCACGATATTTCAAACAAAACAAAATGTCAAATTCAAATGAAATTTACTATTAATATTCACGCTCCTCAGAGAATGATATGTCATGTTTGTGTTTTGGCCCTGACGTCTCAACTTTTACGCCACATTTAGACCAAAATGTACACTCTTTTTATTTACACAAAGAATATCATAATCTAAATTGAAGACTGCCATCAAATTTACTCAGGATATTCATTCTCCCCAGAAGATGGACACCCAAAGAGCTATCCTGCAATCTCAGCTTCAGAACTAAATGTCACCTCTCTGCACTAGATATTGGGCTATAGTGGATGTTATCCTCTGACCTTTAACCTCGGGACTGTCCAAACTAGCCTGCAGCTATTTTGAACTAGCCATCAGATTTTCTGTGCATATTCATGGTCCTAAGACGATGCTTTATAATAAATTTTGGTGACCTTTTCTCTAGCTCCATCTTCTAGCTAAAATTTCCACTTCTACATGAGAAAAATGTCAATCTAATGGAAAGACTGCCATGAAATTTACTGAGCTTATTCATGCTCCCCAAAGGATGAACCCTTTCTATTTTGAATATCAGAGAGATACTACTACTTGGATACTACTAGTTTCACCCTCAAGCCAAGTGTCACCAGTGTCCTCAAGGTATTGAACACTATCTATGAAATTTGCTGTGGATATTCATGATCCCCAGAGAATCAACACATCCTTTGAGTTGCAAATATAACACTACAATGTGTGTGTGTGTGTGTGTGTGTGTGTGTGTGTGTGTGTGTGTGTGTGTTACAACCTGTTACTGGTATCAGTTTTGCCAATGGCAGAGGGCACACCTGCAGGTGGTGAGGAGGGAAGGATGGAGATGGGAGCAGATGGAGGAGAGAACAAGACGGAAGAGGAAGGACGAGGACAGACAAGTGTGATGTGTGCATGTTGGGGGTTCTGCTCGTGTTCGTTTGTCCACTTGCATCAAATCAAGTCTTGACCAGGCCAAACCGGACCAGACTAACCCTAACAAGCTTGGAATACTGTCACAATCATCAAACACAGATATGCAGATATGTTAATCATACACCTTATTAGCCCGACACCATCTGTTGCATTTGAGTGCAGCAGACTTCACATTTACATCTTCCTGGGGTCTTACAGAAGGAAGCATTCTGTCAGTGTGGAACACTTCACTCCTCTGGAGCTGTCAGACTGTCGAAAAAATAATTTTCAACAGATCAAGTGGGCTCTTCAAGCAGTCGCTAATTAATGAAAAAAGTAACTCTAAAGACCCCATGACCTTCTACTTCCTGGACAACAGTGCATCAGCAGTCATGACCTCATGCTGAATCAGAGGAGGTAACCAAAGTTCAACCAATGAAGACGTCACTGATGTTTCAACAATGCTGCTTTTCTGCCACCAAATCACCGTGCTTTTCCATAACCGATATCGGTCTACAGTAAGTATTGATCACACCCCATCATACTGTACTGTAACATTACTAATGGAATTTCATGGGGGCTGTTAACTATCAATCTTCCCACTATAGCAACTATTTTTCCAATAATCCTATACTCAAACATAATATACTTTAAGAGTTCTCATATACTAGTTCATACAGACCTGCCGTAGCAAAATCAGTCATGCACTTTATAATCACTGTAGAATCAGCAGAGATTCTATCTGTGTTCATTTGTATCAATTATGTGCTTATTGCTGAAAGTATGTGTCTTTATGTCAGATGGTTTGCCTCCAAATCAATCGGCCCGGAAGGTACAAATAATTAACTTATAATCGATTACTGTATTTTCCAGAGGGAGATGAATGCAGATGGCCAACTCTGGAGCCAGGGAGCTCAGATCACGTAGTCTAAATGATGATTAACCTCTTCCACTCCACCTCTCCCTATAATAAAACATATTTTTGTCTGTTTGATGGAGGGCAACGGATATTCGGCGGGAGATAGCCACTCAACAGTATCACACACACGTGGTTTATCATCTGAAAGATGGGATTCTGAAGATTTGAGATGTATACTATATTAAAAGACCAAGACGTTGAGGAACACCACAGAAAAATTCATCAAATTTGCTGTCAGACAGTTGAAGCTGTATGGGATTAACATAAAGTTGGCATATCTGTAAAGGGGAGGTTTGTGGGTACCAATAGCACCCATTTTCATTCAGATATCTTGAGGTGAAGGTCAAGGGACCCCTTAAAAATGGCCATAGAGCCCTTCCTGACAAGGTAGGTCTTTTGGTTTCATATGATACCAGTATCTTCTAGCTCTAGCTTAAAATCTGAGCCCACTACAATTTGCAGAGTGGAAAAGGCTAAACCAGAGGAATTTTTTTTTTTTTTTTTAAGTCCAACAATGTGTTTCCAATAAGTAAAATCTGCTACTCCTTGAGCCTTGGCTTGGTAGTGTTATATTGAGTTGGACCTCTGGGTGAATTGGGAGTTATGAGCCCGGTGTGTTGAGCTGGGATGGACTGTCAATCACACAGTAGCCATGCATCTAATTTACTCTACATGAAGCCATAATTCACTAAATGAATATTGTGCTGTGTGGAAGGAGACTTCAAAATTGTGATTGAAACCATAAAGTCATGAGGAAACTTTTTACTGAGGTCATAAATCAAGTGAGAAGCAGGAACATTTTTTCATAAGCTCGCATACAATCGGATTTTTATGTTGCAGCCAAGTGTGATGCCACCTGCTGGCTGGTAAACGAATGCAAGTTTGGGACACTTCCAAGTTGACTTGACTTTTCATACCCGGAAGCTCTGGAACTAATTATACTGTCAATGGAGGTAACAAGCATAGGACATAAAACAACTACAACCACAGGGTTGTAGTGTTCGATGGAAATCACATTTTGTTGCATAAACAATATTCTCTTTATCTATGAGAGAGCACCACAGCAAACATGTGGTCACTGTAGATGAAGCACTCCTTCAGAGCCCAACACCCGAGAAAGAGGCTTTTTCTTGTTCACTGCTGCAGAGGACAGTTCAGAGTATTCCTCGTGCTGGTAATTCTACAGCAGAAGACAACCATTGAACTATATAGAAAATTACCTTATGGATGTCCACTTTTTGTGCCGACTCATGACAGTGACAGAATACACACACAATACACACATTATGTCCTTACGACTCGGCCATTTATGTGCAATTCCTTGCACACTGCAGACGGGTTTAATAGGTTTTTATTGCAAACACAGCTTAGCAACACTCATTAAAATTTAACAACTGCAATATGTTTGCGCAGGCAACACAATTATTTTCTAATGAGACACTGTCAGCAATTATGCTCCCCTCTGGCTGATGTTTGCCAACAGAACAAGACTTTCCAAGTAGCATATACCAACAACACGCACAGTCAAACGACATAATGCATCATTGAAAACAACGTGGTCAGCCTCGGTGCTTAGCAGAAATCAAACCTCCGTTTCTTTTAATGCGTTCAAGTGTTGTATTACTTTCTCTAGTCGTTGTTCCTGTCTTTACATCCGTGAATGGCTCGCCCACCTTTCATTTTGACAGGCAGAGATTTGATACAGAAGAAGAAGAAGAAGGAGAAGATGCTGACATCGTCCATTGCAGTTGAATTGTTTTTCGTCCTTGACTGTGGCTGAAGACTTTTCATTCACTGCAGGTTTACATTTTCCTGCAAAGGTTAAGCAGCCTCATGTTGGTCAGACCTCAGTGTGTACGATGAATCATGTGACCATGTCTAAGGGCAAATAAGTGTTTGTACCTGCTCTGAATGGACACACCTGAGGATGAGCCACATCCCTGATCTTTCAGAGGAATTCAGTATGTTTTGTGTGTTGGTGTAGTCTCAGTGTGAAGCTGTGCAAACGGGAATAACGGAGCAACTCAGACAGTCTGTCCTCAGAGGCTTTGTGGTGTTACAGTCCATGAACGGTGTATGAAGAATAAAACACAAGAAACATCAGAAAGAAGTTTAAACCCCATCTACTTTCATACTTTCACACCACGGCACAACTGGTCAACCACTGCAAGAAGTGGATGCAATTCCGTGATCTAAGGGGGGGGGGGGGGGGGGTCCACTGCTGCTGACACCATCGACGCTCTTACAAACTCTTCAAACACTGTATTTTTCACCATGTCTTGTACATTGCGTGTACTATTTAAATCAGCCTCTCTGTGTGGCCAGAACCTGTCCTGACCGACGACCTTTAGATTCACACTGTAAGAATTGCAGACACGATATGGCGGTCCAACATAACGGTCAGTTTTGTCCATTCCTTACAGCATTGCTTTGCATATCTACTATGATGGTAAAGTATAGAAGAAGAAGTGTGGAGCTAGAGGAGGAAGATGGAGACAATATGGTGTTTGTTCAGCAGAATTCAGAAATCCTGTGCTTCACTACTTTCCTAGAGACAAATAATTCTATTAGCAGTTGGACGGCAGACAGAAATCAGAAATAAGCTGCTGCATTCTGTGAGCATGCGAGGGAACTTGAGCATCATAAAGCTGCGAGGACGTGTTTGAAGAAGAACAAGTTGTAATAATCAGATTGTAGGAGATTTTTTCCATGCCAGCGTTATTTAGGCTCTGAATTTTCATATATTAAACAGACTTATTAAACTGGGCATGTCTGTTTATATCAACTATATGTACAACAGTGTATAGGCCTATGTCTATGTTGATGCTGAGACCCAGCTTAACCAAGTAAATGCATGTGGGTGTGTGGGTGTGTGTCTGTGGTGTGTGTGTGTGTATGAGAACTGTGCACTAAAGTCATAACAAGAGGATTCTCTGTTCGGCTGCTATTAAATTAAAACACAAAGAAGGAACTGAGATTCTTCACTTTATGACCCGAAGAAGAAAAAGTCTTTTCAAACTGTTTCCCACACCAACTCTGAACACACACGCACACACACACACACACACACACACACACACACACACACACACACACACACACACACACACACACACGCACACACAGGCCTCAGTGACAATGACCTGGCCTGACACAACTTCCATTAAGAGGAAAAATCCGTGTTACACACACACACATACACGCCAAGACAAAAGGAACTCCCACATTCCACAGAGCCACTGAACGCCTCCCGTCACACACACACACGCGCACGCATACACATGCACACACACACACACACACACACAAAGACATGTATAAAGGTTCCCAGTGCAATCAAAGTGATTTAGCAGCAAATGACTCAGAGTGCTGAGAAGTGACTTTGAGGGATGCTATTGTGAACGCGTCTGTCACACTTTAACAGGACTGAGATAAATCTGCACCGACGTGCACTGAAGAGACAGACAGACAGACAGACAGACAGACAGACAGACAGACAGTCAAAGAAATGAACGTGAGACCAGGTCTTGTCTCTGTCTCTGTGTCTAAGCTTGTGTTCCTCTCCATCAGTGATGGAGTATTCTTGGAGAACGGGGGGATTAGCTCTCAGGAACGACCATGATTATGCACAAGTGTGGATTACTCAAAGGGCAAGTGGGGCAAATGCCCCGGGGCTTCAAACCATGAAGGGGCCTGATAATCCACTGTGTTCACACAGCCCAGCCTCACTCATATTAGATGATCCTGCAGGACACAGTCTCAGTCTAATACCAGGTGCCAATAGAGGAAGAAGTGTGTGTGTGTGTGTGTGTAGAGTGGTAAATACAAGGGTGTGGATGTAAGGTGTTTTTAGAATGGCTTTTCTGTGTATATACACGCAGTGTGTTTTAAGAAGGAAGTTTCATTCATCATTTCATTGAAGCAGACGGTTAAATCAACACCTCTAAAACTGTTTCAACATTAGAACCTTCATGCAGAGATTTACTGCAGGACTGCCGTATTAGTATTACCCTTCTAGACAATGATAGTGATTCCTCCTAAAGAGCCATGGAAAGTGTTCCAGAAGTGCTCTATGTGGTTGGTCTTTTTGACGGATGTCTCGTCAAGCAGCACAGAGCAGATCAAGCTGGCCGGAAGTCAGACACAGAAACAGCATAGAGAATCCGATCAATTTTCAAAATAAAACACCCTGTGCATACTCCCGATCATAAAAACAGACAAAAGAGAAACTATTTAAATATGTAGCCTGATTACTCATGGTAGAAGCACATAAACCAAGAAAAATGACCAAATCTGAGCATGTTCACAAAGTCGCTACTGACAGGATATGAAGCCACGTGGAAAACGGACCAGAACAGTGTTGCAGCCACAACATCACAGAGCTGTGCCCAGTGGGATAAAGCTGCATTTGTTTCAGTTAACTGGACCTAATAAACTGCCAGCCGAATGTATATGTACCACTGACAGTAAAAAGAATGGACAGTGTATCCATGCTGACTCTGGCCGTCACCATCTTGGCTGTATTGCTTCTTCTAAAAATCCGCAAAGACGTGGATCAGCAGACCTGAGGAGGCCTGAATGAAGCCTGGTCGTTCAAACAAGCCATCTATAACGGCACCCACCTATCAATCAATGCGTACACAATCTTAATTCTGCATAACTTTAGTCTTAACATCATTTGAACAGGTGAGTTGTATACAAATTCACCCTCAGTACAGTTGTCATGAACGGGGAAATTAGCTATCGAGACCAAAACTGTTTTTTGTACCAGGCTGTAAACATGTTTATTTCTGCTGTGAAGTTGGACATTTTAACATGGGGACTTATGGAGACTGACTCACTTCTGGAACCAGCTTCAAGTGCACATTTGAGGAACTGCAGATTTTGGCACTTCCGCATTGGCTTCAATTCAGACACGGAGGTTGGTGTTTGATATGAACATATACACACTGAAACAGAGAGTGACCCAGGTTACATCACTAACAATGTGTCCCAGCAGACCCTGCAGTATGTTCTAACATGTCATATACTTGTTTTTATTGCTTTGTGAAGCCCTCTGTAACGTGTTGAGTGCTGCATCAATATTGCTTATTCAGATTTAACCAGAATGACAATATTTGCAGAACTTCCAGCTTTATTACACATTTTTATTTAACAGCAATGCTCATAATGATGAACACGTCCAACTTAACTCAGCCTCCACCTCTGTTTAATCAGTCTCATTTGGAACACTGGACAGATGTTTGAGGCTGTACCCACATCAAGTAGGAGCACAAGAGGCCTGGGGGCCCTGAGAGGGTCTGTTCAGCCCTGATACTATATGAAATCAAAGATTCAGGGAGAAGAATCATTGAATATAAAGTAATTCATTTGGAGTGCACTTGAGAAAAAGGTTGATGGCTCAGTTTTATAATCCACAACCATCAGGTTGGAGGAAACCCCCTCAGGCAAATCAGAAACTAGAATATTAGTGTGTTCATTATAAGCAGGCGGACATCATGAAAACCTCCCTGTTCTGCATTTTAAAGCCCAACCCGCCCTTTGTACCCCCGCCCTTTGTACCCCTCACTGAGCCACGTGCCCCGTCAGCTGGCTGCCTGCCTGGCAGAGAGTGAGGGGGGCATCTGGCCAAGCGCCAGGATCTTTGAATATTTTATGAGGGGGAGTGAGGTGGGGAGTTCGGGGGTATTAAGGGAGGGCTGAAATGAAATGGAGGGAGGTTATTGGGGTGTAATGGGATAGGAAAGAAGAAGCTATAACCTTGAGTGCCATCATCATCATAGAAAAGTCTATCAGGACGTACTTAATGAGGATTTCTGTCTTTGGTGCTCCTCCACCCTCCTCACCACATCCTGAATTATGAGACAGTCTAAGCCTCCACAGGTTGTAGAGCCCATTGAGACGCACTCCTCTCAGGATTGAATGGAGCCATTCGAGATGTGCTTCTGTGCTGCAGAAATGAAATCCTCTTCATGCGTCTTGTATACTCTTCTTCACACGCAGACTGTTGTGTCTACTTCAGTCTCAGTTCTATACGAAGTGAGCAGCAGCAGTATGCAAACAACAACATGACTGAACAGTGCCAAGATACATTTTTTAGTTTTGTAGCACCTGTTTTGTAACAGGTGCTACCTGTTTTGTAGTAACCTGTTTTGATGTTTAAAACCTTTCTAAGATGAGTTCACTATGAATAATAATCTTTATCAAATGGTTTTAAAATCCTATTTAAATTTAAAGTGGCATATTTTTTAAGTCTTGCTTGTAGCAGGCCTTTAATATGCATGGTCCCCAGAAGATGAATTCTACTACCTTTGTCACTGCTCACTTTGTCCAGTAGCCAAATAAAACTAATTTTATTTCCATCAGCTACAGCTGTACTGTGTGTTTAATGCTAATTTGCAAATATTAGCAGGTTAAAAACTAAGATGCCCACATTAGCCTAGCCTCACAGAGCTATCAGCATTGCTACGCTTAACTCCTGATATATTACACAAAGTTGCTTTGGCTAACATGTTAGCAAAAAAAAAAAACACCTGTTTGCATATGCAGCAGCCACAGAGCTACATTAGCATTCATTTGGAGTCGTGTTTGTGTCCACCTGATGAGTTTAGGTCCAATATTCACTCTCTTTTTTTAAACTCTAGTTTTGGTCCCCACCAATATCTGGCTCTTTAGCTGCTAAATGTTCCACTACGATCACCAGCCAGTTGCTAACATTGTCTGTCTGCTGTTTGGTGCTGAGCAGGGAGAGTACAGTGGTTTTTATCATAGCTTTTTAGCTGGATACTGCTGTCGTACCTGAGGGCGGTAAGGGTGGAGTTTTTAAGCAGAAAAATCAAAACAAGTAGCTAAAAGTGGCTAAAAAGCTGTGCAGAACTGGGTGGAATAGCAGAGTTCATAACTATGAGTCCTTCCTCATTAAACATGTCTTTTAATTCATTGTCAGTATAGAAAAATATTGACTAGTGCAGCTTTAAGTTTATTCTATAGAGCATTTTATAGCTCCAAGAACAATGAATCAGCTAAATATGATTCATATAATGAATCAAATCTGTTCTCTAATACTAATTTTACGATTCTCTTGGAAAGTTGTACATAGATTTACTCAACAAGGTATTGACAATAACTTTATGCGCAATAAATATTGTAGTTGTTTACAGTGTTAAATCACCATTGTAAGTGAATGAGACAGAGTAACACTGCAGCGTCTAATGAGGCTATTGGCAGCTGCTGATGACCTGGACAGGACGGTGGCTAAAAAAAGCGATGATGAGGGATTGATTTGGCTAACAGGCTGATCCATGGCGTGACGATGTTACATCTGATCCGGCCTCTGATTCTGCCGAGCAGGCAGCTGTGACTGATGACGCAAGGTCAGATCGGCCATCTATTGATCCATCTCAGAGAACATAAAGGTGGCGGCGGTGAGAGCGATACCTCTCTGTAATTCATATTTAAAGCTTTTGATTAAGAGGTTTGCAAATGAGGACACTGCACCGAGAGCAACCGCAGTACTGAGTCATTCTGAGCCGCTGTGGTTCAAGGTTTGCTTGTATCAGTGTTGTTAGCCAAACTTGAAATTAGCTGACATTACAAATGTGTTATTTTAGCTGATGTCTGAACTGAAGTTATGTCATTACTGTCCTGACCTTAGAAAACTGGAGTGGTCTGGTTCTGCTGATCCAATAAAAGCACATTTTTTTACTTGTTTTTACAAATTCAGCAGCACTTCTTTATAAAGTTAAACATTTTGAAGAAACGTGCTAATTTCCTTTTTTTCTGACATATTATGAGAAAATTGACTCATTTCTGTGTGTTGTGTACAGAGCTGGAGGTGAGTAGCCTAGCTTAGCATAAAGCGGGGTCAAACAGCTAGCCTTGGTAACACATTTTTATCAACACCTCAAACTACACATCTCTTGGCCTCTTCACCTCTGCCATTGTTCTGACTCTGCCGACCCTGGTTCTGGTGCCCATTCCGGTTCCACTTCCTGTCACGCCTGAAAACCTTTTCTTCCCTTTGGTCCAAAACGCCTTTGGTACAACGACTAACACTACCCCAGTGCTCTGAGCTCACCGTCCGGGCAGCCCGGCTAACAAATGGAGCTAACATTAGCTAACAGCAGCTACAGTTGGCAGCAGTTTACTTCACTGTCCATCAGGAAACTTTAAATTACAGAGAGTTGAGGCAGAGCAGCCGGAGGACATCAGAGGGAAAACCAGAAAACATTTTCTCTATAAAATATCATCCAGTTTCATATTTCCATTCTCTCAAAACACCCTGTTAGCCCTTTAACCATACAAAGCATTAAAGCCTGCTGGGCCTCATACAGCAGTTTTACTCAGAGCTGTCAGAAAAAGTATTCACAGTCTGGATTGATGTGTTTCATAATCTTTGTACTAAGTAAATGAAACATTTCCTCCCAAACGTCCAAAAGACGTGGGAAAAATCATGCCCACACTCACGCCTGCATGCAATTTTCTCTTCAAAACCAACTTGAAAATGTGCACACGTGGATGAGCCTCATGTCCTGTCCACTACACTCCCACAATTAACCATAAATGGTCGATGCAAATCCTTCACTAATACTGATGAACATGTTGTTCTGTTCGCTGTCAGCTGCGGGGCAGACTGGTTCAATAATGAATCATAGACGTAAATGCTGAAGATCTGTGTTGAGCTGCATCTGTTAAAATGAATAAACACAATACAGCACTGCTGCCTGAAGATTAATTAATGTGACATCAAATCAAATGTCTGAAAAAGTCTTCAAAAATCTTCTCAACAAGGTCAAAGTTTCCGTACAGGTAGGCACACTGTTTGTTTGTTTTATTATTATTATTATTATTATTAGTATTAACTCTTCCATGTTTAAGCCAGCTTCATGTGTACACAGCGGTTATAAACGAGGTCTCTGGAGGCAGCAGGTTTGCAACCATCTTCCACATACAGTACAGGAGGAGAATAAAACTAACTGATAAATACAATGATTTATGAGTTGAACTTGTTGAGATCTAGAGATTCTTAACAAAACTGTCCATACCTTTCCACTGACAGTATAAAGAATGGACAGCGTATGCGTGACGTCACCCATAGGTTTCTGAAGAGACATTTTGAAGCTAAAAATCTCCCAGGTAATCTAAACATCGGCAAAGACGTGAATCATTGGTGGAGGTGAGGTAGGCCGAATGACCCCTAGGTGCTCAAACAAGCCATTTGCAAAGGCACCCACCTGTCAATCAAAGCGTCCACACTCTTAATTCTGCATAACTTTAAGCCTTAACATCATTCAAACAGGTGAGCTGTATAAAAATTCACCCTCAGTACAGTTATCATGAACGTGGAAATTAGCTATAGAGACCAAAACTGTTTTTTGTACCAGGCTATAAACATGTTTATTTCTGCTGTGAAGTTGGACATTTTAACATGGGGACTTATGGAGACTGACTCACTTCTGGAGCCAGCCTCAAGTGGACATTTGAAGAACTGCAGTTTTGGCACTTCTGCATAGACTTCACTTCACAGCCATGGAGGTTGGCGCTTGGCAGTAATGCTGACATCACCACACCAACTAAAGCATAAGCTACCGGGGAAGAAGTTTTTTGTTAGCAATAATGTAGCTAGCTTACAAATCTGCATCACTGAGCTCTCGGCTATGACTAAAAACAGACTGCCGTTTCCTCAAACCTGCTAACAACTAATTTATCTTCTCTGTTCTCACTTGCAAGTAGTTGTATTTTTCACCATGATGAGTCTGATAGCGTTCAATATTATATTCTCTGAGCACTTAAAGGTGCTGTGAACACAACAAGCACACTAGCTTCACATTTACCTCATTGAATAAACAGGAGCTGGTCCCACTTCTCCTGTCTGACAAAGACATTTCCATTAACACCTGACAGTGCTGTGTCACGTAGCCTGTATGGAAACACATATCTGCTGCTCCTGTGAGGACAGCACGACCTTCAGTGGGCAGATTAAGAACAGCGGTGCTTTTTATTGAAACATTGGATATAATGACTTCTCTGCAGTTTTCACAGTTTGCAAAGTCATCCTGTGGGCCCGGCTGGACCGTTTGGTAGGCAGGTTCTGGCCCACCATGTGTTTGACACCTCTGCTGTACAAGCACAAAACCTGTGCTGACTGCTCACTATAATCTGACTATATCTGGCCACCGTCCTGAAATAAAAAGCTGATCTGGATCCTCAGAGAACTTTGTTTACATCTGATGTCCTCCATATTCTGGAAAACAATATATATATTTGATTTATTCCAATCTGGCTTGTGCACAGGCATTTTTATGTGACAGTGTGTCTGTATTTGAACAGTAATATACTGACTGCTACACCAACATGAAACTGTACTGTGTGTATCCATGCAGTGTGTGTGTGTGTGTGTGTGTGTGTGTGTATGTCTCCGCCTGGACTCACGCTGAGCCACTTCCTCCCATGCCCTCGGAAACAGTGTTGCTATAGTAATTGTATCTAAGTGAATAACCATAGCAACCACAGAGATGCTTTTGATGGCACAGTGCTGGCTGCTGGTTTTGAGAGCTGGAGATCAAACAGGTCTGATGTTGTCAGAGGAGGAAACAGAAGAGATGAGAGCAGAGAGTGGAAAGAACAGGAAGATGGAGGAACAAAATAAAAGAGAGGAGGAGGAGGAGGAGGAGGAGGAGGAGGAGGAGGAGGAGGAGGAGTAAAGAAGAGAGAGAACAGCAAAGGCCTAAATGAAGGAGTAATAAGGTGTTCCCTGATGGCACTGCCACCCTCGTCGAATAATTAGCCATCAGGGGTATACTGAGCAGGTAGAGCACCACCTGCTTACTGATCTGGAGTCAGAGGAGGTGGTGATGAGGTGTTTCACCCATGCTGTGCTCAGTTTTATACAGAGCCTAATTAGAGCCAATGACTTCCAAAGAAGTGACTGTGTGAGCTCGAGCTGTGCCTTCAGCTGGGTCGAGATGACCACCTCTTTTACATGCAGCACAGAGTAATCCTGCACTTCTCATCAGCTCTATGGAACTGCTGAACACAGTCAAAAAACTTACTGAACAGACTAGCCGGTGACCACAGAGGAGCAATTTGCAATTAAAGAGCCAGATATTTATCTCAGGAGTTAGAGTTAGGTGGAGATTAGGTGGAGACCAAAGCCGAGATAAAAGAGACTGAACTGAACGGCTATCTCCAGCTTGGCTAAGCTGCTCTGTATCTGGGAGGTTTGCTGTTGATGACAGCATTCACGTTGTCTTTTCAACTTCTTAGCTGTAATCTCTGCTTGCTGTCTAAGAAGCATCTACACCGCTCCACTGACCTCAGTCTGACACACTGGTGATGCAAGACGAGACACTACGGGCAAAAACAACGTATCCATGTCAATTTATGCTTCCATAACATGTGTTCCTTTATCCTGCGACACTGTTGGGCTGGTGGGACATGTAGTTTAAAGGTGTTAAAGGCCGTCCTGCTCTGAGGCTGGACTTTCAGAAATGTTTGGTTTTTCTGAAGAGGTTTTCATATTTATGAATTAAACTCTGTGGCTCTAGCTTCAGTTCAGCTCTATAGTGTTACACACTGCTATCTGCACTTCATTATACAACAGACAGCTGGTGGCTTAATATTTTTTTTATAATTACACCTTCTATTTCCTCATTGGATCTTTCTTACTCCTCTAAAAATTCCAGACAGTCCATTTGAAAAGTTTCTGTCCTCAGTCTCAGAGACTGGTCTGACAGCTTGTGAACTCTGTGATTTACTTTGAGTCTGACAGAAAGATGATTTTCTTAATCCTCACAGCCCCTCCAACCTCCATGTCCTCAAATCCAAATCCACAATCTGCCGTGCAGCCATGTGTGACTGTGCTCAAGAACAGGGGCCAAAAAAAAAATGTAAAAAATTTGGACCTTCAGCTGTAGCTGCTCTGCAATTTTCCCAGAAGTCTGAGCGTGGACAATGCAAAAATAGACTCTTGTTTGTCTTCGAGCTGAACGGGAAGAAGACAAATAGCTCCAGGTCTGTATTTATCATCTAAATCAGATTTTACATTTGCAGGTGGTGCTGCAGCCGTGCTGTCAGACCAGAAGAGGAGGAGAACCCTCATCTGTCCCGTCTCCAAGGAAACCCTCGCATAGGTGTCTGTCTGTTGTCAGGGCAACAGGGCAAAGGGGAACGCTGGAGAAGAAAATACCGATGGAGACGAGGGGGGCCGGAGGAGGGCTGATGTGGAGACGACAAAGACAGGCGGGGCCGCAGACGCTCCGTCAGGCTGAATGTGAATGAGCTGCTGTGTAGAGGTGGACGTATGAATATGATATTTCACTGCCACTACACTGAGCAGAAACTACATTCACTGGAGACACAGTTTTTATCAAATACATTAAAATGTAATTCAATAGATTTCTTGTACTCTGCTCATTTATCGTGTTCCTCGTTACCCACTGCCCACCCCCAGTCATGTGTAAAACAACTTGAGGAGCAGCAGCTGTAAGAGAATGAGCCGACGCTGGCCTAGTTTCACAGCTGAACAGCTGAAGAGTGAAGGAAAGAAAAAAAAGATCATTTCTTCTGTTGCATGAAATACTATGAGGCAGATAAACATTATATATATATTTGATATTTAACTAGCTGTATGATGCATACCTATTCTGTGGTGTGCAATGTTTAAAGGCATTGAAAATGAAAGACAATATAGTTTGGTCACTGTCAAGCCACACATTGTTAAACTCTCATTATATAAACAGTGTACGATACACACATTTGGATTAATATAGATGTCATAGAGAAAATGTGTGTATGTGTAGAATTTCCATGTGATATTTCATGAGTTTCAGCTGTAAGGCATCATCAGTGTGATCAGCTGTGATCTTTATACATTGTTACTGGCTGAGTCTGTCTTTGCTGCTCAAAATTCAGATTCCATCCACGCAAAAAGCAGCAATTTCCATGCTGAAGTGCCAAAAACTGCAGTTCCTCAAACGTCCACTTGAGGCTGGCTCCAGAAGTGAGTCAGTCTCCATAAGCACTTCAACTTTTGGGAAACTGGAGCCCCACGTCACGTTCCGCAAGCCAATCAGACACTCAGATCGGTCAAACCTCCACAGACAGCCTGAAGCAGAGTCTATCCAGGTGGATTCATGGACTAAACTCTGATAATCTACCTGTGAGTGTGTTCGGACTTTGTTTATTTCATTTACCAGCTTCTAAATCTGAGTCCGACTCGCAATTTACACCGCAAAATAATGATACAAAGAAGTTTAATTTGATTTGTGTCCAATGATTAGAGAGAGAGAGAGAGAGAGAGAGAGAGAGAGAGAGAGAGAGAGAGAGAGAGAGAGAGAGAGAGAGAGAGAGAGCTTTGGTAGAGAGACATAGAGTAACAATAACAGTGAGCGAGCGCCGGCCTTGATAAAGCTGTTATTAATCAGAGAAATAAAAAACTGATTGTTTCACATTGGTTACATTCAGCAGGTATAGACACGCCCACAGCAACCCACCTCAGCTCCACTCACCCCCCCACCACCGCACTCCCCCACCACCGGTTGCTGGTTTCCCTGGTCCTGTCTGAATACGCACTGTCCCCATGTTAAAATGTCCAACTTCACAGCAGAAATAAACATGTTTACAGCCTGGTACAAAAAACAGTTTTGGTCTCTATAGCTAATTTCCCCGTTCATGACAACTGTACTGAGGGAGAATTTTTGTACAACTCACCTGTTCAAATGATATTAAGGCTTAAAGTTATGCAGAATTAACAGTGTGGCTGCTTTGACTGATAGTTGCTGTTACAGGTGACTTACTTGAGCAACCAGGCTTCATTCAGGCCTCCTCAGCTCTATCCATGTTCCACATTTTCAGATCAGCTGGGAGTCGGCAGACGCCTGCCAAGATGGCGACGACCAGAGCCACCACACTGAGCTTCACAATGACTCTTCAGAAACCTGTGGGTGACGGGATGGAAACTACAACTATGATTTACACAGTCTATGCCTCACACAAGTGAATTCAAGTAGTGGATGTGATGCAGACCATCCTTTACCAATCAAACTAGCCTGTCTTCACTGCAAACTTTACAGTATACAGCCTGTAAATGACCAGTGTGTGTGTGTGTGTGTTCCTCTCAAAAGTGCTGGGATGAGAACTTTTCTGTATGAAAAGTCGATTGAAACTGTTTTCCGCTGAGGGTCATGAGTGAATGAACTGTAAATAAAGCATGCACTCAAAGATCAGAGTACATGCTACAGATTTATTCATACATATATACTTTTTTTAATGTACATAATATAAGTTTCAAATCTGTGCATTTTCTACTGATCCAAGTCAACTTCTAATCTAATTTCAGTTGGTGACTGGCGCCATCTGGAGGATGATTGCTGACATTACATGACCACAATTTACTGTGTGTGACTGAAGGCATAAAAGGAGCTTTAAACATTAAGAGCCATTACAGCACGTCCATTAAATATGACATGGCTGATCTGTGACCAGTAAACATGACTCTCAGTCTGGGATTTGATCCACTAGGAGGCAGTGTTCACTGTGCTGTGTCCTGACCTTCTCCACAGCACTCACACCTATTGTGTCAGTGACAGTTATTATTCCTGGAGCAGTTCACATGACACACTAATGTGTCAAAATGTTCACACGCACACACACGTTTACTGTACCGGTCAAAAATAACACAGCTGACAGTTTGCCATAAATAAAAGTGTGCAGCAGAGTTCTGATCTGTGTTTAGAACAGCAATGTGTGACTGGTGTCAGCTGCCTGAACTGGGGTCAGTTCACTACAGCGCAGACTGACAGGTCACAAAGAGTCACTGTGAAGTCACCTTTGACTCAGTACAAGAAGTCAAACAGAAGTGTGAGAGCTGCTCTCAGCTGTAGCTCCTCATAAAGAATTACTCCTGATGATGTCATCTGGGTTAAACTACAGTATCTTCGAGTCAGTCCCTCAAAAGTCTACCAACTTTCTCCAACACTAAGTCAACTAAAGTTGAACTCTTGCAGTGTTGCGCCGATCCAGATCTTTATAAAGTTGCAGGTCAAAGTGTTTAATCTGATTAGTAACTGACCTACCGAGTGATTAATGCATTAGGCGAACATTTTTCATCATCAACATGAAGTCTCATTAGATAGCACAGCCACGGAAGTCAGACTAACCTTTCCCTCGGCTGTAGCTCAGCTAGGGTGCATTTTAAAAAGGACAGCACTAAATGTGATCATTTAGCACCAAAGATTCTGGTGGAGAAAACAGCTTTACACATGAGAAGCAAAATGTCTTCAAGAAATCTACATGGAGTCCATGCAGACTCAGCATGTCTACAGAAGGTATCTCATGACGTGGATCAAGTCTTGCCATGCTAAAGCTCGTCAACACAACCAGACACACTAGAAGTTTCCAGTGAAACCTAAAAGATGATGCTTTAATTGTGTCCACGTGACCTGAGTATGTCTGCGGTGTGGTGGTTTTCTGGATTGCAAAGTTGCTGTTTGCAATAATTGCTCAGCCTCGGTCAAGTAAGGAGAAGCTTAATTGCATTCGTGCAAGGCTAAAAATTTAATTGCCCATCTTAAGAGGCGTTAGAAGAAGCAAAGAGAGACAGTGACCATTGTTTCATGTCTTCATCTTCCAGTGGGCCATCATGATACAAGTAGACATAATACTGTGTCAGTTCCTCTGTGGAGACTTGATGTTTTCTGCAATTAGGTGGAGAAAATATGTGCATATATCAGCACAAAATGAGGAATCTGACAAGTCCATCCATTAACCATCCATCACATTACAAAGCAACAACAGCTAATGGCTAACGCTAATGGTTTTAATGACCTCATGTTTCCTCAGGCACCGCTGTTTCTTGTACATATTATTATTGTACACAAGAAACCTTGATAATGACAACAAATCCTATTATTACATTCATGGTCCTCAGGGGATGAACCCACTGTTTGAACCCAATTGTAAAAATATGAGTTGTCTTCAAGCGTCATCTGCTGGACAACATGTACGACAGTGTGATAGTCTGCCATAAACTTTAATGAGCATATTCATGCTCCCAGGGAGCTGAACCATCTGGTTTGAAATCACCCCACGACCTTTTCTCAGGACAAACTGTGGATGGTATTACAGTATATTAACTGTATTCTGTATTTCAGGATCTGAGCAGCTGTTATTATTTTCATAAAATGTTCATCTATTACACTGTAAATCACCATTCAAAACACGGACATGCATCATAATATTTATGAAAGCTCGAGAGGCAGCGGACAGGAAATGAATGAGAATCTCAGTGGAATGGTTACTGTGATAAACAGGAAGAGGAAATTATTTCATTAATGAATTAATCACAGATCCATCATGTCAGATTGTTAAATATCAGTCTGAATTTATCTGTATGCCTGACTGTATCAGTACTGCCCCCAGCACGGTATTTATTATCATATTAATTATGCATCATCAAGACAGCACACACACACAGACATGCACACACAAACACATGACAGCTCTCTGAGGGCATCTTCATAAAAAATGAATGCGTCTGCTTAACAGCTTTACTCAGGGGAGCACACACAGCGCACATTCACTCATTCACTCAGCTGTGTGTGTGTGTGTGTATGTCTATGTGTGTGTGTGTTCACGATTCATTGATTTTCTTAACAAAAGGCAGACAGCACTCAGTCGATTGATTGTCATTAGAGACACGAGGTTCTACACAGACCTGACAGAATCAAACAAAGGGTTCTGTACTGTGGTCTGACGCTGCCTCTCATTTCAAAGACAGGTGAATACAATACAGTACTATCTACAGGGTGCCAGTAGAGGGCGCACTGAGCCATGGGGCAGCAGCACATCTCATTCATTCAAACTTAGGGAGGATAATTCAATTTACGTAGAACATCAAAACATTTTCACATTTAAGAAGCTGGAAACAGATCATTTAAATCATTCCTGATGACAGACTGTCAATAGGCGAATTGATTAACTGACTAATTAAGCTAGTGATTTATGTGGACATCAGCTGTACGTCATAAGAGCACTCATGATGCATTTTGACTTCACTTCTGATGAGTATCTGGAGCTGCTTGCATGCATTATAAATTAGACTGATTAAAAAAACACACCCCATAATAATTACTATATATTATTTATTACAGGGCTGGTAGTGTAATGGATTTTACTGCTGTCTCTATTTTTGCTCAGTGAGTCGACTTGAGTCTACACTCAGCTCTATTGTGTTTGCTTTCTTCTGAATAGTGTACATTTACTTAAGTAGAAATTAAATTATTAGTGTTAGAGAGAAATATTGTACTTTTTACTCCATTTATTTGTTTACTACGGTTGCCACTTACTTAACAGATTATGATTTTACATATAAAAGAGCTAATTAAATAATCTTAAGTATTTAAGACAACAAGAATCAAACATTTCCTTCATGATTTATATGATAATACTATGATTAGACTTTTTAGTGCCGGACAGAGCTGACAAAGTCTTCAACTGCAAAAACCATATATTAATAAAAAATGTAATCAGTGGCAGGTTGGCCAGTTACATGTTTTAATAGCTGACAATTTGATCTTTTAAAATACAGATTTTCCCAGCATAATTGGAGAATAAAAATCAAAACCCCCACAAAATAAATATATACCAAATATATGGTGTATGAAGTATATGACATAGTTCAAATTACCAGCTACAACATTAAAATGCTGCTTAGACATGAATGAATCAGTAATTATAATCCAATATTATTATTTCATATAACAGTCTAACTTTCATTTGTCTGCATTATGATATTATTAGCACATTTTACTAATAAGACTTTGTATGTGATTATTTGAAAAAGTGTCATTTATAAAACATAGTGCAGTCTGTTCGGTCTGAGCTGTCATCTTCTCACAGTCTCAGTCAGGTTATAGACAGAGGGTCATTCTGCATCTGACAGGCCAGTCTGATGCCAGCAGAGCCTCTCCGGATGCACTAACTCAATCCAGCACACACAAATTCAGTTTCTGACCATGAGAAGAAGAAGAAGAGGAAGAAAAAGAAGAAGAAGCTGGGGAGAATCACAGCGGAGGAGAAAAAGCTGCTGTGATCCTTACAGCAGCTTTTCATATGAAAATATCTAAATATATAAATATATATCTGGGATGATGAACAGAAGCTTTAGAAATATGTGAACAAACGGTGAATTGAGAGAATGAAAGAAGTCTGCTCTCTACCCATCCACTGTATCACTATATCAATGGTTTATATCACAGTATGATACCAAATAATGAGATAAGACAGGATGCTGGTCTGCTTCTGTCTTCTGTCTCCACACACACACACACACACACACACACGCACACACACACACACGCACACACACACAAACACACTGCTGTAATATCTCCATCTATTCAGAAGTTCAACAGCAGTCAATGAGACTCCATGTAAAGATCAAAACCAGCATTTACCAGCATCCTATAAACAATACTGCCCGTGTATCCAAATCCATCTCGTCATCCACTGAAAATCAGCAGCGCAACAACAACAAGAAACAAGGTGGTGTTACCTACAGTGAGGCGTCTGCTCTGTACAGATCCATGTCAACTTACCTGGAGGAGGAAAGAGAGGAGATAATTAGATTAGAGACAACCAAAGATGAAACACAGACACACACATCTGTTTTAATTCATCCAGCTGTCTACACAGGTGTGCAAACAAAAAAAACATAGGTGAAGTGCTTCCTGTGTAGATGTGCTAGCTTTTCTCTAAGGCTACATAGCTGTCCAGTTAGCAAAATGCTAAAGTCAGCATGCTAACAAGCTCAAAGTGATAATATTACATGCAGATGTTTAGCAGGTAATGTTCATTAGCTTAGCATGGCATGCTAACTAATTAGTACTAAATTCAGATACATATTTCAATAAACAGATGAGGTCATAATCTGCAAACAGCTAAAAAAAACACAGTAGAATCGGACTTATCCATATTTTTTATTTTCACAATAAATGATAGGTTGAGTGAAAAAGCTCAGCAGCAAACAGCAGACAACTGGTGAACACAGTGTAGCATTTAGCAACTAAAAGAGCAACATATTTATCTCAGGCATTGGTGGGGACCCAAACAGAGCTAAAAGAGCGTAATTAGTGGACTAACATTCATCAGGTGAACACAAACATGACTCTAATGACGCTAATACTGCTCCGTGTCTAGTTAATGTGTAAATAAGCAACTCTTTGCTAACATGTCAGCCATTGAAGCTTTATGGACTTGTTGCTGTGTCACTCATCGTGTGCTAACTTCAGATAAACCACAACTTCCCTGAGCTAAATTTAACCAGTCTCAAAGAAAGGGTTCAGTTCCACCACAGCTAAACTGCAGCTACGAACTTATAATACAAGGTCCATAGCCAACAGGTGACTCAGCAAAAACAGACTCCTGTCACAGTAGACATCTTGACTTGTCAAACACAGCTATAACAAAGATCATTATGGCTGCAATCCATTTACAAGAAGATGGTCAGGACAACAACTCTGCTATTACACATGCTGGCTAGCCGTCTTGGCTTATGTTACTGTAAAATTAAACAAAGCTATCATCAGTGTTATTAATGACACGTGTGTGACATGCCAGTGTCTAATGTGGAAAGGGTTTATAATGCTGTATGTTCACTGAGAAAAAGGTGATTAAGCAAATTGGTTTAACCTTTTAAATATTCCAGGTTAGTGGACTGGATGACTCTCAATTAAGAAATGAATGTTGAAATTATATTGGATTATACAGTGCCTTTTTATCATTCATTTTCTAGATGTATTTCTGTTTACCATTGAAAGTTACAGAGTCACTTTACTGACTTCATCACTGTTCTTTACGTCATATGACAAAGCAACAGACCCTATAAGATGAAAACACGTCAGTGTGATGTAAGCTTCAGCAACAAGTTAGTCTTTTGAAGATGTCTCTCTGATGTGCAATAAAGAAACTAAAAAACAAAGATATGATTGATGTTTGGGCAGGTCACTGCAGCCACAGTCATTGCACACAGCATGACTTCAGCTATCCATAAACACACATACTGTACACCAACGTGACCTCCATGCTTCACAACTGTGCTGCTTGACAGATCTGTATATGAGACCAAGAGAGGGTCATTTCATTGTGTGCTGATTCATCCTACATACAGTCACTCTCCTGGAACTGCAGAGTCATGCTACAGTCTGCCAAGAACAGAAACAGTAAGTTTTGTGCCAAGTTTACTTCATACAGCACTCAAATAATATTCTGCTATAATTCAGACAAACAACTACATGACCCACAATGCAATTCTACCAGTATACGTCTCACGTGTGTTATGTAGCCTGGAACCTCTAGCCTGCAGCAGATCAGGGGTGGGGTACAGAGCTCACTTCTTTTTAACTTCACACCTCCAGACTTGTAGTCTTCAGCGCTGACTCAAGTGACATCACTTGAGGACATTTATCAGACACTAAAGGACTTACACTACTGTTTTTTTTTTTTTTTAACATAGCAACACGTGGAAACACACTTGAATGTGTAAAAATCAGCAGAGTTCCCCTGTATAGGTGTATAGAAGTCTAAAAAAATGCTCGAGTACCTGAAGATTAGTGTAGTACTTGACTAAATGTACTTACAATCCACCATCAGCTCCTCTATATTAACAGCTTTCTCAGTTAAGCTGTGATATAAACAGGATTTACTACATATCCCACACATCTTGTACAGCATAAGAAGGTAAAGGCCTGTGTCAACAGCAGCATATGAATCATATGAGCACTGTGATTCTAAGAGATAGCAGCAGAAGTACTGTCCATCACTCTGCAGGCTGTGTGTGTGTGTGTGTGTGTGTGCGTGCGTGCGTGCGTGCGTGTGTGTGTGCTATTCAAGCAGAGGCTTTAATAGCATTTGTAAATGTAATAATCTGCTTTCAGAGAATTCAACTAGCACACAACTGGAGGGTGTGAAGGCACTGAGCTGCTGTGGTTTATGGACGCTCCACTGCTTTAAAGGAAATAATGATATAGCAGAATAGAATTATACAGTGGACATGGAAGAAACATGATAACTGTGCAGTGAAGAAAATGCATCTTATCAAGTCATTTCCTTGATTATAGGCTCTTTATGTAGCAGGAAGTTCTTTATCACTCCAAACTCAACCACTGGAGATTAAATTTGATCTTTTAACATATTATTTCACTTCATCTCATTACAGGTACTCACAGTTACAGTTCAGAACATTTCCTCTGCTGCTATAGAGGCCAGCTTTAAATGTCACTAAATATCAGCCGTCTGTCGTCCATGCACTGACACGGACACGAGCTGTCAGCATGTATTCTATCAAAACTACTCACATCCTGTCAGTCTGAATCACAGTGGGCCGGTCTTCTACGCTGAAATGTGTCCCTCCCTTACTAATTGCATTTCCCAGAATTCAGTTCTGGTGCTGGGTATGGAAACTGTCAAGGAAACGCATGTAGATGTCTCAGTGTCTCTCTAATGTCAGGTCTTTTTCCTCTCGTCTGTCTCAGCTAAGAAGGAAGAAATATATTTAGTGTGAGAGTCAAGTGGACGAACGAACACGAATAAAAGACAAAAACAAGAGGTAGAGGAGTTTTAGATTATTATTTTTTGGCCAACATTTGGATCTGCTTTGAGAGCTTTTTCTTATGCTTTCTTTTGCGTCTCTAAAGTTTCATTCAAGCCACGCCCACTCATGGGAGCAGTCAAGCAGCCATTTTGAAGTGACTGACACGTGTCAGATGAGTTCAGAAAATGACATAACTAACTTTGAAACACTCTGAGCGAGATGAATTCATCTCTATCTCTCTGCTAGGGGTGCAGGGGTATGCTCAGGGTGGCCTCAGCGTGTCATCGAGCCACCCTTTAAGGACCACCCACAAAATCCTGGACTGAAAACTGGTGAAAAACTGTTTGAACCTCTAACTCCACATTTCAGTAATATTTCGTTCAAAGTCTTTTCACATGTTTTCAGCAACTATTTTACAACATATTTAATGTGTTTTGAAAGAAATCTCAGAATTGCCTTACTTTAACCATACGTTTTAGATTTGTGATGTTTACAGGCATTAAAATATAGAAGCTTGGAAACAAAATGAACTCAAAGTTCCCCCATTGACTTTTTGCAGAGCTTTCATCTGCATCTAATGAATTTCATCAGCGAAACTATTACTGTTTGGTCATTCACCACCACTACTATACTATAAATATCAAATATTTTAAAGAATGGTGATTCATCCTTGGACTTTTTTTTAAGTTTCACTAAGCTCTAGTTTCTACATTAATTTCATGTTTATGTATTTTTAGACATGATTACTTCAATATAATAAATGGTATAAATACATTCAGCCATATATTTTGACTCTAAAAGCTATAGTGTACTTTTCATGTGAGGATATTTTCTCTCTGTCAGTGGTTTCCACATTAAGTCTTTTGGTTTTAGGAACAGTAAATATAACAGAAGATGGCTCATACATAATAGACTAATCAGAGCAGAAAACTCATTTAGCCACATCAAAGAGAATAAACGAACATGTTCTGAGGGAAATGTTGTCCATTATCAAAGAGACGCTGTAAACCCTTTGGGATTTCATCCTACAAGAGAACATGAGCAGCTAACAGCCCTGTGGACGTTTCATTTTATATATATATATATATATATATATATTTTTTTTTTTTATCGAAAAATATGATAGCATTCCATCTCTCTGTTCATGCTCCCTTCACTTACAAAACCATCATCAATGAAACACTGCAGCTCCAAAACACATCAATCATTTTAACATTTCAAGCTGCACTAATCAATATTTTTAATATAAACACTAGATTGAATAAATGTGTACTGTAAAAGGGTCGCTAGTAATGACAGACCCACAGACAAATATCACCTGACATTTCCCATCTGTTCTACAAAGTTTTTAGGGTCTTTGAGCTCATTGTTTTGTTTTTGTCACCAACAATTTTACTTTTTTTTCAGTGAAATAGCTGTAAAAACCACCTGGACACTACCAACAGACAAACACAGTTAGAGACTAACTGTAGAACATAGTGGAGCATTTAGCAGCTAAAGAGACAGATATTTCCCTCATCAACTGGTCGAGACCAAAACAGAGCTAAAAGAGTACATATTGGACAAAACTCCAAATGGATGCTAACTTTGTTGGACCACTGCTAACACTTTAGCTATAACAACTTTTAAAAAAGCCATGGTGTATCAAATGTGTGTTTGTGTTACATGTGTTGACTTGTGATTAACTGCCTGTCTGTGTGATGATCACACAATAACAAAAGCTCTTGTGATTTAAGCCTTTTTTGTATCTAAGCAAGTAAATTACAGATCACATGACTGGACGTTCAAGTGAAACAGCTCTTTTGGAATTTGCATATGGGGGTGGGGGGCACTAAATATACTGTAACTATGGCTACTGAATGAGCGGGCAATGTATGTTTTCACCATGTAATCCACACACACATACTACACAACATTCAGACAAAAGGAGTTTCCATTTTATCGTAGTCTTCTCCAAAAACTCTCTTTGTCTTTGAGTCACTTGAAGTTGCTGAAGGCTCTCAGATATACACCGCTGCCCCAGAGAAGACAGCAGTGGCATCAACACACAGGTCAAAGTTCGCGGGTTTTCTTTACTGACTTGTGTGCTGCCTTTGTCTCTCTCTGCTTTTGCTGCCCTGACGTGACAGATGGACTCCTGCTATAGAGAGCTCACATACTATTGAGAGAGTCTGTTTGGGAAAGAGGTTCAAAACAAAAAGTTATTTAGTGGAGCTGAGGGGCGACACATTTAGATCCTTTGAAAGTTTTCACTGAAAGAAACAGAGAACATCAAGAGAAGGAGCCGTCCTTTCTGGTTCCCCTCACAACCTTACTTGTTCTTTCAGTGTAAAAACTGAGCTCAAGCTGTAGCTTTTACATTTCCTACACCGGACCTGGCAGAACATATGCTTCATCTGTTGGAGGAAGAAAGTAAGGAGGATCAGATTTCTTTTTAAATGTCAGAACATAAAACAGAAAAACAAGTCACCAACCCTGGGCATGAAAAGTCTGACTGTTTATTTCCCATCAGACTTTGGTACAGTGATGTCAAAATGTTGCCAGGTCTCGGTCTTGGTAGGGATCTAGTGGTACCAGACTGTATGAAACATGGATGTAGTCTCCTTGAGATTCAAAGTGTGGTGGCTCTCGCTGTTGACTTCTACTTGACTCAATGTATGTCATGTCTAAACCACAAATGGGCAAAGAGGTGGAGCATGGGTGAAGCTGAGGCAGGTCGAACAAAGCTTGGTTGCTGAAACATCCACCAGTGACGGCACCAAGCTTTCAATCAAAGAGCCCACGCTCTTAATTTAGCATAGCTTTAATCCCTAATATAACATCAGTACAGCTGTCATGAACGGGGAAACAGTTTTTTGTACCAGGCTGTAAACATGTTTATTTTTGCTGTGAAGTTGGACATTTTGGTGTGATGGCATGATCAAATATGTCAGCTTGTACATCTCTAATCTGAATCATTTTAAATCAATGGCTGCCTGGAAGGTATAAAAAATAAATAAATAACATGCATACTTTGTTTTTTTTTATTATTTACATCAGGTTCCAGTCTGTTAGTATATAGTAGATTGGATTAGTAGATAGCAAACTTACCAAAACCAAAGAAAGAACTCCATATTCAACAGAAGTGTGTGTCCATTGGTCTGTAAGATGATAAACTGAACGGTTTGATTTTAGAAATATAAATGCAGATTTTCTATATTATAGTTGCCAAATGATAAAAATGCACAGTAGACTGAACTTTTATTAAATGTGCAAACAGGGCTGACTGAAGTGAGAAGAGGTTAGGTCAGAATAAAATGAAGCCAAGAAGTGAGGAGGAGGTGAGCTGGAGGAAGAGGAGCAAAGATGGGATGAAAACAAAAAGACAGAAGAGTTGCTGTTTTCCTTCCTGAAGGTTGTTTTTCTGTGGAGTTACCGCTGTGTCAGCCACATGCTGAGAGCAGACAAACACACTAAAGACTGTTTGACATCTAAGGAATCAGGACAGAAGCTTCTCCATGGCTACAACTAGAGTAACAGAGCGTGTGTGTGTGTGTGTGAGATGATGATGACACTACAACCGATTAGAGGTCGTCAAAGGTTCAATCATTTGTGCCTAAACCCGAAAAGAGCCGGAAACCATTTATTATATGAAAGCTGGAGCCCATGAAGAGCCGATAACTGCCAAACTGAAACCTGGCCAGGAGACGCAGACAAGAGTGCACCGAGTTTAGGACTGATTTGAGATTAACAAATGAATTCATTTGTTTAATTTAAGTTGTCAAACCAAACCTTGTGTCCTAATAAAACATTGGTAGACTTCTCCCCTGTGCCTGGCCATGATACATATGACCCACAGTAATGGTACAGCAACTTCAATGTTCTGCAGGGCAAAACTACTATTTTTGTCAAAGGAGTCTGATCAGTATAAACACTTCATTTTCCCATCAGAATGGGCTGTCTGAGGTAATTCACCTAAACTAATATTCATTTTTCCATTTCCTCCAGAAAAGCAACAAAGTCAAATGTAAATTGTGTGATGTCACTCTTCAGCTGTGCTGACAATCAGTGTGGTAGAGGGCGATGGATTAAAAGAGCTAGTTACTTAAGTTACCTACGTTATGCTATCGAGATGCTAAAAGTGAAGCTAGCTGTCACGGTGTCAGGCCAGGAAAAACTGAAATGAACCAAACTCACTCCACCCACCCAACCCTACTTCAAACACTGAAAAACACTGATATCAAGAGTCAATAAAAGTGCATTTATTTGGACATGCACTGCATCAAATAACTACATTTAACCACACAGGTTCTTAGGGGACGAGAATCTTGATTAAAGCCAAAGAACTGTGGGATGATGGAGGGCTGAAAGTGTGCATCATAGATGGAGTGGATACGTAGTAGAGGGCTGCATTGGGATTGGGACCCAACTCAAATCTTGCAGGAGCAGGCGGTATGAACTTTGCTGCGGGCGGGAGCGGGCGGCTAAAAAAAACACTGCGGGATCAGGATGTAGCCTAGCAACAGGATGTCAATAAATGATGTGGAAAGGAAGCTCAAAGAAGGTCTTTACAGCACAAAGACAAAGCAGCAAGACAGGTTAATAGCCTATAAAATGACGTGTTTTCTCCTGCAGGACGGGAGAAGACACAAAATCAATGCATTTCTATTATTGTGCGGGCATAAATTCTCAAAGTTTTGCGGGTGCGGGCGGGAGTGTAACACACACGTTGCGGGTGCGGGCGGTAATGGTCAGAAAATCAGCGGGAGCGGGATGAAGAAAACAGTCCCGCGCAGGGCTCTAATACGTAGTCTTAACAGCAGTTAACAGCAGTCTGTTCCACTATTCCCATATTTTAGCAGCACCTGGATACTCTTATGTGTCCAGGTATGAGCCTCTCTCTCTCTCTCTCTCTCTCTCTCTGCTCGTTTTCTTTGTTAAAACCAAAAGAAAAGAACCGTCCACGTTATCAGATCAGGAGATTCCATTTGCTAATCTGATCTAATCCCTCACTGGAGCACAGCCACATTCTCAACTGCTGCAAACCGCAGAAACAGGAGCCCATTGTCACACAGTATTTTTAGAGTTTAGCTTTTTTTTTCTGTTTGACAAGACAAAAACAAGGACACCTTCCTCTGGGGAGACATCTCCTGCAGATATTAAAAGCAAAGGCTTCTGGAAATCTTACTCCATACTTGAAATGTGGAAATTGATACAGCGCAGGGCAAAGCAATCTGTGACCTTCTAACAGTGACGCTCACTGTCCAAGGAGAACTCCTCTGTGGCTTATAAAGTAATATTTCAGAGATGCAGTAACTGTTCAGTTACTTTGGATTTATGAATGAAATGGTAAACAGCTGGACGCTGCTCTTCTGAATCTGCTCTGACTCTGTATCAACCAATCAGCAGCAATTACATCGACGTATAATGAGTGGGGAAGCAAAAGAGGACTCTGATGGATGAAACCAAATGATCCTACATATTGATCCGAGCAGTGGCAACTGCACACCACAATATGAGACCCAGATGGGTTTTAAGAGCTCCACAGTGAGACATTATTACCCTGAAGCTGCTGATAATTATGTGAATGTTGTGTATACATGGCAGACAATATCCAAAGGAGTCACACAGAAACTGACTGTTGACTCACAGAGAGATATACAGGACACCAGGAGCCACAGAAATCTTCATGCTCCTTTAAAGCCATGCACTCTGCATGTGTGTCATACTGATATACAGAAATCATGGCGGGTATGTTAGTTGGTTTGAAAACAAGGCCAGCTGTGTCTCAGATTGGAAAGAGAGCATGAATACAATGAGGATGATTTGTCTGATTAGATCCTCCATCGACATGGAACAGGCTGAGGGGAGCTTAGCACAGATACTTCAACAAAACCTGTCTCTTTGTTTTAGTGCAATTTAAATAAAGGGACACATTTCCATTAGGTAGTAGGTAGGTAGTCAGTGAGATATTTAAAATAAAAACACCCTGGGGTTTCTCTCTCAGGCCTCCTCTTTAGGGACTTACGTCTCCCTGCAACATCAGAAACTTCTTGAAAAACTCCTTCTAGTTGCTCGAAAGTGTTTTCTGCAGAACTGGATCAAAGCTTCTCCACCAAGTGTTACCCCATGGAGATATTTTTAACATCGTCCCTCACGTAAGGTTACAAATTGTTGTGCGGGCTATAATAGATGGGGGCTTTGATTAGTTTAATTAATCAGCAACTGCTGAGTGTGTTGGTGAGTGTGTCGAATCAGCAGCCAAACCACAATAAAATAACTTCTCACACACACACACCTGTCGTTCTCACCTGACACAGTATCTTTGCCTCACAGCTCTCCACACAGCGCCCGCCTGAGGAAAACCTATAAAGTTATAATTAAAGCAAACGTCTCTCTGATGTTTACTGCCTAAGTAGAGTTTTGTACTAGACCCAGCCCTGCCTGTCCCAGGCCTGACCTAACTAAACCTGCCTGGTACTGTGAGATTTGACCCAAAGCTGCATTTCTGCTCTTCACACTGAATCATACGAATCAAAGTAGTCTAAATCTATCAGCTTTTATCTAGTATACACAGCTCTACTACCATCAGCAAAAACATGTTTTTTTCTTACACTATATAACACATAAATGTCACTGTACATCAAAACAAGACAAGCCGAAAGGAAGAAGGTCGATGACAGCAGCTTCTCTGTCGACCTACATCCGATGTGGTGAAGTTCTGCTCTGCACAAACACTGTAGACAGACGGGGGCATCATCATGACTTTACTCATCACCGATGGGAGCGTTGTGAGACTAAAAATAAAAGCTGTGGAGGAGCAAACAGAATTCACTATTTCTTTGACGGGAGAAGATCAGAGAGGAAGAAAGAAAGAAAGGAGCTGCTGTAACATGAGAAGATCACAACGTAAAGAAATCCAGCAGCACAGACTGAGGCCTCTGAACAGAAATGATTTGACCTGTCAGCAGTGTGTGGTCCGTATCTGAACAGCTGTTACAGATGACATTCATTGTCTCCAGGGGATGAACCCTTTTTAGCAGTCCCAATGACCTCCTACTATTCTCAGGCCATTTTTTACACTTATAGTACAGTTATAGTACTACTACAAGAAAACAAAAATACTTATACTACATAACTTATAGTCTTAGGCTGCCATATGACAAGACACAGCTAACTATATTTGATAGACATTGAGCTCGATAGACAGAAAACATTTGAGGACCAGCTAATTAAATACTAATAATAGTAATAATAATTTTCTTCCCTGTTGCTGAAAACTTTAGTGAGCATTTGAAATTACAACCTGTTCCTGTGTTGTTGAGTTTATACTGATAAAAAAGGGTAAAAATTCAATTATTAACTGACAGTTAGCAAGCTAGCTAGCTCAACTAGCTATTGTGACTGACTGGCGCTAGCATCATGTTCCCTGCCAGCTAGCATGTTGGCGGTTGGCTCAATAGCTCCAGTAGTTTGCCAACTAGGCCGAGAAGTCACTGCATCGCTGAGCGTCACAGATTTCCCAAAGATATGCCGATTAATATCTCTCTTAAACAGTGTGACAACAACATCACACTGTGCAAAATCAGACAATCTCTTAAATGTATAAATGATATGGCATCATATTCTGTTTTCTGTAAACACATTCATAACTGTTGATGTACAACAGAGATTCATTTTCAGTTCCCTGCAGATAAATATAAATAGCTTTAGCAAACTGCATCACTGTGACGTACAGCAGGCCTGACGTCTTCAGCGTCTTTTGTCTCAATGCATTCAGATTGTCCCCTTCTCAGGTTCAAGGTCCTTACTGTGGACAGCATGGTAATTCGAGGTGAAGGTGTTTGTGGTAAATAATGGAGGGGGGGAGAAGAGAGGAGGGGTGAGGAGCAGAGAAAAATTGCTGTGTCATGATAATGAGGCATTTTTAAAAATGAGATAGAAAGACAACATCAGCCCTTTATCTGCATCTTATCCTTCCGGACACGGAGCTCTAACTTGTTTCACAGAGGACTGTCGAGGGTGTTGGACAGAAGTCACGCTGAGATCTGCAGAAAACTTAACAGAGTGGCATGATGGAATATGTCTCTCAGCCTTCTGCTGGTTGACTTAAAACATGTTTCCACTGATTTCAAATGCAGACACTGGAGGGACTCAACATGTAGCTTCATCACATCCACACTATTGATGTTCTCAGAATATGAATGCTCTCCGTATCTCTAGGAAAAAAATGACTGGAGGAAAAAAGAAAGTTTCCCACTGACTGACCTTTTCTCTGTCGGCCTGTCTTCAAAAAGTCAATGGTAACTGTGGTCAGATTCCGCTGCCTTTGACATTCCTTGACTCGTTGCCCTGTCTGCCAGCTCTGGTGCTTTAATGACTTCCTCCAAACTGTACCACACTTCACCAGTAACTCCGTCATCATTATTTCCATCCTCACAGCCCAGAGAAACTTGGATAGTATCCTCGTCCACATGGAAAATACCACAACAGAACCGCTCTAAGCGGAAGGACATTAGCACTGCATGCTAAACATGACTCACAAACTTTATTTTATTACAGTCTAACCAAGAAAAGTGTGGTCAATAACTGAGGCCATAACAGACTCAAATGCTATCTCAAATAAAGCTGCTCACTAATAAAGAATTAACACAAACTTACTGCTCCCATCAACTCTACATGGCTTTTAGCATCTTTCAGCTCATTATTTTGATTTTACAGCCCACTGGTTTCATGTTTTGGTTGAGTCTAACAGCTCTCATTAACTTCATTACCAACAACAGCAGCTATTTTCAGTGAAAAACCTCTAAACCCACTGCACACCAACTGCCCAGCTCCAAAAAGCTGACTTGGTGGTAAACACAGTGAAACCCTGTCTGACTTTTGTTCCCAGATATCAGAAAAATACTCACTCATTGCTTTTGAAATTAGCCCATGTTAGCATTTGTTGTACAGTCCATTCAAATGCCTTTACAAATCTTTAGCTGTGTTTACATTGACCCTGATATCCCACTAATAATTGAAATAATAGTCCAATCAGAATAAAAATGCCTCATGTAATCCCCCCAAGCCAAAGAGACTGTTTCGATCGGCAGGGATTTTCAATCGGGTTGAGCGAGATTGTCTAAATCCTGTGTTGGTGTCGATAATCTGTTCAATTAGCACCCAATGACAGTATAAAGAGTGGACAGAGCAGAGTGACATAATATGACTGACTTAATATAATTTGAACAGGTGAGTTGTATAAAAATTCACCCTCAGTACAGTTGTCATGAACGGGGAAATTAGCTATAGAGACCAAAACTGTTTTTTGTACCAGGCTGTAAACATGTTTATTTCTGCTGTGAAGTTGGACATTTTAACATGGGGACTTATGGAGACTGACTCACTTCTGTAGCCAGCCTCAAGTGGCCATTCGAGGAATTACAGTTTATGGCACTTCCGCATTGGCTTAATTTCCCAGCCACAGAGGTTGCCACTTGTTAGTGCCTGATAACCATGTGAACACATCTAATCGTTTTATCCCGTGTGGGCATAATGTATCCAAGAGTTAAGGTTTGCATCTATACTAATGTTAGCAAAATAACACAGAGGTTCCACAGTTTGAACCAAGATGGCACACTTCCTGTTGCTTCCAACACTGTCAACAGCAGCACATTACACAACCATTTTCTACCTTCAATGAAAGCCCTACAATGAAAGCCCTAGATTTATACACTTTAAATACTTATCAGACAGAACCTTAATTCAGTCAGAGCAATTCAATAAAAATAATAATAATAATTTGAGTAACGTGAAGAAGATGTGAACAAGATGGAGCCACTTCTTCTTCTGTTGTATTTCCAGCAGATTAGACACTTCACAGCTGGACAAACCACTTTACTTCAATGTGTTGGGGCATGTAAACACACATCTTATCTGCAAGGTTTGGTCAAGTTTAGACACAAAAACTTCATCAGAGCACATTTCAAGTTAAAAACAACTACGTCTTTTAGGTTTGGGCACCTTCAGTGTCATTGTTAAAAGAAGTCAAGGAGGTGAAGAGCAGCCTTAGCTAGCTGACCCATCCATCCAGGAAGTCCACCTCCTCCACAGTTTTAAAGGTCTATATCATCAACATTCACATGGACACTGAAGCTCTTTGACATTAAAATATAAACATACATCATATTGAGGCATTTGAACAAAGTACTCATGCTGTCATTTTTCTTGGGAGGATATTATCAATCGGAATGATAGCCAAAACTATGAAGATAACATTAAAACTGTAATAAACAGGAAATATCCTTTAAGGACATCATATATAAGCTTTCTAGGCTGTACAAATATATCATAATAAATAAATGTTTGGTAGTCATCTGCAAAGTTTCTCAGTTTTGGAGTATTATTTTTGAGTAGATCACTGGAGCGCAAATTAAAGATGAACAAACACACACTATAACCCAGCCAGCAGCACAGCTTTGGGCATGCTGCTGGTGTGTTGTGCCCAGATTAGAGCAGACTGGCTCGGATCAGGGCAGGACCTAAAGCTCAGTCTCCTCGTTCACAATCAACGTCAAACGGAGCTGCAGGACTGTTTATCCTGAAGTCACCGAGGTCACCAAAGATCAGACAGAAACACACCTGCAGTCCAAACACCATGAAGGGTACAGACACTGTGTTCCTACATGCACACACACTGAATATAAATCAATATACTCTCACGTTAAGCTGCACCTGCACTAAAGAGGAACTCCATCCGGGCTACTAAACTCTTTGTGTTACCACCACCACCACAGACTTCTCCTTCTTCTTTGGCGCATGCCAAAGTTCCAGTGTGAATGCAGCAAAAACCAGTGCTAACCTGAATAATTTCAATCTGGTACTGTCTGTCTGCCTATTGTCAATTTCCTGAAGTGAAACATCAATCTCTGGTATAATGGGTCTGGTCTTGTTTACCGCTGGGATTTGTTAAGCTGCACCAATCAATATTTGAAATCAATAACGATCGGTCAAATGAATGTTGTTGTGAAAGGTGTCGCTCATAGCAATGAACCAAGAAAGAATTATCACCAATTCTGCAGTTCCCTCAGTTCTACAGTTTTTTTGCCACTTTTAGCTCTTTGTTTTGCCTTCTTTATTGTTTGTTTGACTGCTCTTATCCAACCATTTTCAGCCAAAAACTCCATGCCCAGCACGTAACAGCAGACACAACTAGCTGGTGATAGTGGCCAAATATACAGCAAAATATTTTCTTTAGGAAATATTAGGTAAACATTGGACTAACATTCATCAGGTGAACACAAACATGACTCGAATGAATGCTGGTCTGCTAAGAAGTTACTCCCAAATTCCACAGCGAAATGCGGTCGTTCTAATCAATGTTTCAAACCCGACCAGCTCCGCCGTGGTCCGGTTCAGAAGCGTCCCAGAAGCGGGCCTCTGCTCGGCTCCGCAGGGAATACGTGGCTGTTCTATTTTTGACGGACACCGCGAGCAGCCCGCGTCAATTTACACAGAGCACCTCGAGCTGACAGGAAGTCAGACACAGAAAGAGCATAGAGAAGCCGGTGGATTTTCAAAATAAAATACCCCGTGCAAACTGACGGTCGTAAAAACAGAAAAAGCAAAACAAGTTAATTGCGTAGCATATTTACACAAGCATATTTAGAAGCACATAAACCAGGAAAATGACCAAATCTGAGCAAGTAAACAAAGTCTGGTGGGCTAAATGCTTCTGAAACGCTCCTGGTGGGGTTTGAAGTCGCGTGCAGGATGGACCAAAACAGTGTTGCATCCGTGACGTGACAGAGACGTGTCCGGTGGAGTTCCGGGGGTAGCCACAGCTATATAACCCGGTAAAATGTTCGACCTTGTGTTTACAGCTTGTTCTGCTGCCCCCAAGTGGCCAAAAATGTCAATTAACACTGCTTTACAGTTCATGTGCAACATTTAGGTGATGAACATGGAAATATAACTTCACACACTGTCAATGTGTGCTCCCCAAATCAGACAGTTACATCAGATTGGTTACATATATTTTGCATCAGGATACACCCCTTGTGATGAACCATACCATCACTGCCAAAACATGCGTGTTGAATTCGGGACCCCCAACCGTCCAGCCCCCGCTCTGAAAGCCACACTCATCGGCTGTAGGCTGCGAGGAGGCAGAGACTGAAATAGAAGTCACCAACAACAACAACAACAATAATAGGGCTGTGTTGGATAAATGTTAAAGATGGTTGACAGGAGTGTACACCCACGCACCAAAACCCTGTTTGAGATATCAGAGCACTGACTCGACTCGATTATTTCACAGACGTCTCGGTTCAGTTTCCAGTGCTGCTGTGCTGTGATCAGTCGAGACAGACTTGCTGGCAGAAATGTTGAAGTCATAAACCCACCGGTTTGTTGGCTCACTGATATCCAAAATTAACCCAGGCTTTCCAAGACATAAATAAAACACATTTTTGTAATTTTTCAATTTAATTTCCAGCCAAGCCGAGACCTTAGTCGCTGCATAAATCTAACAGGAGGAATCCAGTCTGGATCCACGTCCACTTTCCTGAATCTCTTTTGCCATTGTATGTGACAGCGATGTCAGGCCAGAACACAAACACATTCCTGGCAGACAAAGTTCACTGCTCTAGATGCTTCAGGATTCCTGCAGCTGTATTCAATTAGTCATAAAAGAAGAAGGTATAAAGGTGTTACTACAGCAGGCTAATGCAGGGCAATGCTCTGAGGGAGAATCACGTCTCTTTCTACTTCTGCACCTCAACAAAACTTCAGCCTTCATCACACTATTAGTCAATACTCTGTGTGGGAGCATAGACACAGGTCTACAGACAATGCTCAGCGAGAAGAAGGTGTCAGATGGGTGAATGTCAAGGACCAGCATCTGGCCAAAAGGTGGCACCACAGTGAACATCAAGATGTTCAAAATGTTAGCTTAGACAGAATGCAAAGAGAATTTTAGAGATGGAACATTTGCATATGAAGTGTGACAGAAAACTGTGACAGAAATAGCTGATTAGGCACTTATTTGACATGTAGACGTGTCAAGTTCAAAATGTTTCAGCTTGAGCAAAAGAACCACAGCTTTTAGCTTCTAAACAGGCTAATGTGGCATTTGCAGCTAACTTTTTGCACTGTTCAGTGTAATACAGCTAATGACATCATTAATTAGCCTGCTAACTGATGTTAGCAGTGCACTTTTTTCCCAGAAGGCTTGTGTTTTTGTGTTTCTGTGTGTCTATGCTTGTATCAGAAAGAGACATTGCTTAAAAAAGCTCATTCCAATGCTAATGTAAGCTAATCTAATGATAATACAGAGTATTCCATTCTCACTTTTTCCTCATTTAATTGTTTCTTCTCTCATTTTTCAGTCGGACTTTAAAAGACAAATCCACCTGAGCACACAGAGAAAGTCAGACTTTAATCCATTTTTTCCAAGACCTCAGCCGTGTCAACCGTACTAAAAATGGTGAATTAATGTGGCTGTCAGGGCTAAGTGGAGGTGTTGAGAAATTGCAGATATTACTGAGGTCAATACCGGTCCAGAGATCGGACAGTGGGCAGCTGAGACTGGGGGTTTCTTCTCCAACATCCATCTGACCTTGCAGATAGAAGCTGTCTGAGATTGATTTTTCAAGGGCGATATTGAGAGCTGTGGAATGAACTACCAGTGGCTGATACGCTGAAGTAACATCACAAAGGATTCAGTCAAACTGTGATGTGAAGTTTGCAGTGAATCTGAACATGAATGGAAAATTTTCACAGCAAACGTTCCCACATGTCAAACACAGATGTAACGGTAACTGCTTCCAAAGGGAGGAAATTTGGGGCCCACACCTAATTTTGTTCATTAGTCTTAAGACTAAGACACTCAAAGGATAAATCCAGTTTCTAACAACCTGAATCTATTTTTTGTCTTTATCTGGGGTTATGTCTTAGCATCATCTGCATTAAATGAGTGCTACATGTAATGTTTCCTTACTTCTGTTTAACATTAATAATCAGGCTCCAGTCAGACAGTCATTACCATGCTTCTTTATTCGTGTCTCACCTGCTCACATACATCTCCCGTACCCCTGACGTCATCAAGCATATATCTGTGTTCCCAGACACTACACTTCATTTATTCTGAGGTGAAATAAAAGTATCATGTTTTGTTCCAAGTTAACTCTCAAGACAGGTAAGATAGCCCCAGGCCAAGTCCAAGTCCTAAGGTTTGTGTTGCATTTTTATCTTCCTAAATGATTTGTTGACTCACAACATATTTTCCTTGAATACAATTTTTTAATCTTTGTGCAACAGGATCAAGTCATTCCAATCTCTCTTTGTCTCAAGTCACTGGTGTTGATCAACCCACCCATCCATCCATTTCCTTCCACTTATCCAGTGTCAGGTCGCAGTGGTAGCAGGTTTAGCAGGTTGTTCCAGACATCCCTCTTCCTAGCAATGCATTCTAGCTCCTCCTTCGGGATCCCGACATGTTCCCAGACCAGATGGGCTATATAGGTCCCCCCCAGCGGGTTCTAAGGTTTGCTCCAGGGTCACCTACCCATGGACATGCCCAGAACACCTCCAAAAGAAGATGCCCAAGGGGCATCCCAATCAACGGTGGACGGGAAAATCGAGAGCTTTGCCATACAGCTGATGTTGACTCAAGGTCAAGAGTTGGGGTTGAGCTGCAAGTTTTTTTTTAGATTTTCTAGAGTCACGTTTCAGTCATCAGATTTGTTTTTTGTAATTTCTAGGGTTTTGTAGGCTTCAGGTTTTTGTTATGGGTTTTTTGTGATTTATTTTTGTTTGTTTTTGCAGACTGTCTAAATCGAAACAAGGAATGATAAACTTAGGACTAGTTTGAAAATGTCTGGTACTAGTACCCAAACAATACCCAAGTTTTTCACCAAAACCCTTTTTCCTTTGAGAAATATCAGCCAAAAGAAACTATCAAATATATCTAAAGTATCATCATCTGCAGTCACCTGGTGTACTCAATCTCACTCTCAGACTGCAGCCAAGTCTCAGCAGAGAAGCAGCCCGTCTGAAACAGTAAAAAATGTTTTCTCTACCCGTACAAACAGTCTGACTGAGAATGGCAATGCAGAGTAAGACCAAAGAAATGTCAGGCATGAGAGAGACAGCGAGAAAAAAAAAGGCATATGGTTTTAATTTCCCATTTTCTGAGAAGTGAAAACCTGATATGGAATAGACGCATTTTCTCAATAAATATTTTTATATTTAATGTCATCACATTCAAATAAATCAATCCAAAGTGTTTCCACCACACTATGAAAATATCAAGATCAGGAGAGGAAATGAGAAGGAGATGGATAGAGTCACAGCGATGACCAACATTTGGCCATTTCAACCAACAATCTGTCTCTCTGGGCAAAGATCCATCATCAAGACCAAATCCAAAGATCGGTTATTTGAAAAGCTGTCAACAGAAATGTGAGGTCAGTCATGATGACAAACTCTGCACACAACCCTTAAGAGACCACATGCACACTGTTGACATTATATACACTACGGCAGCAGGGTGAACAGACAGCAGGGAGTGAGTGCTGCTCACACACTTCAAAGTATGACACACAGAAAGTAGCCAGGAGTCACACAGGTAAGGAAGCATGGGGCTTTCCACACACATGTACACATGAACATGACATACACACAGACAATCTGTGCTAAGTGAGAGAGATGAATGGATTAGAGCCCCCTGCTGTAGAAACACTGAGGCAGCCAGCACACATTCACTTTACCACTGACAGACTGTGGAAGAGTGTCAAAATTAAAAGAAGAATTCAGATTCTAAAAATGTCTGAGGTCATGTGACAGCATACGAAGTCATAAAAGACGTAAGTCAACACAAATATAGGCTATGCTGCTTTGCTCCAAGTCTGAGAAACTCAACAAAATAACAGAAGGACGAGGATAATAACATAATACACGACCATTCATTTATTTATCAGATAAGATTATTAACATTAGGATCATTGATATGGGGGGATGAGATGACTTCATTGTCGTAATTTTTTCTTTTCTTGTGATTATAATAAATCAGTATAGCAGCAATAATAATATAATAAGCAGAGGAGAAGGGTAGGAATATATAAGTGTATACTTATACTTACAAGTGTATACCCGTGTTAGCTTTGTTGCTCTATGTTTTGACTGGATTTGTTAGCGACATTGCAGACAGCAATTGTCATTTAGCAAATTAAACACAGCGGTCTGTGATTGTATAAGGTGGAAAGACAAAGGCGAGTTCACTTTATATTGAATTGCCTGTTTTCAGTGCCAACTTTTAAAATTGTTGTTTTTTCACTGGCTCGCTAATGCTAGCACAGTGGCTACGTGCAAGAGGCACAAACTGGGGCTTTGGTTGTTATACTGTGGGGGACGAGTGGCTACACGAATAACAGATCTGAGTCTTGCATTTTTATACAGGCCAGAGAATTTGTTGAACCAAACTTTCAAATCCCCGCTAATGTTGAGCCTTGTGTTTGTTGGAAAAATCAGTACTAACATCACATGACAACCAGAATCTAAGTAATTATGTCTACAGATCCAGAAAATACTGAAGGTGGAGTTCTTTAATGTTTTTGTCACGAGCCACACATTCCTGTATTCATCCATCATTCTTATGTATTTATGTAATTTTGACCCACATTGCATTCCACACCAGACGAGACGTTAACTAAATAAATCACATTTACACATTTAGGCCTGCGTTTGGTTTCAACAGGCTAGAAAATAGATTTTGTATAGCAGCCATAAAAGGAATTTGGCATCCTCTTTAACACACAAAAAGCTAATTGTAGTCGAGTGTATTGAGACATAATTAGCTTTTGGAGAGACGTCCAAACCATGACATCACTTTGACCAAAATCACACAACAGCTGCAACCACAGAACCACAAAGAAGAACCGGCGCTACACACAGAGGAGGAGCTGATTTAACAGATAAACACACATACACACACACACAACAAGGCCTCGAGGAACAGCAACAGCTTTGAATCAACGTGAGTGTGTGAAGAGGAAGAACGAAGGATGGGTGTGAAGTTCAGAGACGATTGGTGTAATAAATTTTTAATTGTTCCTCCATTAGCTCAGGGCACAACACAAACATGTCCTAATGTAAAGACTTATGTAAAGTCAGCACTGTCAGCATGTAACCTCAGAGGAAGACAGCACTGATCGATCAGGACTGACATGATCTGCGGACATCGAGGATTTGGAATCCCGTGTCAGTCAGCTGCTTATGTCAGCAATTTGTGATTTACATTAAAGATCTTCCAAAGAAATATATCCTGTGAAAAACAAACAGATTGTGTGTTTTTGGAGATTTTGGACACATTTTTATTTTTTTGGGACATTTTTTTTTGCCCTTATTTGACAGGACAGCCGAAGACAGACAGGAAAGCAGGGAGTGAGACAGGACAACACTCAGCGAGGGACCACAGGACGGAGTCTCACATGGGGTATATACAAGTTTTGCACATGAAACAACTCTTGATGCCAGCTTTCAACCCTCTGTGCTACAGTCAGTACTACAGTATTGAGGTTTCACACCCAACCCTGTGTATACAAGTCTATAAAATAGACAGAATATCCTAAATATGCATATAAAGCCAACACAATACAATACACAGCTCTGATAGATATCAAAACATTGGTATGAAGGCTCACTGGTACACCGCCCTTATGCTTTAAGGTTCCAGATGACATAACATTCTGTTGGACAGTGCACATTTTAGGGTGGACACCAAGAAAGGAAGAAAACAGCCTGCAAAGATCTGCTTCATCATGTTTTTGTTCATTTTCAGCATTTGGCCTCTACCCAAGTCTTCCTGATGAGGGTGAGTCATCTGCATCAGAACTATACCATGCTGCACGGCTAAGCCTTGAGCTAAAGCCCAACCTGGTTTAGTGCTGCTAAAATGCTAATCTAATTTTTCCTCAGAATCTTCCATCATTGGATTAGAGCAGCGAGCGACACTGAGCAAGTGCCAAGCTTGAGCCATTTTATCAAAAGAAGCTGCAGAGCAGTCCCCCACCCCTGGATGTTTGTTTAGTTTTAGTAAATGTAATGTAACCAGGCATAATTCATTTCACATTGCGAGCACAATCTGACACATGACATGTAATGCACTGTGAGCGATTCAATTCAAGTTTCTTTAAACAGTCCACTTGAGGGGGAAGGCACACCCAGCCTCACCCAGATACAGCCCCTCTCTCTGGGGTGAGATGGGTTACATTTTATACATGAGGCGACATCATGGAAAATCATTCCAACATAAAATGACCCGATAACACTCTCACTTAATGATGTCACATCTAGCAGAGAAGGAGCTGTGTTGTGAAGTGTAAAACTGAAAGTCATTACATTTTGTTAAATCTCTTATTTTACAAGACTTTATCACAAACGTAGTCATAGACTGTATAAAACATGGACGTAGTATCCATGACATCACCCACAGGTTCCTGAAGAGCCGTTGTGAAGCTCAGTGTGGTGGCTCAAGCTGTCGCCATGATGGCTGTCCTGCCTTCTGAACAGGTGAGTTGTATAAAAATTCACCCTCAGTACAGTTGTCATGAACGGGGAAATTAGCTATAGAGACCAAAACTGTTTTTTGTACCAGGCTGTAAACATGTTTATTTCTGCTGTGAAGTTGGACATTCTAACATGGGGACTTATGGAGACTGACTCACTTCTGGAGCCAGCCTCAAGTGGACGTTTGAGGAACTGCAGTTTTTGATGTTCTGCGTTGGCTTCACTTCACAGCCAGAGAGGTTGCTGCTTGGTTTTAGCATAACTGTAATATCCCTGTTAGAGACTGTATGAAAATGACTTGGCGCTTGAGACTTGAGTCATGTTGTCTGTTTATTTTTTGTAGTTCTTGTTCTTGGCTTCTACCATAATGCTGAATAAAATAGGAAGGAGAGATATCAGTCACTACTGTACACACTAACTGTAAAGATCTTTGTGTATTCTATTGATCCACTGAGCTGCAGGTTGACTGTGATGGAAAAAAAAACAAAGCTCTGGTAGAGACACAGCTGGTTTCCTCATTGTAAAATGTGTGATTATGAACCATGCTGCACTTGAAGTGTATCATCTTTTTTATCTTTATTTCAAATAAATCTCACAAAGTGGTGAGAAAAATCTAAAAAGCCCTCCTCTGCTCTCAGTTCAATCTCACAGACAATCCTCTCTTCTACAAAAAGAAATATTACAACACATTCCCTCTTTTCTGACAAGTCATTTTCATACAGTCCCTTACATCTGACTGCTTTACTATATTTAGCTGTTGAGTCGTAACATTCACATTCCTAAAATACCATTTACAAGTGAAACAATATTGAGGAGAAAGCATGAAATCCTCAAAGAAATTCTTTTATGCATTCACTAGACAGAAATTTCCAACATTTCCTGCCAAGCAATCACACACACACACACACACACACACAAACAACTCTTTACACACTGTTCCACTGGCTGATATCCACGTGCAACTACAAGGCAAAGCCAGCACATGAGAGTGTGTGTGTGTGTGTGTGTGTGTGTGTGTGTGAGAGAGAGAGAGTGATGAAGACCAGTTCATAAGACTAGAGAGAAGAGCCTGATGAAATTGACTGTGTGTCATCACCGTGCTTATGCAGCACCCTGCAGACAGGACCCCCCCATCAGTGCTATTGATCGGCTGTGTGCTGGACGGCATACAGAGTACCCTCGTGCGATAATGGGAGTTCAAACGTACTGGCTGCTGCGCCGTAACAACCTTCACCTCAAGGCCTGCTCTAAACGTCAATCCGCCTCCTGACAGCACGGAGTGAGAGAGGCGGGAAGAGCTCTGATGGATGGGACAGGGACAGATGAGAGGGTATGGTGTGTGTGTGTGTGTGTGTGTGTGTGTGGATAAACTAGTTCTCGTATTGCTAGCAGCACTAAATGATACCAATTCACCAAAGGCAAGCTAATTAAGCTGCAGAGAAGCAGTATAGATACAGTGTATATCTGACTCTTTAGAAGTCTACTGGCTACCGTGTGTGTAGCATCTTAGCATCAGCAACCATGATAATTTGACATAATTTAAATGACTTTAAATCAAGACAGCAGAAGAATTCTGAAGCCTAAATCTGATCTCCACAATACATTTTTACATTTGCTGCAGGGTCCTTTATGGCACATACTGTCAATAGGAGGCTCTTCACTAAAGTGATTCACTTTTTTTGACCACATTTTAATTATTATTGTTATTATTGTTTTTGCATTATTAGTGGCTGAGTCCTGGGTTTCAGCCATAGACTGTATAAAACATGGATGTAGTCTCTGTGACGTCCCCCACAGGTTTCTGAGGAGACGTCATGAATCTCAGTGTGTTGGCTATGGCAGTCGCCATCTTGGCAGTCCTCTGCAGGCTAATATAAAAACGGGCAAAGAGGTGAAGCGTGGGTGGAGCTGAGGTGGGCTGAAGACACCTGGGTGTTCAAACAAGCTATCTCTAATGACACTCACCTGTCAATCAAAGCGGCCATTCTCTTATTCTGCATAACTTTAAGCCTTAATATCATTTGAACATGTGAGTTGTATAAAAATTCACCCTCAGTACAGTTGTCATGAACGGGGAAATTAGCTATAGAGACCAAAACTGTTTTTGGTCTCTATCTCTACTGTTGAACATTTTAACATGGGGACTTATGGAGACTGACTCACTTCTGGAGCCAGCCTCAAGTGGACATTTGAGGAACTGCAATTTATGACACTTCTGCGTTGGCTTCACTTCACAGCCACAGAGGTTGCTGATTGGTTTCTATGGAAAGGTTTAAATGTCTCAGAGAATCAGACACAAATCTTCTAACTTAATAAATCTATTGCAATTGTCGCTGTTCTAGCAGCAGATCTTCAGAATGTCTTCCTGCTCAATACTTTGCTCCAGAGGAAGATGAATTCTGCAGCTTTGACCTTTCCAAGCTCCACTTATGAGAGATGCACTGATCTGATTGGCCAGATTAGTATGCTGACATTATTGATCAGGAATCTGCAATGACCGATCCACAGTTTGTCAGCGTCAATATAAAACTCTGTTTCCACTGTCAGTTCCACTCGTTCAGTCAAGGCAGGCCACCAACTCAGGTTTCAGTGCTGCAGTCTCATGTTATTTTACATACAGTGGGGTACAGACCAATCATCGGTTTGGCAGATTAATCTGCACCGATAGGACCACTATCAGAAGAAACTGGCTCCAATAGTGTCCGATGGCTGTGCAGTCTCCACCAGTCATGCTGAGTGTACACCACTGTAGCAACTAGCGGCTGTAAGCATAGACACAAGTCAACTCAGGGAATATCTATGCCAGGGTTTGAAACCAAAATGGGCCAATCTACTTACCAGTAGAGGAGGCCCGGTCTATCCTGAGACTGATGGTCGATTAGCTTGCCAACCCCTGGCAACAAGCCAAATCTGTAATTCATAGTTTGCCCATTGTGCAGAATTGGATTATTCTCCAACTCCATCTTTTAACTTAATTACTCCATGGAGCCACCATCAAACCGCCTGGCTGCCAGGATGGCCACTCCCTGGAGCCAGCAGCAGCGTACTGGCCAATTTAAGGGAAGTAAACTGTTGGATTTGTCGGAGAATCACTAAGCTTATCTACAAAATACAAGAGGTTTCACTACTGGCCAACAGTTGTATGTCTCAAACTGAGTATTGTTTAATTATTCTTTGGGGATCCCAAAGAGGTTTTTTTTTTGTTTGTTTTTTCGATGTATTCTGTGCTTTGTATTGAGCACTGACTGTATCAGACACTGAGGTGTGTTGTGCTTCTTGTTGTCTGTTATTGCCTTTTGAAATACCTGGTTGTTGGTGACCATGTACTGAAAGAAACAGTGCTGTAAGGGTTACTGAAGTATTATCTTTGTCGAAATTAAACTGTGATTGGGATAGGAGATGTTCCTGCTCCAAACAATCATTACTGTATCATCTTTAAAAAATCTAATTTAGAATTTTTAAATTTGGAAAAAAGAAAGATCTGAACAGATCACTGGATTTCTTAATCTAAGTTGTTAAGACAATAAACTACAATCAAATCATAGTTACCAGTAGTTTAACTCCAAGAAGTGTCTTAAGAAATCCATATGTGAAAAACAATACATCATACTACACAAGGCATAACCTGACTGCACCAGATGGTCATCGTTGGAAAAGGGTAGGCACTATTTAAAATTCTCTCCAGTTCTGATATAACAGACGCTAGCAGCATCTATGTTAGTCTCCATTGTAGTTTTCAAGCAAACAACCACATCTCACACACATAGTCACACACACCTAATGTTAAACCACAAGTTCATTTGTGGAACTTCTTCTAGCTCGTGCAGTAGCTGCCAGTAGTTCCTCAGGGGATGCTGACTGGGTCAAACCACTGTGTTCAGACACAAGCGTATCGCTTAAAAGCCTGGCAGGACGGATCTCGTTATTTTGTGAGCTTGTGAGTTCAGCTGCCTCGTCAAGGCCAAGTGGACGTGACTGAAGGTGGAATTAGGTGAAAACACATCATCCTTGACATGGAAAAGGTTCATCCTGAGCAAAAAGTTGTGATTATCCTGGAGCTTTATCAGTCTGCCTCATAGAGGTACAGACGATAGAGACTAACAGAAAGAACTGAAGTTTCTGGTGAGTTCTGTGATCAGAAACTGAATTGCTACACCAGAGGTCCCTAACATCTGTACAGTTGGTACATTTGATGTGGTGAGGATAATCTGCTTTCTGTCTGAATAAACAGTACATACCTCTCTGAGATGACCTGTAGTGTGGGGACCTGGATCCCAGCACCGCCTTCAAGATATTTCAAATAAATCAAATTCCAAAAACTTAACAGGCAGTGTGAGGTTACACTATGACCTTTAACTGATGCTGACAAGAGGAGGCTTAAAATTCTCACTTATTCACACAAACTGGGCCAGACAGAGTAATCAAAGTCGCACAGGAGCCTCTGTTATTGCAGGTGTATTAGTCACACACTCGGACTATAAATGTAGAACACGCACAGGACACGTGTAGGACGCTCATTTGTTTTCTTCACTGAGCTGCTTCAGAGCAACTCTGTGGATAACATCAGTAGTCCAGTCTCTCCGATACAGTCCAATCTCCAGTTTCATTGGCATTCAGGACACACATGCTCATAGTGACACTCGTTTTCTTCTGGGGACTGTGCACACAACACACTGCACACAAGAAGTACAAACACACCAAACAGTGTTGGTAGTATTACTGCTGAAAATACACAAAAATATAAATGTGTATTCAGATATAGCTGCTGTTGTATCATGTTGGCTGTGTCTGCTGTTTCCTGAGCTCATGCGTCTGATAGAGGAAGCAGAGATGGACGGTCATTTCCACTGACCTCTCAGATTGCTGCAGGTCACATGATAAAACAGCCTTAATTTAGATACTGGTTTTAAATAGACCTGTTTATCAACCCACTTCTTCACTCTGAACACTACACAACATCCTGTGTGTCGTTTATTATCCACGTTTTAAATGGTTATTTTTAATGGGCATTTCCTTGAAAGAAGTTGTGTGATTATTTACCTTGTAAAAACTCATGAATGATAGAGCTTATTAAAGAAATATTGTAGATAGCAAACTACTGTAAAACCCAGAAATAGCCAGACAGCATCTGCTGTCAGACACTCTGTGACACACACACACACAGTCTGCTGGAGATCTGACAGTCACTGAAGCAAATTCGTGAAAGTTTCTGTGTGGTACCTGTGTAACACAACACAAGTGTTAGCTAAGAGCTAGCGGCTCATAGTGGCAGAGCTAACAGTCACTGAAGCACATTCATGGAATGAAACACATTCTGTGGGTTTCACCTTTCACATTATACAGTCATGTGATCACTTAAATATAAAATAGTCTTTTTTATTCATCAGACAGTTAACAGTCTTAAACCTGCAGATAATCCCTCAGAGGTCTGGTGGCCTGAGCATGTTGTCAGGCCTCTGGAGGGTCTGGCAGACTTTTTCCTTTTCAAGGACACAGACACAAAAGACCCTGAAAGAAGCCAAAAAGGGAAAAAGAGCGCTGTCCGATCAAATGACCGATTGTGTGTTTTTTTGGGAAACGAACAGCTCCCTAAAATCCGCCTCCTTCTGTGACGAACACAAGTGCTGGCTTTGTCCCTGGAGGCTGCTGACCGTCCCTGTACACACAGACTGCTATTCAGGCTGCTTACTCACACACACACACAAAAACAAGAAGAGCCTCCAGCTTGCACTTGATTCCATCAATGAGGTGTACCGCTGTGGTGCACCTCGCATGTCCTGCGTGTCCTCATGGACAGAGCACACACACACTCATTGGCTTTATATACCACCCAGGAGGCCTGGTGAAGGCATGCCACCAATGTGACACATGCCCACGGCCCAGCACCTGGAGGGCTGCCTAAATAGTCTCTATGAGCCCACACCAGAGCAAATATGCTGTCAGCGCCTTCAGATTCAGATCAGAGAGGGAGCCGATGAGTGTCTGAGGCAGACAGAATGTGGTGAGTTAACTTGAAAGGAAAAGGACGGATCCAGATCCTCAGCTACGACCACTGTTGGACATTTAGTTGAGGTCAGATGAGATGCGTGGACAGGAATGAATGTTCTTATCAGTCTACATCCATGGTGTTAACCAGGATGGAGTCTAAACTACTGACCTGTGGGGACAACTAAGGACATGGGTGCACACTGTGAGTTCAGTCCAATTCAAACCAGCTGAGGAACATTTTCACTTTCTTGTTACTGTTCACTGTGTACCATCTGTTTACAGAGATCCTCTGTAGTTCCAAAGCACAGGTCTATAAAAAGAAGCTATGTGTGAAACTTGAATGAAGAGAGATGTCAAGTCACAGAACAGACAGGACAGGACAGTCTTTTTCATATTTCCATGTACAATTTTCATTCATCATTCAAAAGATTACCTAACTGAAATTTATTGACAAGCGACCATTAACATCCAAATCAAATTTCATGGCTATCTGTGTAGTTGTTGTTGTTGTCCACCCGTCATGGCTGTGAGTTTAACTGAATCTTAGAATAGAAATTCTGATAACTTGAGACTACTCTCAGACAAATTCAGTGTTTTGGTAGACAGATCAGCGCGCTGCTGCTGGCTCCAGGGAGTGGCCATCCTGGCAGCCAGGCGGTTTGATGGTGGCTCCATGGAGTAATTAAGTTAAAGGATGGAGTTGGAGATTAATCCAATTCTGCACAATGGGCAAACTATGAATTATGGGGATCTGGCTTGTTGCCAGGGGTTGGCAAGCTAATCGAGCATCAGTCCTAGGATAGACCGGGCCTCCTCTACTGGTGAGTAGATTGGCCTTATTTGGTTTCAAACTGGCATAGATATTCCCTGAGTTGACTTGTATGTATACTTACAGCCCCCATTCACTACAGTTTTATACGTTCTCCATGACTGGAGAAGGTTGCACAGCCATCAGCCAACATGGAGCCAATTTCTTCTGATAACAATGGCAATCGGTTGACTTCTGCTTGAGTTCAGTTGAGTTCAGACACTCAGACAGGTGTTTATTTATTGAGATGTATTTGTCTGACTGATGCTTCCTCCCAGCTTAGCTCGGCTGTCCACCGTCACAGCTCATGGTTGGCTTGACATCAGCTGATGAGTCTGTAGGACGAGCACTTGATGGGATTTGTGAGGATAAAGTGATGGGAATATGAGAGAGACAGACATAATGTTGCTAATGAAATGACTTGATCGACTTCAGTAAGTGAGAGGTCAAAGCAGAAAGAACAGTGTGTGAGGTTGAGGAATGGAGGAGGATTTAAACTATAAAGATGATGAGAGAACTTCTGACGATGAGAGTCAGATCTGTGAGCGCAGTCTCTCTGGACAGATCGGAGCTTTGGATTTACAAAACAGCATCATGACACAGCAAATTGAGCTTGGTACATCTGTTTACTGCCATCTGAACGACACATCTGTGTGCTATGACACCTGTCAGACTGCCAATAATCCACAACCACCCCCACACTTAGCCATAAACAGCTGAAAGACGGTCTGTCCTCTGATTAGAGATAAGTCCAGAAACAGAACAGACAGTTTAGAATTCAGCCTTATTCAGATGCAAACAATACAATCATTTTCCAGTCAAGCAAAATACAAAAGCGTTGTGAGAAACTGTGGACAAAGTTGCCTTTCTACTGTTCATGAAACAAGTGCCAACAGGCGAGACTTGCAAGTTCTCGTTAATGACAAACATGCTGGTGACGTAAATCACATATTCCAAAACAAGACTAGGAATCTACAGCCACGCTAGCACCTCTAAGGGTACACATAGCTGAATGCTAATGTCAGCATGCTAACATGTTCGCAGCATAGACTGTATAAAGATGGACGATGTGCCCTCACTTCCTCACTCTGTACAAAAATGAAGCCTGGGTACGGCCGCTGCCATCTTGTGTTGGTGACAGCGTTTGGAGAGTCTAAGCAGTAGTGATCGGGCTGGAGCCACAGTGTTGAGGTCCCGCCCAAAGACTCCATCATGAGCAGGGCTCAGCTGTCAATCAACCTCGTTTACCAGATTTAACTCCTAGCAATCTAAACTAGCTCTGTTTCTATAAATGTATAGCAAGTAATTAGCCGCTGTATTGAATGAATATAACTGAGTTAACTGGGTTGAGTAAGAGCAGCAAAAATACACTGAGTAACAGCGACAACCAGAAATGAGACAAAGCTCTTACTGGGTCACATTTTTTGGTCACTTTGTGACATAATGTGCAAAAATAGATATTCAGTTTGAACCTATACAGGAACATTATTTCTGGCCATTGTTGACACACCACTGTAGACAGGATTAAGAATGGGAACATCATCTCCTAGCTACCTACAGTAGCCTACCTAAGAATATCTATGAAAAATAGTGACAAAAATGCTACAAAATTTAACACAGCTGGGCAGCAATGTCCTCGATTGTTAACATAACTATAGTATCTGTACTGACAGAAAATAAATCCCAACTCCAGAAACAAATGGGCGTCATGTTAGGCTGAATCAATGAAGTAAAACTAAATTGTTATTTGTGAAAGTACAGCTGCTGTGGCTCTGTTATTGGATACACTGACTGTGCCCTTGTCACATTGTCAATCTTTTTAATGTGAACATTAAACATTAATTTGTATGGAGCAAGCATTAAAATGTCCTTACTAGTCGTGTCACATTTACATTAAAATGCTGTAATGGTCATGTTTTCCACTGTAATGACAAAAACTTTGACACTGAATCACATTGTTGATATTTGATTTGACTTTTAGGCTCCTTAAAAACTTTAAAGCCTCTCAGACATCCTCATGAGAGCAGCCATCCCTGCAGAAAACAAAGCTGAGATTCTCATCTCTCTAGTCGCACAATACAATACAGTATGTGTGGGATATTGACTGAGGTGAGTGGAGGGCGTCTGGCTGAATAGCTCGATCTGTTGGGGCTGGTGGGCAGGATGATGAATGAGATTTTACAGACGTGCAGATTTCTGTCAGCCAACGTCCATAGGTGGAGGTGCTTGTTGCCAAAAATGTAAATGAATCATAATTACAGGACCAATTCTTAAATTTTAGTTCACATAGTACAGATGTTTCTTCACGTTCAGTACATCATGAATATGAGCCTGTTTTACTTCCATGTTTGATTGACTGAACACTTTTACTGCTGTGTACTGTACACCATCTATCATTCTAAATTTAAGATACAAATGGGTTCATATATCAGGATGAAGCATGTTTCTGTGCTGAGGACAGGAAGATGACGCAGTCATTCATCATGTCTGCTCAAATACAGATAACCATTATTCTCACATTAGTGGCTCTACCTTAAAGGTCCCATATTTCACAATTTTTCCAGTGTTTTGTTGGTTTGTTTATATCCATAAGATATGTTTGCGGTTTTAAATACCAAAAGCAAACTCAAAGCAGTTTTACATTCCTCACTGGAGCTTGAGAAGGTGTTTTTCATTAATATTAATGAGCCTTTCTTGACCAATCACAGGTGGGCCATGCTGAGTGTGTGGCTGAGGGCGGGGACTGTGCAGTTGTGACATCATAAATTTACAGACATCCTGATAGCTTGTTTAAAGGCTCAGTTTCTAAATATGGGCAGTGTGTATCTCTCTGTCTGCATGAAAAAGGCTCATCAACTAACAGCTAGACAATATAGGTAACACAAAAAGCGCAATGGACTGAATCTGCATTAGCTTTCTAGCTGGTGGATTGTGTCGTGTCACATGTTAGCTTTTTGAACAAGCTAACAAACATCCCCCATAGGGAAAGATGCTCTGCTAACATCAGTTTGCAGTTGGGATATCTAATTAGCTAGTCGACCGTTGAACATCCAACAGCTTAAAAACGTGCTAGTCTAGACGCTACATGGTGTGGACCACACCACAGCTAAAATTAGCAGCCAGACAACATTTATAACAGCACAAAAACAGCCTTGGAGTATGAACAACAGCCCACATGAGCTTCTTTTTTTAACTGGTGTCTTATTTTGTACAAACATGGACATGTCTTGTCTTGCACCTTAGCCTGTTGAACGAGCTAACAAACATTCACCAGGGGATAAGCTCACACTGCGTGCTAATGACAGTTTGCAGGTGAGAGAGCTAATTAGCTGCAGCGCCTGACGAGTTTGAAAACCTAAAGCAAATGTCAACACTAAACGGAGTGGTTGTTATTCTTCAACACCACCGCTAACAGATAGCATCATCTTTAGCTTGTAAGCTACAGTTATGAACTCTTGTGCCTCTGCTAGCTCTGATACATATTCAATGAGACATTTTCTACCTTTCAGTAATTGAAAAAATAATGTAATAATTAGTTTGACCTTTGACTGCAAAGAGAGATATTTGTGGCTTTACAGACAAAAACTACTGGGAGAAAAAAGTACATTTCGAAAGGAATAATTACATCATAACTTTTATTCTATATTCGTGATGCACCACAACTATGCTGCAGAGACAGTATTATTGATTTTACTATGAAATACAGTACTTGATACAAGTTAGGCTGACTGTGAATCTGCGTAAGAAACATCCCTGAGAGAAGAAAATGGGTAATTCTTGTCTTTTACATTACATAACAAAAGGGTTTATGGGAAACGTAGTCCTGATTCTGAGCACTAAAGATTCCAGTGTGAAGGGTTTTTAATAATCTATTCTACGCTCTCATTAGTTTATCAAGGTATTACATTTATTTTGGTGATAACATGATGACTAAAAAAATATTTTAGTCATGTCTAAAAACCATGACTCAATGACTAAAAAAATATTTTAGTCATCATAAAAATAAGTTTTGAAGAACATTTCTTACATTCTTTTACTTTCTTTCTTCAATCTTCAGATTTCTATACTTAGGCCCATTACCCAGTGTACTGCACCGAAGTATCTTAAGTATCTGCTCTGCTGGAAAAATGCTTAGTCATGTCCTGCAAGGTGGAGGCAGAGACAGGGGCATATACTGGGCGTTGTGACTGCAGAGGAAGAAACTATGTACCCTTGAGCACTTTAACACAACAATGACCTCGCTGCTGCTCCTGAGCCCAACAATCTGAACCCACCCTCAGTTTAGATGATACTGTTCGAATACACACCAAGAGTACATGCACACATTGTTCCATTCTGTGTTTGTTGTGTTGTTTTCATACTAATTGCTTTTCTCGTGATCATTTCTGTCACTGGAGATAATATGTAATAGAGACAGAGGATGTGGAGTCTGTATCACTGTAGCAGTGCGAGATATCAGTGACATCACTTGAGGTGATGAATCAGTGTCTGGACAGCCCGAGAGCGCACACACACACACACACACACACACACACACAACCTCCATTACCTCCTTACCTATTACCTAAACACTCCTATCCACCATTTTACTCTGACTTCTTTCGCTCTCAGCAAAATTCATTTTTGCTGAGAGCCAGAGACATATATATATATATACACATACACACAATATCATTGCTGTTTGTTTTGGTCAAAACTGTAATTATTCATTTTCCTGTAGTGATATTGGTGTTATCCATTGAGCGGTACCGACAATTTCAGCACTAAAAATAGGTTGGCATCACTCACAACAGTTTACCAGACACACTACTATAGGGTTTAACTGCTTAGCCCTGTCTAAAAACCATGACTCAATTCACAGAGAAATGCATGGAAGTTAAGGACACACTACTGAGAACGGCGGAACGGCCAGTGACTCAGCTGTTTAAGTAACTATCTACTGGAAATCAATGCTAACGTTAACAAGCTCGGTGAACTAGCCTCCGACATGGCGGTTCAACATGGTGGACTCGGAAGAGGACCTGCGGCATCAGTAGATGTAAAAGTCTCATTCTAAGATCATAACATCATAATATATCATATATCACATCATAATAACATAATGTTTCTTATTTTCAGGAAATTATACACTAATGAAACCATCCTAAATCTGACCAACGGACCTTTAAATTGATATCTGTATTGGTATTGTATTTGTTAATGTAATGTAATGTTTGTAATGCTACAGGAAGCTGACCGAAAATAATTTAATAACAAAAAACACAAGACTTACAGGGTTGTGAGGCAGGCAAGGGTAAAGCAGTCCCAAAGAAAAGGCAAAGTCCAGAGAAACAAAGCTCCAAAATCACAAGACCAAGACGGCTACAGGAGAGGAGGCAGGATAACAAGCCACAGGTGAACCTAATCAGGGTGGAACACAGTATCAAAAATGGCGGGAAACAACAACAACAGGAACTAAAGTTACAGACACGAGGAGAAGGGAGAATTACAAAATAAAACAGGAAACACACAAGGAATCCAAAACAACAACAAGATTTTATGAACCTCCGTGAAAGCTAGCTTGAAAAATCTACGCAAATTGCAACTAGGTGAGGGCAAGTACACCTGAAATTTAGCTCATGTTCCCTTATTGTAGAGTAAAACTGTGGGAGTACACAACAAGTGGCAACGTCTGTGGCTGGGAAATGAAGCCAACGCGAAAGTGCCAAAAACTGCAGTTCCTCAAACGTCCACTTGAGGCTGGCTCCAGAAGTGAGTCAGTCTCCATAAGTCCCCATGTTAAAATGTCCAACTTCACAGCAGAAGTAAACATGTTTACAGCCTGGTACAAAAAACAGTTTCGGTCTCTATAGCTAATTTCCCCATTCATGACAACTGTACTGAGGGTGAATTGTTTTAAGTCATCCGTTAGTTACACATAATTAACAGGCTCGTTTGACAACCCAGACGTCATTCCGCCCACCTAATCCACCTGTCCATGTTTGAAATGTTTTTAATGATCCTTCATTGTACAAGCAAACTGTTCATTAGACTCATGTTGATCTCAACAATTACTTAGGAATGATGGCAAAAACTAGATGAATTACACCAAGGTTATAATAAACCAGAATTATCCTTTCGATTTGCGTTGTGTGGGAGCCTTTCCTTCACTTTCTCCTTCAGATTTAAATCTAAGCTCTTCTGGGATTTCAACCAGCAAACGTCTCAAATTCAAACCCTAACTCAATCTCCATCCCCATCGATCCATACTTCCTACTGAGCTGCAAAGACGGAAACTAAAGCCCAGTGACTATCACATTAACATCCTTTAATTGATCACGACCGAAGCACCACATTTCTCCTCTACCATCAGTTTCTGTTTCTGCTTACATCCATCTCTCTCTCTCTCTCTCTTAGATCCACACTGCCAGTGTTACCACAGAATGATATTTTGCATCACAACCTGACCTTGGCTGAGGCAGGAGGAACACGAGTGGCAGATGTCCTCCTCTACAGGAGCAGACCTGATGGGAAATTGCACCTCCACCCCCCTCTAACTGCCCTGTCCGTCATCACAGCCTCACACTCCCGTTTTGCAATGTTAATCACTCCACTTTCACACACCCGGAGATGAATGTCCCGAAGGCTGCGGCGGCTACAAACAGGAACTCGGCTCTCTTTTAGGTCTGAGCTTCTGAGGTGAAACGAAGGGAAGAAGCTCATTTGTTCTTCATGGCAGCGTAGCCTGGAGGAAGTCGTAGGCTTCCTGAGTGCTTCATGTGACCCTGTATGAAGGTTTAAAGGCCCCATCTGTAGGATTTTTATGTGATTATAGCATCTCTTAAAACAAAGTCTGATGGCATAGGCCAGAGTGTAGAAAATTTGACTACTGAGCTCATTCATCTGCAAACAGCAGAGACCAATCTGTGCATTTTTTAACTACTACAAGGGTGTGCCACAGTTAGAACAAGCCAATAAGATCAAATACACTTGAACTGGGACTAAAAACTTAAACTTGTGGAGTAAACACAGTTGCATCTACAGTAAGTCTATGTGTTCAATGCATTTTCTTTCAAAACTTTTGGAACCGTGTACATCCTAGCTAGCAGTTGTTAGCTGGTGCAACGCTACATTGCTTTGTATGTTAATGCCACCAGCTGTCAGCATGCTAACGGTTATATACATATCACGTGACTTGCTAACTTTGCGAGGCAGTTGGACTCGCGACATGTCAAGATTCCACGAGAATCCATCTTGCCAGGGTTCAAGCTATGTGCTCATGTCCAAACAACAGTGGTTCAGACCAATCAGTGTCCTCTGAGGAACTACTGCGGCAGCTGCCAAAGTGGTTAGCGTAGATGCTGCTAGCATTGGTTATATCAAAAGTACAAAACTAAAGGATGTTCTTGATGGGAAACATGTTTTCACTCTTGATTCTGCTGATTGGCACCAGTAAGAGTTAATTGAGGTCATAGATCTGACTGGACGAAGTTTGCCCACGATAAACAGATAAATCCATCCAATCACCTGCCCTTTTCCTTTTCTGTGAATCTCCACACTACACACGGTTCTTGGGATTTGTACTGTTTTAAAAATCCAAAAATAAAACACGTCCTGTGCTTTTCTCTTTTTAATGCTTGGCCTGACACAATGTGTCGATCAGCTGGCCGGCTCACTGGGATTTCTTTTGCTGCTCCTGATGGCAAACCCAGGAAAATGACATAATTTGAGACTTTTCAAGTCTTGATGTGGTAAAATCCCCAAACAGTACAAAAATAAAACACAGCCACACCTTAAATATTTGATTATTAGGTCCATGCACTAAAAGGATTTGGTCTTATGTTATGTAGAAGCTCTATTAACACAGACTGGAAAGGAAATGTTCTAATGCTGCCCAAAGGCAATTTCCTGATTACTTTTAGATCTTTCAGGTGCTTAGCATTAAACAAACAACCATTAAATGAAAAAAATGCTGAATTTCCTCTTGAAGGTTCTTGTTTTGCATGTCTTATATCATTTTGTTGTCTGGCCTCTGGCATAAATGTATCGTAGCTTCTTGTTTGGCATACAAATCAATGTGTAAACGCCTCCTGTAATTGACAGGTTTAATCATCCACACTCACATGTTCATAACAGTGCTGTGCTTTGCAGTGATTATCTGGAGTGCTTACAGGAAATACTGCGACTGTGGTTGAATGGAAAACTCTGGCTAATAGACAACAGGCACAGCATGGCTAAGTGTTCTAGCCGTCCACAGTTCTGGCTCTCAGTCTTTTCTGTCACAACTCTGACGTCCAAAACACTTTAAAACCAACCAGCAAGATACCTCTGATGAAACCTCAGCACGTGCAAAGAAAAGGGCACCACAAAGTTCATCCAGGGAAATATATATCATGAGAATAGCTGTTGTCTGAAACTTGCTGATGAAGTGAGCACCAAGAGTCTATACCAAAGACTGTGCCACACAATACATCCATGAGTTCACCAAGTTAACTGCAAATGGCTTCAACTACAAGCCAACGTTTTTATGTCTCAGGTTACAAGTTTTGCATTTTTGTAACATAAACCAAACAAAACCATCATATGAATGGATAAATTATCTTACATCTGACAAGACTGGTTGGCGAATTTTCGTGAATGCATTACCAAAATAGTTACACATGCCCTTGGGTAGGTGTAAACCTTAAAATGTCACAGAATTATCCTCACTAAAGGTAAAACTGATGTTTTTTCTGGCCTATCGCATTGTTTTTTCATTAACTGCAGCCATTTTGCAACACAATAATCCAGTCAAGACTTATTTTATTAATATAATGTTTCAATATACATCTGGCTTACTAAGATGTGCGGTTTTTTTAGTGTATGCGCCAGGTGAGCAATCCTCATTGGACTGAATAGGCGCCATCTTTTGGCCCGTCATTCAGTTCTAATAATACATCCATGTCTTAAACTCCCCCCAAAAGGTCAGCACAGTGAAGACGGTTTGCAAATTCATGCATTCACGATGGCTGAACACGTGAATTTGCACATGCAATGGCAAACATTTGTCATTTTAAACCTGTAAAATCCGGACCATTACAGCTTGTATGACCTTGGAGTGGGTCATTACATGAAGCATGGGATTACAGTGTTTCCTGTCAGAACACATAACAGGCTCTTTGTAAACAAGGAAGAGTCAAGGTGTGCAGCCCTAATTCCATATTTCCCCAACACAGACAATGCTTTAACAGGGCAGACATGATGAACCTGAACATGCCGTGTGCACTTTAGTGTCGCCGCTGTGCAGGATTTCTGGGTATAGAAATCCTCAGAGATGAAATAGCAGCTCTGTATCACTTCTCACACACACTCTGTACACAGGTTTGAGAACAAGCAGCCTGGCATCCACCCTGCATTCCTGCCACTCCAGCCGTGTGTACGCATTAGGACATCAGAGCCGCCAGACTGGTGACACTGATACTACCATACACCTGTTGTGAGGGCCTGAATATGGAGCAGGCTGTAAACAAATTCACCTTTTACAAAGACAACATGCTGTAAAGTGGCTAAATATGAGTGTGTTCAATACTGCCTGACATGCTGGCTCTGCTGTGTGTGACTCATTCACAGGCACACACACACACACACACACACACACCTTAACCTGCAGGTTGGCAGGCTGATGAAAAGGAAATAGGATCTTTCATATTTTAATGCGCTCATTGACAGTGCACACGAAGAAATCATGTACACACACTCTGGATGAACACACACTAACACGGACAACTTCCCAGCAGTGATTTGGACAGACATGCAGGTGTCACATTGAGGGGAAACGCCTTCCCAGCCACAGTCTGCTGTCTCTTCACGGGACAAACTATCCACAAACACTTCAGTGTCCGTATCAGCGACGCACAAACCGCGTATCGGCGGGGACGATACGCCACACCAAACTCCGTTTCAAATCGATCGGGTTTACGCGTGCACGGTGATCAGCAAAAAAAAACCACGCGTGACATTGAAAGGCGTTGACTCACGCATGTGTCTTTAACTCTTGCGTTACATTCCGGGTGCACGTGATTCACCAGATGGCACTCATTTCAATCCAATCTGAACTTCATACAGTTTGATGAAGACATCGCTGTTTATTTGATGGGACGTGTTTACTTTGCAAACCGACTTTAAATTTAGATTTTATTAAAAATGAATGCTGATTAATGAATCCAATGCATGCCGAATTAAAGACTACTTTCTGCTGAGTCAGACTACATGTGAAATCACGCATGCACGCGCGCGCCTCGTGCAGAAACTGTTAAAAAGCGTTAAAGTGACAAATTTCCAAATGGAGTTCTGCATGTTGTTTTTTATTCACACATCCCGTGTGTGTGAATGGAAAACATCCATCTGTGCACGGCGTGCACAGATGTATGTGTGTACCTGTCTGGTTGTAGCAGGCTCCTCGTTCCCGATGGGTGAAGGTGTCTCTCCTTCGAGCGATGCTGGGGTGATCGGAGTAGAAGCCATGTCCCCCTCCACCTCCACCACCACCTCCTAACACCCTCAATCACTCACTAACAACCGCTCCTGGTGTCACTTTCCGCGGTGTCCTCCGGCATTCAGCTCCGCTTCCCGCTGCTACTGCTGCTGCTGCTACGAGAGGACCCCGTAACAGCAATGGTTTCCTGTCCGAGCACAGTGACTCTCTGTCCGGCTACACAGTGGAGCCACTGTCCCTCCTCCGGCCGGTGCTCGTATGCTTTCAGTCCGGTATTCCAGTCCAGGCAGATGACGTTCTCCCCGGGTCGCTCACTCACTTTTTCACACACACACACACACACACACACACACACACACACACACACACACACACACACTCTCCCTCCCTCTCTGTCTCCCCCCCACCCTCTCTCTCCTAGTCACACTCTCCTCCACGTCTTTGACTTCACTGTTTTCTGGATCACAGCCTGTAGTAGCAGGAGAATACTCTCATTTTGCATGACATCTCTCTCCTCTCTTCTCCTGTATCACTGTGTGTGTGTGTGAGTGTGTGAATCACTTCCTCCAGCACACACTCTACTACCCAGTCTCTTTATGCAACATTTCCTTGGCATGACAGGACATAATCCCACGGTGTGTACACGATATACAGAGTATGGATGATAACACATGGTGAAAACTTGCACAAATCTAACTCATGCAGGTTAAATGGAACTAATCTGGTGTTTTCAGGATGAACACGAGGAGGTAAACACTTGTGTGAGCTGTCAGATGACAGCAGCAACCTCCTGCCTTCCTCACACACACAGATCTCACACATTTCTTGCAGAAAACTTATTTCGTTGCACGTGTGCTGCCAGATCCATTGCAACATCATCAACCTCCTGCTTCTGTTTACTTGTGTGACTATAACACCATTGCCTTCACACTGATGCATAAAAAAAAACCAATTGCTGTTACCCATCATACAATACACACCTGCCTATTATTCCCCCTGCAGCAGGTTATGGGGGATGGTGTTAGGTCTTATGGGGGGGTTGGGGTACCAAGAGGGAGAAGGGACCCTCAGCCATCCGATTTGTCACAGGAGATGCTGGGGAGGGTAGTGTGTGTAGTGCTGGGGTGAGGACGTAGGCGGGGGGGACCAGCTGGTCCTAGATGATTGGTTAAACTGGTTAAGGGCGGTGACATTGACTGCCCCTCTGGGTGACCCCAGAACAGAGGAAGGACAGAGAAAGGGAAGAGGGGCTTCCTTATAGCCCGAATCTAGGAAAGGAGACGGAACGTGTAGCCGTCTGTCAGTTAGCTGGAAATGAAGTTCTCAAAGCAAAAGAAAGTAGAGAGTTGGATTCAAATGTATTTTTGGCTTGTCATTGCTGTCAACATAATGTTTTTTTTATGTTTTTCTGAAAGCTACAGATATTATATATATATAGATTGTCCCATTCTTCCTTTATGAGGCACTGAGGGAACGTCTATCATCAAAAAGTAAAACATTTTGTTGGTACAACGGTGGTGCCAATTCAGAGGACTCTAGCAAAAAAAAAAATTACATCTGGTTGTAATTTTCCTTGCCACTGTCACCATGAGTTGTGCTTGCTCATTGTGGGGAGTGTTGGGTCTCTGTAGATAATATTGTAAAGATATACTGTAGGAAAGTGTCATGAGGTAAGTTCTGTTATGCTTTGGTGCTATATGAATAAAATTTAACTGAATTGAATTTTCCTTCAACACAGTGGAAGGCCCTCTGGTAAGACATTGCATTGGCCAATCAAATACGTATACGTAAGATGTATTTTGGATGTTTACCTTGCTGTCGTCACAACTAAAGATTAAATAATTGTCACTGTGACAACTTTAATAAAAACTGTTGTGCAGTTTTCACAGTCTGATAAAACTCCAGAGTCATGGACATATTTCTGATTCATATATCATTGTTTCACATACCTGAAAAAATTTGCCACAACAATGTAATCGCTGGTGTTTTTTAAAGGTCCAGTGTGTTGGATTTACTGGTAGTTTAGTGGCACCCACCTCACCTAATTCTCCTGTGGAAGAGGACCCACAGTGTATGTAGATATAAAAGGTAACAAAAACACATTCTTGTTTTCAAGTGATTACACACTAATAAAATCATAGTTATATTAAATTAGATAGAGAACCCTAAATCTGACACACTGGACCTTTAGATGTTTTTTTGGTCACTAATTCTACTATACAACTTTGTCCCTTGAGTAAGTATGTAAATTTGAAAAGAACAAATAACTCTAATGTGAATTTTAAAGCAATAAAACACCTTTTTTCAATTCAATGAACGCTGCAGTTTTGCCCCAACAACTTTACTTGGTCTGGTATGACCAGTAGTGGCTAATGTTGGTAAAGTTAAAGCTGCATTAATGTGTTTGGAAACAGTCGAGTATTTATGCATCCTGCAGACATAGAGTAACATTATCATTCATTTTGAGTCATGTCTCTGTCCTCCTGACAAATCTAAGTTCAATATTCACCTTCTTTTAGCTCTGTTTTTGGTCTCTCCTGAGAAATCTGTTTTTTAGTTGCTTAATGATTAACTGGAATAACCAGCTAGCTTTATTTGACTGCTGTTTGGTGCTGAACAAGCAGCATCAAAGTTTTTCTGCGGGAAGTCTATTGATGCCAGAAGCAAAAAGTGGTGAGTGAGTGAACCAACCAAAACCAACAAAGCTGCGGACTGCAAAACCAAAACAATGAGCTAAAAGGTTAAAAAATGAGCTGTTAAATGTGACTGTCTATTGGTTTTCTTCACAGCCACCACTTTCGCATTATACACAGATCACATATTGATCAATTGTTATTATAAATATATTGATTAGTGCAACTTTAAGGTAGATATTGCGTAGCATTTATCATCATTCTATAATTTTAGCTACAGTGGCCACAGTAAAACAATGACATACGATGTCCTCAGTCCTCTGCCTGCTGTGAACAAAAGCCAGATCTGGTTTTGAGGACAGGTTCAGCAGTGCGTTGCACTGAAAAAGATCAATACCTGAGCTGCAGTTGTTAAAATCTATGTAAGCACAGCTCATCCTCTTAACCCTGAGGTGACCTTAAAACCATTAGAGCTCAAACACATCTGACCTGGAAGCAGGTTGTAGCACCTTTTTGCTCCTGCACTTCGAAATATGCATACACCCATTGGTGGTGGGTGGGGTTTCTGATTCAATTAGGGACCCAGTGGGCTCCAGCAGACAAAAGAGAGCCGTCAGAGGTAATTGAAATAAAGATGGATGGTGTAGTATTTCTGAATGGAAGAGGATCTGGGATCCAAAGGTTGCAAACCTTGCTAATCAGAGATAGATGATCAAGTATTCTCCTGGACAGCTAGTATCATCTAGACAGATCAGAGTGCAGAAGGTTAAGTCCATCTCAGGATTTTCATGCCTCTGAGCGCTGTGCAGGTTTTATTAGTGTGTATGCCCGACCCTGAGAGCGTGGCACAGAGGTTATTTTAGCAGTGGGCAGGAATGACTCAGTTCACCTGTCAAAGAATATCACAGCATTAGTGAACAAGGACTGCAGTGGCCCCAAGAAACAAGAGTGCACTGCTGTACTCATGTCTATTAATATTTTATTGATAGACCGCTGTATTGTTTTGACTTGATCACTGTAAAGCATCAGAAATTCACTGGAATCAACTAATATTTAGCAATTAACTTAATGTAAATGTATTTCAAGTTAATTCAAGTTGAAAAGGTTTGTATTGTAACACAATTTCAGAACTTACATATTCCAGTAATACAGGCCCAATATGTAATAAATAATGACTGAATATAATGTAGGATGATCAAGATGATGATACAGGTTGGAAACAAGATGACAGCCAAAGTTGAACCAGGAAGCCATTTTGCACACAACAGTTTGTAGGACTGCTAATTTTACAGTATTAATTTGGCTAACCTGGCTAACTTACAGTAAGTCCGGGATTGTGCCAGTGATGGTAGTTTGATTAGGTCAATCGGCCAATCAGAGCTTTCTTGGCGGGATTATGAATTGGGACACTATGTACTTACATGGCTAGCTACTTAGCTTCATCCATGAAAAATGGTAATCGTAAAACAAGTGTGTTGGAGATGGACACAGCTGTACAACTTACAAAAATAACTTACTTAAATCAACATGTTTCTATGATTGTTTAAAACGTTAACTGCTCCGAGCAACTGCTAGCTTCCATGGCTCGCTAAAAGCCTCCCTCCCAAACTCAAATCGGCTAACATGAACACAGTGTCAGTCTCCATGAATGAAATGAAACAAAATGGCAGTTCAGTGTGATTGTCAGGCCATTTAAATGAATGTGTTTAATCACCTTACTATACTTAAAAAAACATTCAGACATAAATAAATGTTACACATTACACAGATTATGGGATGAACGGGGGGGGTCATAGGGGCCCAGCTGATCATTTTTGGCCTATGGCCCTGTAAGCGGGTTAATCCGGCCATGAAAGACACAGTGTATAATCCAAATGTAAGTAAAACCGTGCTAATGAAATTTAGCACTGAAATCTGATATCATCAAATAACTGCCTGCTATTATAGACCATAGTGTATAATGTGTCATACATGATACTGTATGTGACCACATGTGTCCAGATGCCATGGATAAATTGAGTGATTGGAGACTCCAGCAACAGGTGTGAATCAGTGACATGTTGATCTCTGTGTGATCAAACATGTCGTCTGTGCTTAAAGTTCACCTGTAGCCTCTGAGAATGTCAGGTTCAATGTCTGCACATGGAATTCTCAGACTGTCTTGAGTCCAGTGTGAGGTTCAATCCTTGCTCTTCTTCCCCGGACACACAGGAGTCACTCTTACTCTGGTTCTGTCTTTATTATGAGGCTGCATGAAAGTCAACTGCAAGCGTTCATATTAGATTTTCACTATTATAGTCTATATCTTTACATTCAGGCATAAACCAAACATTAATTAATCCACGAAAGACAACAAAAGACTTCATCTCACACAGAACATCAATGTGGAATTAACTCACAGTTAACACATTAGCCGACCTGGTATAAAATTCAACAGCACACACTGTGTTATGTAAGTGCAAGCACTCAGACCAGAGTAGCAAAATTATTATAGCTTTAGCTCAACGTGCAAACAAAAGTGCAACTCATGGATAAAGTTACCACTTCTGCATATACATGTCTGAAACATTTGCATTACACGTTATAGTCTGACAAATTTAAAGCATTAAACACTGAAATATTGACTGCAACATGTCCACATCCAGCTTAAGCCTACACACTATGAATTTTGTAGAACTTCATGATAGATGTTATTTCTTATTCTGCTGCACGTCTGCAGGTTTAGGTGAATAATTGTTGCGCTGGTGTGACACCATCGTCTGTCTGAGTCACCGTGTCTAATAAAATGAGTGCTGCCCGCTCAGCTTCTGATCTGCTCATGTTCTGCAGTGATTTGATGATTTTTAATGTTGGACACAACATTCAGACTCTGAGCTTTAAGCGGCCTGACTACAGTGTGAACATGTGTCAGTCTGACTGATGCGACATATTGTGGCAGTCTCTCTGATAACTCTGATGTCACGATTACATCATTACTGACCTCTCAGAATTCATCGCTGCTCCTTAAACCACACCTGCAATCTTCAGTCAGCCAATCACGGCCTGCTGTCAGAGCCCAGCCCCCTGTGTGTGTGTGTGTGTCTACTGTAACTGCTGAGGACACACAGTGTGTGTGGAAGCTGCCTGGCTGAATGGAAAATGTTTCAGTCACAGGAACAGACTGAGCTGTCAGTCACTCTGTCACCTTGCTGCTTGGACTGGCTCTGACATTGACACAAAGGACAATGGGTTTAAAGAATACACCAACACACACACACGCACACACACACACACACACACACACACTCACACACACACGCACACTCACACACACGTACATGCTGTTATTATTATGATATAAATATTTGTATTGATTTTCCCATGAATGCTGTAATAAATTCCCTTTATGTGCAGCCTGATGGACTACACGCTGGTTTGGGACACCATAGATCGATTGGAAACATCAATTAATCTTTTTTTAATTGAACAGTTTACAGACAAACATTCAGTTTACTCTGTGTCATTAGCTATGAAGGTAAAATCACACGCATGTGAGCAGGGAGGATGCGGCTGTGTATCTGGTGTACTTCAGGTATGGGGAAACTTTTGAGGTTGATCAAGCCAAGACAGTTCAGTTTTAACACACAGTAAATAAAGAGTACATTTTGTTGTCAGGTCCAGCTTCTCCAAAATCAGTGCACTGACCGTCCAGATTGGAATATAACTCCTTCTACATAGGCATCTCTCAGGCTACCTGTTCCCATTCCCAAACAAAGAAATAAGACAACATGACGCGTATTCTGACATCCCTGCTCTGGCTTTAGGATTAATTTCAAAACCCTTACAAATCTCTCCACAGTTTCGCCCCTGCACATATGTCAGAACTTCTCACCTCTTATGGAACCACCACACCGCTCAGGTCGTTCCACCGTGGCATGTCAGCTGTGCCCTGTTTGAAGAAAAGAAAGGCCGGGAACAGTGTGTTTGCTGTAGTGTCAGCAATAAACAGGATAGGCCTGTTGCTGCTTTTAAGACCCACTTTTATTACCTGGCTATTTTTTAATTTGATATTTTTCTTATTTTTTATTCTGTGTCTGTCTTTGTAAAACACTTTGGTGCATAAACCTGTTTGTTGTGTGCTTTATAAATGAGAAACTTGAAACTAGTTTCTTAAACCAGGATATGGTATTTAAATGGGACATTCAAAAGTTTGCTGACAAACACTTAAAGCAACATTGGTTTCAGAGTGTAATCCCTCTGTGGTAAATATGGACAGCTGTACTCAAGTATTTGTTCTGATTACATTACTTATGATCAAAAACTAGTTGCTAACAGCCAAACATCAACAAGGTCAACACAAGACATAGCAGCCAGCTAATATTACTTATTAGTCCAACAGCAAGAATATCTATCTATCTATCTATCTATCTATCTATCTATCGATCTATCGATCTATCTATCTATCTATCTATCTAAGAAGCCCAGCTCGACGTCTGTCTTTCAGCCTTTTATTTCACCAAGCTCTCACCAACGACTAAAAGTCAGTCCTTCTCACTTGGTGTCAATTTGTCATTATGTCCATAGAGACTGCTGAGCCCGGTTGCCCAGCTCCAGTTCTGGCACGACACCAGCTCTGCTTACTGGGCCTGAAAAACCTCCAGCAGGTGCTCTGAGCTCACAGTCTGGGCAGCTAATATTAGTTAACTTTGGACTTCAGTGTCCATCAGGGAACTCTGTAAATCACAGAGAGTTGATGCACAGAAAAGGCTTAAATATTTCTTGATGTGTGTTACATGGATCCCCTACATACATTTTATTTCTGTCTGGTCTTTTTGAGGAATTGATTAGATTCTTTGCTGAGCAGAGGCTCAATGCTCTGTTCACATATAAGTTATAAACTCTTTTTTTACTTTACTTTACTTTCCAGGTTTCAACGGCCTGTATGGGATAACACTGTGTTACGTCAGAACTTAAGTAATATTTGCAGGTGGACATACCGCCCTCTAGTGTCAGACGATTGTTAGTGTCACATTACACGTCATCAACAGTGGAATCTTCTACGCATGCGCAAGAGCCAAGCTGACAAATTTCAAACGGGGCGGCGGGTAGTTGAGTCGTAGACAGAAAAAACAAACAAAGGTTCATTCTTGAAGATTTAATCGAAAGTTTACAAAAATGACCAGCACACTGAAAGGAATTACTCTGAAAGGAAGTGCGGAGCTCGTCGCCGAGTTCTTCTGTGAGTATTTCTGTTTTTACATTACACTCGCTTTGAGCTGCTCTCGACACGCAGACATGCGGTGCTAACATGCTACAGGGCCTGTGCGGGGTAGCTTTAGTCCACTCAGCGTCGCAATACGAGACACCGTTAACATCCAGAAACAAGGCGTCTGGTTGAAAATGCTGCACTCTTTGAGTATATAAGTATATAACTCAATCTGTTTTCTTATTATGTAAACTTTTAAGTCGGAACATGTTCACTGTGGACGTGCACCGCCCACCACGGGCTGTACTGGTGAGGAAGTCGAGCGTGACAAACGTAAAGACGTCCGTTGACAGTTCAAACTGTGTTATACGAGAAGGCGTTTGTTTTATACATGCTGAATTCACCGTAACACCAGTGATTGGAAAGGTGTTGCTCACTGTGTGTTAGCTGTATCTTTAGCTTATAAGCATGACAACATGTCTACATAGTGACTCTATGGACGAGGTCCGTTAGCTTGCTGTTAGCTTACTGTATGTCCAATGCTAAACTGAGAAGCAGACAAACTTTACATATCTACATTTATCTATACATTTTATCCACACACACGTAGTTATACCTCTGTAATATATGTATATATGTGTGTGTACTATATATATATATATATATGAATGGCAATTTCATAGGGTTTAACATGGTATATTTTCCATATGTGTTATACTTTGATAGTTAAAGTCTGTGTAAAGGCAATTCTGAGATTTCTTTGAAAATACATTAAACATGTTGTAAAATAGTTGCTGAAAACATGTGAAAAGACTTTGAACGATATATTACTGAAATGTGGAGTTAGAGGTTCAAACAGTTTTTCACCAGTTTTCAGTCCAGGATTTTGTGGGCGGTCCTTAAAGGGTGGCTCGATGACACGCTGAGGCCACCCTGAGCATACCCCTGCACCCCTAGCAGAGAGACAGAGATGAATTCATCTCGCTCAGAGTGTTTCAAAGTTAGTCATGTCATTTTCTGAACTCATCTGACACGTTTCAGTCGCTTCAAAATGGCTGCGTGACTGCTCCCATGAGTGGACGTGGCTTCAGCACATTCAGAGGACACGCCCCCACAGTCCTGACCTAATTTCATAAACTTGTCGATATTTTCATTCAAATTTGGCTGGGTGGTTAATAACACTTTCTTCTTTGGTCTGACAAACACAGCATTCGGCATCAACAGCATCCTGTACCAGCGAGGCATCTATCCTCCAGAGACGTTCACCAGAGTCACCCACTATGACATGAGCCTTCAACTCACCACTGACCCCAAGCTGAAGAACTACCTGACCAACGTGGTGTCTCAGCTCAAAGGTAGCCTCAGTCCATTGACTCTTTGTACAACCAGTGACTCATGTTTGTGCTTCCCTTTTTTTCAGGGGATTTTCACTAAAAGCGGCAACAAAGAAGCTTTTCCTCCTCACATTCCATTTGTGAATTACCAGCCTGTCCATGAAGCTTTATGCTGCCAACATTTTTCTAGATGAGTCATTTGGTGAAAGTCTGAAAATAGTGAATAATGGCCATCAGATCATTTCGTGTCCGCACTCATGTCTTCATTGAGCTTGTTTTGTCTGACTTGTTGACTTGTTTCGTCAACTCAATCCATCATCTAAATATTTCAGCTCTACTTGTAATTTCAACAAAACATTTCAAATCAGATGACCATTTCTTGATCTGAAGCTGCATAATTCATTTCATAAAAATGAAATCAGAAATATCTGTAATCTGTGTAATCTTGATTAAAAAAATGGACTTCATTTTGTTGTAACTTCCACATTGTGAGAATGCACATACAGCCAGCTGCATGCCAAGAAGAACAGGAAACAGACTCGTACACTCTGTAGCAGAAATGAGTCCTCAGTCTCTGAATCACGTCGACTTCAAATCCATTTGACTGTTGTTGTGTATCTCTGTACTGACTGATTGTATTGGAAAGCAGTCAGACTGCTCGGTGTCTGTGCAGGTGAGTGAGTGTGTTTGTTCTGTGTGTTGCAGAGTGGCTGTTTGAGTGCACAGTGCAGAAGCTGGTGTTGGTGATAACATGTCTGGAAACCAACGAGGTGTTGGAGAGATGGCAGTTTGACATCGAGTGCGACAAATCGGCCAAGGAGAGCAGGTCAGCTGGTTTGCTTTTGAATTCAGGTCATGAATGATGATGATTTTTTATGGCTTTGTTCTTTAAATCACAGTCCAATCAGATTCCAGCAGGTGGCAGTCATTAGCCAGAGCCACAAACACTGTCAGTTTAAGGTGGTGATATTCCATTTTTGACCTCTTGTCAACAAATCTCATGTGCAGATCCAAACTAACAGTGAACTGATGCTACTGACAAGTACTCTGTGAGCGTGTCCAAACATGTATCTTCTTCAAGCACATCAATAAGCCACAAACACACACTAGTTTATTTTAAATTTAGTCCCACACACACACTGCTGCCACAAATACTATAAAGCACCAAGTGTGGATTCATCCACTGCAGAAAGTAAAATCCCAAACAAATGCATTATTATTTCTTCCTTTGTGAGTTGTTTGATTAAAAATTAGAGTGACAGGCCGCCGTTTAAAAAATGAAACTATATTTGTGACTCTAAATATTTCCATCTTCAGTCGGAAACTGTTGATTTTGGTCTCTTCATGGAGTTTGTTGACATGAAAAAAATACACACAATAAATACACATAAACACTCACTTATGTATTTCAATCACACAGAAAATTTCCATCATTTGAATGACATAGTTTTAATATAAATTAACTAATAATCAAGTAATAAGATTTATGTAATAGTACTAATAAACTCAATGTGCTTCCACTACACAGTAGTGTAGTAGTAATCAGGTTGATGCATTCAATTTTGTGTATTTATTTTTATTATTTTTATAACACAAAATATACACAATAAACAACAGTTGGTGGAGCTACACGAAACAGATTTCGACAGGTTTTAGACACATGACAAACAGGACTTAGGACATATGTAATGGCACAGCGATGTATTAGCACAAGTTCAGTTACACATTAAGTCAAGGAGCGGTTGCCAGGTTTTAAAAAAGATCTCCTCCTTAGCAGACATAATGTATCTGATCTTCTCCAAGTGTAACACATTGCCCAGCTCTCTCAACCACATGTCGAATGTAGGAGACTTTTCAGATTTCCAAGACTGCAAAATTAACTTTCTGGCTAACAATGTTGAAAGGGAAATAGCCTTCGCCTCAAACCTACTTTTCACACTATCTGGATTGGCCACCCCAAACAACACAGTGAGTCTGGGTTACATGGATGATTAAAGGCCTTAGTGAAAAACTCAAACAAGGAGCCCCAGAATGATTGTAACTTATGACATAACAGGAATAAATGGGACAGTGTTCCTTCTTCGCTACGACACCTAGTACATTGGGATGACACATCCGGAAAAATTTTCTGCAACCTGGAGGGAGAATAGTGTAGTCTATGTACCACCTTGAATTGTATCAGATTATGTCTTGCATTGATTGAGTTATCATGTATGTTCTTAATACAATTCTCCCACATCTCATCTGAGATTTCCTCATTCAGTTCTCTTCCCCAAGCCTCTTTAAATGGGATCGACATTGTGTTATTTACATTCTGTATGATTGCATAGAATTTAGAAATTGCCCCTCTCGTGTATGATTTAATTTGAAAAAAACTATCTAAATGCTACATGCTGAGGTTTACATTCATATTATGGAAAATGAGTTCTCACAAAATGTCTCAACTGTATAAACCGGAAAAAATGGGAAGCCGGAAGCTGGAATGCCCGCTGTAACTGCTGAAAGGAGGCCAAATGACCCTCAATATAAACATTTCTCAAAGTGATAATACCCGATGCATTCAATTTTAATAAAGCCAATTTGTTTGCCCAACCCCAACAGTGAAAATGAATGCAGTCATTTTGAGTTTATTAATACCATTACATAAATCTTATTACGTGCTTCACATTAAGTTTATTAATTAATTTATATTAAAACTATGTAATTCAAATGGATGGAAATTTTCTGAGCAATTGAAATGCATAAGTGGCCTAAATATTTTTTTGAGTGTACCAGCCTCATCATAAGAATCAGTCTAGAAGGCATTTTTAAAAATCATTTAAAAAAAACTAAACATTATAATGACAATGATGACTGACTTGTTGCCACAGAGGTCACATTCAGTGATTTGGGTTGTTCAAAATGAACAGCTGAACCAGTGGCTGTAACAAAGCCAAAGTTTGAGACTTATGCAGCACTAAGGATAGAATAAATGATGCTAACTAACAATTATTTTCATTATTGATTAATCTGTCAACCATTTTCTCAAATCATTGATTATTTGTTTGGTCCAGAAAATGTCAGAAAACTGTGAAAAATGTTGATCACCATTTCCCAAAGCCCAAACAGATGTCTTCAAATGTTTCGATTTGTCCACAACACACAGATGTTCAGTTTACTGTCGCAGTGAGCTGAAGAAATCAGCAAATGTTCACATCTGAGAAGCTGAAATCATTTTTCAATGATTAAAATATTTGGTGATTAATTTCATAGTTGATGAATTGGGCTAATTGTTGCAGTAACATTTGTCAAGCCATCACTCAGCTGATGACTACAGAGCACCTGAAGTACTGAAGTCCTCCTTGTATCAGCTGATCAGCTGTTCTGCTCTACGTGTTCGTGTTGACCAGGATGAGCCTGGACACTGTGCATTAGATCTAACTCTGTTCTCGCGTGTTCTCCAGTGCTCCCAGAGAAAAGTCCATTAAGACCATTCAGGATGAGATCCGCTCTGTTATCAGACAGATCACGGCCACGGTGACTTTCCTGCCACTGCTCGAGACGCCATGTGAGTGACCACCAACAATCTGAGCGTTGTCTCAGTCTCAGTCTCACCTCTGGGTTCTGGTTCATGTAAGCTGACTCATCTTTCCTCTCCAGGTGCGTTCGACCTCCTCGTCTACACGGACAAAGACCTGGTGGTGCCCGAAAAGTGGGAAGAGTCCGGGCCGCAGATCATCGACCAATCAGAGGAGGTGCGCCTGCGCTCCTTCACCACCTCCATCCACAAGGTGAACAGCATGGTGGCGTACAAGAGGACCGACTCAGTTTAAACTTCTCAACTGTAACCCCCCCCAGACTCCTCCACCCCATGAGCTGCATATCGTGCCGACCACTGCCCCTTAGAGAAAACAGTAGATTTTTACACCGCCCTGCCCTACCTCACTATCTGCGTCTCTGTCCCGCGTTCTCCTGCCTTCTTCGTGTCCTCACTGATGTAAATATTTCTCAGCTGTGATTCTCTTTTCTTTCTCTCAAGTGACTAACCTCTGTTTTAGAAGCTAGTGGTTTATATGTTAAACTTTTATAAAATGTCTGAAATAAATGTCTTTCACAAAGGTTCTTTTTGTCATTTTACTACTTTTGAACAGTAGATGGCAGTGCAACATAATGTAAAGTCACTGGTTAGTTAGTTGTAGGTGTTTCTGTATGCTTGAAGCGTACAGTTTGCCAAATACGCATTACTCTTAAATGGGACAGACATTTACTAACTGTGGACAGCTGCAGATGTGGAGCACCTCTTTCATAATGGTATTATATCAGCGTATTGTATTTTCTGACCTGCAGCAGACACCTACATCTAAAAAAAAACCCTTTCTCACTGATGTAATGCCAGCTCATGTTCATGCAGCCTAACAAAAAAATGAAGCAAACAACTGAATCAGTAAGGAAACACAAAGGTCAGAGAACAGACACATGTATTAGAGTCCTGCAGATGTATTCAAAGAACAAATCCACAAATACAAATGAGCCTTCTGAGCATGTGCGACTATAAAAGCGCTTCAGTTCAGACAGTTTCAAGGCTGCTTGTTGCTGTTAAAGTGCACACAGTTGGCACCTGTTACTGTGCGTGCAGAGCACTAAGGTCTGAATGTGGAAGTGCAAGACAACAACCGCATAAACTGTGTATTGTAAAGCAGAAGAAATGCTCATGACCTTACACAACATCTTATACTGTTGTCCGGTGTGTATCCTGTAGAAGCTGCTTCCTGAACAGATTGATTGGTTCATCTTAGGGGTTCATTTTTTCCTGTAGACCTGCTGAAAGTGGTTGTTGGGTGTTTTTTCGAAGCAGTGGTTCTCACCTTTTTGATTTGTGACCCTTTATTGAAGCAATGTTCAGTTGTGACTGTCATCACAGGTTCTGGTCTGAGTGTAGAACCTCTGTGTATTCTTAGTAAAGTCTTCTGAGTGTCAAAAACGCTCAAATACCAAAAGCTGGTGTTGATGTTTGCTCAGATTTATTATGTTAACCCAATTTAAATATATTTTTTTCCCCTACCCACTAACTGGAAGACTAAAAGAACCCTGTTTGACACCATATTTCTAATGAAACTGTTTCCAGTTGCTATAACCTTATGAGTGTCAGGGAAGCCTAACCACTGGTCAGTGTAGTATGGACAGAGATGTAGAGCAAAGCTAACTAGCCACAAGAAGCTTTGATAGCTTCTTCTGTCTACTGGAGAGGGCAATCTAGAGAAGTCTAGTCTAGCTTCAAGAGAAGCTTTGACGGTCACTTGAAGCACATTTATCTCTGAGAGTTGCTGTATTGTACTGTTACTCTCTGTTAGCCCTCAGTATCTTCAGCTCTAAGTCTACTACCACTGCGAGGAAATAAATCGCCTTCATGTACGCCGTTTTCACGCCAATGCTTATCAGTCTTGCTAATGCTAACGCAACCAGCATCTACTGTATTTGTGAGAGCCAAAATCACTTGTATTGTACATGCCAACAAGAATCGATGTGATAATTTATTGTGTAGTTCTTGTTTAACAACTTTAGATTTGTCTGGCCCAGCAGCAGCAGCAGTGGCGACACAGTGAAATCGGTGTGTCGAAAACTAAAGTTTGGCCCCGTTCTGCACCTTTTTCATCCCCCCTGGAGTCTTGTGGGCCTGTTGGTATTGGTACAGAAACTCAAGACATGGTATTGGAACTTGCATCAAAGATTTAACATGATACTCAGTCCCAGAGAGGACACATGTGGAGAGCAGTTCTGCCAAAGAGCTATTTTGTTTCTCTAATAGTCGGAAAAAACAAGAAGAACTTGAACATGTTTTTCTTTCGTATCCGTTTCATGATCTGGTGGTGACCCATCAGATTTATCAAGGGGCCTCCTCGGGAGTCCTGACCACTTGATTGGGTACCACTGCTCTGTGGGATGAAATGCTTGGCCACATGTCACCAGAACTGTGATACACCAGTCAGGTTTAACCATTTGATAGCATGTGACTGAGTGTGATTTAAACTTTTAAAGAACCAGCATCAGCATATAACCATATTTTATAAGGAGATCACCAGATTTTGTTGGACCACAGTCAAGCTTGTAGTAAAAGTCCAAGTCAGTCTTTTCACTCTTGGTGAATTTCTCTCAATCCGACTTGCTTGATGATTCTGATGATCTTTAAAAAGGTAAATTTAAGTCAGGACTTATGTATACTGGGTCAGATTTGAATTATGTTTGACAGCACAGAGTGTACCAGAGCTGGATGACACCCTGTGCCATCATATCGGTTAGTTTCCAGCAAAGTTATGTTCTATTTTTGGCTGAACTGCCAGTGACGTCAAAATAGTAAATCAGGCTGCACACAATTTAACACAAACTTTACTCCAGCGTTCAGTTATAAAAAAGAAAACTCTTATAGGTGAAAAGCATGGGGACAAATGGATGAAAAGTTTTTTGTCTTTTAATTGTGAATTGGTCCTATTTTATCACAACAAGGCAGTGGAAAAATCTAGACCCATTTCCCTTTGAAATTGCAGGCCTAGTCTTTGGCTCTTTTACATTTTGAAAAAAAAAAATGAAATAACACAATACAGTACATTTCCAAATGTCATCTGAAAGAGTCGTTACTAAGAAAGGTCCTTCAAAAAAGCAGAGATGGGATTTCTTTTAAAGTATGAAAACTACATTTCCTATATAAAGAATTGTGTGCTCTTGATAAAAGGATGACCTTACAATATAGAAACTCTAATAAATATATAAAACAAAAATAAATATGCAATAGTTAAGACAATGGGTGAAAAAAAAATGTTACAAAAGACTCAAACCCTTGAAGTGTGTGTGCTGTGAACGAAGACATATTTAACAAGCTTATCAGGTTATTGTGACACTGTAAAGATATATATCTGTATCCCACTGTAATGGTGCTGATCCCCGCGGATCTCTGTCTTTACCATACAGTGTTCCCCTAAAGTTCACTACCTGTGAGAGATAGTGTAAGTGAGACTTCAAGATGAAAGCCACTCTGTGCAAAAATAAAAATGGCTATGGTAATAAATATAGCTTAGTGCTGACTGTTATTTTTCTCTGGTGAGTGAAAGCCATGAAAGAACGGTGACGACAGGAAGACAAGTCTCACAAAGTTTGATGAAATGAGCACGACCTCTGAAACAAGGACTATGTGTTAGGAACACACAATTGCGTAACAATTTTTTTAAGGCTTTATGTTGAGAAATATTAAAAGTTGGGTCTTGTTTTTGCAGTTTTGGCCATCACTTCTATCTGAATGTATTCACTAAAGTTATCGCTGTGATCTGGGAACACTGTGACTTTGCTAACACAGAAATTAGCTGAGAATTCATTCTAATCACTTCCCCTCACATTTCCTGTAACAATACTTTGGATCCTGACTCGCAAAACTAATGACATTTCCATCATGATCACCTTGTGTTTGAGGCTAATTAGCAAATGTTAGCATGCTAACACACAAAACTAAGATGGTGAACAGGAGAAACATTAAGTGCCTCACCACCTAAACATCAGCAAAATGGTTTTTAGTCTTGTCTGTGAAGATTCTCAGTCATCCAGGCACTCTTATTCAGAAGCTTCTTAGATGTCTGTCATATGTCTTCAAGAAGCTAAGCTAGTTCAGTTGCCTTCAGCGAGTTCTTAGCCCTGTTTAGTGCTGCCACATTCCCTGATCTGTGCAAGTAGTTTGGTGAGCACAACCTTATTATTACAGATAGAAAAGATGGACAAAAGTTTTGGAAAACCTGCTCTAAAGTTACTAAAGTTGAAAGCAATCGTACCTGCCCGTTCACTATCAAACCAAATCGGTTTTCTTCACTATATAATCTTTTCCTGGCGGGGAAATTCATTTTTTTGGCAACTTTCCATGCATAAAGCATGTTATCTGTCCTTCATGTGTTGTGCTAATTTCAGGAAATTTTGTGAGACCAGGTTGCTCGGGGCGAACCCCGGAAATTTGTGTTGGTTGAAAACCAAACTGGTGTTGGGATCACACCAAGCCGTTGACCAGTCCCTTCTCACACTCCTCGGCCAAGCACTTCCAATGCTGCCGGTTTTTCTGACATCCTTCCAACAACGGGGAGCAATACTCTGACATGCCAGCCAAGGTCTGTGACAATGACAAAGACATTTTATTTTACAAGGATAATTAAATGAAGATTGTTAAAAACAATGTTCACTCATGTAACATTTTGCTTCACATTTCCTGGCTGGCACAATCTTTCCAGCAAGTGAGAAATAATATGATAAATCCCCACCACTGCTATTGGCAAATTGCCCTTTTCAGCTATTCATTTGGTACATTGATTTCCAGAGGCAGAAACAGTATTCACCACAATTTAAATTGGATAGATTACCTCATATAACTGAGTGCAGATAGCATCAATGAAAGACACCTGCATGCTGGGAATCTTATCTCTTTTCTCACGATTCATCAGGTCCTAGAGTGAAAGGATGGAAAAAATGACATGTAAACCAAATGAAGTGTAAAAAATCAATACAATTTACAACATTTTCTGTTTTCTTCAGTTTGTTTGACAGTATATGACGTTCCTTTGGTAGGCTATTTTAAGGAGCCACAGTAGCTTTTCAAAGTTTCCAAAAGAGTAGTGGACAATACCACATTATGTCAGGGACGTGAAGTAAGACAAGATTGGAGATAGCGGTACAACTGACTGTTGTTTCATCATCATTTAGTCCATGAAATGTCACATCATGTATACAATTGCTCATTTTGTTTGACTAAAGGGCCAAAATAAAACGTTTTTTCATTTACCATCATGTATGAAGAATAAATAAATGCAGCAAATTGTTATATTTTAGAAGTGTAACCAGCAAATGTTAAATGCAATGCTGTGTAGTTTGATGAAACAACCAGCTGAAAGCACATGAAGATTAAAAACTAAAAGGACCCAAAACGGATCCCTGAGGCACACCACAGCTTATATTGTACTTATTAGAAGACACTTACACTGGGTTCAATGTTCAGCTCGCGCCTTTCCTTATCCCCCTGTTCAAAGAACTCAGTTGCTACCAGCTCTGCAATCTGTAACAGAGAGAAGACACTGATGAGTTCATATATAATCTTTAATTTAAAGCAGGGGTGTTGAAAATGTATTAACTTTCAGCTGATGAAACACAAGAACATGGCAAAAAGAGAGCATATCAAAGGCTTTTCTATGTCACAAGAAGGAGAAAAGTCTGTCAAACAAAGTCAAACTAAGTTTTTTAAAAGTTTGATCTGGACTATCTACATATCAGGTAGGTGTATGACACTTAACTATGCAAACCCAATGCTGCTCGGTTTTTGTACTTAACCTCAGAAACTCAACATCCTAGGAGGCTGATTGGGGCATTCTACCATGGAGAATACATGCTTCTCCTACTCCCAGAGTCAACATTGGCAAACTGTAACATTATGAAACGACCTCAAAGGAAACAAAAGCATTCAAGAAACAGCAAGAAAGATGGAACGCAGAGAAAAAGTGGGTATGTACAGAGGCAAGTCAAGAAGAAACTGAGTAAGAAAGAGGGAGAGGTCTGCCAAAAGAGTGGTAGTCACTCTAAGTTAATGGTCTCCATCTGTTTACAGAGAAGTAAATGAGATCTGACTGCCGCCTTGGGCTCCAATCAGTATCACTCTGTGTGTTAAAGCCATCTGCAGTTCACTGATTGAGTCTGTAATCAAGGCTCAGTTCTATGGGGCTGCAGGGGGACTCAGCCAGAGAGAGACAACTTATTATAACTGACTAAAACCAACACTAAGCATGAGGCAAACGTTAACCAGTGAAGCTAAGTAACTTTGTCTTTATTTACTTACCCTCATGTCAGTCAAAACACCATGGTTTTTTGTCTACATTGCAGAATAAGTTAGCTCCATGTCAAAATAACTTCAGTGGTCAGGGACCGCTTCATTAGACTTCCAACAACAGCAAGAGAAACCTACTACTGGATTTAAGAAAGCATTTCAAACTGTTGGTTTTGGAGGATGCCTGCACACACTTAAACCATATGTTCATGATCAGTATGGCCAAGAGAGCAAAACTGTTGCGGCAATTGGTCATTCTGATGACTCTCTTTTATGCATCAGTCGAGACAACACTACTCTATTACTACTATTTGGAATGTGACAACATCACCATAACCAAGTCTGATGGGACGAGGAACACAAGACCAGCAGTTTATCCAGATGATCTAATACCACTTTATTTCAAAGTCAAACTGAAAATAAGTAAATGTTGTAATAATTCTTAATTGCACAGGAGAACTGCACAAACACTTGACACCATACCACACACAGTAAGTGTGGTATCTCAATGCTGGAAGAAGAAAGCCATTCATTTTGTCTTTCTGTTTAGTGATGTCGCAACAGGGCCAGGACCCCAGCTTCTGTAACAGGTCTTGAAAGAACTCCCAAGTCGTGCTTGGTCCAAGACCAAGTAATCTCAATTCAAGACAGTCAAACATTGTAGTTGCTACCAAGGAAAGGAAGCACCTGTAGGTTGCTGACGTCCCAGCGAGGCTAGACTTGGTACAAAATGGAAATAAATTTGCATCATGCAAGCTTCAAGACGCATACCATATAACCACAATGTTCCAAGTTTGATTCCTGCCAGGTACCTTGTATGCAACACCAGTCTCTCCCAGTCCCAGCATCTCCTCTGTCAACTATTAATTAAGTGCAAAATCGACCCCATCCTATTAGACAGAGTTAACTATCCTTTGTGTCTTTGACACTCCCATCTACATCATTTCTAGCTGTAATAGTGCAAACAGCAAACAGACTTTATAATGTGATACCACTGTGTTTATTGTTTGTTCTGCTGCCCCCAAGTGGCCCAAAACATTTTGATACTGCTTTAATCTCCTGCATGCTAAAGTATTAGCATGCACTGGACGTAACTATGTACCAGAGACTCAAATTGGCAGTCCTTCCGTCACTTCTTGGGTAAGATAAACTTTGAAAAAAAACGTTAGAAATTCTTCATTCAAAGTTAAAACTTCATCTGAAAACCAAAGCTTCAATGTTAAACTCAAGCCAAAGTTAAGATTTTATGGAAAAACGGAGAAACGTCTACGCAGAGGACAAAGGGTAAATAATCTTCTCTTTAGTTTAGAGGCACAATTTGATAATGAGATGTGCGTGTGTGTGTTTAAGTAAGAGAAATCTGCATTCATGTTCAATGCCCTGAATGTTTTTAGAGGTGTCATCTGAGGACAGGGGCGCAGCTGTTCTTGTTAATAAGCACTCAATTGTCAACACGCCTGTCTGAACCTCTCTCCACTTTGCCTGTGGTTCTTAATGAGGTGCAGGCTAACGAAGGTCAACAGGGGGATGAAACACAGGTACTCTGAGATGGGTGTGTGACACAGAGGGAGTCTAGAGAGTGTTTAGAGGTAAACAGAGTGTGACCTGACAGAATTAAAGATGAAAGAGAGACAGATACATGACGCATAACTGCTGCTGTGATCTTTACCGGCAGAAACCTTTAAGCAGGCTGCACTTCAGGTCACACCCCAATCAGTGATGTGACCTGTGGTTCTCATTAGTTTCCTGTTGTGACATCACTGATTAGCATGTGGCTTGTAGTCAACAGAGAGCAGATCAGCAGTTTTCTATCCTCTATCATACAACAGAAAGTTTGCCCTTGTGGGACTGTTAGTTTATTTTAAAGCTGCACTAATCAATATTTTTCTATTAACAATGGATCACGTGACTATGTGCAATAAGAAACATGCTGCTTGTAGTGTTACAACCACAGAAAATTACCACTCAGCTCTGCTGTTCCCCTCAGTTCTATGTATCTTTTTTAGCCTCTTTTAGCTCATTGTTTTGGTTTTCCAGATGCAGCAGCAGGCAGCTGTTTCTGATAAGCTCTGACAAAATGCACTGTACGCTACATGCCCAGCACCAAACGGCAGATTCTGTTGCTACCCAGCAGCTGATGAAGTAGAATACATAGTAGCTAGTACAATCCAAAGCTAAAAGCTAAAAGAAGAGCGAATAGTGGACTTACATGCTAACACTAATGTTGTGCTGTGTCACTTGACACTAGCTAAGCTGTGGTTTAGAATGAGTTCAGCTAAACTGGAACTTCATTGGGTTTAACATCACATCTGTGTGCTAGGTTGGACCTAGGTTCACATAATGAAGTTGTCACTCTGTGTGTCTGTTGAATGTTTAAAAAGGCCACTGTTTGCTAACATGTTAGCCAAGTTAGCAACTTAATGAGGTGATAATGTGTCGGATGTTTGCGGCTTCTTCTGTTTCCAAACAGTGGCAGCTTGCAACCAGTAGTTCATATATGTATACTTTTTTATACATTATATTTTATGTCATTTTAAAATCAGAAATTGATGTTACAGCTTGTAAATGACTTTTTGTTCTTCCTGCATGAGTGTATGTGTGATGTAAGCACACTGTGTCTCTATGGCAGGCAGACATGACAGAACAATCTGAAAAAAACAAATGAATGCTTCATGCTGCCATTGATGTCCTGTTCTCTGGCAGTTGTTTTTCATGCTGTATTAATATAAATATGACTGTATGGGTTATGATGAAGGAGAAAATTAAGATATATGGGATTTCTTTTTACCCTTTTTTGCACTGGCCAGGGCTTGGTGATGGCTGAGATGTCGCATGCAGTCATCAGCATTGACCTGAAGGGGGAGATACATTGACACACATCGATCTTCACAGAGCCACACCCCATAAATAACTGTCAATGTACTGCAGCTCCTCACAGCATGAGGCCACAACCAACCAGTGTGAGTGGATTTATGGTGCTGGAAGTCAAACGTGAATATGTTGTGTGTTTGAAAGGACTAAATCAACTAGCAGCTAATAATATATAATAATATAAAGTTTTATCATTATTGACTGCTAGATAAAAAAAACAGTTGATCTGTACAAAATATCTTATAACATTTCACAGCATACAGACATACAGTACACAGAGTCATATCATCAGATGCCTTTTTAAAGGAATAGTAAACATTTTGGGAAATATATGCTTTCTTTCCAAGCGTTAAAGGTCCAGTGTGTCAGATTTATGTGGCTCTATTTACGGAATATGGCAGAAACTGAATATAAAATTCATAATTATGTTTTTATTCGTGTATAATCACCTGAAAATTAGAATCATTATGTTTTTGTTACTTCAGAATGACACTTTTATATCTACAGACAACGTGGGTTCTCAAAATTAAACACTGGTTCTAGAAAGGGCCTTTTGTGTTTTTTGTGTGCTTCATGGCCACCATAGATTCTCCTTCATGCTAGTGAGGAGAAGGTGAGATGAGGGGGGTTCCAATCGGCAATTACAAAACCTTTTAAATATGTAATCGGTCATTTTGATTAGCCTAGCTTAGTATAAACACTGCAAACAGCAGGAAACAGCTAGCCTGGCTCTGTTGCATGCAGTGTACATTTGGCAACTTTTGAGGTGCCTTTGTTACCATTTTGTAACTGCCAATGCTGGAACTATTTCTTGGTGAACAATAGTACTGTTATACTACAGTGAGGCTGCCAGGTTTTGTACCATTATGTCAGGGACAAAAACCTGTGCTGAAGTACTTCAAGTGTCAAGAAATAGTTCCCAAACCTCCTAAAAAAACAACTTTGGACAGAGTCAGGCTAGTTGTTTCCCCCTGCTCCCAGTCTTTGTGCTAAGCTACGCTAACCACACAGACATTTGATGGAAAGCAAATGAGCTCATTTCCCAAAATATGAAACTATCCCTTTAAGTGTGTGTGTGCGCCATTGTTGGTGTACTGTATATGCTGGTGTGTTACATCTTCTTGGTGTGTCTCAGTTTTGGTACATTGGCGCTCACCTCAGTAAGTCTCTGTGATGTTCATCCTCCCAAACGAACTGGCTGTTCTTGGTGAGCTCAAAGAACTCCCCGCGCCTCCTGACAACACACACACAGGCGTACAATGACACAGCAGATAATTATCCTCATATATAACTACGCGTACCTCCTCTACCACCCACTGTCTAGACTGAAAGAGGCATGAGATAAGAGCTGAAATCTCTGAGGTAGATACGTGAAAAAAGAAAGTGAAAGAACACGATGCTGGCAGTTTGATAACAGGAAAATATGAGGTAGGTTCTTGAAATTTTGGCAAAATGATGGATATGTTTTCATATCATATCCAAAGATACAGCCTGCTGGCATTAACATTTTGGGACAGAAACAATGGAATGCAACTTGGCAAACTTAGAAAATGTTTCCTTCTTTGTGCAAACAAACCTTAAAGCTGCTTTAATCAATAGTTTTATATTAACAACTGATCAGTGTGAGGTGGGCCAAAGTCACAAACCCACTGAGAATCAGAACCAGGCTCTCATGTTTTGTCACATTAGTCACGATGCACACTTTGATATAAAGGCTTGCACATGCGTGACAAAGTCAGTTCATTTTCTCATGTTACCTGATGCAAAGTTAGCTAAAGTGAAAAGTAATTTGGCATTCAGTTCTACTCCAAAATGTCATGGGTTCTTCTTCTTTGGTCTTTGCTATGCACCGGGTTTCACAACTAGCAGAGGTAATAATTAAGAAACTCTGATGCGAAGCTTTTTTAGCCTCTTTTAGCTCATTATTTTTCATTTATTTTTCATCAACCTTGTTTCCAGCAGCAGTGAAAAACACACTGCACTCTACCAGGTAAGCATATAATTCAGCATTTATTTTTTTAATTGGACAACACATCTCCAAATGTCTTATGTCTGCTGGTTAAGGCTACTGTTTGCCAACATGTTCACAATAACAACTTTATATGGTGATAATATATCAGTCAGTGTTGTGTTTACAGCTTGTTCTGCTTCAGTATCATCATGGCGGACATCAACACATTTTTGGCCCGTGTATTAAACTTCTCAGTTTCTCAGAATCCTCCATTTTGTGACTTTTTATCTTCCATAAAATAATATTAAAGCGTACCTTTAATCATACTGATCAGCAGCTTTAAAGCCAAATTCAAACTTTTGCTAAAAGCTTCAAAACTCAACAACCAATAATTCTGCATTTCGCTGGTTTTGGCACTGTACACACATTGTACACATAGACACCAGTTGATGAAGTGCTATATTTTTTTTCGTTTGAGTTGCCAATGAAGTGCAGATGTAAATCAGCTCTGAGCTAACTCTGGAACAGCTTGTGATTAACTCTTACAAAATAAAATACAGTTTGACCCAGTTAAAGAAGTTTTCCTGTGCAGCACTCAGAGACACTCTGGGTGCACTCTTGTATTCTTGAGAAGAACAAAGTGAGATTGCAACAGTTTTGTGGCTGAATGTAATCATGCCCAGTCAAAAAATGCTCAGAAACAGCCTCCCTTCTCTTTCCTCTGCCCCCAAATTGACTCTGACTCCGTCTGTCTTCCACCTCTCTAACCCTCTCCAGTCAGATTTCCATCTGGGCTTGACGTTTGGTACCTACTTCATGTACAGGGCCAGGTCGGTGGCCAGAATAGCCCTCTCGATCATCTTCAGAGTGGCCTTGTACTCGTCCAGGGAGAGGCCGCTCAGGATCTGGTTTCCCTGGAGAGAGGCAGAAACAGAGAGAAAGAATGAAGTCAGTGCGGGGACGGCTCTGCGTTTCACTGAATGATTTACACTTACAGAGACATGAAAGTTTGACACTGAGTGCATGGACACAGAGTGAGATAGCAACCCTCAAAGGAGCAGATACTATATAAATTCATAGCTGTTTCGACTCTGATCACCGAGGGGTTGCCATAACAACAGTAGACTGCAAAGGCACACACACACACACAAATAAATCAAACAACTGAATCCAGTCCACACGTCTTGAGTGTTTATTAGCATATGAGTTGACACATTATTCCGCGTCCTTTCAATTTCAAGTGCTTTTAAGAGTGTGTATTTGCATTAATGCTCATGAGTTTGCGCGTGTGTGTGTTTGTGCTTGCGTGAATATGTCTGAATGTGTCCAGCAGCAGTAGAGTTAAGTGGTGCTGTGGAGTCAGCGGAGTGTATTTAGAGTTTGTTTTGAGGCCATAAAGATCAGAGCGAGGCTGTACATCTCTGTGTTTTATTGGGCCGTCGCGGTGTTCTGTGGTAGGCGAGCAGCTGGAAAATGAGCAGGATAAATGAGACACATCCAGGATCCTGTAGTAAGCAGGCAGCAACATGTAAACGGACAGCATCACACCATTGTTTCAATGTACTGAAAGCACATCGGGTTGAACTGGTTTGAACTGTGACCCAGTTTGACGGTGACCTTTCAGAGCGCTGATTACAGTTTTATGATGATGTACTCATCACTGATAACACTGTTTATATAAAAGGCTCGTGCTGTAAATCCATTGTCATGAGGCTCTTTACAAGATTAAAGGTTCAGTTCATCCAATTACAAAAACATACTGAAATGCACACATTGTTGGCTGCTCTGTGAGCATGCGACAGTAAATCCATTTTCATTTATGTAATTAGTCACTAAGTTCTTAGTAATTGCTAGCTTTTCCAAGAAATAACTATTTCCAAGAAATATCTGAGCTAATAAGGACTAAAGAGTAAATCAGTTGCTAGGAAACATATGTGGGAGGTGATATATTAAATAACATGAAGCTTAATTGACAGCCCTTTGTAAACTGTTTTGCGTCAGTGAAGGAGCATTTGTGTATTTTAAAGTGGAAAATATCTAATTACACCAACCTAACCAAAGATTTTGGGTTATTTATTCTAATGAAAATGTTTTGTTTTTGTCAATGGAGAACTGCTGCTTCTGGTTAAACCAATAGAGCTTACTCATTCATAAAAAGGGATAGCTCTGTAGGGATGCTTTACTCATGTACGTAATAATGTACATGTATATGTAAATTAATAGTATTAGTCCATCAGTGGAAAAAACAAGTGCTTTTAGTGGGCGTACTGCACATTGACGTGAGCAGTTATCCATAGAGATTACATTACCATTTTTGCGGCTTCTGGCTGCAGTACTGTCATCAAGCTTAAAATATACAGCACTGGCCGCCACCATGTTGGATGTACTGCCTCTTCCGCCTCCCAGCTAAACTAAATGTCGGTGAACATGTGGATTATCGGCGGTGGGTCGAATGATGCCAAAACTGTTTTTTGTACCAGGCTGTAAACATGTTTATTTCTGCTGTGAAGTTGGACATTTTAACATGGGGACTTATGGAGACTGACTCACTTCTGGAGCCAGGCACAAGTGGCCACTCAAGGAATTACAGTTTTTGTCACTTCAGCATTGGCTTCATTTCCCAGCCACGGAGGTTGTTGCTTGAGTAGCATGCATGTATTTGGAAATTTTCTAATTATGCTAATCTAACCAAAGTTTTTGGGTTATGAAAAGACTGTTTTTGGGGTGTCGGTTGACTCAGTTGGTGGAGCGTCCGCCCCATGTACGAAGGCTCAGCAGTGGCCCAGGGTTCGGTCCGATCTGCGGCCCTTTGCTCTTCAGCTGTCTCTGTCAAAAATAAAGCTTGAAAAAGGCCAAAAAAATATCTTAAAAAAAAAAAAGACTGTTTTTGTCAATGGAGTCTGGTGGCGATGTAAATGCTGTTTTCTGGTTAAACCCAAAGGATCCAACTCTTTTACAAAAAGGTCTGTAGGGATTTTTTGCATATTTATATATTAATGTACATATACATGTATATGAGTCCATCAGTGGTAAAAACGAGCCCTTTTAAAGGACGTACTGTACACTGATGGTGCGCATTTGCCAATAAAGATTATGTTACAGCAAATTTTACGGATTGTGGTTGAAGTACTGTCGCTCAATACTTGACCAGCCTCAAAAACTGTTGTTGTCACACCACTGACACAAAAACCAACAGAGTCCAGGATGAAAAACACTTAGTAAGTAGCTAATAATAGCTGTAACTAAAAGTTACTGTGTATAAATCTTGAGAAATCTCAATGGAGGAACTGTGGTGCAACCAATTTTCAAAAATAAATAAAATTCAGTCATGTGTAACTCTCTACTCTCTCCACATTAACACAAATTGCTGCTTCCATTGAGAGCTGTGTTCAGCTCCTAGCAGGGAATGCTTAATTAGCTTTGTGAGCCACATTGTTGGTGGGTGGGAAGCCAGTGAGGGATGATGTCCATGTTTTTGCACTGGGAAGTCAAACTGGTTGGTGCATTGAGTCTGGATGAGTTGGAATGGAGAAGTCGCCAACTCATAAAGGGCGTAAGTGAAGATACACATAATACTTATTACATATCACGCAAAAAGTTATTGCTTTATGTGCACAGCGATTTTATTACATTATGGGCATGCTATTAAATTATCAGTTTTTATTATGTTTTTTATTACATCAAGAGCAGTTATTAAATTATCAGTTTGTACTGTGATTTTTGATGGAACAGACTGGAACATAAACGAGAGAATACAGACGTCTAATAGCTGCTGCTGTAGGATCAGATCAGATCAGACCTGCTGTATACTGTGCTAAACAACACAGATTTTGTAATCATTTCTGAGGCTGGCAGGGCGCCACGTAGGGACACCAGGAGAGGAGGGAGATGGAGCCTCTTGATTGCGCCTGCCAAGAGCTCAGCTGCTGCATACCGAATCAGCTGCAGCTGTGAAAGGGCAACTAATGTCATGTTTTGCATAACTGTGACGAAGATTAAAAAAAAAAAAAAAAAATCCGGGCGTGAATAGACAATCCGCCTAATGTTTTTTGTCCCCTCTGTCTTCCTGCACTCATATGCATGATGACAGTGATACGCTCACGTGGAACCGCAGCGCGGGCGGCTGATCATTTGAGACAGCAGCACGATGCGGGCACGCCATCTCTGACATCAGCCGAGTATAATAAGTATTTGTTGTTTGTGATCAAATTTGTCTTTTGTTTTTTGTTTTTTTCTCGCTGGAAACGGCTGCCTGTGGGTTTGATGAGGGTGTTTCAAGACCGTAAATGGAGCGAACGAGCAGAATGACGCACCAGAGGAAGCTAAAAGCTGTGCAGAGCTGCAGAGTTAGGTAATAATTCTCTGTGATTCTGGTACATTTCACATTAGAGAGTCGGACGGATTCAGTGGAGCTGCAATATTTCTACATTAAAAATAATCAAATCTGCATTTCCCCCTCATCTCCACGGAGCTGTTTTAGTGTCTTTCGGCTAATTGTTTTGGTTCAGTTCAACCGCTCTAGCTTGTTTTTTTGCTGTACACTCCCTGCTCAGCACTAACAGAGGTGGAAAGTGGAGCATTTAGCAGCTAGAGAGCCAGATATTTTTCTCAGGAATTGGTGGAGACCAAAACAGAGCTAAATATTGGACAAACAAGACTCTGAATAAGAACTGATGTTGCTCTGTGTGTGCTGATGCTGGATATACTAAGATGAAAAAGTAGAAAAATAGGCCTGTCAGTGTTGCTGTGGAGAAACTAAGTAATGGTGACACTGTGTATACACTGATATATCTTGCAATAAGCTGATATATCAGCCCGGCTAATTCGTCTGTCTCGCTCTAATAGATAAGGCTTTGATTCGCTTTAAGAGCAGCTCTGAGCAGATGCCGGTGTGCCTTCATGCTGATACAGGAAGCTGCCGTTTCCCACAGAGCTGCACAAACAACGACGGCGAAATCCAGCTGCGTTTTATGCCGCCACTATCGTCGAGCATCTTTTGAAACCTCCTGCTTGTTACACAAAGTGAGGAGCCATTTGTGACTATTTCATCTCCAATGGTAGTTTGTGTGTGTCGAGGGGATGGCGCGAAGAAAATAATGATGTGAGTGCACCTACGGGACTGTTGAGGATCATGAGGCAGTGGTCGAAGTGGTGGTGCTCCATGGTGGAGTGGCAGTAGAGCTGGGCCAGTGGGTGGTCGCTCCTGCACACACACACATACACACACACACACACACACACAAAGGAAGAAACACACAGAGAGGATATAATGTGCTCCCACACATACATTTACAATCATACATATACTTATGACTCATGCTCTCCTGCTGTACCTCTGTATGTAGGAGTTGTTGACTCCTCTGTGATCCAGGTCATGGCTGAGAGTTGCGATCATCAGAGCCAAGACCTCCACATCGCTCAGGTTGTTCTGTCAGGAGACGTACGAGTGGATGAAGCACAGGATGGAGAGTTAAATAACACACACAGACACACACACACACACACACATACACACACACACACACACAAAACTACATCCACGCAACAGCAGCTGGTTAACAGATGACAATCTGCTGCCACAATCAAACCAAACAAAAGCCTCACGGCCGTGCGCACGCACTGATGTAACTCTCCACACATTGTCGGCAGTGTGGGCGCTCAGCGCGCTGACTGGAGTGGACAGCAAGGCTGTTTCTGCATATGACACAACAGCTTTTACAGCTGAGCCGAACACAGGGGGCTCCAGCGCGGCTGATACTAACAGACTGCAGCTGCTCAGAGCTGCCAATGTTTTATGCAGAAATTAGTGTTTCTGTGTCACGGAAGCCACTCGCGTTCACTGTTTTCCAAACAGTTTCATTCGTGGTTGTGTGGGAGATGCTTTGAAACGTTTTAACCATCCATTACAGGTCATGTTTAATTCAGCCCATGTAAATTTCACATTAGTGCCAGACGTTTTCCAAAACACGCTGCAGAATTTTAGGTTGATTTCCTTCATTCTTTGGAGCCAGCTGATTCAATGAATTTTACTGCACTGTGAAACACAAGCAGAGACTGAGAGGACCCATCACATGGCTTCATTTGTTCTTATTTTTGTTCATTGTTATGACATTGCTGCACAGTAATGCAAAGATGTAAAGATGTGGTGCATTCAGGGAATCAGAGATCTGAGACTTCCAAAGCAAGAGAGTCCTCTTCACAACAGCCATGTTTTTCTCGTTTGTCTCCGGGGTTTGGCCATCCAACAAGATAGCATATTAATTCTATGCTTCAATACTAAACTATTAATGTCAGAGTGGACCTCAATGCTCACATAACCATGTTCTGTGATGCAGCCATCAAGTTTGAAGACTTGACCAACAGTGTTTTAACAACATGCAAAAATGTTAAAATGTAGCTTAGAGATTGAGATTCAGTGTATCAGTCGCTCAGAAACGTTTCCTTCTGCAGATTTGTTGTTTATATCAATAATTATCAGGTTAGCTAGCTACAGTCCTGAAAGGACAGATTTTACGTAACGTTAGCTATTACGGTAACGTTAGCTATTAATGGCAGTCCTCACAGACTTATTGATCCGAATGAGTCACATGATGAACAAGGTTTGATGTTGTAGTCTGTCTGTCAGAAATCTTTGATGAGCAGGTCTTACTCTTTTTCCTTCACATGTGAAACTCTTGATGACTCAGCACGGACATGATGATGATCTGATTCCCAGACCATCAGGTAGCATCGCATGGAGCTTGACAGGGTAATCATCCAATCATGACAATGCCATTCCCAGTCTGTGTTTGCATACCAGCTAACATTACACAGACAGTGAGTCTCGTGTCATCCATGTCTTATGTCAAGTAACAAATCTTTAACTTCCAAGTTCAAGTTGAGCTTCGAGTCATTTAATTTTCTGTCAAGTTGTCCACATCTTTGTTACCAAGTAGAAACTTTGACAAAACATGATAAATTGTTCACTGCAATGGATTTTTTATCATAAGCAAGTTCAATTCTTCAGTGTTGTTATACTTCTGGCTGTCCAGAAGAAGGGGTCAATGATATGCTTCAACGACGAGTTCTTGTATATAGATTAACCATACAAACGAAGTTTGTTGATCCTTAAATTAAGATACTAGTAAGACATACATTCACTGTGTGGAATTCAGTCAGTGACTCTCTGGATTTTTGTAAAAGACAATTTAATAAATCAGCTCTTCCTAGCCAGTGATCGGCTGCACTGACCTGTAAGCGTCCTGACTTGAGCAGGGCGAACATGCTCTGAGCCGTGTTAAAGGCGTGTCTCCAGTTGTGATAAGCCACATTCTTCCTGTAGTTCTTCTTCACACTCAGAATCCACTGACATAAACTCTGCAGAACAAAGAGAAAAAGATTTATTCAACCTTTACTGGAAGTAAACCATGTGAGCACAACATATACTGATAGAGCCTCGATATTAGATGACCATGCATGTGTTGCCTTCAGAGCCTGTAAACCATAAACTGTGTGATAACGTTCAAATAATGGCCAGCATGAACAAACAAAGTCTGGTTGTTAAAGATGTCAACAGGGGTTGAATTACCTGTACTCTAATAGCTCATATAATAATTTCATTATAATGTCCACAGCAGTAATTCCATCAGTCACTGTAACACTGTGCTGCTCTGACTTTTCCTTTTCTAACATAAATATTATTTTCCTTCATGAATTATTTCCAGTCACGTCCACTCTGTTCTTCTTGTACAGTCTTGTTTTAAGATGTTATAATATATATATATAATATGTTGTATGCATTTTAGATTATGCTAACATTGTGAAAATGATGTGCTGTGTTTAATCAACCTGGAGCCAGTTTTTCTTGAAATTGGTCCAGCATTGAGTTACAGCCAAGCAGCAACCTCCAAAGTTGTAAAGCCAATGCAGAAGTTCCTCAAACGGCCACTTGAGGCTGGCTCCATAAGTCTCCATAAGTTTCTATGTTAAAATGTCCAACTTCACAGCAGAAATAAACATGTTTACAGCCTGGTACAAAAAACAGTTTTGGTCTCTATAGCTAATTTCCCCGTTCATGACAACTGTACTGAGGGTGAATTTTTATACAACTCACCTGTTCAAATTATATTAAGTCTTAAAGTTATGCAGAATTAACAGCATGGCCGCTTTGATTGACAGGTGGGTGCCATTACCGGTGGCTGGTTTGAGCAACCAGGCTTCATTTGGCCTGTCTTAGGTCCACCGATAATTCATGTCTTTGTGATTTTTAGACTAGCTAGAAGGCGGAACCTGTGGGTGATGTCACGCTGTTCATTCTTTATACTTTCAGCGGCGAGAATGCTGCAGCCATGAAACAGGCTACGATGTAATCCTTCGAAGCAATTGCGCACATGTCAATGTATGACCACTGAAAGTGCTTGTTTTTGCCATGGACAGGTTCAGCTTCGTAAGTCAACATGAAGGAGACAAACCATCTGTCTCCTTCATGTTAAAGAGTAAGTTTTCAAGCAGAAACAGCTGCTATATAAAATCCAGCAGACTCCATTGACAAAAACATCTTACTTTGCAGAACACGGCAGTTGCTGCGGATCTATAAAACACTAAAGTCAGCTATTTCAGCACTTAGTTGCTCAGTTAGTACACCATATTACTTTAATTTAACCTGATCTTGTTTTTAATTGTTAAGAATCATTATTTTTCACTGCAAGACACGCAGCATATGGAGCAAAATAAAAACAAATGTGATGAGCAATCTGTCAGGATGTTTCCTGCCAGCTCTGTGCTTTGTTAGTCTTTGTTACGCTACATGTTGATCACGAACACGCAGTGATTAAAACTCAAATTATGTTTCATTTTCTCTACAGGGATCATTAGACTTTGATCTCAGATCATAATAAATGAATCCACAGCATGAAATATGTGAGACCAGTAATTCAATAATCACATGTTGTACAGTTTAAACCCCAGGCTGCGATGCTCCGGGGTGGTCAGTGGTGTGTCAGCTCCCGGTGTGAGCGTCAAACTGACAGCCCCCGCGCTGCTGGAGGGCCCTAATCACATCCAATCAAAGGCTCTCTTTATGAGGCCTCTCTCCGCAGGCACTCCGGAGGTCAGCCACCAACATACAAGGACCTCTTCACGTGGAGAGACCGCGCCGAGGACGAGAGCCAAAATCCGCCAGCGACCGGGGCGGTGCTGGCGCCGTGGGAGAGCAAGCGGGGTCTGACAGACGGCGGTAATGGAGGCAGAGTGTGTGAGTAAGTTTTGGAGGGGAAGTGTTTTAAGGTGTGTGATGGTGCTGTGTGTGAGTGTGTGTGTGTGTGTGTGTGTGTGTGGTCTGAGTTAAGGATGCAGGCAAATACACAAATATTAACTCACTTGTAAATGTATTCACTCATCCTCCAACACACACACACACACACACACACGTTCTGATGATCTAATGCTGCTGACAATGAGAAGCAGATTGTTTTCTGCAGTTAATAAAACAGGAAGCTGCTCTTGTCTTTTTCCATGACATCTCCTGAGAACAACAACAACAACAACTAAAGTCATGTGAGGGTAATACTGTTGTCTGTTCCTCGAAGCTTTGTGGTTTCTGTGTTGCCACGATACCCTTCATCATCATGAAGCCTTGTATATTTTGTTGTAATGTGATGCAGGCTTTGTCTCCAAAACTATAAACACTATGAGTACGTGTCTTTGGAAATATTATCCGTCCTCGTAACATTTTCATATAATTGAACGAACGTTCGCTTCATTTGATTTATGATTTGGCCTGCAGCTTTTATTTTTCTTTCTGTAAACAGAAGTGAGTCCAGGGGAAAGAAGAGTGGTGAAGCCAGCCATCTTTGGGCCTAACTCAGGTTTTTCCGATATCACAAAGCAAAGTTAAAGTCAGTGTAAAGTAAGAATAAATGTGTATTTTGAGTTTGTTAGAAGAAAGTGTTATTAACCACCCAGCCAAATTTGAATGATTAAAAATATCAACAAGTTTATGAAATTAGGTGTCAAAATCAGGTAAAAATGAATTCTCAGCTCCAGGACTGTGGGGGCGTGTCCACTGAATGTGCTGAAGCCATGCCCACTCGTGGGAGCAGTCAAGCAGCCATTTTGAAACGACTGAAACGTGTCAGATGAGTTCAGAAAATGACATGACTAACTTTGAAACACTCTGAGCGAGATGAATTCATCTCTATCTCTCTGCTAGGGGTGCAGGGGTATGCTCAGGGTGGCCTCAGCGTGTCATCGAGCCACCCTTTAAGGACCGCCCACAAAATCCTGGACTGAAAACTGGTGAAAAACTGTTTGAACCTCTAACTCCACATTTCAGTAATATATCGTTCAAAGTATTTTCACATGTTTTCAGCAACTATTTTCCAACATAGTTAATGTATTTTTGAAAGAAATCTAAGAATTGCCTTTACACAGACTAACTTCAGAGGATCAGCTCAAAACCTGCCTGACTACTAACCAATCAGATCACTGGAGTCATCATTAATACAGGATCCTGACCACAGAACGTACAGTTAGTCTACAGAAAGAGCGCTTAACAGTGTTGGAGCTGCTGCTTTAAAGTCAAGATCACCTTAGTTTTCAGCTATGCATCAGTAAGCCCTGGTCATTAGACCTAAGTGACTTTGTGTTATAGATTCGATTCAGTTTTATTTATACAGCACAAAATCATAACAGAAGTTATCTCATGATGACTTCCTTATAGAGCAGCTCTAGCCTGTACGCCTCATAATATTATTTACAGAGACCCAACAGTTCCCACCATGAGCAAGCACTTGGCGACAGCAGCAAGGAAAAACTTCCATTAAGAGGCAGAAAACTCAAGCAGAACCTAGCTCATTGGTTGGCCACCAGATCAGAGATGTATGCTGGTACCCTGCAGGACTCTATCTGTGAGATCAAGAACCTTCAAATGAATCCCAAACTTGCCAATGTAAAGCAGATAAAATATCATGTGAGTTGTTCTTCTGGACCTGGCAGCAGTGTTCTGGACCAGTTGTAGACAGTCCAGAGACGACTTGCAATTGAAAAGTTGAGGTTTTGATACAGCAGCTCTCTCAAAATTGTTGGGGATTTTATGTATTGTTCGAAGTATAGACTGATCAAAAATAACACCAAGATTTCTAAGACTAGAATTAACTGGAAAAGGGACCCCAACCACTGAGCAACCTCTGAAGCCCTAAAGGTGGAAGCAATGATAAGGACCTCAGTTTTCTCTGTTTAACATCTTTGAGGTTGACATTTGTCTTGAGGGTGGTTCATCCTCTGGGGAGTATGACTGTGCTCAGTAAATTGCATGGCATCATCTACCCGTTTGGTCTTTAGTATTCTTGGTGCGTAGAGTAAAAGGTCATGTAGGGACACAAAAACAAAAGATTTACTCTCTGGAGACCAAGAATATCTACAGCAAATGTCAGGAAGATCTGTTGACCATAGTGTCAGATGAACAGAGACAACATAAAGATGCATTTTAATAGAAGATGCTATAATATCATCTATGTTAATATTAATAATATAAGTATAATGTAACCTTACAACACATTGGTTCTTACCGTGTACTTCATCTGGAAGTTCTGGACCAGGTTGAGGTCGACAAACATGCGAATAGTAGCCAGCGTGGTCTGAGTGTCTGACAAGTCAAAGTCACTGAAGCTGAAGTCCAGAAGACGCAATGACTGGGCTGACGGCACTGTGGCTACCTGCAAACACACACATACACACACACATTGTCTGCATTATTTAGTTGGACTCATCACACAGTAATCATTTTCCAGATTCTGCTGCAGTCGCAGCAGCTGTGCTTTAAATACACAACTATGACGTGTCACACACACTGTACGTATGCAGCGGCCTCTCGAGTAGATTGTACCCGAAAATGAAGCCTGTGTCCTAGATACCAAGTGACACATCTTCTCTCTTGCACCCAGGGGAGGCCACTTAATCAGGTTATGCTGTTAGTTCAGCAACTTCGCCACAAGGACATTTCGAGACAGCCATGTGGTGTCATTGTTCAGGCTGTACAGGCAGTCAGGGAGAAAGCTGGACTGCACTGATTGGTTCATGTTTGTAAAGCTGGTTAAACACTCAGTGAGTTAATTAACACAAATCTGGCTGCAGGGAGGTCCTTTATTATTTTATGTTTGTGTACAAAGATAGAAGACCAATTACATGAAGCTGTCTCTGTGGTCTGCCTCTGATTTAATTAAAGTAAATCTTCAGAGAGGACCACAGAGTCATTACAGGACGACTGAAAGGTGAGAGACCATGAAAGCCAATGTCAAGAAGTGATAATAAACGTGATGCAATTTACCTGATGTTTGCCATCCATCTTTATCATATCTTCATTGTCTGATTCAAACCACTTTTGATGATTTTGACTTTTTGGAATTTGTGTATTCTCTCAGCATTTAGAATCTTACTGACCAATCAAAAGATGCTTGTTACACCATGTATCTTGGAGAGCTTTGGATAAATAAGGTTTGAGTTTTGATTCAAGGATAGACGATGAGCTCTGTGATCTCTGAACCGAATCAGACTGATGGAGCACGTCAGTGTCAGTTAACCTGGATTCTGCTGATTTCAATCTAAAATAGTAAAATAGTTTTGATGAGGCCAGTGTGCTCTGTGGAAACATGTAGGACAGCCGTGATATTGATAATTTACCAACTGAGGTGGATGTAAACCGGAGAGTCAAGAACCACCCACACATCATTTACAACCTAACGCACTAAAATGTTAAACAGGTCACTGATGATTGTGTAAACAGAGATTTTCATTTCTAAATGTATCTCATTATAGAGTTTCAGGTTCTAATCATCCTGAAATAAAAGCACAGTTTTACCATACGGTTATCAGAACCAAAACGATAACCACGATAACGATATTATCGCGATATCTATAAAAGGTTTTTAAATAGTATTGTGAGTAAGGTGAAGACTTCTAGGTATAAATTCTACGTTAATAAGTGAATTTTGTATTTAACATGAAACAGGTTACATATATATTCATATATATTATTATATTATAAAAAATGTAAAAAAAAACAAACAAAAAAAGGTCTAAATGAACAGTATATCACTTTTAGATTTAATAAATTCCACTGGGTGTGACCTGCTTTGCAGAGCACAATCAAGAATTAAAACAGGTTGTTAAGTTGCTCTTAAATGTATAAAAAGTAAAATAATCTTTTTCACTATAAAAACCCAGAGAACAAATGAAACTCAAGTGAAAGACAGCTGTTTGCTGCTGAGAGGTCGGAGCTGTGGAAGAGACCCTGTAGAGATGACTGTCGGACAGTTAGACGATAAATAAAATCTCAAATAATGACTTCATTATAAATAATCTTGTTCATCTGTTTTTTTACATTACAAACTCTGCACTGTGACCATTCACCAGCCGTGCATTATGTTAAAATAACTGCACAGTGAAGTGTTTGTGAGCTGTGAAGCACTTTTTGTTTTGCATTGAAAGCTAAACAAAGGAACACCTCCAACAAGTGTCTGTAAACCAGAGAGCAGAAACAACACTGTGAAACTCTGCGTACATCAGTGAAATATGAATGTGTAATGTAATACAAAAATCTAGTGTGTTACTTTATCTGCACTCTGCCAGTCCAACACAGACTGTCTGTATGATTTTATACAGCAGCAATAAATAGTCGTCTGAAATTTTGTTTTTCAGATGACACAAGATGTTATGTTTTGGGATAATAACTTTTCTAAAATGTTTTCTGCAACATTTTTCCTGAAATTTAGCTTTCTTTCTTTTTATTATTATTTTTTATTACTTTTATTGATATGTCAACTTTTCTAAAATACATTTTATGAAATGTTGAGTTTTCTAAAATGTTTTCATCTTAAATTGTATTTTTAAGTCTGACATGTTTTCTGTTTTATAAATCTAATTTCTGAAATGTCAGCTTTGACACTCAATGTGTTTTCTGAAATGCTGCACCAGCTCGCCCTGTAAGAAATGTCCTAAAATCACATCTACCCCTCTCAAACTTGTAAATTTTAGCTCCTTGGATGCACAATGACAATGTCTCCTTCACATCATATTCATATCATATCATAAATGAACACTTCTACTTAAACATACAACATCATAAATATGACTTGGTCAGCCAAAGTCCATTCAACGTTAATTAAATGTTACTTAAATACATTTCATGCTTTGATGGAATGATTTCCACCATAAATGTGTGCGTGTGTGTGCAGAAAGCAGCTGATAGAGTTCCTGTACCAGGGTTTTCTTGCTGATTCAGTGTGTAGACGTGAAGCAGTCATGTAACACGACTCCAAACTCTACTTCCTCTGACCCTGAAGGACAACATCTGTGTGTGTGTGTGTGTGTGTGTGTGTGTTTCTGTGTGTGTTCATAGCTGTGTATTATATAATCCATGCATCAGTGAGAACTATTGCTCATGTTGGCGTGTGTATGTGTGCGTGTGTGTGTGTACTGTTAAATGAATAAATTTTAATTTACCGCGGTTACCTGGAGTTCCCGCGATTCTTCCTCTGCGGCAGAGGCGTGATACGACAAGACCTGCAACACACACACACACACACACATGCACACACACACACAAAAAGATGAGGTATGCAGACTTTGGGTCATATCAGGTTTTCTGGAGAAAACACAAACACATGCAGGAGCGACAAAACTGCTCTCTGACATAAATCTTGAATTCTTTTTGCTTTGTGATTTGATTTCACATTTATGGAATATCTTGAAATTTGCACAGTACTGTATGTTTTTGAGTTTAAAGGGTGACATGCAGAGTGTGCACAGGAGGTATGATTAGACATTTTTACAGCACATATTTTGATCTGTCAAACATAAGAACATTTTGCAATTGTCGGTGGACCGGAGCCATCGTTAATGTTATTATTATCATCAGCTGAGCTTCTCCTGCTATCACGAGTCACAATGTCTGCTGGATCTGACTCATTTGGCCATGAAGCAGGCTGTCAGAAGAACGTGAGACGAACAGGCGTTTGACAGGGAGGAGGAGAAAAAGTGGAGCTGCTCATCAGCCAGACATGTCAGTCAAATCCAAAATATGAAGAAGACATCGTGCTCACTGTCAATGCAGCCAGAGAGCTTTGTGTCTTTCGTGGACACACGGCAGAGAAATGAAACACAAATGGAACTAGCCCTTATTTCAGCATTTGTCCAACACTTGTCCATGATATACAGTATTATTTATTATATTCATACTGTGCACTCCCATATATGTGGTCCAACATCATCAGATGAAGCTGTTTTTGTGACTGAAGACTCCCCACAGTGACGATGATCTCTGTTTTTCAACTTTTCATTTTCTCCCTTCAAAGCTACATTTGATGTCTGCTGCCTGGTAACAGGATCATTTGTACATTACCTCTACGGGGAGTCTTCAATCACTCACCATGGTTACCTAGAGAGCTACCACGGAAGCTATCACTTCCTGTCCCCCTTTTTTCCCCCTATTAATCCACCTCTCTACTTTTTGGGCAGAAGACAGGTACAGCAGTCCAGACCAGTTGGAGTGAGGCCTGGTTAAACTGGGTAAAGTGGACGCTGCTGGGTGCCAGAGGAGGCGGGCGTCAGCTGCAGACGAGAGGAGACGTCACCTCTGACACCCTGAAGGTGACAGCTCCACCAAAGCAGAGTGTGTACGGTGTGTATGCATGCACGCATGCGACTGAGAGCAGCAGAGACTGGACCGGAGTCGTAGTAGTAGTCGATTGTGAACATGTGTGGGCTCGACGATAATGAATTTGTGCTTTTCCGGCTGTCGCGCACAGAGGCTGAAGGAAGGGAAGTGTCAGGAAGCAGCTTGAAAAATCCTCCTGCCTCCCCTCATCACTGTCACTCACACACCCACATATAGCTCTATCACACACACACTGTACTTGTACACTTTTATACTTGTGAGGAGCCTCATTACTCCTCTCCGCCGTAACACAATGCCTTGCACCGAATTTCAACCATCACAAACTAAACGGCTAATTCCAGATCTAACCCTGAAACTGATCATAAACTCTGATACAGCTGTTTGTTACATATCATTAGAGCTTTATTACATATTTATTGTTCATCATTTCTACATGAAGACATCCGTCCATTATCTGTAAGCACTTATCCTCATCAGGGTCATGGTGGAGTTGGAGCCTATCCCAGCTGACACTGGGCAAGAGGCTGGGTACACACCTTGATGCAATGTCAATTAGTGCATGTCTTTGGACTGTGGGAGGAAGCCGGAGTACGCGGAGAGAACCCACGCAGACACATGAAACCAGACACCTAAACTAACTCTGAGGAACAGAAATAATCAAATCAAAAGGTCTTTGGTGTCAGCTGAAGAAAATGCGTGTGGTTACTGAGAGCGGAACATTATCACTTCATAACATGTCAAACATGGAGCAGCAGGCGGTGTATGGAGAAAAGATGAAGTGTTTAGAAGCTAGTGAAACAAAGAAAGGGAAGGAAGTACTTCATTTTATTATGTTGTATCTTTTTAGAATTGTCTGATTGTTAGGCTACTAAAATAAGCATGAGTCTGTAATCTGGCTCTAAATGTTGGAGAAGAGTTTGTTGAATGTTGTGTTTGGGGCCATAGTAGCTCAGTCTGTAAGGACTTGTCTTGGGAACCGGAGGGTTGCCAGTTCAAGTCCAGTATGGACCAAAGTATGGAAGGTGAACTGGTAACCGGATAGGTGGCAGTTGGTGCCCTTGAGCAAGGCACCGAACCCCGACCCCCCCCCCCCAACTGCTCTCAGGGCACCACTCTGTGTGGCTGCCCATCGCTCCACCATCTCTCTCCACATTTGCATGTCTATGAGCCCTTTATGTGTGTGTTGTTGTATTTCAGGTAAAAATGCATGTAAAAAATTTGAGTGAAAAAAAGAATTTCCCCTCAAGGGATCAATAAAGTTTCTATTCTATTCTTTTCTTCTATTTGAACCTCGACTCGTCATGACATTCATTAGATCAGAAAACAGAGCGTCCTCTCCCAAAAATAAGATCAAATATGCTTATAAAACATGAGTCTCTAATAATGGTTCTCCTTTCAGTTCAGGCTAGTTTGAGAATTTAGTATTCCACTGACGTCCCACCTGTTTCAATAAGCAATCCAATCCAATCCAATCCACTTTATTTATATAGCTTGCTTTTAGCAAACACAAGGTTTCCAAAGTGCTGCACAAGATAAAACACAATAAATAGATAACACAATAGAAGCACAATAAAAAGATGAAGTAGACAATAGAAAGATAAAAACAATAAAATAAAGTAAAATAAAATAAAATAGAATAAATAAAATGCACTGCCCGCACAAGATAAATAATATGCATGTATACACATAAAATCAACATACATGGTGTCAAAAGCCAAAGAAAAGAGAAGAGGTGGCAAGGAGGAAGCAATATGTGACCATGCAATAAAATCCACCCCTCAGGTCCAAAACATTATTTGAATCTATATAACCTCTGTACCCAGGTCAGCATGTGTCACAATGAAATCAAAGTTTCAAGATGAATTTTAAGTAAGTGTGTGTGTGCATATGTGTGTGTGTGCATGAGGCTGACCTCCAGAGTGACCTCTTGCTTGGCCATGGCTCTCTCCACCGTCTCGTACATCTGTGTGTTCTGGATGCCGAGGCCGCAGAAGATGGCAAACGCCTCCAGGAACTGCTCGTCGTTCCTGTTGAAGGCCTTCACGCTGCCCGACGCTTCATCCATCTTGTTCACCAACTGACACACACCTACACAGACACACACACACACACACACATACACATACACAGACACATTATGTTGGTGTGGTTTATGGCGGGCTGCTAAAGAGGTTAGCGTAGCTGCTGCTATCATGAGCTATATCAGGACAGAAGGAGATGATGTTTTCTCTCTTCTCCCGTGACAGACGGTGACAGACAGATGGTCCATTTAATCACCTGCCAAGTCTTTTTCCAAAGTGCCTGCCCTTTTCCAAAGATGAAAGAGAGATGGAGAGCTCCGCCTCAACTCTCTGTGATTTACAGAGTTTCCTGATGGACAGTGAAGTAAACTGCTGCCAACTGTAGATGCTGTTAGATAATGTTAGCTCAGTTTGTTAGCACTCCGGGGGAGTGTTAGTGTTTGTACCACAGGCGTTTTTTGGACTACTGGGAAGAAGAAGTTTTTAAAGCCAGGGGAGCGACGCAGGTGTCGTGCCAGAACCGGAGCCAGGTGAGTGGGCAACGTAACCAACTATGAACAAAGCTAGTGGCAAAGAGACCATAGAGGATGGAGGAAGCTAAGACAAGAAAACTACAGAGTGAGAGAGCAAGAAGTTACCGGACAAGAGTAAATCTGGGCCTGACTTTTAGTGGTTGGTGAGAGCTTGGTGAAAGAAAAGGCTGAAAGACAGACGCCGAGCTGGGCTGACTGCTGTTGGACTAGCAAGTAATATTAGCTGGCTGCTATGTCTTGTGTTGCTGCTGTCTTGATAAATCACAGAAATCTCTGTGTTGAACTAAATTAACTGGTACAGATTCTGTGTGAGTGACTGGTTCCATTATCCTAAGATGAGATACAATTACCAGTTTTTGTCACAACCTGAAGACAAGCCGGTGCTGTATATGGACACGGGACAGAATATTGCATCTCTAATGTGAATAATGTATTCATGAGGCAAAAAAAATTAGCTTAACATTTCATTGTAATAAATCGAGCTGTTTTGATCTGGCTCGTGACCGGGACTCTTAAAAGCTGAAGGAGAGGCCGTGAGGACCTGTTTTGTTTGATCACCGAAGAACGTCCACGGTCATTAGTCATGTTCATAGCCAACTAATGGAGCTCCTGTCAGCTAATTATGCTGATGATAATCACCGCGATGGATGGAGTGGCAGGACTATTCATGGATGTATCATAAAAGTGGTAATGCTGTGCTGCCTTAATGTGTTCTCAGGCTTAAGACTGAAGATTGTTCAATCATTGAAAAGTAACTGGAAAGCCACAGAGACACTTTAAAGACTGGAGCAATCAGTCCTGGGATTGATGTTCACATTAATTCACACACTCAACAGTAATAAAAGTACACTTTAAAAGAGCATTTCACCACTAATTATACAGGCAACATATTTAATAAATCTGTGCCTCTTTAAAACCCGTATTGATCCATGCCAACAGACCTCACTGCAGCTACTGTCATGAACAGATGAAAAAGAGGTGGTTTAAGGACAGGTTTAGTGCTTCAAAGGGTGCTCTCCCAGAGAGAGAGCGAGGAAGAGATCCTACCTATGACTTTGTCCTTCTTGCCATTCCTGATGGGACTGCAGAGCAAACTCTTAATATGGTTGCTGGTGTGATCTGGATTCTCACTCTGTCAGAGGAGAGGAGGGATAATGACTCAGTTTTGGGCGAAAGAAGAACAAAGTGAAGAAACCAGATCAAAGAAAAGATGTACTGACCGTCCAGGGGAAGCGTTGGTCCTTGGTGACGTCTGCGATGTTGAGAGACTGCATGGTGTTTTTTACATACTGTGCGTACATGTAGTTAATCTGACTGACATCACAGTCCCTGAGGAGACAACAACACACACATCTTAACCATGGTTACATAACAAATGTATGTGTTTTTTCACTCTATACATACCCTACACATACATATTCACTTAAATCAAACTTTTACACTGTGTGTCACCTCAGTAAATATTAGGCTCTCCAAGTACCACAGATGAAAATATAAAATATAAAAATATTAGTGTAGGCCAAACATATTCAGTTACACATAGTTTATGCAGGAGGCAGGTTTATTCCCAATAAGAAGATTATTTATTCTTTACTGTTGTTGAATCCTGAACGGATCCGGTTCAACCAGAGCTAGTTTGGTGGAAAAGTGGTACTAATCTACACTTCTCTCATTTGAAGCCACACTTGCAGTGTTTTTGAACCATTTGTTTTGCCTCCGCTTACTATCACTTTTTAGTTCTTAACTAATAATGGATGTATGTCAAGCAGTAAACTCTGTGGCAGTGAAATGAAGCCAAAAACTGCAGTTCCTTAAACGACCACTTGAGGCTGGCTCCAGAAGTGAGTCTGTCTCCATAAGTCCCCATGTTAAAATGTCCAACTTCACAGCAGAAATAAACATGTTTACAGCCTGGTACAAAAAACAGTTTTGGTCTCTATAGCTAATTTCCCCATTCATGACAACTGTACTGAGGGTGAATTTTTATACAAGTCACCTGTTCAAATTATATTAAGGCTTAAAGTCATGCAGAATTAACAGCATGGCTGCTTTGATTGACAGGTAGGTGCCATTACAGATTACTTTTTTGAGCACCCAGGCTTCATTTAGCCCGCCTCAGATCTTCTTTCCCAGAGCCATGACACTGAGCTCCACAACCGCTCTTCAGCGGTGACGTCACATCTATGACGTCCATGTGTTATACAGTCTATGGTTTAAGCCTGCTTTAATTCAGTTTCTGGACCCTAGAGGGCAGGACGACAAATACAATACTGTAACCCTGACTATTATCAACATGTTACGTAAGCAAACAGCTATCTATTTACACAAAGAGCAACATTAGCATCTAATAACAGTCATGGTTATGTCACCTGATAAATTTAAATTCAGTACTGACGCTCTTAAAACTCTGTTTTTGTCTCTTTTGCTGCTAAAATCATCTGTGGAGCTGAAAGTTGGGTGATAGCTCTCTGTGGATTTGTCACTGCAAGCCACACTTTTGACACCGCTTGCAGTCATTTCATCCATCGGTTATATAACTTGTGATTTGCCACTTTAAGTGACTTTCAAAGAGACACTTTGAAGATTGATTTGGACTATTTCTTCACCCAGCTGCTCCTTGGATTCAATCTAGCAACCATTACAACCCTAAACCAGCTTCCATTAGCTCCAGGCTAACAACACTGACTAATAAAACATCTGCTGGTTAATGAGAGAACTGCAGTCGAGGAGCTGCACCTGAGTCCACCCTGCACCCCTGGCTCAGGTCGGAAAGTTGAAGCCGTCAGTCACGTCTGTCAGCGCTTAATAAGCCTGTTTGTTATCTTTAGCCGCTCCAAGTCTGACCACAGAGTCAGCTATAATACTGCATGATAAATGATGGAAAATGGATATATAAACATAACATGAGGTTAAGGCAAAAGCCAGTGGATTTTGGCTGTAGTGCTGCGGCGGGATGTTATGTATGTGTGTGTGCATGTGTGAGAAAGAGGAAGGGAATATAAGAGAGTGTGTTAGTGGATGTTAGACAGAACGACAAATAGAAAAAGTGTTTTGCTGGGTGTATGTTTCGGGGAAGAAAGAAAGAGACACAGGAAAAGCAGTGCTGTAACTGTCACAGTTCAAGCAGGGAACACAAGAGAAGGATCCAAATGCAGACTCAGAGGATGAACTGGTTCAGGTCAACAGTTTAGTAGCAAAAGTGAATGGTCAAAGGCTAAAGGACTGTCAAGGCAGTCCAAACAAGCAAGCAAATCCATAAAGGCAATATGCAAAGTCATGAGAGCTGAACTTCATCAAGAAACCAAAATAGCAACATGAAAAAACTGGAAACAAAACATCCATCCATCCATCCATCCATAACCGCTTATCCTTATCATGGTTGTGGGTAACTGGAGTCAAACCAAGCTGACATTGGGCAAGAGGCAGGGTACACCGTGGACAAGTTGCCAATTCATCATTAAACAAGAAACCCAAAACCACGACAGTAAAAAAGTACCTTTACTAGAGTACAGCATCTGTGTACAATTTTTAAGTACTAATACTCATTGATACCTCTACTCCACCACTGTATTTCATTATGTCGCTACTAACATTTATTTTACTTGTGGTATAGTATTTTTAGACTATGGTAATTCTAGTTTTACATAAGTAAAAGAGTTGAATACATCACTGTAGATAAGTATATAAGTGAGTGCGTGTGTATGTTTTGCTTGGTTTCATGGATAGGATTTTATCCATGAACAGTTTCATTTTCGATGACTTTAGAGCTTCAGGGTAATTATTACAATGTGTTCTGTACAGATTGGCCTCAACTCACACACATTTCAGATAGACAGGCTGCACAGTACGTGTATTTGCTCGAGTTTAATTACCCAAACACACTAAGATCCATATTTCCTTTCCCTCTCTCTGCGACTGACTTAAATGAGGCCACAGTTTAGCTACCGGCATCACTGAAAAACCATGACAGCACTACGTTGGCTTTTAATTCAGGACCACAATCAAACTCCAGATTCAGAAAAAGTCAATTGCCCCACTTTGTCAACCTGAAACACTCCGCCTGTCCGCTCCTGCGAAGCGGATCAACATCGGTTCAGCTCGACTGAACTTCCTGGCGCAACAGACGTCTTGTCGTTGGGAAGCCGCAGCCCGAGGTTAATGTCACTATAAAAAGCCTCCTGCAGTTCCAGCCGGTCAAAGCTAACATCCTGCAGGGCCCCTCCCGTGCTGGAGCTGCCCAGTTTTTGCCATATCGCAGCTCTCCCAGAGGAAATCCAGCACATACACACAGCGGTATCTAAAGGCAGTTATTAGATATAAACAAGGCAGAAACAGCCATGAGAGCAGGCTGTAAAAAAAAATAGACGTTCTGGAGGACGAGACAAGATAAGACATCTGGTTTGTGTCATCCCTGACAGTGTTGGGATTTTCACAACTGCCTATTTTCCTTTTCTTTTGCCTGGTCACTTACATACTGAGCTCTGTTTGCACACTCAGATATAATAGCTTTAATCTGGAGAATATCCTCTCACTGGGTTTAAATGCAGTTGATCTGTTCAGACCCTGGAAAATGTGTTAAATCTTTTCAAAACATGAAGCACATAAGATCTGACTGGTTGATCTGTTTTACCAATAAAAAGAGGGTCACAAACGGTTTTCTTTCATGTTGAATAGATTTTATGTCTCTGGGCTTTATCTCTTCCAGAGTGTGAAAACAGAGTCAATAGAAGCTGATAGAAAGATTGTTTGTAGCCATTTGTCGACAAATCCAATGAAAAGCTCAAAACCAACATTGTGTTAATTTGTCTCTTCATACTTTCTGACTTCCATACTCTGTCACTCAGCTCCAAGTCCACTGGTGAAGACACAAGTTTTAAAAAAAAGTATCATAAATATATTGTTTCATTTTTAAAAGGGTTCAGTAACTTTCAGCCCAACTGTTTTTTAGCAAACGATACTCAAACTGGAACAAACAGTGCATTTGTTGGGGACTATCTTCAGCTGTTAAAATGTAGTAATGCAGTAATGTAGTAATGTAATGTAGTTTACCTACATCTCCCAGTAGCTTTCTGTTTTGCTGCAAAATTCTGTGTAAAACTGAGCTAACTGACAGCTAGCGTTACTGCAAACCAAGGGTTGAACACAGAACTTTAATGCCTTGAAGAAACCTTCCTGGAAATGCACAAAAAGTCAATTTAAAATGACTCAGAGCCAAGGCTGGACAACCAACCAGGCAAGGTGAACTGTTCTGGGGCTCCAGAACCTTAAGGGTTGCCAAAAGCCCCAGGTTCACTTTGACAAATGTTTGTGGTAATACGATCAATTGTAAATTTGCTTGGGAATATGGGAATATATGTCACAGAAACCCAATATCAGTTGATATAATAAAGGCCTCAAGTTAGATAAGTGACTTCCTGCCTTTGAGGACATCTTATTGAGGATGCCCTGTGTCTGGTTTTAAGTCACTTACATGGTCCACATTCCATATTACTTTGTGTTCAATGAAATTACAACACAGTAAACCCGGAGGCAGGTACAGTAATACTCTATGTACACAACTCACGAAAAGAGTAACCTGAGGGTACAAAGGGGCCAGAGCTATCAACTTCATTTCATGGTCATGTTCTGAACCATCTTTGTGGTAGCTGAGCAAACTCCATCTGCTGTTGAAGACAGAAATCAAAGTCTCATTATTTCAAATTGTATTTACAGTTTGTCATTTATTTATTTTATCCTCGCGTGCTCCTTTAAGTATCCTTACTCATACAAATGGACGCTCACAATCTGACACATGAAAACTACAATTTGACCAAAGTTGGTTTTCTGAAAGCCAATATTAAAACACCTTAACTGAAGTAGCAAGCTCAAATTTTGTCCCAGTATTTGACATGAAATTTACTATTTCTGTAAAATATTATTTTTAGGAAATATTTTGTGTATCCTCCAGATTTTGATTCTTTTCAGAATAGAGAAGCTTATTCACTACTGGAAACCTACAAAGTACTTGTAGCTGAAGCTGTAGCTGCATACTCGATCTACTCTTGTTATTCAAATTTAGGTTGAGGGGTACTTCCATACCATATAATCATGTAATCCATCAATATGTAGCCTGTGTGTTGTTTCAGGTGGACCATAGTGATAGATAAAACCTAATAGAACACCAATAAAGCCCACCCATAATTGCTAAATTGGCACAAACGCATCTACAGTATACAGCAAACACAACTGTACACACATGCACACACACAGGCCAATTCTGTTGCTTAGGCTGAGATTAAGATTGAATTTTAGACGCTGCGTAGCAACTGGGGGAGGCCAGGCCACCCTGGAGACGAATAGGGGTGGGAGGGCTGGGGAGGAGGGAGGGTTCTCTATCTCATTGCGTCTTAAATCAGATTAGAGCTTATTCACTCCTTCTGGCTGGAGCACTAGTTGATGTCAGGAAGCTCTGCAGCTCTAGCCTCCTCCAATCCTTTCCTTCTCATCCTGAACGTGTACTCATCCGGACTGCACATCCCTAAATCATTTGGTTGTCCGCCTGGTCACTCATCTTCACTTCTCTTCTATCTTTTTCTATTTTTTTATGTTGATGATGATATCATTTATATGTTATATCATCATCATTGCAAATGCAGTTTGCTGAACAAAGCCAATTGTGTTTGTGTAAAACTAATTTGCATTAAGCAGGAAAGTTAAGTTTCCATCTAAACTGTTTATACCTGTATCGAATGGCCGTACTTGAATGCACGACAAAAAGCCTGTCTTCACAGTGAGTGGTGAGACGTGATCAGTTGTACAATTGGGTATAATGATGCTCATGCTGGCAGAAATGGTTAAATGAGGAATATAAAAAAGAGCCTGAGAGAGAACAAACCCTGCCTTCTGTCTCACCTCCTCACATCTCGCCTGCCTAAAGTGAGAATGATTGTCAGATTGTCTGTTACAGAAAGTTACAATTCACCTCACGTCTCCATCCACTGTAGTAGAACTGCTACTCCCACATATGCAACTAATACAGCTGTCACATGCAATAAGAGTGTAGACCGAAAAACCAGTGTCTGTGCGTGACGGACGATTGTTAGGCCCAGTTGGAAAGGTCTCGGACTGCCTCCAAGATAGTAAAAAGGCCCACTTTATCACGATAAACAGGTTTTGATTGAGGAGCTGTCAAATCAACCCTAAAGACAGCGTATATTGAGCCAAAAGAGCCTGGCTAATGAGAACAAGAGCTTTGAGCTGAAAGTCTGCGATCGAATGTCTGGGAATTTGGCTGGTAAAGAAGGTGGATTACCTCAGAAAGATCCCATGGGGCTGCAAACCAGCCCTGCAAACGTATGAGTATTGGACTGAGCTACTCTGTCTTTTCTTTTGCATTTCAAAGTGACTGAATGGGCATAATAAGACTTTCAGTACTGCCAAAACATTGCCTTGCATCTGTTTTTTGTGGTTGTCCTTCTGTGAATATATGACTATATATGATGAATCCTTGTGCCTGTTACACAACTAACACAACATCTCAGGGCCTCTGAGGTAAGGAAAAGGGTAGTTTGCAAATTCAAGGAAACATTAGCGCTATTAACTGGTGGAAACAGCTGGAGTATGCCTCAAGGCTAATCTGCAGGACTTTTAATGTAATAACCTGTTTCAGTTGAGGGTGATCGCCTTACCTTTTGGGGGCGTCTAGGACTTCACCCAGCTCTTCGTATTCCATGTGAAAGACACTGGAGAAGGAGTTCTGTGAAAAGAACGAAAGCAAGTTTATTTGACTGAGATATTACAGCAAGTGATGTAGGTAGAATTTGCTAGGGGGGGGGGGTTACATGTTCTTGGCATAATGCCATAGCATCAGGTTACAACCAGGGTCTTGATTCTGACCTCAAAAAAGGTCTTCCGTGCCTTGCTGCAGGTCCATCCTCTATGTTTTCTGGTTACATCAACTTCCTCATTTTCTCCAATTAAGCTATTAGGCTAAACCCAAGATCCAAAAATCGTAAGTTAAGCAGTGGTAATGCGCACGCTGCCTACAACACGTCTCCAAGCATGAAAAAAGGGATGTTGATCTATTACCTAGCCTTGCCAGAAGGAGAGTTTATTTCGACATTCCAGCGCTCCTTTTGCCTTTTCCCCCCTTATAGGGACTTGTTTTCTCTCAACCTGCACTCCCAACCCCTCGCAAAGGATCCTTTTTCCATTTTTAAGAGGTGGGGACAGGATGTTAAAGATGGACGAGGCTTCTTCGTTTTGGAAAAATTTGCCCCCCTACCCTTGCGAGCACATACACACACTTTTGTTCTGTGGCATTAGTTCACCCCGATCTATCTAGGTGAGGGTAATAAAGCTGTTTTAAACAGAAAAAGGACCTGGCAATGTTATGACATTTATTGGGGTCTCTGGCAAGGGGGAAAGTTTATAACAGGATGACACGAGACAATGGAATTTTTTTCCTGCGTGCAGGAATATTGAAATAAATTGGACTTGTCTTCTCATATTCCTTGGCACAATCAGTCAAGATTTTACATGTCAAGGGAGTACAAAGGAATGGCTCGTTGGTAATATCTGTAGGGGTTTACACATGCAGTTATCAGTCAGTGGGAGATACATCAATCTCATGCATTCTGCTCATGATATATCATGGACCCTCATCCATCATCTCAATCTGTAACACAACACAACCCTGTCAGTTATGTGTTTAATAGTGGATCCGAGCGTTGGAGCAAGAAAACAAAAGGAAAGAAATCTGAAACTGACCCACATCGGTTTTTCAAATGCTTTCCTTGCAAGTCACCGCTTGCAGTCATACAAATAAGTATGGTCCATTCTCAGATGTAACTTGACATTGTTAGACACTGCAAAATGGTTCAAAGGAAAAGTTCAGGCTGAAGGGTGGTTCAACAAAGCTTACAACTTTGACAGTCATTGGTTTCTGTTAACCATGACTGCAATCTTTCGCAAACCTCTCTAAACAAGTAGTCTAGGCCATATTAACAGTGTGGCTCGAGGAATTGCAGTGTTGGTACAGTGGTCAGTTGGTGCGCTACTTTGTTCCAGACTAAAATATGTTAGCAGACATTGATGGTACCGAGGCCATGAATCCTCAGTACTTTTATGGTTCCTTGACTGGTGCCACATTTGTGGATTTGTTTGAAATGTCTTAACAACTATTGGATGGATGACCATTGAACTTGGTACAGGTTTAAATGATGCTCAAAGGATGAGTTGTGATAATGGTGAAGTTCACTATTATCACCAGGCCAAAATGTCAATAAAACTTTGGTTTATGATGCAATACTTGCAAACTGAAGCCATTGAAATAGCCCAAACTTTACTTGTGTGTAGTTGTAATGAGCAAACGTTGTTCTGAAATAACTGGCATATTTAAACTTTATTTATGAGGACATCATATTTTGTCTTTTGGCCCTCATCAGGGTCTTGATGTGATTTTGTTCATCCATTGTGAGTATCTTGTGTAACTTCAACTATTTCTAAGGCGCATGGTTCAAGGTCCCTGGTCAAAGACCACGGGCTGAAAGGCTAAAAATTTTAGTTTTTTTATTTGAATTTTACCATGAACATCTGCATTTAGCACAAGGCACCACTATGTAGAACTACTTTGGCTAATCATGAAATTGCCTATTTCATTGTTTAGGTAGGAGGAAAGGAAGATAGACTGGGGGGAGTGGAGGGTAGAAAAACAGGATGAAATAAAGAGGGAATAGAAAATAGCAGGTGGTTAAACAACTGTAGAGATTGGTACAACATGTGCACATACTCACACACACACACTGCCTAATACATTTCAGGACACCTGAAGCCAATCCAAGAATTATTTCTATTGGGGAGAGTTAAACAGTTTAGAAGAACAAAACACTCCCAGTGGCGATCCAGATGTCAAACCCTATCACATAACAGTTACACACTTAAACCCAAAACACACACATTCATGCACGCACATCATACAAATGCCAACACAATCAGACATGGTGCATTATGCACAAACGCAAACAGATACTAACAAAACACACATGTGCACACATGCATAGAAGCAAAACACAAATTACTGCAACTGCACAGTACAAGTACAATGCAAAAACATCACATACATACAATACAATGTAGGTTATATTGAAAACAAGCATACACACATGCAAACAGGCACACACATGACTGTTTCTAAACATATGCCACACATTGCAGTAAAGTGAAGTGAGCCAATGCAGGCCAAAGTCTTGAAAACTCTTCTGTTATTGTTGGTACGGTCAAGTGTTAAAGACCAGCACTGTCATTTACAAGACTTCCTACAGGAAAGCGCCTTTCCTTGAGGAAAGGTTCCGATAAAATCCACAGACCTGTGGGTCCTACTTGAGAAACTACAGACATTTAATACTGACACCTGTATACAGTGGGCCGTCTCGCAGATAAAGCCAGTAAAAGTTCCTGATCTCAGAGTAAATGTTTAGTAAGGAAAGAGAGAGAGAGAAGGGGGGGAGGGGTATAAAAAGAAAGAGAGACAGCTGGTCTGGCAACCCTGAGGTCATGAGAGGGACAAACACACACACAAAGTATAATAAAGTGGATTGTAACAGAGCCAGTAGAGCTCAGAACACACATAAAACATCCTGATTCATCATTCTAAAGACTTGGTTCACCCAAATTACAAAATAAATAAACACAATTCTAATTTTCCTCTCATGGTATAGCCACACAGATAGTTTTGGTTTGTATTAGTCGAGGTTGTGAATGGCTTTAGATCTACCCCAACACAAAGGAGGTTAAAGGAATTCTGTTTGTGGTGTTCACAGCAGTGAAAATTACATTTATTTTAAATTTACATTTTGTTTAGCACGTACAATGTTTACCGCGTTGACCATCTTAGTCATCGTTAGCTATACAGGTATTTGGCCATAGACCAAAGTATTGGACGACTAAGAAATGTTGCCCTGAGGATGGAGCTAGATGGAAAGTCAGTGGATCACCAAAGATTTGATGAAAGTTCTACTGAACTACATTATGACATGGGGCCCCTCTATAAAACAAGGCCTCAAAGTTAGGCAAAAATACAGTATCCACCTTAGTGGCTTAACCAGTTCTTTAGTGCTGCATATAACCAAACAAATTACCACAAATTAATTGCCACACAGACTACCTGGGGCATTTGGAGGCCCTGAGTGTCTGGTTGCTTGATTAGTAATCCAGTTTTGGGCATCAGTTTGAAAGGGACTATTTCTTTAGTAGAAAGCAGTTCCAATGGAAACTCCTCGTAGTGACATCTGAAGATTATTCCGATGAACCAGCACCTTGTTTCTTGCTTGTGCTGTTGATTTTTTATGTCAAAATTCATTCCCATTGAATTGGACTGAAAGCAAAAATCAGATACAGATATGTCAAAATGTGGGCACATAAAACCAAAACCATCGCTAGGGCTATGTACCAAAGAGGCAATATAATTTGTGTTTTATTAAGTTAAAAGATTTTCTCAGTCCTATTATCCATCTTGACTGTATTTTGAATATATATGTTATTAAAAGTTGTTCTGGAACGTTTATGAAGGCTGCTTTCATAGCATGGACAATGTTTAAAACAAGAGCCTACGTCTCAATGGGTCTAACCTGGTTATAATAAATACCAGACAAAGTTAAACACCAATGTTTTGCAACCTAATACAAACCACTTCAACAGCATTGCATTCCCCATCCAGTTAAGGCAAACCTTAACACAAATGTGGAATGGTGAATTGGCTATGTAGTTGATACTTTGTGAAACCAATATTTAGAATAACTTCACATTCAGTACAGTCAGCCATCAGCCCAACGGAATGATTATAAAAATGAAATCTTGTTGTTAAGATTGGTGGTGAGGTTGGAAATGACAGTGCGGTGCTGTGAGCCAAGTGCTGTGATGTAGGTAAGTGTAGATAAACTTACACTAAATCCTGTTGATTGGAAAATATTACTCCAGAGATATGAGACATCCTGTATATCTGAATATTTACTGAATAAACAACTGACACGTTCAACAAAAATATTTCACCCCTCTATGTTAAAAAAATGTAACTAAATAGCATGTCCACCCAACACCCACACATCAGCTGCTAAATGGGTAATAATGTGCATTGAAGTGGACATTTTGTGGCACCAGTACTTTCAATAACACACCATTCCCTGAAAGTATTTATAGTTACTTGACAGTCAGAACAGCAGACCTGTCAGATGCATCATTTCTTGTTGAAAGGCTCATGGTTGCGGGTAATAAATGTGTCCAAGTGTTAGTCAAACTAACTTTAAGAATGGCTTGTTATGTTCAAGCATGTGCTGTGTATTTGTGCAGGACACATTTTCTAAAGCTGAAGTACACATAAACACGTCAGGCCTGAAGCAAGCAGTACTCTCTGAGAAACAAAGGTTCTTCAAAGGTTCCTTATTATTTCAAGTAAGTGTTTAACAAGAGCATTTCAGCATATTGAACACATCGTGCCTTCGCTGTTGCTTTTTTTAGGGTACATAATGAATGTCCTCACAAACTTTTACCTACAACTGAGTTTTCTGCATCAATTACAAGTTTTTTTTCTTCATAACTATTTCACAGACAGCACTAAAACTGCCTCATAATAAACATCACTAAAAGCATGGAAAGGACCATGTGTCCATGTATGCAGATGATACTTTTATATGCTTACATAAATGTAAAAGTTAATCATGTAACAGAGAATTGTCGAAGAATGTAGAGCAACATTTAACAAAACAGCTTTCTGTTCTGAGTGTGAACTTGAAGTCCTTAAAGTGTTTAGAGAGAATAAAAATTTGAACATCTGCATTTTCAAGACAACTGGCAACAATGACAACAAAGTCCATCTTCCAACAAATGTCCTGTGACATGACTGAAAGCCACAGAACAGCTAAACTGACCTTGAAGTGGGATTAGCTACCAGCTGACTAGTAACATCCACTCATATTTATACAGCGGTAAACCATGGCTGTTAACTTCTCTGTCTATTCTATGATATCTTACATGCAGCAGCCTTGACGACCCAAAGCTAACCTGACTGTTAGTAGTCATTTATGTGTTATGTCTTTACATTCAAGGACTAGACAATTATTTGTCATGTGTATTATTTTTTCATTTGAAATATAACCACCATGAGCAGAGTTCTGCTCTGAGAAAAAGTTGTAATAAACATTAATCCTTTAAAAATACATAAGGATCTACGTATAATCCATTCAACAAATTGCAAAGATCAAATATCTTTGTCTCATAATAATTTCCTGGTAAAGCCCAATGAAAAGCTGAACATCATTTTTTATAAATAGATTTAGTTCAATTATATATCCACATTGACTTGACACATTTCAACCGGTTCCACATAAATCCTACCAATTTAAACCTCTTTACATAATATAGTTATGTGAAAATCATTCTGCCTGGAAGTGCTTGAGACTTCATCATTACCATGCAAGTATATTTACATAACAGAGCATATTATATGCAATATTTTTTGATCATTCCATTAAATCTTCCAAAACAAAAACAAACAACAAAAAAAAAAATCTGACAGTCGCATGATGTTTCCTAGTCCCCTGTCTCGAAATGAGCACTGTCTGCTCATTGTGCAGGAAGTCAACAATTTCTGACTAATACATCCAAACTGATCATAACCGACACTAAATTGAAACTGGTTAAATAACTGGAAAAACAACCAGCCATACAACCATTGGTGGGTGTGTTGTTTACCCCAAAACCTACAATGACCAAGAAAGTTCTCAGAGAATGAACGATGTTTGAGTAAAAAAGATTCCTCTCAGGTATCATGCACTAACTCGAGCCTAAAAGGCTAAATCCTAGGAGTTTCCTTTCCTACAACAAAATCAGAGGGTTCCTTGATTACCTCTGCCCCAAACAACAAAGCCTTGTGGAACCCTCCATTTTCTGGGTGGACAGTTTCATTGCACATATATTAGCTGTGTCATTTTCTCCTCTCAAAATTACCCTGAATCACCACCTTCCTTCCAAAGCACTGCTGTTTGTGGTCCAAAACTATGGTAGAGCTCTCAATTTGCTGTCGTCATCTTGACCACCACACACACACCCTCCACTTCCTCTATGAATAGAGCAAGCACAGAAAGGGACTTTCACTGTGATAAAGTGGCACTTGCCTTTCGTTAAGAAACAGCTGATTTTAAACCTTCGTACCACGTTAAAAATATGATCCAAAATGTCAAAATTACAGAACTGAAACAAGTGTGAAAGAATGATTTCAGTGTAAGATAAATAATTAGAAACCCTCTGCCAAACAACTGAAAGCATTGACAAAATAATCTTAATTCCTGGACCACTTAAAAGCCTTTTTTGAGCTTTCGGCCACATCCCATGGCCTTTATGAGGCCATGAAGAAATGAGTAATAAAGAAACTAAACCACTTTTGACAATGAACCAAATTTAAATTGATGCAGTCATCATTTGCTGATAAATTCTGAGATACGGTTGAAAATTTTGAAGAAGAGCTAAATGGCATCAAAATTGGAAGCCTATCCCTCCCAACTGAACAACTAAAAGTGAGTGATCATCCGCTCACGCAGCTTTCATGAGAAATAGAGTTCCATCATTCTGCCCTCCAAAAAATCTTGCTGTCAAGTTGCGACAGTCAAGACAGAACTTCCTGGTTGCAGCAGACAAACTCAGCGAGCATGGAATCTGCTCAGCCGCTCTGAAACACTTCCATCACTCTGGATTTGACGTTGTTGCTGTGCATTGCTTTACAAGCGATGCAAAAGACACTTTGGAATCCAATACGAGCGGTCAGAACTGAGACACGTGTGTAGAAAGCCAATTGGAATCGCATGTTAAACCACCTCAAAATGTGGCTTGGATCTGGTCGCATGTCATGTGGTTTTTTGCTGTTCAGACTTTCTAAAAATCTATTTGGATACAAGCTGGATATGCCAAAAATACCAGATTTGGGCTGGCAGTCTGTGTTAGTGCTAACACAATCTGAATTTAACACTTTCTACAGAAAGTTGATAGCAAATGGTTGAACAGTTAGATTTGGTGGAAAAGGTTGTGTTCTATGGGGAAGATCTCAACATCTTCTGTTCCAGAAACATGAAAATCTCATTCAAAATGACATTTGTAACATCGCTAATGGCTAAAAATCCTGCCATGGAAGAGAACCTTTCTCGATATTAATTTGTATCATTTTTTTATTTGCTTTTCTGAATTAAGTGGCCTTTTATGAACACCATTTCCCATGAGCCTTGGACCTTTGCAGGTGAATTCATGGGCGAGTCAATGGGCTGAAGTTGGTTACCTATCTGTAATAAGAGTAGGACAGAGGACTGAGTGATGCAAAAGGTTTTAGACAACAGAGATTCATGTAAGTAACCATTCTAAATGTTCATGGGAACTGTAGTTTTTTGTGTGCTTGTAAAATAATCTTCAATTAACTTTGTCAAACATCACAAAGGTTTCAATTTCGATTTCCACCGGGCGTGGATGCAGCGCATTCTGTGTGCACCACAAGAGCTAACTGCATCTGTTCTAGTCAATGTTTCAAACCCCACTGGAACTGCCATGGTCCGTTTCAGAAGCATCCCAGAAGTGGGTCTCCGCCGGGAATAAGAGGCTGTTCTATTTTTGACGGACACCGTGAGCAGCCAGCGTCAGTCTGCACAGAGCAGCTCGAGCTGACAGGAAGTCAGAAACACAAACGGCATAGAGAATCTGGTCGATTTTCAAAATAAAACACCCTGTGCAAACGTCCAACCGTAAAAACAAAAGCAAAACAAATGAACTATGTAGCATATTTATTCATTTAGAAGCACATAAACCAGGTAGCTTCGCTTCACTTTACACATTCAGTTGTGTGGAGAACGGACCAAAACAGCTTCACAGACACAACATGACCATTGGGGTTTTGGCATTAGGGTATGCGAAGTAAATCCCAGGAGTACACTTCGATCAGTGAGTTAAAGAAGAGATGAGATGACATCAACTCTCTATTCTTGCACTAATAAGCAGAAGATAAACTAACATCAGGACAGCTGGAGGCAAAATAACAAATGGAGGACTAAGCCTCCTTCAGATCAGTTTCCTGCAACAGGACGGGACAAAAACAAAAAAAACATAAGAGACCACAACGCAATTTTGATCCATTACTCAAATACGAGCTTGAGTTTCTCTTAAATTACTGCACAGTACAAGACCACCTATACCCAACCATAAAATGGAGAAAGTGAAAATCTGCTGCCTCAACCAAAAGCCTTATCTGATGTTTTTGCTCATGTGGCCTGGAAAAATGGAGAGCAGCGAAAAGCAAAAGAAACTGTGTCACTGACCACAACCATCACAGGCCAGGAGCAGCTCGAGTGCTGCCGGAGGCACACGGCTGCAGTATACTTATGTCCTGAAATATGTATTGACAAAAACATATATTTGCTGTGGTGTTTCCACATTTCCTGTCTATTTGTGCTTGAGTATTAAAAGTTTTTAGATATTTCTTAATGTTTGGATTAAATTAATGATTAAATATAAGTTGCAGATCATAGTTCCTGTGCACACATGAGTTGGTTTTAGAAGCCTGGCACCTATGGAAATGTAGGAAAACTGTAAGCAAGCTCATCTATCAATCTCCCTCTGCGTATGACAGTTAATTTGCTTCCTTTTCCGGCGTGCTCTGTGTGTGTGTGTGTGTGTTTTTCAGGCACTGAACGCCCCTGAGGAGGACAAGCCAAAACAAATGTTAATGCCCACAGAGGACTCTAACAGTGTTATATGTGTGTGTGAGTCAGTAAAGTGAAAGAGACAGTCAGTGAGCAGCACAGAGTATTTACATCCAAACACGGCCGGCTACTGTTCCGTCTGCTCTTTATAGAAAAATGATTTGCAAAACAGAAACTCTGCATTTCCTCATGCTGTCAGAGCGTCAGAGGTCTGTCTGACACGACTCATTATGCCGCTGAAAGCTGCTATTCATTTCCTCCTGCTAAACTTCATTTTATTTCATTTCAGGGGAAACAAAACAGCCGTCAATTGTTGTAGACATCAACTATAAAGCTGTGAGCAGCTGCTTATTTTGACATGCCAGTGGTTTCCTCGAGATCAACCGCGTCACGCCAAATGTTTTACTGTGAATCACGTAAAAAGGTAAGAAAATAAGTCAAAATATGATGACATATATATGTTCTGCAAACTGTGGCTTCACTCTGACTTTTAAAGGCTTAGCAATGATATTTTCAGATGTCCTAAGCTATTTTTTTTGCTGGTTGTCCTTCCTAAAATGTCTTCACAGTGGAAAGAGGAATAGTCTATATTTTGGTGTATTGCTGTGTAGGCTACACGGCCGGGTAATGAATCAGATACATTTAAACCATTTTGGCACAATGTGTAAAATTTGTACATCGTGAAAGTCAAGTTGAGTTGTCTTCAGTCTAAACATCATGACAGTTCTATAAACTATACCATGAATAGTGACACTATACTTCATTTTTGAGTTAAATTAACTCTTAACTTTATGTAAATTAGTAAAAATGTTAAAAATAAGTGTAGTTGGTGTTTATTATATAATAAAACTGCAAACGACTAACCCTAAGCCAAAAATACAACCTAGTCTTATTTGGAGTTTGCTTAAGGACACATCAAACAGAATAAGACGTTCAGAGCTGCTGTGTCTATCAGCTCATGTATTATGTCTTTGAAGCAAAGCAGCATGGAGCAAAATGACCATTTCAGCTAAAATGGTGAACTCTTAAATAATCTGATTAATTTGAGAAAAGATGGATGTATTACCAGCCGTATGCAGAATCTGTTTTTTAACACCTAATTTGAGCACCTGTTCTGCTAGATAAAACCAGCTGCTACTACAGATGCTGAACAGCTCTTCTATGAATGCAGTGATTCAGTAACAACAAACTAAACCTTCACAGTCTGTAAAACTCTAACTTCACCCCGGCAACTGACGCAGGCGAACTAAGTTTATCTAAAAGTTTGATGATATGCAAATTAAACATCCACAACTTTTTGAAATATGACAGCAAACAAATCACGATGCGTTCTTGTTCAACAGTAAAGCTTGAGAGACTTATTCTCTTCATCTCAACATGTTGTCACTCCAGCACTGTTCCTTCACATCATTATCGTTCACTCATTCCGCTGCCTTCCCTCTCCTCGCCGGTACATTTGTCACTTTTTCATTTTGTCTTGACAGCTTATTCTCTCGCTGCTCCGTATAGGATATTGTATGCACACCGTGGCTCCGAGACACTTCACATCTTAAACTTCATCTTTGTTTTGTGCAGCTAAATCGTTCATTGTTCAGTACTGGTGGTGTAGCTGCCGATTGCAACCCCCTCACCTCACCCTCTCCTTTCAGCCTTGAAGGAGAAACTACAGAGGGCGCAAACCAACGTGAAAAACAGAGTGAATCTAGAGTCAGTGTTTAGTTTGTCTGGTCTGGGCTACTGTTGAAACACAGCGGTACAACGTGGTGGACATGGAGGACCTATCTGTAGATATTAAAGGCTCAATCTGATGTACTAAAAACATATCAGTTCTTATTTTCAAGTGATTAAACACTCATAAAAACATAGTTATAGATATTATATTCCGTTGTGGAAAATATCTCATTGGTCAGACAATGTTTGACAGCTTCACAGAAGAGATCTTCACAGGTCCACCCGAAACCTTGAACCCGAGACCTGACCACATTATATAAGGTCAATCAGGTGTGGGTTGGGACCCTTGGTTCTATTGCGGGTCTTGGGTCTCTTTAACATTACGTGTAAAACCCAAGTGGATCAAAGAAGAGCCGGCTATCTGTAGCCACAAGGTGGTATCAAACTTGCGTGAGCGAGTGTCTCTACTCAGGAGGTGAAGGGTCAGAGAGCAAAGGTCAGGTTCGTCTCAGAGAGCACAGATGATTAGCAAATTAGTAATGCCAACGTGAGGCGCAGCAGCAAACGAGCAGTCGTTACTACAGTTTAAAATGGCAAACAGTCGAAGTTATCTTGATTATGCTCGATGCAACAAAACTGTGAAGCTGATTCTAAACAAGTCATTTTTTTGTCTTCCGTCACTGTACTCTACCTCAAGTAGACTTGCTGAACTGAAAAGATGTGTGGATTCGACATGCTTTACTGATGGATTTTACCAACTTTCTTGGGGGCATACTCGGTAAGACACAAAGTTTTGTTGCGATAACTCGGAAATTAACGATAACTTGTTAACGGTAATCAGTTGTAAAATCGGTGGAACCATGTCTGTGTTTCCTGGCCGGGTTAAGATCTGACATTTACACAAACAAGAATGAACATGTTGTGAACACTTGAGCGTGTGTGTGTGTGTGTGTGTGTGTGTGTGTTTGTGTGCTGACCATGGAGTCTTCGTCGGCGATGAAGACGGTACAAGCCTGGGCCTGCATAAACGACAGGATGGTTCCTGCGATCTTCCTCAATAAAACCTCCAGACACTGCTGCTCCTCAAAGATGAGACTGGCCAAGTCCAACAGCACCTGCACACGCACACACACACACATTCACACACAGAAGGATACATCTCATTCAGAGCTGTGTCTATGAGCACACGTCTTCAAAAAAACCCATGCAAACACTCACCTGATTGCGTCTGTTTTCCAGCTGCGACGTCTCGTAGAGCTGAGCATTGTGCAGGACGATGCCTGAAAAGGCCAAATAAGCTGAGAAATCCTGTTGGAGAGGAACAGAAGAACATCTGAGCGCCGCATACAAAGAACGATGAGGAAGAAATTACAGGAAACAAGACCGACATGGAAAAAATATAAATCAAAAAAGAAGAAGAAGAAGGAGAAATGAAGATGACAGATGATATGAGGAAGGTCATGTACAGGTGGAGAAAGATGGAGTGAGGTAAAGGAAGACAGTTTTATATGCAGTGTATCTGGGGGGCTTCAGAGACACAAGTTTGACACGGGTCAGCATAGCTAAGGTTCTGTTTCTGCTAACAGATGTAAAGCAATCTGTCATCACTTTGGTCAAGAGCAATGGATCTTGCCAGAGACATTTTCTTTCCTGAATTTAGACACTTCCAAAACGTGATTCTTTGTGAACTTTTACTAACCTTTTCATCTTGGTCAGTGAAGGCACCGTCTTCCCCACATTTTTTATTGATAGCCTGAGCCACTCCAACTACCTGTGAAGGATAAGATGGAGGGAACACAGAGAGGTTAATACAAAGAACATAGATCAAGTTAAAGTAACAGAAATGTTTCATAGCTTTCTTCTTTTTAGTCTCAAGCCAACCAAAAATCTGAAAATGAAACATAGTTTTATACACAATAAGACTTCCCTTAGCTTAAAACTTCCCTTCTGGTTTATGGTTAAGTTCCGTAACATCAGATCTACTGTGTGTTGTCTTACCTCCTCTTTGTGGTTCTTGATGGGAAGGCAAAGGATACTCTGGGTTTTGTAACCTGTGATCAAGTCCACCTCAGCATTGAACCTGGGGTCCTGGGGAGGCAATGCATACATACATAATTCAATCTTTAAAGCAATAAAAACTGTTTCCAGCAGGTCAGAGATACATTTTAGGACCGACATCGGCTTTTGATCACTGATATTCCCGGTGCATTCCTACTGAAACTCTAAATAATTCAAACTGGCAAATCAGCTGACTGACTGTTGACTTGCCAAGCTTTGGATTTCTCCACATATTGAAGCTGTGTGCAGGAAAATAGAGGGTTTTTTCAGCCTTTTCAAAACTAGATACACAAGAAGTTCAAAAAACAGATTTAAATGTTTTGATCTACAAAAACATGTGAATGTCTAACTAGCTTACTGCGTACAACATAAAACCAGCATTACTAGGAGTTAGCATTTCATGTACTAACAGCGTTAGTTTGTGGGGTTACGGATTACATTAAAAAAACATTTAAACAACAACTCTCCCCTTCACTCTGTAGTATTTTCATCTCTGTAGAAAAAGCCATTTCTAATGCTGTCAGAGTTTGTAAGCTAGCGGGTCGTTCCTTTTTGGATTTGGGATATGGCTAACTACCCAAGGTCACACAGTAACAGTCGTAGTCCTAAAAGTCTATTTACAAGTCATTAATCATTTAAAAGTCATATTTACACTGTTAAAAGTCAAAATATATTAAATATATTAAACACAGAAAACTACAAACAAGTACTTAACCTAAACCATTAGCTTAATTAGCAAGTTAGCTACATCTTTTATCAGTCAACAAAATGGATGGTAGGCTATAAATCTTCATTTGTCTGAAATCAAGGCTGGATTTTACACTTGAATTGAACAAATTTAATATATTTCACTATGATTGAACTTTATGATAATATGTAACATTCCTTTGAATTGAACGGTAAGTCTGCCACTGCCTAGTAAAATGCATATGTGCTGTCCAAGAACAAAATGCAACACTAAATTGGGGAGTTGGGATTAAGTGAGCTGTCAAAATGATTGAAAAAGTCTCAGCCAGCAGCACCTCCAGCAGTCCAGACCTCCTCTGTAAGTTCAACCACCTACGCTGACAAATGCGGGAATAATTTGCATAAAGAAACTGATATTCTGTAGCAGCTGCACACATGCAGCAGGTTATGCAACACAAAATTCTACTCTCCTCCAAAACAAGCCTCATAGTTTTGTTAGTAGTTTAGTGCTATCAATCACAAGGAGGCAAAAAGAGAGAGAGTGGCCTCTGAAGGCATGTGCACCAGTGGGTGGGGAGATATTTTGTATAGATGACTATTCTCCTGTTGGACAGGCTGACCTTTAAACACTCAGCCTTTCTCTGACCATTACCATAATCCCCTAAACTCAGTAGGACTGTGTGTGTATGTGTGTATAAGAGGAGCACTACTCCACTTTCACAACAGGAGAGGTTTGGTTTGATAAAATGGCTCTTTACAGTATGTTTGCATCACAACAGGATTCTTCAAGCATAGTTCTCAGTAGCTCTACACTGTAGTGGTCCTTATTTAACTCAATTGCTGAGAGAGAGAATATTATTATTATTGGAGGCAGGCCTTTATTCCTATGATTTAATTTTTGTTTTATAGTATGAAGTATATTTCATCATGTTTCAGTGAGAAGCCTGCTTGTTCTCTGATGTGCTTGATGCCATTTTCTCTTCATCCAAACCTCAACACTTCACACTGAGTGGACTAATCCCCAGATCTGCGACAAGGGGTGTAACAACTGACTGTTCGCTAAAGGCCCACTCCCCTCAGTTACTGTTGCTACGCCAGTCTTTCCTTTCTTGCGTGGCACATATGGAGTTTGTTTATTTGATATTCCATTGCTCTGCGTAGGTAAAAAAAAAAAAAAAATCTGTATTCCATCAATCAACAACAATTCCATCAGTGCCACAGACCACTCAAACTGCACTCTCTTTTCAACAGAGATACCATACACAATGAAACCTTGCTTACTGATGTTTCAATTAAAAGCCTTCTAATGGCTTCAGAGGTATAATCCTTCTCTTTTCTGCTCATCTTTCAATGACAGACTGCAGAAAGCGGTGAGTTTTGAGTTTTGGAAGTCGTTAGAGAATAACTGTTATTTGTATCAAAATGGAAAACTCATGTCATGACCAAGCATCAACCTCTGTGGCTGGGAAATGAAGCCAATGCGGAAGTGCCATAAACTGTAATTCCTCAAACGTCCACTTGAGGCTGGCTCCAGAAGTGAGTCAGTCTCCGTAAGTCCCCATGTTAAAATGTCCAGCTTCACAGCAGAAATAAACATGTTTACAGCCTGGTACAAAAAACAGTTTTGGTCTCTATAGCTAATTTCCCCGTTCATGACAACTGTACTGAGGGTGAATTTTTATACAACTCACCTGTTCAAATGATATTAAGGCTTAAAGTTATGCAGAATTAAGAGTATGTCTGCTTTGATTGACAGGTAGGTGCTGTTACAGATGGCTTGTTGAGTAACCAGGCATCATTCAGCTCACCTTTCTTTGTCTTTGCCCATTTCTGGATTAGCTGAGAGGTGGCAGAGGCAGGACTGCCAAGATGGCAGCGACCAGAGCCACCACAGCTTAACAACGGCTTTTCAGAAACTTGTGGGTGACTACATCCATGTTTTATACAGTCTATGGTCATGACTCTGTTGTTGTACTTCTGTATTTAGTATGAATGGAATGTGGAAATGTGCCTCATGTGTGTTTGTGATGTAATATATAAAAAATTAATAACTTTATCAAATTAATTGGTGTTTTCCAAAATGTGTAAGAAAAAACTTACAACCATTTTTTTGTAAATAGCGCACGTTCTTCTTGGCATGGCACGTGGTGTGTTCTCAGCCATAAAACAACAAATCATAATGTCAGGAAAACATCAGATTTCAGATACTGCAATGTTTTTTTTTAAAAATTGCTTCAACTATGTGAAAAAGGGTTATTATTTGAAAAACGTCTTTTATGGACAGACACACACACACACACACACACACAAACAGAGTAACTTTAAACTGACTGATAATGGCTGCAATTATCTTCCATAGAGTTTTTTGCCCTATCAAAACTCCAACCCAAATCATTGCCTCTTTCACCATGACTCACTCTGCCACAAGCCGCAACAGCCTTTCACTACACAAAACCTCAGTTTACGTACACACAATCATCTTTCAGAATCCAACAAATATGTGGCAGGATCAGCTGAAATCAAAACAGAACTCAGTGAATGATAGATAAGTCCTGCAGCCCCCCCCCCCCCCCCCCCCCCCCCCCCTGCTCCACCAAAAAGCTTCCATGTTGGATTGAGCACAGTGCAGGCATTGAAGGACATCATCCCCCCAGCCTCTGTGTAGTTTGGTTTGGCCTATGCTGTTGCCAGACACTTAGTTAGTGCAGCCCACAGAGGACTGAACTAACGTAAACAGGCATGGGGGGGGGGGGTTGTTTCTCATCACGCTGCTGAAATCAATGTAATCCTGAGCACACTAATGGGAAGGTAAAGATCCAGTCAGATAGCTGGGGAGTCCCTCGGACGACGCAGATGGACTTCCTGGAAGCAGTATCAGGTTCTGCATATATACACACACACACACACACACACACACACACACACACACACACACACACACACAAATATAGCTTACAGCGTACACACTTAGATAATCTAGAGTGACAATGTGCATGAACCGAGTAAATCACACACACAACTAATGTTGATTTAGACACACACAAACACACACCTTAACAAGGTGAGCCATTGCATAATACACACACACACACAGAGACGTGCACTCACCTGGAAGCAAACCCAAATACACACACACGTACAAACACACACACACACACACTTTTTATTTCATTACACATATTCATATTCATGTGCACACACACACTCAAAACCACACTTGAACCCTCGAGGGCAAGCACCTAGAAGGTGCACACACACCCCTCTACACACACACACACACACACACACACACACACACACACACACACACACACACACTCACACTCACAGCAAGCTAATTGGACACAGGTGGACACTCCCTTCAGCCACTCTTGTTCTTTATTGGTCATTTTCTCACCCCGTCTCCTTTCACACATCTTCCTCACATCATCATCATCATCATCATAATCATTATCTTGTTGGCAAGCAACCAGGGGAAGGTACACAGCAGGAAATCTCTTCCTCTCTCTCTCTCTCTCTCACACACACTCACACACACATACACACCCATCCATATCAAATGATGTCAGACGCTCATGATGCTGTTTTGTGGTCTGTGAAGTTTGATGACAAACAGTTGTAAGTCTTTTTTCATGGCAGTGATGCAGACAGATTCTGCATCAGTTTTCTTCAGCTGAAGAATCGTTTTGTTTTCTGTGGCTCATGGATCAGGAGCGCAATCTGCTTATTTTCAACTGAAGTCCACATTAAAATGAGATCAAGAGAAATGCTGCATGTTATCAGCAGGAAATGAGTCATTAGACAAATGACTTTATCTTATTTAGTAAGTGAGTTTTAAAAATGTATTCACAGTCAGTGTGTTTACATGTGCACTAGTATCCTGATTATGTGCTGCGTACGTCAACACCACGTCCTGCTTTCGGAGATCTGGAGACTGTTCTGAGCATGTATACAAAGATATGAATAACCAGAAGTAAGTTACTCATGATCCATGTAAAGCAGAGGTTTACGACATATCCTGACCTGTACATGATCAAAACCAGGATTCTGGTAAGTATTTGAAAGTGTTGTAGTACTCAAGATCCATCCTGTTCTTGTTGCAGTTACTGTTAGCGGCCGTCACCTCTCCCCACTCACCTTTACCTGCACTCCATGAAAGTGAATACAGGAGATAGGATGAGAAGCTGCGTCTGTCTGGGACGAGCTGTTCTTCATAAACTACAAAGAGTTCATCTGAAAAACAGTGAGACGCCTCACCCAAAGAGATCTTGACTCAGTTCTGACCCCTCAAAGTGTTGGTCTTGTCTCAGTCTTGATGCACTCTGGTTGGTTTTTGTCATAATTTCGTCTTGGTTTAGTGGTCTTGACTACAACACTGGCATTTAAACAAACTCATTGGTGACAGCAAAGCCTTCACTCATCCAAAGCATGATATAATACCTCACCAAATATGACAATGTTTAGTTATTGACTCCATCTCTATATCATTGTGACAACATATGGTAGTTTCAGGTTATGACAGGTTTATAACTTACACTTTTTTTTGCCTTAACGGGACACATTTATTACATATTGTAACAAGAACATTTTTTGATACAACTGGAACAAAATGATGATAAAAATAATAAGACAATAAGAAATAATAATAAAAAAAATACTTGTCCACAGAATCATTTGATATAAAGACAAGATGTCATTATCACAAAACAACAAAAAACAATGACTCAATTTTTTTATAGTCGACTTAAAACAAGGTTAAAATGTTAGGAAAGGTTTCCTGTTAAAGGTTCTTATTAAAATGGAATTATCTGCCATTTAGTGATAATAAGAAAAATGTGTCTTCAAAACATGAAAATATCCTGTAACGTGATATTCATATGTCTCAAATTTTGTCCTGATTTTGAGATATCCGCCTCTCAGATTTGTGCCTCCAACTCAGCACGATGGAGGTGAATGGAATTTCACTGGACGTGCTCAAATCTTTGAAAAATAACATTTAGATAAATAATTTGACCTTATTCCAGAGGCAGTGTCCCTGTTACTCTGGATAATCAGAACACAAACTGCGAGCATGACTTTATTTGTCCTGATTCACTTCTGCACAGTGAAAGTTCACGCCAGGTCAAAATACCCGCAGCCAGTTTAGGAAATAAAACAACAAAAATCTGCAGGAGCAGTGACGTGACTCCACTTCGTTTCCAATATGACTTCAGCGTATTCAGAGATTTTGTGGAAACAGCTGCCAACAACTCTGTACATCACTGACTTGATTTACGTTGGAAATAGTAAAACTGTGAAATTCCACTGTCCACTCTGAGTTTGAAATATTGCAGACGTTATAATTTTAACTGTATAAATCTATACGGTCAGTTTGAAATTCATCATAGAGAAACCACACGCACACACACACACACACACACAAAAGTCAAAGATATGAACACATGCAGAACACATGCATTTAATTACAGCCACATACTTTCTCTCTCTCTCTGTATGTCTTGCTTTCTCTCGACTGTCCTCCACCTCGCTCCCTCTCTTCCACCCACACACACACACACACACACACACACACACACACACACACACACACACACACACACACACACACACACACACACTGTGCACATCTGCTTCTTTTTGAAGACACTCATAACTCCTCCAGAGGAAGGTCGCACTCGGTGTGCAGCCAAAAACGCACACTCGCGCAAAAACACTCACGTCTTCACAAATGCACGCTGCTCGCTATCAGAAGATCAGATTCACATCAGATTCATTGTGGAACAGTGTTTCAAAGAAAAATCTGATTTGTATAAATAAACTTGGTAGCAGCTGGAGGGGTCAAAGGTCAGCGGCTCAATCTGCAGAGGTCACACTGATGAAATCTAATCTGCAGCTACAAATCACGGAGGAGAAAAAGGTTTCGGGTCAGCTCACCTATTGACTGTTTTTTTATTAAAATTTGGCTCTCATCAACCCATTCACACACACCAGTGGCGGCAAGCTAGGATTCCAGACACTGGTTGCAAGCACTTTTTAATTATTATTAATCATCAATCCATAATTTAAATAATATAAATAAATCAAATAGCAAAATATGCTGCCACTGTTTGATGGGAGAATCTTTTACCACACGACTTCCACTAAGGATTATAAGAAGCAAGTTTGTTTCAATGTTATGTCTGTGTGTGAGTTTGGAGTTGGAGTCAGGGTGCAATTAGCCTAGCTTAGCATAAAGACTGGAAGTGAGGGGAAACAGCTAGCATGGCTCTATCTGTCTCTAACGCCTCTAAATCTCAACTAAATTATTTCTTTAAAGTCTGTGTAAAGTCAAAATAGTTTGTCAGACTAAAGGAGAAAGTGTTATTAACCACCCAGCCAGAATTGAATGATTAAAAATAACGATAAGTTTATGAAATTAGGTGTCAAAATCAGTTAAAAAAGAGCAGTATTCTCAGCTCCAGGACTGTGGGGGCGTGTCTGCTGAATGTGTCGAAGCCACGCCCATTCAGCGGAGCGGTCCCACCTCCCTTAACAGTCAAATGCTAATTTTATGTTAATGGTCACTGCATGACGTCACATGGTCTCGTTTTAGGACCGCCCACAAAATCCTGGACTGAAAACTGGTGAAAAACTGTTTGAACCTCTAACTCCACATTTCATTAATATATCGTTCAAAGTCTTTTCACGTTTTCAGCAACTATTTTCCAACATATTTATTGTGTCTTAAAAGAAAACATGGAATTGCCTTTACTTACAGGACTTTAAATAAAAAATTCATAAACAAAGCTTTGCGGTTCTGTAGGGGAACTATTTCTTGATGAACAGCAGTTGTTCCACCCTGCCGTTGTTCACTAAAAAGCAGTCACATATCATAACTCCCCGTAAAAGAAAACTAATCCATATCATTGGTGAGATTTCGATGTCAGAGAGGTTTGATCATTGATTGGAGCGAGACAGTGACAGTTCTGTTGAAACCTGATCGCTCAGAAGGTCAGTACACTGAAACTGTCAGAGGTCAACATCTCACCAAACACTCTTCAGCTACTAAGTGAAAGTGTGTGTGTGTGTGTGTGTGTGTGTGTGTGTGTGTATGTATGTATGTATGTCTGTGTGGTGATGATGAACCCTCCAGAGAAGCTCTTTGACCTACTTGTCCTTCTTTGATCCCCCTCCTCCCCCCTCAAGTCTGTGCTCTGTCAGCAAAAAACATTAAATACACCCAAAGCAAACACAAGCCTGTTTCTTCTCTCTCTCTCTCTTTCTCTCACACACACACACACACACACACACACACACACACACACGCGCACGCACAGACACAAATGCATAGACAGCAAACCACCTCGTTTCAGGCTTCAGCATCCAAAAAAAAAAGGAAACCAGACCACATGAAATCCTCCACATCCTCACCTCGTAAGCGTTCTTGATATTGAGCGGCTGTCCCGTAGCGGCTACGTGTCCCACAATGCCCTTGTTCCACTCCAGTCGGATGCAGTTACTGGAGGACTCCTCCAGCGTGGATCCCTCGGCTACGTCGAACAGGCGACTGACCAAGAACTTCCTGTTGGAACTGTCCTCTCCCACCTGAGACCACACACAGGACATGTTAGATTTTAGATGGAATCTAAATGAAGTGGATTCCACTTCATTTAGTCGACTCCAGATGCATCACACATTCTTGTCACTGACATAGGTAACACCACTAAACACTATATAAAGGCAGAAGTGGAGCGTAACACTAAAAAAAGCTAGATAGTAGATGGATGGACTACCGACCACTCGAAGCGCTTTGTCACACCCATCCATTCACACACACATTCATACACTGATGGCAGAGGCTGCAATGCAAGGTGTCAACTGACAAAGCACTGACAAACGATACAAAGCTCAGCCATACACACACATTCACATCACAGTCATCTGGACCAATTTGGGGTTGAGTAGCTTGCTCACTCTGACTGGAAGACCCGGTCCACTACGTGAGACCTAGGACGTATGAATGGATGATGTACTGTTAAATAAACTCTAAAGTCCGTGTAAAGTAAGAATAAATATGTGTTCTGAGTTTGAGACCAAAGAAGAAAGTCTTATTAGCCATCTAGCCAAATGTGAATGATTAAAAATATCAACAAGTTTATGAAATTAGGTGTCAAAATCAGGTAAAAATTAATTCTCAGCTCCAGGACTGTGGGGGCGTGTCCTCTGAATGTGCTGAAGCCACGCCCACTCGTGGGAACAGTCAAGCAGCCATTTTGAAGCAACTGAAACGTGTCAGATGAGTTCAGAAAATGACATGACTAACTTTGAAACACTCTGAGCGAGATGAATTCATCTCTATCTCTCTGCTAGGGGTGCAGGGGTATGCTCAGGGTGGCCTCAGCGTGTCATTGAGCCACCCTTTAAGGACCGCCCACAAAATCCTGGACTAAAAAAATTGTGAAAAACTCCACATTTCAGTAATATATCGTCTTTTCACGTTTTCAGCAACTATTTTCCAACATATTTAATGTGTGTTGAAAGAAATCTCAGAAATGCCTTTACATGGGCTTTAAGTAAAGTTTCTAGAGCATCAGTAATGTTGTTACAGGACGGTCGACAGCAAATGGCAAAACATGCATGATACTGTAAATGGAGTGTCAACACAATAAGTGTGGAGACACAGAATTTGACCAGTGTCTGTCGCATGTCGCTGAAGTCGAGGCTGCAGAGTTTTGCGCAAATCTAAAAGCAGCTCTTGGCGATCGGAAACAGCTCAGTGGTGATTCATCCATCTCATCATACAGACCTGTCTGATCTCTGAAAACATGTTCTCTGTGTTAGTATTGGACGGACAACGCCATGTGATGCTGAGTTAAGTGAACAAGCACCATTATAGGTTAAAAATAACAGGTGGGTAAGTAAAACCAGTTAGGGTTCTGAAGCCGTTTCCATTCCTACCAGGAAGAGTGAGTAGCGGTCTGCGGCGATCAGCTCATTGATGTGGAGGAAGATCTTGTGGCAGAGTGCTGTCACGTCCAGATGACTCGACACGTCCTTCACCAGCTCCAGCAGCCTGGTGCAGCGGTCGACCCCACTGCCGCTACCTGCCCCACTGCATCCGCCTCCGTTTCCTCCCCCGCCGACACCACCCTCACCCATCACCGAGCCCCAGAGAGAAGGGACCGTCTCGCGGTCCGCGTCGCTCAGAAACGTCAGAGAGCCCTCAGAGTCTTTAACCACGATGGGTCTGAGAGGGCGGTCGAACTCGGACGCTGAGATTTTGCGAGTCGGGGTGCCTGGGGCCGGGCTGGAGACCGTGGCCGGGGATGGGCAGCGGTTGTCCAGGAGGCTGAGCGTGGGTGGGAGGATGGTGGAGGCAGAGGGGGGAGCAGGGTCTGTGGAGGACTGGTGGGCGCGCTGCTGTGGAGGATTTTCTTTGGAGGCAGATGGCTGGATGGAGTGGACGCGCTCAGCGAACCAGGCATTCACCATCTCCCTGTGGAAACAGAGAAGAAAGTGTATCAGACACTTTGCAACTGGAGCAGAAGATACCGTATCTGTACAGCTGGTACAGTAACTGTTACAGGTGCACTGTGGGTTAAAGTGTCAGGAATGATAAGACCATCTGAAACAGATTACAAGTGCTGCATGACTGACAGACAATGAGGATTTCCACACACAGAGCTTTTATTCGTGACAGACAAGCGAGCACATATTGAACAAATGAGTAAATACACGAGACAGCACACTGGTTGACAGTATCTAATCCCCTCAAAATCCCACAAGGACACAAACTCTTCTCTGTTCTTGTACTGAAACAAAAACAAGACATTCACATGCTCAAAACTGGCAACTGGTTACAACCGCAAACAATGAACACTTGGTCCCATCAGCCATTATAACTATAATTAACTATGATCAGCTCAGTGATCCTAATGTGACACACAGTCTGTGTGGAGATCTCATTTGTACCCAACTACAACCAACCAGGGGTGGAGCATCTGGAGACTCAGACCTCTAATGGTCAGCTTAGATTTCCAAAATTCTTGGAAATTCTGTTTTCAATGTGACTTGGATTTGAAACTAATTTAACTGAGGTCAGATGTTTGGTTTAAAGAAAGAGTAATTTGGAGAACAGTCAGTGAGCCTCAAGTGGCAACTACAGCATAACTGCAGCACTACAAGGAGTTTTTAACTGGTTATGAAACAGTTCAAATTTAATACTGATGTCTCTATATGATCCCAATAAAAGAACATTTCTGGATAGTTATTCTGAATAATGGCCACCCAGTCAGATTAGTTTGTATTCTTCTTGAAACAGAGGAAGTGGAAACAATACCTCTTTTGTCCACAGGGGCCACCAGAATCAACAAGAAAACTAAGTTCCTGTGGCAGCTTTAAGTAAGTTGCTAGTTGCTGTTGCTAAATATTTTAATATTAACAATGATCAAATGACTATGCGTAGCATTTCAGCTCATTGTTTCGGTTTTACAGCCCGCTACTTTACTGTTTAAGCTCGGTCTCACGACTGTAATCAACCTCATTTCTAGCAGCAACATGCAGCTTTTTTCAGCTGGAAAAGCTCATTGTACACTACCTGCACAATTAACGTTCAACTTTAAACTAAAGATATACACATGGTTATCTTGAGGCTAGAAGAATGTCTTTGTAATGCTAAAAAGCTAGTCAGGAATTAGAAAATGACCCTGTTTGCTGGAGATGAAGATAAATCTATCCGCTTATCCATCCACCACTTGCTAGTCACGTCTTCTCCAACTAATCCCTTCCTGTCTGAGATTCCTCTTTTCTTTCTTTCGCTTCACTTCTTCTACACATCATATGCACCTGAAAACATCTTCATCTAAAGTCTGCCACAAGCTGAAATGAAGCTTTTGTGCCTGTGAAATTGGAAATGACATCTCTTAGAATACCGGGCACTGACGATAACACAATGGAGGATTTCATTACTGGAAAATGTTGAAAAGAAATGTAGAGATGAAAATCCTTTCTGGAGTACGACCAATGGTGGGTAATAAAAGTGAATACGGGACAGTGGATATGTGATTATCTGCCTTTATTGAAGCTGTGTGTGCTGAAACCCTCTTAAGTGTCTTAATGTGGATGGAACAAATCTAATGTGAGCGTGTGTATGTGTGTGACAGTGTGTATGTTGGTGTGTGAACGGTAAATTGGATGTGATTACAGAGAAGCTGTCTAATCAGCCAACACATTGTCTAATCAACTCCTACAACACAAACACACACACACAAACGCACACGCATTTTCGACCACGCGTTCCACTGAAGGTCACGTGACTCATTGTGATGTTTTCACACCAATCAGAGGCTCTGTTGTTCACCTGAGCGGAATGCAAGAAACCGAGGGGAAGTCATGGAATTAAAGCATGGTATCTTGGGCTCTGGGCCAGGCAAATAAAATAAGGAGCCACAGAGAATGGGGCTGTTATCTGACGGTGCCAGTCAGGTTGAGTTCTCCTCACTCCCATCTCCCATTGAGCCGCCTGCCTCCCCACAGAGCCGACCCTAATGTATCCAGTGGAGGTGTGGCTGAATCAATACCTCTCTAAGAAATGCCTCTCAACCAGAACAGCAGAATGGCTGATGTGTGCAAACCTCTTGCGCAGAACCGATCAACTACGGTCGAAAAAACAGCAGGAGAGGATGTAAAAAAAAAAAAAAAAAAAAAAGTCCTCTGACAATGCTCTTCATGGACAAAATATTTTGATTGAGATAGTGTGCGTTAGAGTTACCGGATGAAAGAGAAGTTGCCATGGTGGTTTAAGTGGCTAAATGGGTCTGAAGGGGGTTTGTCAGTAAAACAAACACAGACCTGGAGTGTCCTGATGAAGAGCTGCCACGCTGATGAAATGCACAGATATGCTTTCTGCTAAAGAAATGCCTTATATAGCTGCTCCTGCCTGATTTGGAAGCCCGTGTTTGCGTAAGAAATTAAATGGCTAATTTGCTCCTAGCCACGCTCTCTGAGGTCTGAAAGGCTGCAAAGGAAAGAAAGAAAAAAATCATTTATGGCACAGAGAGGCTATGTGGAAGGCTTGTAGAATTATCACCCATTCAACATTATGGGGCTGAGAATTAAACAGAACCATTGGCAGCAGTAAAAGTTAATGATTAAAAGGCCCCTGTGCAACTTTTAGAGCTCTTACTGATTGTGAAGTGGATGGTGAAATGAAATAGAGCTGAGCTGAGTGCAGTGGAGCAGCTCTGCAGGTACCTGAGCGGGGGAACACAGAGGTTTCCAGGTCAGGATGAACCCCCATCACTCCCGCTGGAGCTGGACTGTTTACTGTTAGATATGATCAGTGCAGGGTTACCTGGAATAAAAGCACTCTCATCTAACATCCCTGATTGGCTGTGGAGGCTGCACACAATGCAGACAGTTTGTTTGCAGAGATTCTCTTTTGGACACTTCACCATGTAAACAAATCCACCACCCAACCCCGCGCGCACACACACACACACCAGCACCACCACCAACACCACCCCTCACTCCTCTTTTACCTTGACGCCTTCCTGATAAAGTAGGAGTGCGTGAACTCCAAGTGGTCGTCCAGCCACGCTTCCATCCTCTCGCTTTCCGGGGAGCAGCAGCAGTCCTCCATGGCGCAAAGGCGACAACAGTCTCCCACCGTGAGCTCCGGTTACCGTCTACATCTATAACACGGAAGAACCGGTACCGAATAATGTGTACGGAGATAGACAGAGAGAAAGAGAGGGAGAGAGCGGCTCCGAGAGAGAGAGAGGGAGAGAGCTGCTCGGGGGACGGTGGGTCCGACGGTCGGTCGGCTTGGTGCGCGCGGATCATAAAGCGGTGACTGTGCGCTTCCTAGTTGGTGAAGCGACTATTGGAGGATTAGAGAGAGAGAGAGAGACAGAGAGAGAGAGACGTTACCCCCTCCCTCCCCCTCGCTCTCTCACCCTTATGATAAAGGACGCTACAAATAAACAAACATAAAATTATTGATAACTCACCCTACTGATGATATTATTGAATTTTACACAATATAAGACTCTGTAGACACACTGATGATAGCTTATTGGAAAAATAAATCCTCCCAGTGAATGATATTTTTTCCTAATTCCACATAATTGATTAAAACGACATATAAATACATTTGTGTTTCCAAAGATTATAAAGGAAAACTTCAGATGTTGATTCAAGCCCAACACAAGCTGGTTATTAAATGAAACATATTTAAAGGGTCACTCCAGTGTTTTAGTGTTTCTCTTCTGTAAAACTGGTGAACTCACAATAGACAGATTTAAAAAAGTATGGTCAACATGGACACAGCAGAGGCAGAGTTATCCTGATTTTTAGTCTGTGTCAAGCTCCAAATACAACGGGTACTACATTTCCCATAATGCAAATTCAGAGTGTGTCTTCATCAGATTCCTGCCTGGTAAATACAGGTGTCTTTAAAACTCCACTTCCTGAATTTGTAAGACCGCCTTTACCAACTTTATTTTAAAAAGTCGAGGTTGCCAAGCCTAATCTCAGATAACCCCCTGGTGACATCACTATGACATCATCAAGGATTATTTAAAACTCCTTAAAAGGAGAAGACATAATATAACTGTGTCAGTTAATTTTCAAGTGTAAAAGTGTTGGGTTTTAGCTTTAAAGACAAAAATCTTCCTGTCAGAAACTCCGTCCAGTTTTTTACTTCAGTCATGTGAAACAGTTGGATGCAGCTTAACACGGCATCTTATCTCTCTCCTTTCACCCTTTAAAAAAGAAAGCTACAAAACATCTCCATAAAATAACCATTAACAATCCCATAGGGTTTTGGGGAGGTTAGGAGGATGTTCCACACTGGCACACATTCCCAAAGGAAAGATTTCTTGCGGTCAAAGATAGCTCCTTAGAACAGTTCTGATCTCTTAAAAGAATGTAGCATTACAGGCACCGGTCTTTGTAGAGGCATTTCAAGGAAACATTAGTTCCCTGACAGTGTTTACATAACCATGACTGAAGGTTATGTATAGACCTTCTGGGGATGTTTCTACAGACTAATGAAACTAAGTTGAACATTTCTTTTAAAGTTATAAGCAAAAGTCGGATCCCACATCAGAAGCTAATGGTCAAGGTTTTTTACTGGCCTAAAACTGAGGCCTCAGCAGGCACATACCCGGGTTTCTAAAACCAGACCCTAATGAACAAACTGCCAAATCTGAGACCCGAATCTGACCACGGACCCCAAGCAACACAATCGTCCAAACCCAATACTTTGATGGGACCCACCGGGTTCATGGAAGGGTAACCTGGCTTCTGCTGCTCTTCTTAGGGTAACCCTAGAGAGTCTTTTGTTATTTCTGTACAGTAAAGGCCACTAAAATACCAGAAAGTTAGTGCATAGAAGAATAGTTACTTTCACCAAAGATTAGCTGGAATTAGTTGCAATTCATATTGTCCCAACAGTATCAGTTTCGGATCGAGTTCAGGTTTAGAATTCTAGCTTAGCTTAGCTTATCTTATTATTATATGTTTGCTGGTAGATATACATACTGCATATGTCATACAGAGTTTTGATTTCAGGTTAAAGTGTCTATATATTAAGTATTATCATAACCCCCTGGTGTACTGTGTTTTAGTAGCTGCCTTTTCTACAACAAATGAAAAAGTCAGGACATTGTTAGTCTAGCTTAGCACACAGAAGGGAAGTATGAAGAAACAGCTAGCCTGGCTCCATCTAAACACACAATGACTCCAGAAGTTTGTTTTTACAATTTGTTATCCAACACACTGAAATGAAAAGAGGAAAAACTGTATGTGAAGTTTAAAATGAGTCCATCGAGTAAAACGACTGTAATCTTACTACTGAGCAACCACAGACACCTGAACCCCGGTGTGGTGTTTCAGTTGTACAGGAAATTAAAGTCACAACAAAGTACCACAGATACTTAGAAGTCTGTATGCACATATTAAAAGATGCTATGCACACATCCTATAGGAATATAAAAAGGATAAACATACAGTAAAGTAGTGCTGAGCCCCACAGACAGACAGAGTTTGTTTGCACTTGTTTATCTCGGCTTTTACACCACGATGCACATCTATCATCTCCAGGGAATAAGCCGCACAGAGGATTTTCATTCATTTCTGTTCAGATATTTGGTTTACACAATGCTGATTTATAGCAACTGAAAAGAAGCCCTTTGAGCCCGTCTGCTGTAATGAATTCCCCAGAAAGAGACAGATGGCTTCATTTTCTCACACTGTTACAGACACATACAAAATAAATAATAACTGTGAGAAATGTATCAGAGAGGTTTTAGATGTTAGTAAAAAAATACTGAATATCTTTCTGATATTAAAAAAGCTCAAAGATTAAAGCACTGTTTGAATTTAGAGGCAGGGTAAACAGTTGAAAGAAAGAATTCCTTTGCGAGGGCAAATTCTTCACAAATCATTCATTTATTCATCTCGTTTGACCTTACTTAGCCTGCACGCTGTAATTAAGCTGCTAATTCCAAATAAACAATTCATAATGAACCCGAGCGATAAGTAACTTTTCAATTATCCTGTGAATTACATAGCTGGAGGAGCGCAGGCTTTTATTGATGAAGTCTAATGGCTTTCAGCCTGCATGTCTGTCCTCGCTGTGCTGGTCTCCAGTGTCCCCCCCCACAGCTGGACACTTGGCCCCCATCAGTGGTGTTACCTTACCAGCAGATGGTGGCTGGTTGTCCCCGGGGGGGAACCCACCGGCAGCATCCCAGCCCCCCACAAACTGCACAGCACAACCAATCAGGGACAACAGAGCCTCTAGTCAATCTGATGGTGAGATGGAGAGAGAGGGGGACACAAACAGACACACCTCGCTGTGGTCTCTGCATTTTGCATTGTCTCTTCACAGCATATGTCATCCATAGATTTCTTTATATCCTGTGTGTATCCTGTGTGTTGCTTATGAACTGTTGATGACAAATTTTTAATTCATATGCTGTGCACATTCACGTCTTGTGAAGATTTCTCCTCTGTTGTACTTTTCTCACATGCCCTGTACACTGTCCACCCTTAAACAACCTCCTACGTGTTTTGAATACTTTCATTGAAAACAGATGCAAAGTATATGCAAAGGGAAGCAGAAACATGTCCAGCACAGCCAACAAGAAATGTAAGAATTTAGGTTTAGCAGACTCACTGAACACGTCAGCCTCCACTTGTTTGAAATGATCAAACAATACTGTAACTGTACTTATATAAAGCCACTAAAGGCTTACACTACACTTTTCATACACTGGTATGGAAGCGTATGTCCTGGTATGGTATGATGGAAGTTAATCATTCATACACATTGTGAATGTGTATGAATGGCACAGTGTTCGGGAGCAATTTTGGTTTCAGTATCTTTGCTCAACGACGCTGCATGCAGACTGGAGGAGCTGGGGATCAAACCACCGATCAAAATGCAAAAACGGTGCAAAATGCGGTGAATACCTCAGTATACAAATTTAAGTTGTACATACATTTTATATTTATATTTTGGTGGTCTAATGTTGGCATGGTTGCTCTGCCCAGTTGTAGCTCGACAAAGAAGAAAAAGCATTAAAATGTTGCGATTGTCATATTTGGTAAGTGAGACAACACTATGCAGCTGAAATTAGCGCACTACACCAGGAAGTACATAGAGTGCTACATAAAAGTCTACTAATGAAAGTATCTGAATTGAGACACAGAAAAGGAGTCTGCGATCAGGCTATTAGCTCTGCGGTACCATGTTACCATTTGCTAAACAGCACTGAACACAAAGTACAGTTGAAGCTTTCCAGAGCATTGAAGAAATTGAAACTTTGGTGACGCTGCATGAAGAGTCATGAACTATAGTGTGTTGCACACTGACACCACTGCCCATTTATTTTTGACAGCACCAGAGGAGCAGGTAGTGATCAGTTTGACAAAGCAGTGCAGTCCTGATACGACTCTAAAAACAACATTTTAAGTGGTGCAAATGATCTTTCAACTGATGCTGTGTGATTGACTTGGAACTTATTGACCTATCGTTATCGAGGGCGGTGACCTCTGACCGGGGTGACTTCACTCTTAATATTCTAAACTCAAATCAGGATTTTCATCAGCTTTAGAATGTGAAACAAAAACTCTCTTCAACAAATAAAAAGGTGCATAAAGTTCTTAAAACTTAAGCTATCTCTACCCTTCACTGCTGTCCTGTACAAACACACACACACACACACACACACACACACACACACACACACATACATAAAGTCCCTCAGGCTCTTTGACTCCTGAAGTTGCTTTTAATGTGTTTCTGAGCCGAGCTGGTCACAACTTGTCTGCAGCACGCAGCTTCTCCCTCTGTAACACCTCCACCTCTGTCTGAACAATGACCACACACAAACCACAGTAGACCCGTGAAAGTGTGAACACACAGAGCTGGAAGTGCAACAGACAGCGTGCCTGTAGGCGCTGCACGAACAGCTGAACGCAGCACACACAGTTCAAAACATAAAAGCACAATTTTGTTATTTGCTGTTGGCATTTTTAGGATGGAAAGCCTTTCAAAAGACATAAAGCATCATGGGACATTAAGGGTTGAGTCATACCAGGATTTATAGCAGCAAACTTTGGGACTGAAAATCAATCAACTCCAATGGAACTAATGGGATCAGCAGATTCACTCGTGGTGGTGAAGGAAGTTCAACTCTGGTGAACTTTGACCAACAAGTCCTTCAAATTAAATCACAAAACACATCAATTAAAATACACATACAGTAAGTATTCTGATGTGATGCCCCCATCTGCAAGATGATCTGTTCTCATCTGCTGGATCCCCACCATGCACATCTACATCACATTGCATCCGCGATGCTGTTTTGGTCCGTTCCTCCACACGACTTTCACAAGCGTGAACATGCCCACCAGACTTGTTTTTTTACCAATAACTTGCTCAGATTTGGTCTTTTTTCTTGGTTTACGTGCCTCCAGATATGTAAATATGCTACGTAGTTAAATTCTTTCCCTTTCGGCTGTTTGATTGGAAGTTTGCGCTGGGTGTTTTATTTTGAAAATCGACCAGATTCTCTATGCTGTTTCTGTGTCTGACTTCCGGCCAGCTTGAGCTGCTCTGTGCAGATTGATGCAGGCCGCTCCGTCAAATATAGAACAGGAGCTGAGTGGAGACCCACTTCTGGGATGCTTCTGAACCAAGACCATGGTGCTTCTGATGGGACTTCAACCATTGACTGAAAACAGCCACAATTAGCTCTGGCAACCTTGGCGCATACGGAACGCCGCACATATGTGCCTGGTGGAATTTGGCCGTAACACATTGCTAAGGTTGATATTATGTTCTTCCCCGTGTCTGCGTGAGTTTCTCTACGGGTACTCCGGCTTCCTCCCACAGTCCAAAAACATTAATAGGTTAATTGGTGACTCTAAATTGCCTGTTGGTGTGAATGGTTGTTTGTCTCTATGTGCCCTGTGATGAACTGGCAACTTGCCCTAAGTCAGCTGGGATAGGCTCCAACCCCACCATGACCCTGATGAGGATAAGCGGTTACAGATAATGTATGTTTGTATGTTTGAGGGTAACAATTGATGCTATTGATTTACTTTGATGACAAGTCTCACTTGTCCTCAAGTATTTCTGCCTCTGAGCGCCTTGGCAGTGCTACTCTTATCGGGAACTGACAGAACCGGAAAGTCCAAATTTGAGTTTGTGCCATCCAATTTGACATGATCCTGCTCTGCAAAACAAGAAGCAGCAGCAGCCTCTGCAAAAACTGCAGGTACCAAGCTCCCAGCACCATCTATTTCACAAACAGACTCACAAATTCTGATGGGGACTAAAGAAAATCTCACTGAAAGCCTATAAACTTTTTAAACTGAATGTTTCAATATAATAAAATCAGGCTGGAGGCTTTCTGTGTCAGTTTGTTCCTTCTTCTGGTCTCCAACAGTCCGCTTGAGACAAATTTATATCTGACCAGACTGTCATGGATATTCATGGACAGGATGGATCTTTCATCTGTCTCCACTGGGTCAGCTGTAGCTGGATTACAACAACATATGCTGTGGATACTTGGAGTCTCCAGAGGATGAACACAAGGGCTTTTGTTGACCTTTCGTTCTCTCTTCTGTGTAGTGCCACCACACAAGAGAAACCATAATGTCTCACACTCTGATGAAATTTCCCTGGAACCATTTGCATTTTATTCACTGGGAATTTTCAGGCTAACTTTATCACAGGAGGCTGATTGCTATCAGATTTTCAAAGCACCATCATCGTCTAGCCCTGACTGAATCTTATCTTAACTTCATCATCTCTCTGTTTGCTATTCAAATAGATTTGGAACATACGCATATAGATGACAAAACTCACACACACATATACAAACACGTGCACCCAGCGTACAGTAGGTGTTCACACAATATTCAAATCCCAATCTGCTGTATTAAATGCAATTACACAACAACAAATCACACACTTGCTTGCGTTATGTAACACAATCATTTGCCTAAGGTCAAGATCAGATGGAAACAGGCATGCACACACACGTGAATCAGGGGTCAATACACACACACACACACACACACACACACACACACACACACACACACTCACACAGTGAGTAGCAATAAAGGACGGGCATATTTCTGCTCATTCTTCACTGTGTGTCAGTGGACTCTCCCCTCTGGTTTTGCCATCAGGAGACGATCAGCAAACACGTCTAAAGACGAAGGAAGGAAATGAAAAGCTGAGAGGACCGTGATCCACACCTGAATGACACTCACACATCAGCTCAGCCTGGACTTTGTCGTAGAAAACCCTCTTTTGCCATTTGGAGTTCAGTCTGGTTAGTCACTTTACCTGTTTTTCTTTCATTTCTCATCATTCTCTGTAAATTTTACAGTGAGAAACCAATTACAGTAAAAGGCTGTAAAATATGCCGTGAAGTATGACTGTGTTTTCCTGTATACAGTCAAACACAGTCATATTTCAAAATCTTTATTTATACATTTTAAAGGAATTCATACGGAATAAAGTCGTATTTTATATTAGAGACTGTTAATTGTACAGTAAAACACCGTAATTTTTAACGGCATACTTTACAGTCTTTTACTGTCATTGTTTAGCAGTCTTTCATTGTAAAATGTACAGACATTTCAAAACATGGAATAAAACGCCGAGCTTAATGGTGAAATCAACAGTAGTAATATCCTTTTACTGTAATATTAGTAAATTCTGGCAACCACAGCTGCCATTTTTTTACCGTCAAAACAGCATTTTCTTTTACAGTGTACACAAGCTTATTGTGTGTGAAAAGTACTTCATAGCCTTTTTCAGAGATCTTTAATGACTTGAGAGTGTTTTTCAGGGAGGTCTCTGTGTGGCTGTATCAGGCAGAACTCATAGGTCACTTGATAATAGATGTTTTGTGGGAGATCAAGTACGATAATATGTTAAACTTCAGAAAGCCGGTGATGTTAACAGAATATAACAGAAGATAATGCATTACAATCTGCACTTTGAAACGATATATGCTTTCTCATAACTGGGCGTGGTCTCCTCGCCCCTGATCTCCAAACCTTGTTTGGAAGTGTGGATGAAAGACCAGAGACACTTCAGAAAGGTTTAGTTATAGATCATCTTTGGTGAAACCAGACCAATGATTCAGCATCGACTGCACGTTTCATCTCCTCGATTTAGTGTCAGAATGTTCAGAAGATGTGCAGGCTGTGAAAAATGAGTCCAGTGTTTAAGAATCTCTCATCAGTCAGACCTGATGCTGGTGTCCTAAACAGGAGATGCAGAGGCTGAGCCCACAAGACAGATAGAGGAAATGACTCGTCATCTCTGGTGTGATCCAACTCCAGAGGAGTTCAGACTAACTTTATACCAGGAGAGCAGCCCCAACTCAATCTTATCCACGTAACTTGCCATCATCTGTGATCATACTACCAAATCCGAGCAGTCAGACATCAGAGAGACTGTAAAAAGTTTAGTTCATTTATTTTATTTGGAGGCAAATCCAAACATTAGACCTCTGAAATGTCAGTTACAATCCCTCAACAGGAAAACTGCACAAACTACTACAAACAAGTACAGTGGGTGGTGTAGAAGCTGAGGCTGGAAGTGGGTCTGTAAACTGTGATGTGTTTGCGTTGGAGAGTTTGGGTATGAATTCTACTGTTTGTCTTTTATTTCAAATAAATTCGAGGAGTTGTTTGAGCTGCTGGAGCAGAGAGGGCCGACTGAAAAATGACATTTTAACACCACAAACTGACTATACTGATATACTGAAACTGATTATAAAATAATCGAACGGGGGAAACGTCGGGGGCCAAAATGCTTACATGCATGTTAATGAGATCAGGATGGAGGTTGTGATAAATTCCTGGAGTATTCTTCTTCTTCTTCTCTCTGTCAGTGTAAGAGGTCCAATTGCATGACAACCGTTACCAGGTGAAGACTGTGAGAGGAAGAGCGTCCTCGCTCGCAGACAGTAAAGGGACGAGAGTGTGTTCTGATCTTGTTGTTAGAGATGCGACTGTTTGTAACAAAGATAACCTGCAATGTTGACGATTTCTCTTATGTCTCATGTACACAACACTGCTGTTTAAACTTCCAGCCTCCTTTCTTGGTATGAAAAAAGCTGCCATCCTTTGCAACTTTTGTATCTTGCAGCCGGACTAAAAGTAAACTAAACAACTAAAAAGTCTGACTGTTCTACAGCACAACACAACATAGGTCAATCCAGTCAGAGGCATTATGACTAAAAAATCTTCAGTTGAGGAGATAAAAGACTTCTTTTCAGCATCACCTCAGGTCCTGAAAACAGGACCGCTGTTTGTGCGCAGAGCTATGTTTAATGGCTTCGCTACATCCAGCAAATGTTTGAGAAAACACAGACGCGTGTCTGCACAGCGTCAGCGCAGAGCGGGGGGACAACGGGAATAAATCTCACAAGAGGAGAGCGAGAGCGACACACAAGCCGTCCCCTTCCAGCTCGAATGGAAGTGTGTTTTCTGAGAAATCGTTGGAATGCCTTTAACAGCATGTAAGCAAAGTGACAAAAAGAAAAAAAAAAACTGACGTGATCTGGCCTCGAGGCTTCGTTCTGTGGTGGAGGTATAATTTGCATTCAAACCTACAGTGCTGCTGCAATTACAATGACTTACTGTCCCAGCAAACAACGGTGTCTTGTTTATGTAACACACACACACACACAGCATCATGGGAGAGTTTGAATTCAGAAGATGAAAGTAGGGGGTCAGCACTGATGTTCCCAATCCTTTGAGAAAAATGCAATTTCCAGAGCGTTTGAAAGACGACAAGAGAAAAGAAATCTATTTGCACAGAAACATAAATCTTTCTCCCGCTGTGACTCAGAGTTTGACAGCGCCAAGTGAAAATAGAAAATAAATGACGATGACAAAGAAAAAGGGTGACCCTTGTTTCTAAAAAAATTTCAATTTAGAAAATTGTTCCAGCTGCTTTTTGTGTGCAAATCATTTAAGGAATGACTTTATGGAGGAGAGGTGTGCGTGTTCGTCTGTGTTTCTGCTACAATCAGAATTATAAACCAGTCTGAAGGAATCTTGGACTCGCGCTCGGATGTTTCCCTCTCATATGATGTCCAAGAGCACAGATTGGGTTACTTGAAAAATATCAATATTTATTCCTCTTTGCCATCCTACCAGGAGAATCATTTTTATTTCCATGCATTCAGACCGGTGTGGGTTGGCTTAGTTTGACTTGGCTTGGCAGGGAAACAGCTTCCACATTTGTATTATTGACATGTCATGTCTTTGCAGCCGGCTAGCTAGCCTACATTCAAGGATCACCTTAGTGTGTGAGATATATTGTATGTCAACTAGAGGTGAGTTCAGTTCTACGATGCATCACGCTGTGGACGTGGAAGATGACAGAACATGATCGGGAGCTCGCTGGACAATAAAAGTTGCAAAGTTACATTGTTGCGATGTTGCATTGAATCGTGGGTGAACATTATGCTAACAGAGCATCGTTACTTTTCTATGTTGGGAGATGTGGTAGAGGTAGGCTGAGAAAATGCATGAAAGCAGACACATTTTGGATCTTTTACACTTCCTGGGAAGCACAAAATAAACGAGACACGCTGTGTAAAGCTATGTTAGCATTTCAATCCTGAGCTGACGTCTGCAACCATGTGTGAAAACGCAACTATCTTTACAATCCTAAACGTAGTAAAACACTAACTTCTTAACTTTTGTTTAACATTCTGCCAAGATTTCTCTGTGCCTGTACCTCTATTCAGATTTTATACTAAAGCTAATATTAATATTATTCATATTTGTTTTGTGAGAAAACCTGGTAAGAGAAACAAAGTAAAAAATAAGAATAGAAATAAGAATTGATTTACATTTTTATTATTTATGTGTTATTTATGTATGTATTTTTATTTATATGCATATACATATATATTATGTTTATTTTTATATTTTATTTATAGACATTTAAAGACCCTGTAACCTGTAACACATAGGCCTATTGTACATAATTTATATATCACAGAATTTTCAGTTACAAATATTGTAAAAACCCCAGAAAATCATTCAAATTCGAGTGAAGATTAGCTAAATAAGCTTTGACAGCCTTAAAGCATCTTTATGTGAGGAAAGGCAAAAACTACATTCACCACAATACAGTAAAATGACCACAAATGTCATTTTCAATACTTACTTGAGAAAATGTTAATATTTTGAACATTTCAGAAAAGTCAGAATTGAAACCAGAGCCAAGGCTCATTTCTAAGAAAAGTCTTTTTGGCAAGCCAGCCAGAGCTGCTACAGAAACTCAGCAAACTCTCAGAGACCCTCGTGTTTAACGTTGTAGCAGGCCCTGCAGACTTTTCCCCTACTGACATCTATTTTTAATATGTGAGTATAGAAAATGTCATCAAACTCTCACATTGATCAAAACAGTTAGTAGAGATTCACTATTATACCCACACTGCATGTGCAAAGGCTTTGGCTGTGAACTTTGCATCCTTTTCTAAGTTTTTGAGTGATGCCATAATTGATTGCCTCTCCGCCCCCACAGAGGATAAATGGTGCATAATGACAGGCACCCGGCTGAAACATTATCATCCATTTGCATGGCCTCTTAGCTTCTTGATGAGCTGGAGTTGTTTTGATGAGAAGCGATTTGCCATCTCAGCTGCATCGCCCCTGTTTAAATTCTAACTTTGACGTGTGTCTCAGCGGTGGAAGTGTTTCCAAAAATACATTTCTACCAGTAGGATTTCTGCACAGATGAAGATGTCAGAAGTCAACTGAGGAGTGAGCAGTGATTGCTGAGAGCTGATGCTGCTGATTCATCATCAGTCCGATCCAAACCTTTATTGAAGCAGCATCTCGTGTTCAGACTCCCGTCAACGAGAAAAGCAAGACCATGTGAGGAAAACCGGCAGCCAGGTTTGGAGCACATTGTTCAAGAAGCGGTACATTGCCTGGAAAATCAGACAAGGCAATGAAAGAAAAAAGAATAAATTCTATACTCCAGCTGGAAAGAAAGTTTGTGTCACTTTGAAAACTTTAAATGGTAATGAAGTGAGATCCCAGCTCGGGGAACATACAGCACTTTTCATTACTTTGAGATCAGGTAAAAGGGTCAGTGGGTTCCCGCAGTGGAAGAGAGAACAAACATTTTGGTCATCTCGGGTGGAAGCTTGGAGAGGTCAGCATCGCTGAGGCAGTTTGGATTTGACTTTTCTGACCACTATTTATTCTTGTGAACTTGCTTCGTGTTCAAAACCTTTTAGCCTCAAACCTTCATGCTTTTTAGTCAACATGTTTGTGCATTTCATTGTGCATTGTTTGCCAAAAAGCTGGATTCCTGGGCTTTAAGCACATTATACAGTTTGTACCACAAATATGTGAAGCAACAATGCCCTCCTTTCTACCATTTGTCTCCCACAGAGCTATATAGCTTTTTGCTTCGATCCTGGGAATGCTTTCAGTTCCCCTGTTCATCTGTCTCACATGAAAGATGCTTGTTCTGATCTCAATTACGTTCAGATTTATGACAGTTTCCATAGTCATAATGGCCCCCATAACTCAGCAAAAATGGCCTTACGGAACATGTTCCCATTTAGAATGCATCTATGGGTTTGCAGGGTAATGCTTATAGATTTCCTCTCATAATTTACTGCATTGTTTGTCAGTGACCATATTCTTAACTTTGCATTTTGTTAGATAATCAAAGGAGCATCACACCCATCGTCCTTAGAAACTTTCATACAGACACAATAACAGACTTGCCCCCTAAATAAAGTAAAAACAACATTAAGACTTAGAACTACGTGGCAACTGCTTTAACATGTAGCAAAATACCAGATCTATGCTAACATCTAATGCTAATGAATCTCTTATCCTTTAGCCTCTGCACAATTTCCAAAGTGTTGGCACTGGTTTGCTAACATGCTCAGAGTGATGATAGAAACATGCAGAAGCTATACAGTAATAATGCGCACTATGTTCACCATATTAATTTAGTATAGCATGCTAATATTTGCTAATTAGTCATTTGATTTGCAGCTACTTGGTCATAATCAGTATTATCAAAGTAATAACCAAAGGTTTGATTTGATGATGAATCCAGATGAAAAGTCAGAGGACCAGCAAAGTTATGACGATTCATCCAGAGGGGAGCATGAATGTCTCACTGTGCTTTCATGCCAATACAACCAATACAACCTAAATTGTCAACCTGTTGGTGGCACTAACAGAAGAGTGAGGGGATCATCAAAACCATTTGGATTCATCCTCTGTAGATCATGACTGTCTGTACAAAATATCACAGTAATTAATCTAAGACTTATTGAGCTTTTTCAGTCTAGAGCAAAGTTGTGGACCAACTCACCAACTCAATATTGCCAAAAGTTGGTGACAGAAAATCCTCGACTCAAGGTGAATTTTTATACAACTCACCTATTCAAATTCTAATAAGGCTTAAAGTTATGCAGAATTAACAGTGTGGCTGCTTTGATTGACATTAGAGGTCAATTTAGAGAGTTTGTTTGAGCAACCAGGGTTCATTCACCCAGCCTTAGCTTCACCCACGCTCCACCTCTTTGAAATAGCCAGGAGGTGGCAGAGGCAGGACTGGCAAGATGGCGACAACCAGAGCCACCAAACTGAGCTTCACAACTACTATGGGTGAAAGATGCTAAGACTGCATAGAGCCTTAGCGTCTTTAGCCATCAACTCATGATCCATTCCCTTTAGGGCTTTTGACCCTTCCACACAGTCTTTATTATCAGATGGTGTTTTCTCAGTTGTTGGCTCAAAAGGTTAAAGAAAAAGTGCACAAGAATCCATCAGAATAAGCGATGGAAAGATTTGTCACGGTGAACCTGACCTAAAAGAAATGCTGATTCGTTTTAGTCCTAACTAAAAGAGACCAAACCTGAGTCACCAAAAAAACTACACTCATGCAGACTTCTGGCTTTTAGTGGATAGAGAATCCTGCTGAGGCACATCACCTGCAGGAAATAGACAAAACACCTGTGTGTGCATGTGTGTGTGGATGTGTTTCTGAAAAATAAATTCACTCTGAAGGTTTTCCATAGTTTACAAAATTGGGGATTAAAAATAAACCATAATTATATTTAAAAAGCTCCAGATAATTAGTGGAAAAAAATTGTTTTGTGCTTGTCCTTTACCTGTGTATTTCAGGTGTGTTTGTTTGTGTGTGTGAATGAGTGTGTGTGTGTGTGTGTGTGTTTGCATGTACATGGAAAACTCACCCTGTGGAAACACTGTTGAGTGGAAACACGCTCATTAAAGCTGTTTGTATAAGTGTGTGTGTGATGCCCCAGGGTTGTACTCAGATGGTGTTTGGTTACTAACATACAGCGCACACACATGGACATTGCGCACACACGGTGTCTGTCCCATGATGCACTTGTGTCCACGCAGACCTGATCAGTGCTAACCGTTCGTCCACACGCTCCCTGGTCAATAATTACAGCACAGGTCGTGGTGAACGGGCAAAGTAACCTGGTTTGAAGACCCAGTTCAAAAAAGGCTGCCACATTTATTTAGATATTATTTAAAGCTGCTCTAATTAAAATGTTCGTATTAACGGTGGATCGAATGACTGTGTAAAGTCAAAGGTGATGAATGCAGCAGTTCTGTTCTCACTCAGCTTTATCATCTTTCAGCACGTTGTTTGGTTTGACAGCTCACTTCTACTTTATTGTTTTAGTACTGTTCATCTGCTCTCATTATCCCTGACATGCTCTATCTGCTTAGCACCAAACAAAAAGACAAAGTTAGCAACTATCTGATGAACACAGTGACGCATGTAGCAACTAAAAATGTAGATACATCCTTAAGGAGTTGGTGGAGACCAAAAAAGGAGCTAAAAGGTGGTTGGATACTGGTCATATTGCTCCATGTCTGCTGTATGTGTAAATAACCATATGGCCATTACCATATGAACGTTATACTGTGAATCTGTGGATATATGTCAGTGTTCATAGTCTGTTGTGCTGCCCTCAGAAAAGGGGCCAAAAAAATGCAGCTTTAACAATAGCTTGTGTACTTTTTTTGCTGAATAGCCACTTTCAAGGATACTGTTAAAGCTAAGTTGCAGTGTGTATTTATTGTGTCTGTTTGCTGACCCAATAATGGCAGTTACCTTACTATATTTATCTAACATTAGGAACCACATTGTACTGCTCATACTAAATACTATTTTAAGTTACAGGTCATTCTCTCTAATCACTGATGTGTATGCATTAGATGCTTTATTGGAAGTGAAGTGACTGTTCAGGCTTCTGAGAAACTCTTACCTTCTCAGAATTGTTATGCTGATTGAAGGGTGCTGATGTTGGAAATAACACAGTACGTGACCGCTCACTGTGCCACTCGGGTCTCTGGGCTGCAAAACACGTCAACTAGCCTAGCCATAGGCTGTTAAAATTCTCATCAACTTGTTGTCTACCATTAAATGGAGAACTTATATACTTCTAAAGCATGGATGGAGATGGACGATGGGTACATTTTTATTAGTGGATGTCACACTAGTTTGAGTTTGGGCGTCTATTATCACTTCACGCACGATGACTAGCATTTTATCACGGTTTCTCAGTTTGTGAGTGGCCTTTTCTTCTTTGCCAAGATCCAGGAGTCATGGAGGGAAAGCTGCTGTAGCTCTCTTTTGGCATAATTGCACCCGGGCAACATGGCTCTGATTGTAAAATGCAATCAAACTCTCCACCTGTCATGATGAGGCTCCTCGCCTCGTAATTTCACAGTGTTTTTCCCTCCCCTTGTGTTTCTGTCTGTCTTTCTCACCTGCCTGATCACCTCATCACCTACTGCTCGTCATCAATCGCCAATCAACCCTTGCGGTATTAAACACTGGTTCAACCTCTCAGACGCTGCCAGATCTTTCAGTCTCTGCTGCGGATCCCTGCCAGTCACTCATCAACCACCAAACACATCTCATAATTGCTCCTGTTTTTGGATTCTTCCCTGCACCATTTTGGATTTCCATCTACCAGACTTCCACCTGCCCATTTCATTCTCTCCAGTTATGTCAATAAACTGTTCTTGGTCTCTGGTCGTGTTTGCATTTTGGGTCTGCTTCTGTTTTAGCATCCCTGTCCTGATCCTCTGGAAAGGTTGTCAAGAAAGATAGGTGTTTCCTAATTTGGTGGCTCCAAATACGTTATCTTTAACTGGTAAGTGACTTCCAACACTATAGTTTACTTATTTTGTCATTTACAGGTTTATGTAAGCACTTGCCTTTATCTGACAGGTGATTCAATGAGATGGTAAAACTCTTAACATCTCCAAAATGGGCAATGGGGCCTTTGCACATCTTCAAGTCATTATCCCCTTCAGACCTGTTAGGAGCTGTCACAATCAATGCTAAACTACCTCGAACACGGTTTTGGGGAGACACCTCTCTTGAGTTGTACAATTTTAACCTGAACCTGACAGCAAGGGCAGAGCCAGGGATAAGCAACAAAGCCAAAACTTTATCACCCACCTGAAAAGGGAAATGGGACAGGGAACAGTGGAAAGAACAAGCCGGCATTCTGACAGACATGGCAACTGTGGCAGTATTTAGCAACATCATAATGTGTTTTGATGAGCTGAGTTTTGGTATGCCTAAATTCTCAGAATGTCCAACCAGTACAGCCACCTCAACACCACCCAGATTAGGGGCCTCCATTAAGTTCTAGCACCTCGTCTATATATTTTAGGAAAGTATGCCAAATTATACAGAATTTGTCTGAAGAACCTTGCGATGTGTGCTTAATTTTTTTCTAGCTTTACGTAGTATAAAATGGAGGAATTGCATCTTTCCACCTCAGTATGATTGGACGGTGGGCAATAGGTGACAGAATACCAGTCACCCTGGAGCTTTCTCATAACATGAGAAATCCTACAAGTCAAGTCGCCGTTCCTTCTGTTCAGGATGTCGTAAGTTGTGAGGAAACACAACAAGGGCAAGAAATATGCGATACTGCCAAGGTACTGCCAAGTTCAAGTCCTCCAATGAGACATGAACTTGCTTCACTCAGGTGTATTGATGGACTCAACAGCTTGCCTCCCATGGACAACATGAGAAATCCTCCAAGTCAAGTTGCTGTTCCTCCTGTTCGGGATGTCATAAGTTGTGAGGAAACACAACAAGCGCAAGATATATGCGATACTGCCAAGGTACTGCCAAGTTCACGTCCTCCAATGAGACATGAACTTGCTTCATCTTCTTTATCTTCTTTTCTAAATTATTTCCCAAATGAGACTTGATGAAATGAGATTTTGTATTCTTAAGACCTTTTGAAATAACTTATACTAATGGATCAAAGATAGATATAGAGAATATTGGTTTGTTATAAAACAAAACCTTGTTAGGTATCATCTCTAAAATAGTTTAGGACATATTAAAGGACAGGAGTTTCTGTGTTGGAATTGCTGACACCAGGTCCAGGACCAGGTCCTAACCCTCTTGACCAGTTTGTTGAGTCTTTTTCTGTCCTAGTGTCTTAGACAGATTTCAAAGTTTTCAGGGTCCTGCACACTCCAAAGAACCTTAATCTCCTTAGTAAGTGAACTTTGACCTTTAATTTACAGAATGTCTGTGTTGTCCGACCAATCAAGCTTATTGTTGAGGTGAACGGCTAGATATTTGAAAGGTCCCACCATCTCGATATCCAATCCCTGGATGTTCGATGGTGTGGTTTGAGTCACCATCTCTATCGTCTTGCTGGCGTTGATGAGGAGGTGGCTGAATTCACACCATCAGGTGGCGTGAAAGCATGTGATAAGGGTTGATTGCGATTGAGTCTCACGGTCATTGTGTGAGAGTTGGCAACTCCTGAGAGAGTCAGTCAACTTAACACGGTATAAAGTGAGGAGTCCAAGTCCAAGTTCATTTGTGGGCCCCCCCTAGTAGTTGTGGCCCTAAGCAACTGCATATCCCAGCGGCTGGCCCTGTTGCCTCTGGGCCATCAGTTGAATAGGACAAGTGTGAATGCCCTGAAATGTAGAACCGTTTCCCCTATTTTGAAGCTGCTGCTGCCTTAGCTGAAACTACATTGTGTCTTTACTTGTTAAACATGGAAACGTACTTACTTTGCCACTTGGAAAATGTCAAGACATTATGTGCAAATAACAGAACATGATGCTCCTGGCAGTCACACATGCTTACACCTACACAGACGACACAAACACACTTCGAGCCAGACCTTTTTAATGCTTAATGTTCTAGGAGGAATGTGTACATTCTTTAGATACCTGAGGTTCAAAGATGATCAGGTCAATGCATCATTTAAACAGCAACAGCAATGTTCAGAATCAAGCCTTTTCATTTGCTCAAAAAACTGATATTTTACACGTTACTGCATATATATGTGTTCAATTTATATAGACCTCTAATGGTGACCAGATGGAATTGCAACAGGCACAACTTAAAGGATCAGTGGTGTAGTTGCAGATTATAACCTCTTTATTCGCCCTGTTGTTCCAAGCATGAAGGAGAAACTACGGTGTCTACAAAAATGCAAACTCCCTATCTAGAGCCAGTGTTTAGTTTATTCTCGCCTCCAGCATGGCGGTTCAAAATGGCGGACTCCATGGAAAAGGACCTACAGTGTCTGTTGATATAAAAGGCTCATTCTAACCTCTAAATTTGCGACATGTAGCCTGGCGCGGCTGATTTTTGCTATTCGAGACATTGTTCGTGATTCCACCAGAAACGCTGCAGCACATTTCAGAAGCATCCCAGAAGCAACTTGCTCAAGGAGAATACACGGCTGTTCTATTTTTGACAGATGCTGCGTCAAACAGCACAGAGCTGATCGAGCTGGCTGGAAGACAGACAAAAGATAAACAATTTAACTATGTAGCCTACTTTCTCATGGTAGAAGTATATAAACCAAGGAAAAAATACCAAATCTGAGAAAGTCTGGTGGGCAAAATGCTTCTCAAGCCGTGCCATGCCTGGTGGAATTTAGGTGTTAGGTAACAAAAACAATTCTTATTTTGAGCTGATTAAACACTATTGAAAACATAGTTATGAATATTATATTCAATTTCTGCCATATTCTGGCTTGTCCTGACTGGTTTGTTGTCTATATATAGGTTTTCAGTAGGAATGTAGATGCCTTTAGTTACTTTTCTTCTCCAAGAGTCAGTAACACCAGCTAACATTACTGGCAGAGAGATAATGTTAATGAAATCTAAGATGCTGCTTGCTCCAACTGGTTGAATGGCTACATCAAGTTATGTCTACGAGAGGAAAGTCAGATTTTCATATTATTCATAAATTCCTACCCACATTAAGTTCTGACTTTCAAATAGTGAAGTGACTCAATTGTTAGCACTGTCAACTCAAAGCATGATCTTGGGTTTGATGGAACACCTGGCTGGGGTCTTTCTATCTGGAGTCGGCATCTTCACATTTTAAAAAGTGCTCTGGTTTCCTTTGGATGAAAACTCAAAGTTCTATTTAAGTTTTTCCACAAATATATATATTTTCCACTAAACCCTTGAAAGCTGTCATAACACAAACTTCAGCTGGGGAAATGATTTGCTGACTTTCAAAGTGCATGAACGACACAGATGCAAATCTTACTCATTCAGAGAATCCTGCAAGAAAACTAACTGACTGCTCACTGTACACAGGGCCTGCTGCATTTCCCTTAACTGTACTTAGACATATTCCCACTCAACAGAAAAGTGTGTCACTCCTCACATCAACTTTTAATGATCACCACTCTATGCGGAAAAACACTTAGGCCGACTGAACCTCCCTTCCTCCTCCTCCCCACCAAAGCACAAGGTGGATTAAAAACCATCAGAGGGTCATTAGTTGCTTGGAAACGGAGTACGAAGTGTTGCCTGAAACGTCTGCTGGTGAGAATGACCCATCTTCATCAGTGTGGGTTTCAAGCAGGCCGTGATGGAATGACTGCTGCTGGGAGCTCTGGGGAATGTACAGGCGGATATGAACTTGTCCAGTGCCACATTTATATATAGGACAGCGCTGCTCAGGCTTGGCTCTAAAGTCAATATTGGCTTCCACATCTGACACATACTGAATGTACATGGGACGATGGGGAGATGTATATGACATCCTGTGCTCCAACATGCTACATTGCTTTACATGTTCATATTTACACAGTTTATATCATACACTGAGATAAATTAAGTGCATGATGACTGCATTTTATTTCGTACCAAAAAAAAAAATCTCATTATAATTTTATATCTCCTCTCTCACGCTTTTCTCTGGAGTTCGAGCAAGAACATGTGTTGTGTTCAGTCTCATTAATATTAACAAGCCTGTCTTCTGATTGGCTGACTGTTTTCTAATGGTCAGGCCAACTAAAGCCAAGATGGACGGAGGGTCCAGATAATTTGTACCTGTAGTGGCTGTGCTGGGGGCATGGCTTAGGGTGGTGGTGACTGTATAGTTGTGACATCACAACCTTAAAGAAGTCCTGATGGTTTGTTTAAAGGCCCAGTTCTGACTACAGGCATGTGGATTGAGCGTTTTCACAGAATTTCTATAACAACGAGATCTGCTATACAGTAAAATAAAAAATCTCACAGTCTACAATATTGGACATTTAAAGGTACAGTGTGTAAGATTTGGGGCCTCTATTTTCAGAATAAGGCAAACATGAAATATAATATTCATAACTATGTTTTGACGCATGTATAATCACCTGAAAATAAGAATCTTTTTATGTTTGTTACTTAAAAAATATCCTTTTATATCTACAGTGGGAGAGGGTCCTCTTTCATGGAGGCCGCCATGTTGAAACACCTTATTTATACAGTAGTCCAGAACAGACAAACTAAATACTGACTCTAAACAGGGTCCTTAAAGTGTTGTTTCTCCTTTACATTAGGAAGGTGAGGGTGATGTGAGGAGATTACAATGCAGTGATTGGACCACTAAATGCAACTAAATTCTACACACTGTACCTTTAAGCAAACCGATCAACCTGCTCAGGATAAAAGACTGGCTTTACCTTCCAGACTCGAACAGAGTGGATTTTTGTCTGCTATTAACACATTAACAGTCACAGATTGCTAACTAGCCTTATAGGGCAATCTGCTGACACCCAATAAGCTAAACAAGTTTACAGCATAAGGAAAATAAGCTAAAGATGAAAGTTTGAAAAATATTTGCCAATTAGATCTCATGTTCACTAATTTCACATTATGTTGTTTTAACTTGCTTAGTTGTACAGGACTTTGGACCATACCTCAATGCATGAGCTACTAGAAGTATGCAAATTAAAATATTACTTCATATCAGAAACAGTCAAAAGTGTAAAAGATGCTAACAGATCAAAGTTAATGAAGCATCAGTTGAGAATAATAAATGAAGGAACCACAGATGACGTGTCTCACATACCTGGAATATCTCCACGTCATCGAGTACATTAAACATTAACTAATATTGATCACTGTGTGTAAACTGTGAGACAACCATTGCTTGTACATCATAACAAGGTAAGGTGTAAAATAAACTGCTTATCTTGCTGATGGCAAATATGCGTTTTATCTACTAACAAGCAGATAATCAGTCAATTCACCGAGAGAGGAAGTGAACTTCAGTCTCTAAAGCAGAAAGCAAGAACAGACTTTTGACAGGGTCACTGATTAATCAGGACACAAGTTAGACTGATATTCTGTATCAGTCCACTGATATTCTAGTTTTAATAAGAATCACAGATATAGAACATGTTCTTCTAAAGGTTTTACTCTTGTAATTATCCTCTAACAGTCTTACACTCAAAGGGTACATTAGTACATTAGTGTAATTTATGCAGCACAAAGCTTAAGTGGATAAAAAGTAGGAATTATTAAAAGGAATTACTGTACAGCTCCATTTGGTAATTATAAAGTCTGAAGTGTGCAGGATTTATCAATTAAAATGATTATAATATTTTTTCCTATTCTGCATTTAAGCTATAAATGGATAAATTCAATTTTGAAAATTGAAGTGCAGAATTAATTCACAACTCTGTGGTTCCCCTCAGCTCACATATGTTTTTAGCCTATTTTAGCTCATTATTTTGGTTCTACAGCCTGTGCAGTTAAGTCTAACCTACCTCATCAGTGTTGTTTCCAGCAGCAGCTGGCGGCTGCTTTTAGAGAAAAAATGAAATAGTCACTACGCTTCCTGATAAACACCAAACGACTCAGTTATGAATGAGAAATGAATGTTCCTTTGTGTGTGTTGGATGTATAAACAGTCAATAGTTTGCTAACAAAAAACACTGCTGTCCTTTTTTGTGAAATATTCTAATTTAATCGAAGTTTGACTTTCAAGCTACTCACATGTATAAAAGGACTAAATATCAGATTTGCATTTGAATGGAACAAAAGGAGAAGATAGCAAAAGGGCATGGGACAAACCAGATTATTGTCTCTACTGTGGTCAGTCAAACTTAAAGATGGCAAGGCATTTGCGTCAAGAGTGTGAAGGGTCTTGAAAACTTGTGTGCACCATCAAAATTTCAGCTAGTCAGTGTAGTTCAGAGGCTTACAGCATTTAGTCCAAGCAAATATGAGTATGGAAAACCTTCCACAGCAGTCAATTCTGTCTTAAAAGAGCTACGGGGGTGGGGGGGGGATATAATATAATAAATAATAAATGTGTAAGATTTGTCAAGACAACTCATCACTGCTCACAAAGAGAATAATTCACTGCAGCCACGTCTCTGTAGCATTTTATTAGATGAGAATATACACCTATGTACTCTATTCCCTCAGTGGGCTCCATGTCTGCTCTGCTAACTGGATTAGCCCGGGTGCAGCAGCCCGCTGATGAATAGCCAGCAGTAGGTGTTAGGTAACATGTTGGGGGAGAGCTGGTCCTGGGCATCCATCATAATCATCAGCGTCCAGGGAGGTCTGTTCTGGATGCTGATGCTCAGCTGGGTGGCACTCTAGGCTGTAGAGGGGTGGGCTGGTGGGCTGGCAGACACTACCCTTGTGAAAGTGGAAGAGGACCATGTGTTCTTTTACTCTGTTAAAATATCAAATGGGAGGAAATTTGTATACCAAAACAGCCATTAGAATTAACCAACAAACTCAGAAACTTTCACAGATGTGGCTTATTAAACCTGTTAGATACTGGACTGCTTCTCCAAAGTGATGACTAGATTCAATGAAATTCTGATTCTCAAGTCCCAGAGGTGCACTACAAAAACATGAATTTTTGGCATCATTTAACTATTTTGGCAATTTCATGGTCAAGTCCATGGTCAAATTAACCAATCTGTGGGGCTTTGGGGTACAGCAATGGACCTCCTATACCCTGTATGTACCCCAACCTTATCACCAGACAAGAACACTGACGTTGAACTGTTCTGCAAAACACTGGATATATTCAGCGACAACATCCAGCACCATTGTTTATATAGTTGTCCCTTCCTAGGATATCTAACTTGATGGCTACGGTATGATGGAGGGGATGCAGAAAGATTGTAAGTCCACCACCCCAACCTTCACACCTTTAGGCCATGCAGCAGGTGTTGGACTTTGCACACTCATAAATATGTGATCACACACCTCTGTCAGTACTTGAAACACCATGATCTGCTGTAGCACCAACAGCTGGTGGTTTCATCTCTATGATTGGTTCTGTAATACACCCAAGCTAATCAATTCCTCTTCTGCCTTCGAAAACACACTGGCGACCAGATTTTCAACAGATTTGTAAAGATGACGCAGCTCTCAAGACTTGTCCAAGTTTTGAACGTCCCTGCCTTAAAGCTCTTCGCTTTATTTGCCAAAATGTTTGAATTTTTCAAATAACTACAAACAAACTGACTCGCAGTGAACTTGTGGTTTACGGGGACTAAGGCCGACTCACACTTTGGTGATCAGTCCTCGGTATTCTGTGTATTCCTGTGGCATATGACCAGAACACATGCAGTTTGTGGTGTTGACTTGAAAGTGTCCAGTCATACCTGCAACACACACTGCAGCAATACTCTCACAACATAGACCATGTACCATAGGAATGTTTAGCCAAAGGCAGCACTGCTGTAAGTTTGTCCTCAAACAAGGACACCAACAGTGCTGGGAGGCTCAGCTGGCTCTGGCTCACATTAACACGTCTGCCACAGAGTCAATAAACTGAACTTAATGTGTGGCTGGACCTGAGTGATGGTCTAGTCAACACTATTTGTAATGTCTTGTTTGTGTGGCGAGCCAACTACTTAGCAGGTTTATCTCCACACTTCTTCTCTTCATGGTTCAAGTTGAGATTTCAAAAGTTGTAAATGAGTCACTTTGTTGTTGAGACACAAGCAGAATAAAGGATTGATCAACGCAAACTGTATTCCAGACAACACCCTTGTTATTGTGGAGGCGCTCAAGGAAACCTGAAGTGAAGGAGGTGGATGCACAGAGACTGATCCAGGTGGGAGAGGCCAACAGGTTAACTGCTGTTGACCATAAATTCAAAGTGAAGTAGAACGTGACATTACAGAGAAGTGGAATGTGTGTTTACCTCACTTGAAAAGTTCTGCTATATTTTAATGTAAACTTTGTGAGCCATCAGCCAAGAAATGGCAAGTAAATCAAACTGAAGAATGGAATTCAAAAACCTCTTGATGATGAGTCAATTTTTTTGCTACATCCCAATGTAACAAAAAATCTGTTTGGATTTAACAGAAGTGCTGATTTTTTTTTAAACTACACAACACAATACAAAGTATTTGAGTTTAAAAAGAACATGTAAAAGATATTTCATGGCCGACATTTTGACATGTCACTGCAGGTAAAGCACAAATGTAAGAACAATACTAATACGTTTTAAGGGAAATGTGATGCTGACTGAAAGACAGTTTCTATGAACATAATGAGGAAATGTTGTTAATTAACGTACCTTGTAAGTTGCAAAAATGTTGATACTAAATATATGTATGAAATGTATGAAATATCCCTGACAATGTATGTCATTTGTTTTCTGTCAAACTATTAAATCTCGTAAAACTAAAGTGACTAAAGCGTTATTAACATTTAACCCAAAACGTGATACTTCCTTAACCAAAGGTTAGCCTCTGCCATCAGTGTATGAATGTGTGAGTGAATGCGAAAAGTATGTGAAGTGTTACCCCCAAATTCCACCGGGCGTGGGCGTGCAGCGTTGCGTGTTGGGATGCTGACTTCTCATGTTTAAAACCCCACCGGCTCCGCCGCAGTCCGGTTCAGAAGAGCTCCGCTCGGCTCCGCATTGAATACACGGTTGTTCTATTTTTGACGGACGCTGCGAGCAGCCTGTGTCAATTTACACAGAGCACCTCAAGCTGACAGGAAGTCAGACACAGAAACAGCACAGAGAAGCCGGTGGATTTTCAAAATAAAATACCCCGTGCAAACTGCCGGTTGCAAAAACAGAAAAAGCGAAACAAGTTAACTACGTGGCATATTTACACATGTAGAAGCATATTTACACATGTAGAAGCATATTTTGAAGCACATAAACCAGGAAAATTACCACATTTGAGCAAGTAAACAAAGTCTGGCGGGCTAAAACACAGGATGGACCAAAACAGCATCGTGGGGAACGACATGCAGCAAAGGGCTGCAGGTCAGATTCAAACCCCGGGCCGCTGCTGAGCCATCGTACTTGGGGCAGATGCGCTACCAACTGAGCTAATCGACACCCCACTACACGTGATTTTTACCTTACTATGAAGTGACCAAGCGGCAACTGCCACTGCTGTCAGATGATGCCAACACAGCAGTGCCAAAAACTGTAGTTCCTCAAACGTCCACTTGAGGCTGGCTCCAGAAGTGAGTCAGTCTCCATCAGCCCCCATGTTAAAATGTCCAACTTCACAGCAGAAATAAACATGTTTACAGCCTGGTACAAAAAAACAGTTTTGGTCTCTATAACTAATTTCCCCATTATGAACAAAATTTGAAGCAGGCTGAATCTCTGCTGGGTGTAAACATGACAGTATAAGAACATAGAGATGAGGCAGGTTATATAAGGCCTGTATTATCGCCCTGAACTTCTGAGCACACGTCCTAAGCCTTATTATCAGTGATCTACAGCAGGTGTGACTGTAAATCTTTGCCTTCAGCACTCAAGAGACAGCTCCGGTCACGGCCGTTGTAAGCAGTCAAATTATTCACCTTCCTCTTGCGGACGTGATTCTGTTTATTCTCACCCATTCACAGATTTATCGACTCAATTTCCAAGCTCTTATAAACGCTGCGGCGCCGGCTGGCTGACGCTTCACCTCAGCAGCGGAAATGTGTCCTAGAGTCTACACATTAGCCAGCTGGTCAGGCTCTGTCCTCGTTTTGTAGCCTTCTGATAGGCACCACGGGGGGAAGACAGTCTGCTTAGTGTAAGTCATGTTTTAGACACAAGCTAGTTCTGGTGCTGATGTTGTAACAACCAGAGGTGTTAAAGTGTGAAACAGAGGTGTGAAACTCCTCTTGAGTATTGATCTCACAACACAAATGAGAATCAGCACTTTCTGAGCAGCTTCGAGTCCAGTCTGCCACATTCGGCTGATATCTAGACGAGCTAAACGAAGCGTGGAACAGCTATTTCCACATCTGTTCACTTCATTCCACCCCCTCTCCCCCTCGCCCTCTAGATCATTGCTTTTCTTTAGCATCACATCTCATTTTTTGAGGTTTATTTTTAACCAAGTATGGCTTGGAATAGCTTGCATCCTGAAATGGAAATTTGGGATGAACACAGTGGGAACTTGGCTCCATCACTGTCACCCCCAGAGGGAATAAGTGACTCATGTAACCTCAACAGAAGTGACTTCAGCCACACCAAAAGAAGAGAGGAGGGGGGTGGTGAGAGAAAGAGGACAGAGGAAACCTGAACCAAACAACAAAAAGCCAGATTTCTGCCGACACTTGCCCATCTCCAAACATCACACACTATATTTACATCTCTGATCTCGCTTTTTGTTTTTTTTTCCCACTTTTCATTATGCAATTGACGTTCCTGCAGTGATGAAAAGCACATGGCCTTTGCTTACATGTTCCCATTATAAAGTAATAACTTCCAAGCAGGGCTTGGAGGCCTAATCCAAATCTAGCCGAAGAGCAGGGCCATTAATCAAACCGTTACACCCAAAAGGGTTTTCTCCCTCTGGAGAAAGAGCAAATATATCTCTCTATAAACAGACACGACTGTTCACAGTGTTTATATCCAATCAGGGGTTAGAAATGTGGCACGGTCTCAGTCTCTGCAGAAACAGATCAGTAGCGTATGAATGTTTGAAATGCCAAAAGGAACTTTTTAATCAGTAACACAAGAGCATTCATTAATTTGTCGCCACTAGGGGGCAGTAAAACAGTCTGAAAACCTGTGTCAACTGTGTTATTATTACTTTCTGAAGAGGTTATGGCTGACGTTTTAGTAAACAGTTGCCTATTTACCCTTCCAGCAAACAAGAATGTGATATAGCTACCGTCAGAGAATGACGTCAGTCCCTTATTGTCCACTTCTTTTTACAAGAATTTGGCGCATCTGGCAACCTAAGGAGCGCATTCTACTGTACAATTAAAACTTTATAATTAAAACAAAGATAAATAAATGAACAAATAACCCAGTATTTAAGCCTCTTTTAACTTTAGTTTTGGTTTTAAGCTCACTGTAAACTACCTGCACAGTTACAGCACCTAGATGATACACAACAGAGTGGCGATTTACTACTAAAGAGCCAAAAGGAGCCAAAGGAGTGTAGATATAAAACCTGTATTCATCACACTGACACAAATACAACTTTAAATGAATGCCAATGTTGCTCAATGTCTGTTGAATATGTGATCATTTCCCATTTTAACCTAAAATTGCGTTGCACTGTGCAAAAGTGGACAAAAAAGTCAATGAGTGCACAAAGAAATCAAAATACATTTAAGATAAAGATACATTAAGATATTGGTGTCTATGGGGTGCATTCTGGCTACTTTGACTTTAGCACTTCTACAATGTGCAGCCCTGTACAGAGTTAGCAAATTTGTGTTCATAGCCACCAAAATCTGGATGTTTAGTTGCTAGATGTTTCCCTTTTGTTGTGAAAACAAAACAATGAGCTGAAAGACCCTAAAACGCTCCATAGGGCTGAGGAGAACAACAGAGTTGGATGATAATTCTATTTGTTCGTCACTATAAGGAACAAGTTTCACATTACACATTGTCATTTGATCCGTTGTTAATCTACAAAGTGTTGATTAGCGTAGCTTTAAGCTATAAGCAGGGAGCTAAAGTGTGGTTCAGTCACTCTAAGCTGATAATTGTGGAGCTTTTGGTCAATTTAAAAAGAAGCAAAGTTCAACCAAAGCTGTCTATCTTTTGATGCCCTAATGAGGACATACTAATCATACATTCCAGAAGTTAAGCAGCAAAGACGGTTTTCACTTTGCTTCATTTCCCACCAAACCTATAATCCCTCCACTGTGCACACATGAAGCCCCAGAGCAGAACTAGCCCAACGTTCTACATCATATCCACTTCCCACATCGTTTAAAAAGAACTCTGCAAATAAACAACTCTGATCCTACGTGCTGAAAACAAAGCAAAAAAGAACCCTTGAGATATTTATACTGTTGAACAGCCCAGATTGGAGAATGAGGAGCGAGACCAGAGGAGAGTAGACAGAGGCCTTATATAGTCAGAACAAACTCATCCCCGGGCTCAGGTAGCCAACAACTTGGGATGCTGACTTCTCTAAAGTTCAGTGATAAGTCACCAGAAGTGATGAGCTGTTTTCAAAGATAAGAGCAAATATGAGCTCAGCGGGGAAGAATGTGAGGAAGAATTTAGGAACCCTGACATTTATGTGTACAAAGTTATGTAAGAGAGAAAGAATGTGATCTCGAAAAAAGGTGAAAAAGAAACTGAAAGCACACAGACACACAAAATCCAGAAGAAAAACTGACCAGTCGACAAGCCAAATTCTCCGCTTCTCTTAGCTGAGCCGGCCAATGACAATAGTCCAATCTCAAACACAGGCGGGTCAAAGGTGAGGATTTCCTGGCTTTAGTGTTCAAGGCTCAGTCCCTCTGGTTCATGGAACGGGTTCAGATTCAGCCCACAAGTCCCATGACCTCGTTGGAACTGGTGCCGTGCGATGCTGGACTGTGGGATCTGCGCCGACTTTTTTTTTTTTTTTGGTAAGTGACGGCATGTGTTTATCTATATTAGCCTCTGTGGGCGGCAACTGTGACACATGAAAAATCATCAGAGAGGAAGGACTGTCAAAGTGTGAAAGTTGACACGCTCATTCTGGCATGGATTTAATGAAGCCGTGCCACTGGAGGATAAATAGTTTGGACAGAAATGGAGGGAAAACAAGACTAACTTGGAACTTTTTTTGCCAGGACTTCAGATTCCTATTGCAGCATTGAGACAGCAGTCATCTTAAGTTGTGTGTTTTTAACATGCCAGCACCACTTTTCTTTCAGAGCAATGTTGAAGTCTTACTCAGAAGGAATTACACTCAGATTGTTCCATTATGTAGTCAATTATAGTAACAGGTCTGCTTAGACGACACACATATACACACACAGTCTGGCCGCTTCATTACAGTCCAGTATCACACACACAAACTCTTCCTCCCCCCTGAAAAAGCACAAAACTCTCCTCGCTTCATCACTCCCCCTCACACACAGGAAACTTAAACACACACACTCTCTCTATCATGGGTAGTTGTGGTTGTGGTCTGTCTATTCGCAGCCCCCAATCCTCGCTCGAGTGTTGTACTCACCCCATGGTACTGGAAAGTAGTCCCTCTGGCTCTGCTGGGCAATCTCTGCAGCTTCAACATACACACTCATGCACATGCACTGATGGAGTCTAAGGAGGGGGTTTCCTCTTCTGGTTTCACCCCTCTGTTTTTACCCCCCCACCCTCCTTCCCCTTGGCTTTAGCGGTATCCTTTTTTGGAACTGGAGGAGTGTTAGAAAATGAGTAAGGAAAGCAGACATGGGATCATAATAATTGCTCCCCATGTCCCACACCAGGGACCTTACCAGCCTCCAGTGATACACCAGTCGCCCTCCAATCATCACTCTTTTTTTCCTTCCCTCCCTCCCTCCTCCTCCTCCTCCTCCTCCTCTTCACAGCACAGCTTGGAAACCATGCAGGCCTACAGGGAGGCTGTCCAGACAGGGACACTCCTTTTTCCCCCACTGTCTGTCACTGATCCTCCTCATTACACATGGCAAGATTTTGGATACCTGTGTGACTGGCAGACCAGTCGTTTATCTCTCTTGCTTTATTTTTTCAAGAGGGATGAGGCAGTGCAGATTGGTCAACATGTTTCCAACAATTTAACTGCAATCACCTTGAATCCTGGGTGACTAGACTGAAAACAACAAGGACTCTGGTGTCAAACCCTCAGGGCCAGAATGGAAAACAAAACAGTTCTACTGGGAAAAGTTATCTGAAATCTCTCTAGGTAAATTAGAACTACCAAACCACACACTTCACTGCATTTTGAAAAGAATTTTACTCCACTAGATGAGTACACTGTCCAGTGGAGTTCTACAAGGTTCAGTCCTAGGTCCTGTTTTATTATTCTCACATATACTTCATCTAGGCTCCATTTGTAGAAAATACACATCTGACACAAGACTGTTAGGACCCAGTTACACCAGGCTGTGGATTGTCAAGCACTGTCAGAGAGTTTGTTAGTTCAGTTGCTACTGGTGCAGTAAGTTTGCATTTTTTTTTTCAAAAGATGTATATGTAAGTGTCTACAAACCATGTCTCATTTGTGGAGCAGTTTATACTCCAAAAGTGGATTCTCTCAAACATCAGCACTGTCAATAAAACCAGTGGATTGTTTCCCCCAATTTTGTACAGTGTGGAAGCTTGTAAAAAGTTTCATTTTATTACCATTATGCAGTAGGAATGATTACAGCAGTCCATAACTCTACTTAAATATTGTATTAGGACAAACTTGAAAAACATCTGCACTTGTCTTTTAAGTACAAATGCCATCATCTGTAAAATATGACTATACATATAAATACTTATAAATATTGAAATGGATTGATTTTGTCACCTTTTTATCTACTACTTATTGAAAAACATTCCTGTCATTTAGATTTTCTCTAGATATTGCAGATGAAAGCATCCATTAGTCAGCATTAGCTAGCTAGTGACGTAAGGATGTACAGAATTAATTTGATTTTTTTCTATTTATATTTAGAGCACTGCATTAAATGCCACTTTATAAATCTGATCTCCGCAGCCTCTCTTCAACCTCTGCTCTTCAGATTTGTTCACTGGTCTTTATTTCACACTCCCAATTAAAATCTAAGGATGACAGAGAATTTTCCATTGTCACTCAAAGCTGTGAAATACTTCATAATTTATTGTTAGATCTTCCCCCTCCAGTGATATCTTTAAAACTCATCTCAAGACCCATCACTTCTTCTAAGACATGTCTTCCTGCTTACAGTGTAACTTAAAAAATGAGTCCATCCACGACTTTCTCAGTTGCGTATGCTGTGCACTGATTTATATGTAAAGGTCATGTTAAAACTTTTCTAGGAAATTTTAAAGGATGTGATTTTTCTGCAGCTAACAATAAATAATGTAACAGTTTAAAGCAAAGGTAATAACTAACAATTGCTTTTGGCTAGCCAACTGTAAGTGACCAAAGCTAAGCTGGAGTTTGCCGGCCAGCTGTGGCTTGGCTCCGTAGCGTGCTTCTGACGTTGAGTGTTTCATGGTGTTGGCTCAAGGGGTCATTTGCAAACGGCAAGGTGGTTAGTGTCATGGAACTAATGATCCAAATAAAGTATAGAAACATTGCAGATAGTATTTTTATTCTACCTATGACTGTAATTTATTGTCAGTTGTTCAGTCTTGTGTACATCACTTTTGGTGACTTCACCTAACTGCCAAAGGTGTCATTATTAATAAGGATTTTCTGGATGTTAAATATAGAACGCATTTAAAGACAAGATAGACCTGACTTATCTGTACTGTGTCAACTACAAAGCAAGAGATGTCATGCCAGAGGTGTGTGCCATATTTTTTTTTTTTTTTTTTTTATTTCTTTGGAAACCAGTGCAGACTAATCAAAAGGAAAAATGGGTTTAAAACTTTCCAGTAAATCATTTAGTGTGTTACCAAATTAAGATCTGCTGTCCTTAAAAGGCAGGCAACAAAGCACTGGGGACAGCAGGCTGCAGGAAAAAACAAAGCAGCAACAGTAAACAGCATTTCCCAGCATCCACGTCACCGGGATGAAAGTTATATAATGGATGACAATATCAAGAGTTAATTGCTACATTAAAATGTAGTCTATAAGTCTGGTCAAAGCCGATATAATGATATTTTAAAATGTCAGTTTTATCACTTTAAAGCCGCTATAACCCATGTTCTTATAAGAATCAAAGGATTGTGAGATTTTTAGCATCTTTCAGCTCATTGTTTTGGTTTTCAGGCCCAAAACTTTACCCTCTGGTTCACTCTCAGCTCATTTCCAGCAACAGGTAGCTGTTTTCAGTAAAAAAAGAACCTCTGATAAACCCAGTGTACACCGGTAAGCAAATAGCTAAGCTGAACATAGTTGGTCATTGAGTAGCTAAAGAGCGAGATGTCATAGAAACAGAGTTGGTAACACCTTTAGCCATATCGACTTGAAAGATGTTGGGTTAATAGCTTGTTTCTGCTGCCCCCAAGAGGCCAAAGTTAATGCATTTGAAAAATTGATAGAAAAATTATTTCTACTTTATTATTTTAGTCTGCTCAGTCTGAGATGAATACTTTAAAGTCGAGTCAAGTGAAATTAATGTTACAAAAGCATCACACTAAATGTCCATATAGTTTTCTTTAAATCATCACTAGTTTGTCTAGAAGAGCTGACAATGTCCTTCCTACCTGACAGACATGATACAGTACAAAGCATGCTCATTTCAGAGTAACTGTGTGTGTCTGGCCACCTGCTGCAATGGGTGGGTACATTCTGTCTTTGTTCGCAGCAGATTAAAGCAGCTGGAATAAAAAAGCTGCTTCAAAGGTCACTGAAGGTTCAGACAGGAAACACTTTGAGAGCGGATGGGAACAGAACCGACAACCACCGCATTCAGCCCGGCTCTTTTCAGTTTTACAAAAACAGCAGGGATGAAACAGCTGGTCTCTTTGACCCGTTCTTTATTGAACCGTTTCAAACGCTGAAGGTGTCCTGTGCTATTTGAAGTGTCAGTGTCACATCTTTTGATTGGATCACATTTAGAGATCGTCTCATACACCAACATCCTTTGTCATTTTCCTCCCCATGAGGATCATAATTGTAATTACATATTTCATTGAAAATCCATGTGATCCTTCACATGAAGGTTGTAGATGGTCTTGTGATGGTGTGTTGGTCTGTTTCACCCCTGACATAGTGTTTCCCACAATGTAGCTCTCTGTGGTTCTTGGTTAGCCCGTTTAATACTGGATTTTTGGTACCCATCCCTAATAATAGTGTTCATTTGACAAGATTAAAATGTATTTCAGAAAGGACTTAAGCCATAAACTCTGCATTTTGGCAAGCTAATTTGTCAGCAGTGAATTCACATAAAATTTTTAATTTCCACGTTCATGACAACTGTACTGAGGGTGAATTTTTATAGAACTCACCTGTTCAAATTATATTAAGGCTTAAAGTTATGCAGAATTAAGAGCGTGGCCACTTTGATTGACAGGTGGGTACTGTTACAGATGGCTTGTTCAGGCTTCATTCAGGTCTGCCAATGATCCACATCTTTACCAGTTTTTAGATTAGCTGGGAGGCATCAGAGGCACGACTGCCAACACGGCAGTGGCCACAACAGCAGATTTTGAGCTTTAAAATGATTCTTTGGAAACCTGTGGGTGACGTCACACGTATGGCGTCCATTCTTTATTCTGTCAGTGGTTTATACATGGTAAACAGATCAAACATTTGAATGTTTGAAACATTCAAATGTTTCCAAAGTCTCAAACATGAATAGATGTGGCCATATAGTCGGTTCAGATCGAACAGTTTGAGAATTTCAGCAAGCAACTTGATTGAACTGATTAATTTACCAACAGTGATTGGTTTTTCCCCTGTGGCTTTAGAAAGGAAAATTCATCCACTGGCTTCAAAGCTGTGCTTCAAAGTACTGAATAATAGGAACCTTCAAAGAAATGTAGTTGAGTACAAAATATTTGTACTTAATTAAAGTACAGATACTCAATAAAGGTACTCAAGTACTGAAGTAAATTAACGTTGTTATTGTCCACCCCTGATGAGATATTATCTAACATTTTAGACATTTCAATTTGGAAAGAGTCAGTCCTCTAACACTTAACACTGTGTACCATAGATGGTGAAAGCACAGAGTATTACCAGTAATCAAAGCAACACTGCTGAGGATTAAACTCTGGACCACCTGCACAGATAAACACTGGACTGGCTCCTCTACAGATGACACTGCATCTCACAAACAAGACCAAAAGTCTGCAAGCCGTGCTTGTGGCTCTGTGCACAGGAGTGAATGCTGCTAGCATGGCTGAACATCTCTAAATATGGCTCACAACATCCCTATTTTACTTGTTTCATGTCATCTCCATTATGACTAGTAAAGATAAAAAAGTTAAAGAATTGAAGGTGTTGTTTTGTTATCCCCGTGTCTGCAGCGAGCACCCAGCATCCTGATGACCACGCCGTCGACAACATCATTTCCCTTTAAGGCTTTCGGTGCACTCGGGGAAGCTCAACCAGTCCAAACAGCAATGTTTACTCTGAGATACAAAGCACAGTCAGAGACTGTGCTATCGGTGGACCGGGATGCTGCAAACTACGCCAAGAGAACTGTGGTTTATGCTGACCGCATGAGATTAGATTGGTATGAATGTACAGATTATGGAATGTGACAGTAAAGGAGACATACTGGCGTGAAATCAGTCCAAAAACAGCTATCAGACACGTTCTACAAACAAACAAGCACAAACATTATCTGGACTGTATAACAAGTCATTGGGTTCTTGGACATTGTAAATATCATCAAGGGGAAAGAAGGAACCAATAATATCAAATGCCTTTTTTAGGATACAATTTACAGAAGGTCCTTTCTCAAATTAAAGAGGCATGCACAAATAATGACAAGACTTGGATGATATCCATCTCCAATATTTGGACATTTATTTAATGATTTGAACCTTTGAGCATTGTTAGTCCTCACTGACTCAACAATAAAAGCCTAAAACCCTAAATACATATGAATACAGTAAGAAAATGGTACATGCAAGTCATTTGATAGTCAAGACTATTAATATTGGATTATTCTGCAAAGCTGGATTACATTTAATGTCAAAGATTTTATCCTGAATGTTTCAGACAACGCTCAATTTTCAAAATTCAGGTAAAGGTGCCTTTCCTACTTGTGTGTGGTTGCTCGGACTTCAGGGGTAAACATGGGACAGGTCAGATATGTCAGAGTGAGGAAGAAAGTCGGCAAATGTGACTAAACGTAACGTGAATACAACTTTAATGCATGACCTTGTCTGTGAACAGTTTCTGCATGAGTCACGTCAGATAAATTTTCATCAGTTGTGGTGGCTGTTTGATTTTGAAGACAACAACTTCCATGATCCTGTGCTACTTAATGTCATCACTCTACATCTTTTGTTACTGTGTTGAGATCCAGAGGCAGAAATTACATACGTATGAGGTAACTGAAACACTCGGTAAATGTTCAGAAAAACTTGATATGATGAACTTGAACTATGATAAATAGCAAACACTAATAGCAGGTCGGTGATGGAACTCTAGCATTAAGGTCAGACATGCCCATCCTTAAGACAGTCCTTACTCATGGCATACTGGACTGAAATCCCATGCTCTGCATTCATTCTTAGCTCCTCACCTTTTGGAGCTTTATCTTGACCAGTTTATAATACAGAACAGCTTCTTTTTGGACCACTGCACCATCCGTGTATACAACAGTAAGCAGCAATCAACCCTGTACCATGGCACTCGTGTTCCTTCAACCTTCAAAGTGCTAAATATGTGGTTGAAAGAGTTGACACACAGCTCCCAGGGACAGTGCTAGGAGACCTTCTTGGAATGCGGTATCCAGTTTCTGTTCATGCATCTGTGGGTAGCACATTTCTATGAAGTCTCTGTTGTTACATCAGTATTAGATGAAATCCAAAGTGACCTTTCCTTAATTTAAAACACTGGTTTCATTGTGAGCATATCACTGCAGTGCATACATGTATCAGTGACCTCACAATTTTGTAGCCATGTGGGCGGCTTGAGGGAGTGTAATGTTGGTTGGTCAGTCAATCCACTACTTTGGTCCAGTTTAAAATATTTCAGCACTATTGGACTGTACGGTCCACAAAGGACGAGTCCTGGAGATCCCCTGACTTTTCTTGTTCTCACAGGATTACAGTGAAACATCTCAAAAACTACATGATGGACTGACCTGAAGTTTAGGTCCTCAGAGGATGGTTCCTAATGACTGTTGACTTTTTTAGTTATCCACTGAAATATATGCACATGTTCTGGATGAACAGGTTGAACATTTGGTGAATGTGGTGTCCCAGAGGATGAACCATGACTTTAGTGATCCCTTGACCTTTTCATGTTTCACTTTGTTCACAACTGTGATCTATATCCAAACTCTTATCAGCATGTCAGCATCAAAGATGGTGAACATCAGAATCAGAATCAACTTTATTGGTCAAGTATGTGTACCCATAAGTTACAAAGAATGCTTGTACAGGAATAGAAAACATTAAAGAACAAGAGCACTAAACCTGACCAAACAAAGGTAAAGAATTGACAGGACTTCTCACATGATCATGATTGTCTGTTTAAAATCTCAAATCTGACTTTTTGTTCATTTTCAACATCTAGAATGATTAATCTTCTATTTTATGTCATTATTTTACTCATTACATTAAAGAGCATTCATTGGTTTGATTATGTAACAAAAGAAAGGTCATCATTTTGAGTGTTTTTGTGTGTATACATGCAGTCCACACTTCTGTTTGTCTCTTTTCACACCAGCGCTGAACTTTCATTTTGTTCTGTATACCTGCATTATACCCTTCCACTTTGATCTACTGTTTTGATGTGTGAAGATCAAATTCATTGGAGAAGAGAAAAAGACTTCATTCTTCCACAATTTATCTTATATCTAATTAGATTTTTTCCCCCTGTTATCCATCTCTCTGGGCTCATTTACATTTCATAGAGAGGAAGGCTGACAGATACAGATCTTTCTCTGCCTGCTTAGCATTTGAATCACACATCAGTGCTCAGATTTAAACGCTCTGCTGGCCTTTCGCTCCATTTTCTGCTTGCGTCTCCTTCCTGATTTCTTATTTTTGTCTCACTTGGGTATTCTTTTTTACTTTGCTATTTTTCTCTTGATTTCTTTGCTGAGTTTTTTGATTTGCTACTAAAAAAGTAGCTGTTATAATTTAATAACTTGGGTAGCTTCAGTTCTTTAGCTTGTGTTAAAGCTGCTGTACTGCTGTTAAAGCTGCACTAATTCATTTTTTTTGCCAGCCACGGAGCAATTATTGAAATTACAAAAGTAAAAATTGAACATTTTGAGTTTTTAAGACTAAAATGGAAATTTCAGTGTTAGTACCAGGTATAAGACAAAAAAATAAAAAAAATAAATCAGAGAATGAAGATCTTATTTTCTTATTTATTTTTTTTTTGCAGTTTTTGGTACAATTTCTTCAATCACACTAAAACCAGCTCTATTCATCTACACAACGCAGGGTCGAGGCAGCCACATGCGCTAAGGCTAGCAGTTTAATTTTTAAATGTCAGGTTCATTCTTGACATTTTGATTTTATTCTCAAAATGCAAAATAAATAAAAAAAAATCTTCCTTCTTCTACCTTCCTTTTCCTGGCACTAATACTCATAGAAGGTAGGTTTAGGTTTAGGGGGCCCATTACTCATTTGGGTGGCCACCCAGGGCCCCCATAAGAGCAGGTGCAACCCTGGCTGCAAGTACGGAGCAATCTAAAAGTAATACAGCAACACTAACAAATTTTCTGTTGTTTGAGCTCTGTGCTCGAGTGTGACGGTGTTAACCTCCACACCCTCCGAACCTTAGAGAGATAATACTTTTAATTTTACCAAGGATTAACATGTACAAGTAAAAGTGTACACTCATCTAATATCGATGAGAGCCACATTAGAAGCAAAACAATAGAAAACTGTCCTCACACATATGTGCTGTATTTTACTGTGTAATACTTTCATTTTTATCACTGATCTACTAAACTTCTTCATATAACCAACTTAAAAGTTTTTAAAATTTTTTTGGCCAAGATGTACTGAACTCAAAGTCCAGAAGTTTCTGCTGCATCGAACTCCAGAAGCTTGTCACATTATCAATGATAAACATTATAAATGTTCATAATATTAATTGAATAAAAAAGAGGATATCTAAATGTTTGACTAAAGATAGGCACATTTAAGGTAGTGGGCTGTGGTAATGCAGTGCTATGACACTTTTGAACACAAAATAACAGTTTTAGAGATTCCAGATTTGAACTTTAGAAATTTCCAAAGAAATGAAGAAAAGCAGAGAACACTGTGAAGTGATGGACAGCAGCATACTCATGTCATGTCACCTTCAAAATAAAAGTGTAAAATGAGTCCCTGTATATATCCACACTGAGTGTTCCTGTGTCTGGTTGCCTTCACAGTTTATACTGGATAAACATGAGCAGGTGTGCGTGTGTGTGTCTGGATGAATCTGTCTTTTCACTATCATCACCATAAACATATACAGTAAATGACTCTGGCAGGATGTACTGTATACCAATCTATCTAGTTTATAAGACATCCTTTGTTCCACTGGAAGCTATCATACACAGTGGGTGTGTTTGTGTGTGTCTGTGTGTGTGTGGACATGTTACACTTGAAGGAAATGAATGTCAAGTCCACTTGGACATATTTGTTGTATTATCAACACAACCTGTACTGCATGTACACAAGACTCCCAGTCAAACAGTAACCACTGCAACTCAGGAGATGAAAACACAGCAGAGCAAAGCTGAACAATGCTGCCATCAGGTGGTCAACTCTGAACTCACTTTGGATAATCATGAAGCAACACATTGTCCTGTTTTGGCTCTTATCATGTTTCAGTACGTCAGAAGTTTCAGACATTCTGAATAACTGCTGTGCAAGTAAACCTGCCAGGTGAGATACTAAACAAAACTGACACACTGTGCACCAAAGTGGAAGACGAGTCTGTGTGTGTAAAACCAACATGGCAAAAAAACAGAGACCTTAAAGTGAAAAACATGTACACATATTTTAAGGTTTATTTATTGTCATTTGCATGCTTACACATGGAACGAAACAAGTACTCAGGACCAGCGATGTACACACAATAGTCTAAAACTAAAGGTCCAGTGTGTAGAATTTAGTTGCATCTAGTGGTGTAATCACTGCATTGCAATCTCCTCACATCACCCTCACCTTCCTAGTGTAAAGGAGAAACAACAATTGAAAGGCCCTAAACTAGAGTCGGTATTTAGTTTGTCTGTTCTGGGCTACTGTAGAAACACAGTGTTTCAACATGGCGGCCTCCATGAAAGAGGACCCGCTCCCACTGTAGATATAAAAGGAGAATATTTAAGTACCAAAAATAAAAAGGTTCTTATTTTTTCTTATTATACATGCATGAAAACATAGTTATGAATATTATATTCCATGTCTGCCTTATTCTGAAAATAAAGGCCCCAAATCTTACACATTGGACCCTTAATAAGTGTTGCAAAACACTTTTTTTATTAAATAGTAATAAAACTTGAACTCCAATGAATAGTAATAATAAATAATAATAATAACAATCAAAAGCAGAATAATAACAAGAGTGTATCATATTTGTATGCTATAGTACAATGGATTAAAAAAAGCAGTATGTAAGATACAGCATTTCAATGAGGGATTGAGTTCATCAGTCTGACAGCCTCTGGGTTGAAGCTGTGTTTGAGCCTGGACTTAATGGTCCGCAACCTCTTGCCAGAGGGGCAAATGAACTTATGTTGGTCACTCCTCATTTTATATGGTGTTAACTTGACTGACTCGCTCAAGGACAGTTAACTTTCACACAATGACTGTGAAACTTAACCCTTTGTTGTACCATTTGTCTTGAGTGCATTTAGAATTGATTGAACAGTTTTTCTGCACTGCAGTGCCACCTATTGGTAATGTGACCACAGTAGTAGTTTGTAAAGTTTTGTCAACATGTGAGAACCCTCTGAAATAAGAAATATAAGAAATAAGATAATTGTACGTGACAAATCTAAAGCCAAATAAAAAGAGAAGCCTCAAAGCCCCTCCCTCGTGAAAATATAGAATTATGTATGTTAAATTGTCCTGTGTGCAAATCATCATGATGTTTTGGTATTTATCCTCGCTCTTATTGATCAGACAGGTCCTCTGGTTAATATCTTCATTTAGCAGTAAACTGTCAGAAGATGAACTGTCTTTGTAGCCTTTAGCAAATATTCAGTTAACATGACATGATAAATGAGAAAATGTACAGTCCTTTTTGGGGACTAACTTAAAAAAATATATAAAAATATTTATAAGATATAAAACATCTTTTAAAATGTATCACCACATGTTAAAATTATTGATTTTACACTTTCTGTCCTCATCTGTGACAGTTTGCAGTTGACCTGACGTCTCTGTGATATCTGACACAAATATTCAAATAAAAGTTAAAAAAAAAAAGATTTTGATTTTATTTTTCAGTTCAATAATTGTGGGAGAAACTGGAGTACCCAGGGAAAACCCACATAAAAGTCCAACAGGTCCCGAAGTGTCTTGGGCGCCTGGATGATGGATGTCACAGGATCAGATGGCGGTCGGCCTAGCCCAGTGATAAAGCTTGGCACAAAGTACACATATGAAATAAGGGCATGCCAAGGTGAGCAGGATGACGGGGTACATGAAGAAAACCATCAGAAATTCAAGGATGAATTTTACTGACTGGCCAATGTGTTGTATGATGGAGAAAAACACTGCAATCATTGCTAGTGCCACCCAACATACAGCTGTTACTGCCATGGCAGTAACAGCTTTGAAACCTCTCTGTGCCACAGAGACTCCAAACTTCGATACCATGCTGTCATACCTGAGTGAAGGAAGCTCACGTCTTTCTGGAGGACGAGGCCTGGAAACCTTGGCAGTTATGGCTTATTTCTTGCACTTGTTGTGTTTCCTCACAACTTACGACATTCTGAACAGGAGGAACGGCGACTTGACTTGGAGAATTTCTCATGTTGTTCATGGGAGGAAAGCTGTTGAGTCCATCAAGACAGCAAGTTGGCACAGGTAACTCCAAGTCACTTTTCTGTGAAGCAGGTCTTGGGTTATTGGACTGGGTTGGCGGAGGAGGATGAGGATCCAGAAGAGTCTGCACTGACTTTGTGACCAAAGTACCCACAAAATAACTGAGACTCAAGATGACCATGTCTATTCCAATAGTGTTGTCCAGTTTCTGAAAAATGATCAAACATGATCTGTCAGACAAATCGTACTGAGAGACTACAGTTTGTGCTGGGTTTGTGTGCTCCTTACATAGAAGTCTGAACAAATGGAATGTTCAGGATCAAAGCTTCAAAGAACAGGGGCAGAGCTATATTTGAATTTGGGTATATTTGACCTCTAGAACAAGAGGTTAGAAAGTTTAGATTTTCATAACTAACCTGTAGGTGTAAGGTTTTTTTCTGGAAATAATACCATCATTTCCCCCAGATTCTCCAAGCTAGCTACATACTGGTCCTCTGTGTTCAAGACGCTCTCAGTTATCCTAAGAGTGACTATCGATCACTGCCTTATGTTAGTCTTTTGGAAGTATCATCTGATAGGTATTCTTTGACAAGCTCCAGGGTGACTTCCTGGCGTTCTGTACACTCATTTGCCCACCATCCATCCATCCATCGGTCCATCCATCAGTCCATCCATCCATTCTCTCATCCAGGGTCAGGTTCTGGTGGCAGCAGGTTAGCAGGGTACTTCAGACGTCCTTCTACCCAGCAACACATTCCAGCACCTCCTGGGGGATCTTGAGGTGTTCATAGGCTAGATGGGCTATATTAGTCCCTTCAGCTGGTTCTGGATCTGCCCCGGGGTCTCCTTCGAGTTGGACATGCTAAGAACACCTCCAGAGGGAGGCACAAAGCGGCAACCTCCAGTGCCAGGAAATGAAGCCAATGCGGAATTGCTGAAAACTGTAATTCTTTGTGCGGGCGCTTGAGAAAGGCTGCAGAAATGAGCCAACCTCCATTAGCGGCAGTATTAAAATATCCAGTTTCACAGCAGAAACGGTTTTGGTCTCTATAGCTAATTTCCTCTTCCATGACAACTGTGAGGGTTGAACTCACCCATGCAAGTTATAATAAGGCTTGAAGTTGCACATATTATTCGAGCGCTGAGGCGTCATTCGGCCCACCTCAGGTCTGCAGATGATCCACATCTTTGCTGACGTTAAGATTAGCCGGGAGACGGAAAAAGCAAGACAGCATCGCATATTTTCAACTTCAAAACAGTGCTTCAGAAACCTTACAGGTAATGTTACTCAGGCTCTGTCCATTTTTTATACTGTCATTGGGAGGCACCCAGGGGGCATCCCAATCAGATGCTCAAACCACCTCAGCATCTGATTGCATTTTTTTTTAAAGCTTATATTATATTATATATTTTTGGCCTTTTTCAAGCTCCATTTTTGACAGAGACAGCTGAAGAGTGACAGGAATGTGGGGAGAGAGAGATGGGGAACGACATGCAGCAAAGTGCGGCAGGTTGGATTCGAACCCTGGGCCGCTGCTGAGCCTTCATACATGGGGCAGATGCTCTACCAACTGAGCTAATCAACACCCCCAGCAGGGATTCATGAGTCATAATCTCCATTAACCCGGATCTTTTACCATCCTACATCCGTCTAACATCGGCCTAAACACGGCCACATATGCAAATTAAAATGATAAAATGCGCCATTCACTCCTCCTCTTTTAACCTGTGCAATCTTATTACAACATGCCTCGCTATTATTGTTAACAATAAGCTCGTTTCCGCCGCAAGAATAGCTTCGGGAACAGCGTAACTTCCTGCAGAGCAGACTCAGACTCAATAGCACAGACCCGGATTCAGATTCAGATCCATCGGGTAAATCCGTACAGAGCTGGAAACACCCAAGAATCAAAAGAACTAAAAGACTCAGGAGACTCATGAGACCCACGGATCGCTCGCCGATCCGTCAGACTCAAATGACTCAGACTACTCAGCGGATCAGCGGGTCCTCCTGCAGACTCAGAAGCACAGACCCAGATTCAGTAAATCTGTACAGAGCCGGATACACCCAAGAATCAAAACACTCAGGAGACTCAAAAGACTCAGGAGACCCGCGGATCACTCTAGCAGACCCGGATTCATGAATTCAACCGAGTCTGAGTTTGAATTGCTGCATTATGTGTTAGTATAACCTGTCATCAATAATTATGGCGTTATATTCGCCACATTTTTATGATGTCATTTACTGTATTTACACTTGAATGAGTGATGCTGACTGCGAGTTATGAGAATATGATACTGTATTTGTGTCAGTTGAATATAATGCAGCTAAATAAAAACATTGTGAACTACTTACAGCCTCATAATTAATGTTAGAGAATTTTTAATAAGATGAAAATGTAAAGTTTTATTTCCTGCATCAAAATTTCAAATGCACAAACAGTAGACTGTCCTCCTCGTATAATAGTTCTCAAATTTGAATTTATTCAGCCTATTTGTAGTATAAAGCCCTATTCGCACGGGATTAGTATTACCTGGGGACCTCTGGTGATTTGTAAATTACCCCCCCACGTCTGCGTTTCTTGAGGTGCATTCGCACGGGATAAGTGAAGTCTGTATTTTACTTGAATTTACTGACATTACGGCCCGGATGTGACGTCAAAGCCGTGCGCACGTTGCAATCCGTTGTAATAATAATAATAATTTATAAAATATATATATAAAATAGTAATAATTTCCACCGCAGCCTCCATGTTTCAACCCGTACAGTATGGTTTCAACCGGGGAAGAAGTAGAAAAGGCGCGCAATAAAAACAACAAAAACAAAAAATGCCCCTCAATTACTGAGACGCAGATTCACACGGGACTAGTATTACCACAGGGCGTCGATCTTTGGTGAAATATAGTAGGTAATTTGCAGGGGAATTTTTACTTGCAGATCTTAAATTTGACAGCCAGATTAAAGCTGTGGTGAAGTCCAGCTTCTTCCAGTTAAGGCAGCTGGCAAAAATTAAACTGGTCCTGCCAAGACAGCACTTTGAGACAGTAATTCACGCCTTTGTGACCACTCGGCTGGATTACTGTAATGCACTTTATATGGGGGTTAGTGGGTCCTCCATTAGTCGTCTTCAGCTGGTACAAAATGCTGCTGCACGTCTTTTAACTGGCACAAGAAAGTATGAACACATTTCATCTATTTTAGCTTCACTCCACTGGCTGCCTGTCCATTTTAGGATTCACTTTAAAATTATTTTTTTGCTTTTAAAGCCTTGAATAGCCTTGCCCCACCCTACCTCTCTGAGCTGCTGCACCCCTATATTCTAAGCCGATCTCTCAGGTCAGCTGACCAGCTGCTCCTGACAGTGCCTAAAGCTAGGCTTAAGCTCAGAGGGGATCGAGCGTTCGCCGTTGCAGCTCCAAAACTTTGGAACGAATTGCTGCTGCACATTAGACAGGCCTCCTCTCTGTCTCATTTTAAATCACTTCTTAAAACCCACCTCTTTTCTTTGGCTTTTAATACCATGTAGAGTGTTGATTTTATTTTTATTTTTTATTTTTATTTTTTGTGTATACATGCATATTTTTATCTTGTGTGGCCAGTGCTTTTTATTTTATTATTTATCTTTTATTGTGCTTCTATTGTGTTATCTATTTATTGTGTTTTATCTTGTTGTGCAGCACTTTGGAAACCTTGTGTTTGCTAAAAATTGTGCTATATAAATAAAGTGGATTGGATTGGATTGGATTTACAAGGCCCCATTCAGCCCATGGGGTGGCCCTCCTCCACTGTGCAATGTCTGTTCACCTCAAGCCCGACGCAGATAGATGAACTGTACACACACGTTGAGCGGCTGTGGAAGACCGCCACTGTGCCTCATCAGCGCAATAAAGAGGTGACTAGGTCAAAGCAGGATAAACAGGCCATCAAACTGCTTGAAACCAAGACCTTTCGCACCGAAGTTGACGGAGTCCTCCGGTATGCCACACCGCTGCTGTGCCATGCAGATATGCCCCCTTTGATTGCACCTAAAGACTCAGTCATGGCCCTGTTACACAGCACAGAGAGGCGTCTCCTGAGAAACCCAGAGCAAGCAGACGCATACAAACTAGAACAAACTAGTACCTAACTACTAACAATGAACAAACTTATTGAAGCAGGTGTGGTGCGAGTGGCAACTTCAGAGAGCCACCTCAAAGAAAGTTGGTATATACCACACCACCTCGTCAGCCACAATGGAAAAGATCGCCTTGTATTCAACTGCTCCCTCAGTACCTGGGACAGACATTAAACCAGTACCTCCTGCCTGGCCCTGCACTCGGTTCCTCCCTGCTGGGTGTGCTGGTGAGGTTTCATGAGCATCCCGTTGCTGTCAGCGGAGACATTAAAGGGATGTTTCATCAGGTGCGCCTGCTGCCTGATGATCGTCCCCTGTTGAGGTTCCTGTGGCGTGACCTGAAGACTGGCGAGCCTCCTACAGTGTTCGAGTGGCAGGTACTGCCATTCGGCACCACCTGCAGCCCTTGCTGTGCAACATACGCTCTGCAGCGACACGTTATCAACCACTACAAACCCGAAGATGACCTGAGGTTCTCCATGGAAAAATGTTTCTATGTTGACAACTGCCTCCAAAGTGTGAGCACAGTAGCTAAGGCGAAGCTGCTGGTGGACCAGCTGCACGATCTACTGGCTTCTGCAGGCTTCCAGCTGCGTCAGTGAGCCTGCAATGACCCGACCGTCCTGAGCCACCTGCCTCCAGATGCCAGATCAGAGAGCTTAGATCTGTGGCTGGCTCAAGATAAAGCCAACCCACTAGAATCGACCCTTGGCCTTAGTTGGAACTGGCAGTCAGACTCCCTAGGCTATAAACACAGGCTGGTGGAGTATGATATGCCCACCCTGAGAAACATTTACAAAGTTGTAGCCACTCAGTACGACCCCCTAGGCTACCTTTTGCCTTTCTCCACTCAGGCAAAACTCATCATCCGCCAGCTGTGGGACAAGCAGCGCAGCTGGGATGACCCCAACCTACCCTTTGAACTCATACATGCCTGGTCCATCTGGGAGGCAGAGCTTGAACTTCTGCCTCACATCACCTTCCCTCGCCCCTATGCTCCAGCTGACGTCATCCTAGGGGGTGTCACCCGTGAAGTGCACATCTTCGCCGACGCATCAGAACGGGCATATGGAGCTGTGGCGTATATGAGAGCCGGGGACCAGAATAGCAACATACACCTGTCCTTCATCCTCGCTCGCTCACGGGTGGCTCCAAAACGCCTCCACTCAATCCCTCGCCTGCAGCTATGTGCTGCTCTGGTGGCTGCCCAGCTGACTCGTGAACTCGATCAAGAGCTCACCCTGAAAGTGACCCGTACAGTGTTGTGGTCAGATTCCATGACAGTGGTCGCTATAAAGTATTTGTGGGGGCTAGAGCAGCTGAGATACAAGAGTTAACAGAGAACTGCACCTGGCGTTGTGTAGACTCAGCGAATAACCCCGCCGATGACCTGACAAGAGGCAAGACACTTGAATCCCTCACCGAACCAGACTGATGGTCACAAGGTCCCCCTTTCCTCCTCCAGAGCCTTGACACCTGGCCAGAGAAGCCTGGTATCGAATCACCTGAGGATAAGACAGAGCTCCGCAAACCAATCTTCTGTGGAGTGACCATCGCCTGCCCAAGTACCACCAACCAGGGGGATAAAGTACACGAAACCTGGCAGAAGCTCATGGATGATATAGCTCAAGGGCTCCAACCAAGCGGCTCCCCTCCCAGTACAGCTGAGTACTGTCAAGCAGAAGTAATCACTCTCCAGACAGCACAACAGCAGTCCTTCCCTGAGGATTACCCACTGCTTGCTGCAGGTAAACCTGTCCTGTCAAGGAGTCGCTTACTGACCTTAGCCCCTGAAATGGATAAAGTCACAGGCCTCATTAGAGTGGGCGGCCGACTCCGCAGACTAGAGCGGCAAGAGGATGTGGCGCCGCATCCTATTGTCCTGGATGCCTCTCACCCTGTGACACGGTTGCTCATCCAGCGGTATGATGAACAGCTGCATCATCCTGGGCCTTAACGAGTCTTTGCAGAACTGCGGAGCTCATACTGGATCCTTCGTGGGCGGGAAGCAGTCCGCAAACACCAGCGTGCCTGTACAGAGTGTCAGCACTGGAGAGCTCAGCCTGCTGTCCCTAAAATGGCTGACCTCCCTTCCTCCCGCCTCCAGCTACACAAACCAGCCTTCTACTTGACAGGAGTGGACTGCTTTGGACCCATGTCAGTAAAGGTGGGTCGACGCCAAGAGAAACGCTGGGGAGTTATATTCAAGTGTTTAACCACCAGAGCAATACACTTGGATCTCCTCAGTAATATGGACACTGATGCTTACCTGATGGCCCTGAGACGATTCATAGCCCGGAGAGGAACACCCACAGAGCTGTGGTCCGACCAAGGGACTAATTTCAAAGGTGGAGAGAGAGAGTTGAGGGAGACTTTCGCCAGCATGGCACCAGCCTTGCAACAACAACTTGCCCGTCAACGGATCAAGTTCTGCTTCAACCCCCCTGCAGCCCCACACTTAGGTGGAGTGTGGGAAAGAGAAGTCCGTTCAGTTAAGTCTGCACTCCACACCTATGTGGGATCCCAACCTGTTCCTGAAGAAGTGCTACTTACTGTCCTCCTTGAAGTGGAAGCCATTCTCAACTCCAAGCCGCTGGGTTATGTGTCTGCGGACGTTGCAGATGTTGACCCCGTGACACCAAATTACCTGCTCCTGGGGCGCCCTGATGGATCACTTCCTCAAGTGGTCTACCAAGAAACTGAACTCCTGAGTCGAAGACGATTCCGCCACTCCCAGATCTTGGCAGATCACTTCTGGTCAAGATTCATCAGGGATTACCTCCCCAGCCTGCAAACGAGACAGCAATGGCATTCTGCAACCCCTGAGCTCCTGAAGAATGCCGCTGTCCTCATGATGGACCCTCAGCTACCCCGAGCTCTGTGGCCCGTCGGATGTGTGATCCAAGTTCATCACAGCGATGATGGATGCATCAGATCTGCTGATGTAAACGTCAAGGGCCATGTGTACACCCGTCCAGTTGCCCGACTGGTGATGCTGCCAGCCCTCCCTGCAGGGGAGGATGATGCTCTGCCCTCCGACCCTGAAACTGACTGACAAGCCTTTTAATCTATAGCAAATTTACTATGCACGTTTGGGGGCGGCTGTAGAAAAGACTTGTATGTGTATGTCCGATTTCTGGACGTTGGGTGCACTTATAACGACGTGGCCTCGCGCTCGTCAGTTTGTTTACGTTGGTCCCATGTCAACGGAAATAAAAACGCTGTTAACGTCTCATGATCCTGTTAACGTTAAAATTAGTCTACTTAGCAAATTTATTTATATCGGAGATTGTTGGGATGATCCAGTTTTAACCTTAAAGTTTTGTCGCTGAAGAGAAACTAAATGTACCCCTATTGTCAAGATAATGGATGTCAAACCAACTCAAATACAATCTAGCAATCACCATCACCTCGCCTTCATTTTTTGTTCTCACCGACAAACTTGTCGGTTTGGTTGCATAAACCTCAAATCGCACCAGAACCTACCTCCACCTATAACCTCCTCAACAATAGTATTAAAATCCAGTGTGTACAATTTAGACTACACACCGAATATGGCAGAACTGGATTGTAATATGCATATGCAAGTGTGTCCGTAACTAAGTATGCTTTCATTTGTGTATGAACACCCCACATACACACACACACAGTGTCATGTAGGGGGTGAGAGGTGTTGTCCATGATGGATGTCAGCTTAGCTAACATCCTTCTCTCCCCCACTTCCTCTATGTGGTTCATGTTATTGATGCAGTTCCTCCCCCTTTCTTGCCTCCCCTAGTAGAAAATAGAAAGTTAAAATTTGGTGGGGAAGCCTCAGTGAGAACAACAGGTGCATCGGTGCCAAGCCATGTCTCTGTAAGGAGAATACTGTCTAAGTGTTTATCTAAAATTAAATCGTTTATGATAAAAGATTTGTTTAAAAGAGAGCGCACATTCAGCACAGCCATTTTGATGTCAGTGCTGAACGTGCGGTCACTGTCTATGTGAAATGATAGTTTTGATGGTGTGAATGTCCTGAGATTCTGGTGGCAGAGAAGGGCCTACTAATGGAGAGGAGTGTATGGTGCGGGTGAAATGTGTAGTGGGGAAAGGTGGAGGTGAATGAGGGGGGTGCGTGAGGGGCAAAGTGACTGTGCATGTGTTTTAACGGTGAGTCAGGAGATGGCTGTGGTACAGGGCCGGACAGTCAGGTTGAAGTTAACTGATAAAAGCCGTGAACCCTCCTGATTTGGGTGGAGGCCGTCCCGTTTAAAAAGGCTGGGCCTGTTTAAAAAAGCTGCGAAATTGTCCACAAAAGGGATACTTTTGTTCAGGCAGTATCCCTTCAGCCACAGGTGCAGCTGACGAAGGCGGCTGGTGGTGACGTCACCGTAGTGAGGTGGGGGAAGCGGGCCGGAGATAATCAGCCGCTTCCCCGTGTCCAGCAGGCGATCCACCAGGGAGATGAAATCCTGTTTGAGGACCTCCGACTGCTGGTTTTTGAGGTCGTTGATGCCGGCCTCCAGGACCAGCGTGGAGGCCGAGCTGTGCTGTGCACACAGCTTGAGGGCGGCGGATGCGACCTCATTGACGCGGGCTCCAGGGTGGCAAAGAACGATTTTAGTTCAGTTCTCTGGTTCGTTCTCAATGTCATCTGCAAAAGCCGGGGAAGAGCACTATATGCATCAACCACAGAGTGGTCAGGTTCGTTATCTGAAGACCACACAAGGACCACACAAGAGCAACCAAGCACCACAGCATTCTCCTGTAGAAACTGGAAGACATCTTAATCATTACACCAACACATACACAGACATACCTTAACCCACAGCCTTAACCCATGTGTTTTATTGGAATTGAAAACTGCGACAGCGGCTATGGAAAGAACACAAAAAAGACAGACTGTCATCAAATGAAAATGAAAAATGGCACCTTTAAGAATTCAATAAAAACGTATGACTCTGCATTGTGGCAACAGTAAAACTGTTTACTGAGGGTTGAGTTGGTGGTGCTGTGGGTACAGCTAAAGTGATGGTGTTGCAGACATCAGTTAGAGCAGCTGGAGGTCTAGTTGTTGAAGGTAGGGCCGATGGAGTGCACTGCTGTGGAGGCCATATTGTGTCCAGGGTGGTTTCAAGTGTTGTGGGGGCCATCTTGTAGTCCTCAATGATTGCATTATTTTGGCTATATAGATATTCAATACCTATAAGCTCTCCTCTCCAGGAGGTGCTGCTCATTACTCGGTTCCCCACCATGATGCAGGACAGCCGTCCTCGCAGAGTCTTTCACCTTGTGCTGTGACAGAGCTCAGGCCCATGGCCTTTTGTCTTCCTTCATCTTTTTTTTTTTTTGCATCCACGGCACGACGATCCCCTCTTCTTTTAAATGTAGGATCCATTCTGTATGGTAAACAAAACAACAACAAAAAACAACTGTTTGTTGTGTGTCCTCTTATATTGCACATAATTATGCATATATCGTATGAGCATAATTCTCACTCTTGTAATCTGTCTCAGTATAGCATCATGGATGGAGTCTGTACATATTTATCAGCATACTTTTATCATTTTTATTTATATTTTTTTTAAATTCTCACTTTCTAGTACATTATACCTACTACAGGACAGAGAGACAGCAAACTAATATTTTCATTGCATTCATAACTTATGCATCTCTGCATATGACAATAAAGCCTCTGAACCGTTGTATCCTGAACCCCCATCTAAAGCTGTCTGTGATAATGTATCATACTAAGGCTGTTCACAGTTTCATTTCTAATCATCAGTTACCAGTTAAGCTACTAATGAACCTTTGCATTTCATTTAGCTTTTCTCAGTTTAAGAGACGTACTAAACTAAAGTAAACTTAGCATGCTCAGCAAACAACCCAAATACATGGACTGATCCATAAACGGCTGTTTTAGCTGATTGAACATTCAAATAAAGAATAGAAACATCGATTTCATTGATAAAGTGTCGTCTATATCACTTCTAACTTATACAAGCATTTAGGTAACGTCCGTTTTACTACCACATAGCCCGTTATGAATTATTATTATGCCTTATTTACGTGATTTCTTAGGCAAGGAAATAGGCTAACACATCTCATCAGTTATCAGCAGCCTAACAGAAAGTGTAGTTATGTTTCAGCTGGATGGTTCAAATGGAGAATTGTCCGTAACTTTAATAAAATGAAAATGACTCTGATAAACTGCATTACATGCACACATTACATCCACATGAGGTTTTCACGACCAACTACCCTGCTAGCGTGCTAGCTCGCTACTACCACATATAAACCATCTTTTTCTACGTAAAACTTAATATTCAAACTTTTTCAACAATTTAATTTGTAACGAACTTATCCAAAATAGAGCTGATGATCAAGACATCAGTCTGGATGACGTTTCGGAGCTCAGTCGACTTTTGGAGGGGGGGGGGGTTCCTGTGCCATTCTTGGTAGTACTACGGGTTATGATTGGTCAAATCGTGGTAGGCGCAGAGAGACATGATAGGTTTTCACAATTCTTGGCAGTGGGGTGACATCTGATTGGTCAAATCTTGGTAGAATTCTTCTTCACTTTGATTGGCTCTCACAGGATTGATTTGCTCGACTAACAGGTGACAGGGAGCGCCAACCAACACCCTGACCTGCAACTTTCTGATGTTAAATTCAGACCAAACTGAAGTTCTTCTAATTGGACCCAAACACCTCAGAAACTCTCTTTCTAAAGATATAGTTACTTTAGATGGGATCGCCCTGGCCTCCAGGTCCAACGTAGGTGTAACCCACGTAATATAGAGGACTACATAGAGAAAAGAGGGAGAGAAGAAAAAAGAATTGTTAAAGTATGAATTATGTTTTTGTACTTCTATCTAAATAAAAGAGTTAAATATATTTACATTTCTCACTTTGTTTTCTGACATTTCTAGTGAATAAAGTTACTCAAATAGTCTACTGTGTGACAAAGAAAATAAAAGTGACATGTTGAGTTGTATGTGAGTTCATTCATTTCGGCTGCTGCTTTTACCTGTCTGCTGATTGCTAACTGCTAGCTTGGAACACTGACCTTTAAAGACTGTAAAGTCAAAATAAATGTGTTTTGAGTTTGTCAGACTAAAGAAGAAAGTGTTATTAACCACCCAGCCAAATTTGAATGATTAAAAATAACGATAAGTTTATTAAATTAGGTGTCACAATCAGGTAAAAATGGGCAGTGTTCTCAGCTCCAGGACTGTGGTGGGGGCGTGTCCGCTGAACCACTCTCTGTCTTCTTTCTGTTCGTAAGTCGTGTATCTCAGCGTAACGCTGTCTGTCGTCCCTTTGCGGTTAGTTGGGGGGGCAGGTGGTCACACCCAAGCAGGTGTGCCTCGTCCGTGTGCACAGTTACCGAAAACGTAGCCTCAGATCTGACTGCATATATTTTATTTAAGTTCTTTAAGATGTGGACCCCAAAGCAGAGAATCACACACACACACACACACACACACACACTGGTGAGTGGAAACTGGAAATACTTTAATTACATGAACCAAGAAACTAGACAAGGCAGGCTGATGAGGCAGGGAGCAGGCTGGCAGGAGGAAATCTTCTGATGAGACGCGCAGGTGAACGGCATGCAGAGTGAGAGCATGGAATAATCTGACAGCGAGCAGGAGTGAAGACCAGGCTTAAGAGGTGGAGGAAATGGGCTGAGTGAATACAGGTGTGCCTCTGCTGCCAACAGGAGGAGCCAGCCACACCCCCTGCCACACACAAGCTTTGCAAGGAAACAGAAATGGGAGGGGGAACAGAGAGAGCACAAAAAGAAAAAACAACCAAGACATACTAAACTGAGCCATAACAATAGTTCCTGTCATAGCGACAAGCTGCTGTTGCATATAAGAGAGTCCCGTGTCCCGTTACCGGTGTATTTTCCTCTGGATTCCGCTCAGGAAACGAGAGCAGTCTAACGTTACATGCACTGACTTTAGATAACACACATGAAAATGATGATAAACCTAACGTGATTATGTTAGTGCATGATGTAAAATCACGTTACTGTGCACCACGTCACCTAACGTTACTGTAATTACTGTATTATTTTCAGGTCTCCATTAATATGACCCTTCACAATCCACTTCTTCTTCATCACTTTTTTTTTTAAATTGAAATAAAGTAATGGAGCTGTTGCCACATTCTGGCATCCAGAGAAGATGCATTTTCGGGATGCTGAGGGCAGAGCTAGCTAGCAACAGCTGTACGTATAAGTGAACAACTCATGAACAATTTATTTTTGTATGATTTAGTCCAGAGTTGAAGTCAATTTCTTTAATGTAGATTGTGTTGCTATACGTTGTATAGAATCCCCCTGGTCTACTGGGTGCTGTCATTTTGGATCGGTGCGTAGCCTAACCCACTCTGAGATTCCTATTTCTTTTTTAAATGCGGGATTTAGTTATTTTTGTACTGTATTGAGTTTTGTATTGTATTGAAATGGTTTATGTGTAACTGTTGATTACATGGTGAATTTAAGTTCATTCATGTTGCTCAAAAGTTATTTTATGGCAGCTAAGTGTTGTTGTAAGTTGTAACTGTATTTTAACATTAACTGTTGTGTTAATGCAAACTGATGATGATTTGTGATGGTGTTAACTACAGATAAAAACAAGACTGTAGATAATAGATAACTCATGATATTTCTCTGACCCTGTTTGTTGACAGGTCAGGTTTTTTTGGAGCCTCTCTAGATCCAGGTGGGACCCAGAACCCTGTGGTCACTGGACAGATTCTATTTATTTCTGTTTACTGTTGTGTATTGAACTGTATTGTCTAGTTATTTCTGTTCACTTAAGCCGGCATAAATATACATTTTTACATCCAAATTCTTGTTGAGTCTCATTTGAACATTCCCTGCTCTCCGGCAGCCGAACCTACTGGTCCATTAGATATTTCACATTTTAAAACAAATTTCAAGAACTTCTTTTTTCAACCACGTACCATTGCAAAAATCAGGCGCATTCTGTCTCAGGCAGATGCAGAAAAACTAGTCCACGCATTTGTTACTTCTAAACTGGACTATTGTAACTTCTCGCTATCAGACTGCTCCAATAAGTCTCTAATAGGACTTTGCAGCTGATATTCAGAATGCTGCTGCATGTGTACTGACAGGAACTAAGATCAGAGATCATATTTCTCCCATTTTGGCTTCTTTGCATTGGCTACCTATGCCATCAAGAAATCTACACTGTGCAATATGCATCATCTGTGGATATATAGTATGTTATGTTATTTATACAGCTCACATCAATACCTGTGTATACATATTAGAACACTAGCACATATTTTCATATCCTATTTAGTATTTTCTTATATTTCTTATATATTTTTGATGTTTTTCATAATTTTTATATTCTATTTTAGTATATTTTTATATTTTGTATCTTTATATTGTTCTTTTTTTACCTTAAAAAAATACTATTGCATTTTATTCTGAGCTCTTTATTCTGTGTAGTACTGTTACACTGTTTAGTTCTCTCATGCTGAGCTGACCGGTCCGTCTTGTCCAGCAAATTTCATTGCATTGTTTACCCTGTGTTAACTTACACATGGTAAATAAACCTGAAATTTGAAACTGACACAAACAAAATCTTTTTTTTATTATTTTTTTATTTCATTGATTTTTTTTTTTTTTTTTTCAATTCAGTTGTTGTGGAAGAAACTGGTGCACCCAAGGAAAACCCACAACAAAAGCTGAACCATGAACCCAAAGAATGGACGGGTTCTAAAGTGTCTTGCTGACTGGATGGTGGATGTCTGACGCAGGATCAAATGCCCTGAGAGCAGCAACGGTTAGGTTAGGGGACTTAACACACACTTATATAAAAATATAAGAGCGTGCAGCAATGGCACAAGCATTCCATTAATTTAATTCTTATTCCCTTGATAATCTAAAATATCTAAATTCTAAAAATCTTACTCCATAGCAAGGAGAGGGGGAGGGAGGTTAGGCTAGGGAACAATACAAGGGAAGGAATAAAAAAAAAAAAAAAAAAAGGGGGGGGGGGGGGGGGGGGGGGGGGGGGGGTGTAAAACAGGAGGGGGGGGGCGGGTAGGATGTTAGGTTTAGGAAAAAAAAATACAAGGAAGGGAGTATAAAGGAAGATGGGAGGTTAAGTTTAGGAAAAGATACAGGAGGGGGACTACAACCAAGGAAGGTGGGAGGTTAGGATTAGGAAAAGATACAGGAGAAGAACTACAAACAAGGAAGGTGGGAGGTTAGGATTAGGAAAAGATACAGGAGAGGAACTACAGACAAGGAAGGTGGGAGGTTAGGTTTAGGTAAGGATACAAGGGAGGGAGTACAACAAAACAAAAAGAGGTTGGGTTTAGAAAAAGCACAGGGGAGGAAGTATAAAATTTAAGGATGAAGTGTTTACGTTTAGGAAAAAAATTCAGGGAAGGAAGTAAAATCAAGGGTAAATAGGAAGGTTAGGTTTCAGGGAAGGATCAGGGGAGGGAATATAACAGCAATGGTTAGAGTTAGGGTTAGGGTTTTTCTTTTTTTTTTTCAGTTCAATTGTTGTGAGAGAAACTGGAGCACCCAGGGAAAACCCACAACAAAAGCTGGAGGACACTATGCAGACGACACACTGATTTGATGAGGCAAGAGTGCTGCTCCTATGAACCCAAAGAATGGACGGGTCCTAAAGTGTCTTACGGCTGGGCATTTGGATGGTGGATGTCTGACGCAGGATCAAATGTGGCGCTCCTAGCCCAGCGATAAAGCTTAGCACAAAGACGGCATATGACACAAGTGCATCCCAAAGTGAGCAGGATAACAGGGTATACAACGAAAACCATTAGAAAATCCAGGATGAAGTTTGCAGTGTGGCCAATATGTTGAATGATGGAAAAAAACACTGCAATCACTGCTAGTGCCACCCAACATACGGCTGATACTGCCATGAAAGCAACAGCTTTGAAACCTCTCTGTGCCAGAGAACATACATTTCTCATGCTGTCCATGGGAGGCAAGCTTTTGAGTCCATCAAGACAGCGAGTTGAGACAGGTAACTCCAAGTCACTTTTTCGTGAAACAGGTCTTGGGTTATTAGATTGAGTTGGCAGAGGAGGATGAGGATCCAGAAGAGTCTGCACTGACGGAGGAACGGCGACTTGACTTGGAGGATTTCTCATGCTGTCCATAAGAGGCAAGCTGTTGAGTCCATCAAGACACCTGAGTGGGAACAAATACACATAACAAATAAAGAATTATTCACAACTCTCTATCTTGTGAATATGCCAGATGGGTTGAGTAAAGCTGATATGTACATACTTAGGGTCTTGCTGGCTGCAAGTAAAAAGGCCATAACAAAATGTTGGCTCCAGAAAAATGCTCCCACTACAGATTCTTTTGTTAATATTGTAAAACAACTACATGTACTAGAGCAAATGACTTACTCAGTCAGGCTCCAAAAAGATCTAGGGGAAAAACAATGGCAGAAATGGCAAGCCTATTTGGCTAATGAGTGAGACTGTACGTATGTACTGGGTACGATACTTTGTCTTTTGGATTTACTGATCACCCCCGGACCTTGAATATGGGTAATTGTTCAATGTTTTGTATTTGTCTTTTGTTTTACCTTCCTGTACTAAAAGATGAAAATGATCTATAAATAAAGAGTTAAAAAAAAAAAAAAAAAGATACCTGAGTGAGGCAGTATCGCATTTTTCTTGCGCCTGTTGTGTTTCCTCACAGCATGCGACATCCTGAACAGGAGGAACGGCAACTTGACTTGGAGGCAAGCTGTTGAGTCCATCAAGACACCTGAGTGGGAACAAATACACATAACAAATAAAGAACCCTTGATTATACAACAAATCAGATATACTAAACAGGAAATAGATAAAATATTAGGTGAGGAGGTGGAGAGAAATATAAGATTCATGAAACAAAGATATTACGAGGCTGGCCCTAGGGCTGCAAAATTGTTGGCTTGGAGGCTCAAAAAACAACAGAGGAAAACACTATCCACAAGATTAGAGACCCTACTACAAATAAAATTACTAACAATTTGGACAGCATACAAAAAGCAGAAGTCAAAACAGACCTCCACCAACTCCTGAACTTGGAGAGACTTCTGTTGGAAAAGCTTAATACATTTTTTTATAACTCCCAAGCAGAAGTCAAAACAGACTGGTACACAACTGGCCTGCTGGAGAGAATGTGGAGTGGTTTTTGCTCATCATGCCCTTGTTTTTTGGTCTTGCCCCTCCATCCAGTTTTTCTGGAGGGAAGTGGCAAAAATTATTTCAAAGGTTCTATGTTTTAATATGAATGTATTATTCACAACTCTCTATCTTGCGAATATGCCAGATGGGTTGAGTAAAGCTGATATGTACATACTTAGGGTCTTGCTGGCTGCAAGTAAAAAGGCCATAACAAAATGTTGGCTCCAGAAAAATGCTCCCACTACAGATTCTTTTGTTAATATTGTAAAACAACTACATGTACTAGAGCAAATGACTTACTCAGTCAGGCTCCAAAAAGATCTAGGGGAAAAACAATGGCAGAAATGGCAAGCCTATTTGGCTAATGAGTGAGACTGTACGTATGTACTGGGTATGATACTTTGTCTTTTGGATTTACTGATCACCCCCGGACCTTGAATATGGGTAATTGTTCAATGTTTTGTATTTGTCTTTTGTTTTACCTTCCTGTACTAAAAGATGAAAATGATCTATAAATAAAGAGTTAAAAAAAAAAAAAAAAAGATACCTGAGTGAGGCAGTATCGCATTTTTCTTGCGCCTGTTGTGTTTCCTCACAGCATGCGACATCCTGAACAGGAGGAACGGCAACTTGACTTGGAGGCAAGCTGTTGAGTCCATCAAGACACCTGAGTGGGAACAAATACACATAACAAATAAAGAACCCTTGATTATACAACAAATCAGATATACTAAACAGGAAATAGATAAAATATTAGGTGAGGAGGTGGAGAGAAATATAAGATTCATGAAACAAAGACATTACGAGGCTGGCCCTAGGGCTGCAAAATTGTTGGCTTGGAGGCTCAAAAAACAACAGGCAGAAAACACTATCCACAAGATTAGAGACCCTACTACAAATAAAATTACTAACAATTTGTACGGCATACAAAAAGCAGAAGTCAAAACAGACCTCCACCAACTCCTGAACTTGGAGAGACTTCTGTTGGAAAAGCTTAATACATTTTTTTATAACTCCCAAGCAGAAGTCAAAACAGACTGGTACACAACTGGCCTGCTGGAGAGAATGTGGAGTGGTTTTTGCTCATCATGCCCTTGTTTTTTGGTCTTGCCCCTCCATCCAGTTTTTCTGGAGGGAAGTGGCAAAAATTATTTCAAAGGTTCTATGTTTTAATATGAATGTATTATTCACAACTCTCTATCTTGCGAATATGCCAGATGGGTTGAGTAAAGCTGATATGTACATACTTAGGGTCTTGCTGGCTGCAAGTAAAAAGGCCATAACAAAATGTTGGCTCCAGAAAAATGCTCCCACTACAGATTCTTTTGTTAATATTGTAAAACAACTACATGTACTAGAGCAAATGACTTACTCAGTCAGGCTCCAAAAAGATCTAGGGGAAAAACAATGGCAGAAATGGCAAGCCTATTTGGCTAATGAGTGAGACTGTACGTATGTACTGGGTATGATACTTTGTCTTTTGGATTTACTGATCACCCCTGGACCTTGAATATGGGTAATTGTTCAATGTTTTGTATTTGTCTTTTGTTTTACCTTCCTGTACTAAAAGATGAAAATGATCTATAAATAAAGACTTAAAAAAAAAAAAAGATACCTGAGTGAGGCAGTATCACATTTTTCTTGCGCCTGTTGTGTTTCCTCACAGCATGCGACATCCTGAACAGGAGGAATGGCAACTTGACTTGGAGGCAAGCTGTTGAGTCCATCAAGACACCTGAGTGGGAACAAATACACATAACAAATAAAGAACCCTTGATTATACAACAAATCAGACATACTAAACAGGAAATAGATAAAATATTAGGTGAGGAGGTGGAGAGAAATATAAGATTCATGAAACAAAGATATTACGAGGCTGGCCCTAGGGCTGCAAAATTGTTGGCTTGGAGGCTCAAAAAACAACAGGCAGAAAACACTATCCACAAGATTAGAGACCCTACTACAAATAAAATTACTAACAATTTGGACGGCATACAAAAAGCATTTGAAAGATATTATAAATCTTTATACTCTCATTCAGAACAGGTTAATAACCACTCAGCTGCTGAATTTCTGAGCTCCTTAGATCTTCCCACACTAGGTAAAGAAGCTAATGATAAATTTATCTCACCAATAACAAAGGAGGAAATAAGTAAAGCTATCTCAAGTTTGAACACTAAGAAATCACCTGGCACGGATAAAAAATAAAAAATAAAAAAAAAGATACCTGAGTGAAGCAAGTTCATGTCTCATTGGAGGACATGGACTTGGCCTGGGAACCTTGGCAGTATCGCATTTTTCTTGTCTTGGGTTATTGGACTGGGTTGGCAGAGGAGGATGAGGATCCAGAAGAGTCCGCAATGACTTTGTGACCAAAGTACCCACAACATAACCGAGACACAAGACGACCATGTCTATACCGATAACGTTATCCAAGTTTTGAAAAAGGATTAAACGTGATCTGTCAGATGAATCGTATAGAGAGACTACAGTTTGTGCTGGGCTTGTGTGCTCCTTGTGTGAACAAATGGAATGTTGTTGTCTTTCCTTTAAAGGAAATATAAATTCTAATAGCTCTGCCCCTTTCATTGAAGCTTTCATCTCTTTATGAGATAAAACCTTCAAACGAAAGGGGCGTAGCTATTAGAATGTTATTAAGAATATAAAATCTGTCATAGCAACAGTAACTAAGAGAGAGTGAATGTAAATATTTGAACTTGGGTACAAATGGCTGCTTTTTCACAGCAGCCAATTCAGGTTCTGACCCTAACCTTCACAACCAGCATGTTTCAATATATCATATCTCCATCTAGTCTAAGAAGTGGTGGTGACCCATCTCTGCATGGTCTCTCAACAGTGCACTTCGTGTTTTTTTTCTTTATGTATCGGTCCTCTCAGTATTCAAATTGGTATAGTTGTATTTTTGATAATGTAGGCCAGGGGTCTTCAACCTCAGTCCAAGGACCCCTTGGACGGGAGACAAACAGAACGGGGACCCCCACGTAATTCATTTTCTTTAAAGATATATTTTTTAAAAGGTGCAGTGTGTAAGATTTTGGGACTTTATTTTCAGAAGACAAACATGGAATATAATATCCATAAATATGTTTTCATGCATGTATACTCACCTGAAAATAAAAACCTTTTTATTTTTGTTACTTAAGAATTCTCCTTTTATATCTACAGTGGGAGCGGGTCCTCTTTCATGGAGGCTGCCATTTTGAAAACACCGTGTTTCTACAGACTAAACTAAATTGTGACTCTAGACAGAGCCCCCTAAAGTGTTGTTTCTCCTTTACACTAGGAAGGCGAGGGTGATGTGAGGAGATTGCAATGCAGCGATTACACCACTAGATGCAACTGAATTCTACACACTGGACTTTTAATTCACACAGTTTTTTTGGTGAAAGTTGTCAAATGTTATGACAATAATTGACAGATCCCTGCAGTACATCTGCAGACCCCCTAGGGGTCATCAAACCCTGGTTGAAGACCCCTGATATAGGCCAAAGACACAGTAGAATGTCATCGAGCATTCTAGCGGCATATTGGAGACTGACCAGTGACAGAATTGTACTTTGTTAAAACCATGATGTATTTTATTATTCTGAGAAAATGTTGCCTATAGTAGACTGATGATGCACATTACAGAATGGATTCATAATTAATTTCTTAATTACGATCATCATAATTATGATTGTCAACCTTGTTCCTGTCCGAGCACAGGGGAGATGCCGTCTCCTGGGGCCGAAGTGCTCGTCATCTTTGGGGTTAACCCCCTTCACTTTCTTCAGCAGTGGAATAACACACACAAGCTCCAGTGTTGGCCTTTATTTGATCACACACTGTAGCCTACACTGTACATTTATTCCTAACCTAACTCCTCCCGCTAACCTGCAGCTTCTCCACTCACACCTTACGCACATGTTACACAGCTGTATTCCCAAAGGGAATTATGCTACTCTATAACATGATGATAATTGGGCCATTTTGGCGCCCCCTCCAATATATGGTGCCCTACGCACAGCGCGTAATATGCGTTATGAGAGCAACGGCACTGCTTCTTCTTCTACAGTGGACCGGTACACAGCAAATCTCTTTTTCAATTCAGTTGCTGTGGGAGAAACTGGAGCACCCACAGAAAACCCACAACAAAAGCTAAACGATGAACCCAAAGAATGGACGGGTTCTAAAGTGTCTTGCTGCCTGGATGGTGGATGTCTGACGCAGGATCAAATGCCCTGGGAGCAGCAACGGTTAGGTTAGGGGACTTAACACACACTTATATAAAAATGTAAGCGCGTGTAGCAATGGCACAAGTATTCCATTAATTTAATTCTTATTCCCTCGATATTGGCCTGGGAACCTTGGCAGTATCGCATATTTCTTGCACCTGGCCTTTATTTCTGTTGTGTTTCCTCACAGCATACAACATCCTGAACAGGAGGAACGGCGACTTGACTTGGAGGATTTCTCATGCTGTCCATGGGAGGCAAGCTGTTGAGTCCATCAAGACAGCAAGTTGGCACAGGTAACTTCAAGACACTTGTTCGTGAAACAGGTCTTGGGTTATTACATTGAGTTGGCGGAGGAGGATGAGGATCCAGAAGAGTCCGCAATGACTTTGTGACCAAAGTACCCACAACATAACCGAGACACAAGATGACCATGTCTATTCCGATAACGTTATCCAAGTTTTGAAAAAGGATTAAACGTGATCTGTCAGATGAATTGTATGGAGAGACTACAGTTTGTGCTGGGCTTGTGTCCTCCTTGTGTGAACAAAGGGAATGTTGTTGTCTTTCTGGAAATAGAAATTTCTTTTTTTTTTAACAATCTTTATTTAGTTTTCAGTGTAGACAAAACAGTACAAGACAATCACCACCATCGTATGGAGTGAAAAACGAAAAACAAAAAAAAAAACCCAAAACATATCAACAGAAACAAACAAAAAGAACAGAGCCAGTGTGAAATTGTGTTATTAAGTGTTGCAGCCATCTGATTAATCATGTCTTCCTTTATATGTCAACCATTTCCCCCAACTTTTTATAAAAACATCTTCTTTCATTTTCAACTTATATGTGAGATGTTCCATCACCAGTATATCGTCTATAATTGACATCCACTGTTTATAACTTGGAGTATCAGACTTAAGCCAGTTCTTAGTAATGGTCTTCTTCCCAGCCACCAGAAGAATCCTGACCAAATATTGGTCTCCTACATGCACTGTGCCCTCCAAATGACCGAGGTACAACACAAGACAAGATTTAGGAATCACATATCCCAAAACATCACAGAGAACTGAGTGAACATTCCCCCAGAAGGGTTGTATTTTTGTGCAGCTCCAAAAAATGTGTGTGTGGTCTGGATCCATGTGGTTGCATAATCTCCAACATGGCTGTTGAGCATTTGTCTGTTTACTTTTGATTTTAGGTATAATAAAGTACCGAATTAGATTCTTCCAACTGAATTCCCTCCATTTCAGAGATTGTGTTGTAATTTGGTGTGTTTTCCACATATCATACCATATCCCCTCTGGAATCTCTTCACCCAACTCCCTTTCCCATTTGGCTTTAACATATAATGTTGAATCTGTTTTAGAATTCATCAAACAGCCATACAGAACCGCCACAGCCTTCGGAATAGCTTGACTATAAGCTTGTACAAGTAGCTTTATGATGGGATGTATTTTATACTCTGTTGTTTTAATACTTTTGATATAATAGTCCCTCATTTGAAGATATCTAAATAAGTCCTGATTCATTAGATCATGTGTATTCTTTAACTCTTGAAAGCTTTTCATTTCACCTCTTTTAATAGTTGTACATATGGCTGTAATTCCCTTTTCTGCCCAACGTTTAAATCTAACATCATATTTTCCTGGTGCAAATTTATCATCAAATGCAATCCATTTTAATAGTCCAATTCCCTTTCCTATTTTCAATTGTTTCACAATGGAATACCATATCTCTAAAGTAAAGGATATCACTGGGTCAAAATTATGCTCATCTTTTATATAAGTGGGGGTCTCTGTTTCCCCAATACTTGTTTGAATTGGGTATTTTAATGTAGACATTTCAATATCTTTCCATCGAGCTATATATCGCTCATCACACCAGTAGATTAGTTGACGCAGTTGCGCAGCAAGGAAATATTCTTTTAGATTTGGGAGTGCCATTCCCCCTCTGTCTTTAGATAGTTGCAATGTGGCATAGCGTATTCTGGGCCGTTTACCTCCCCATACAAATCTTGATATGCACTTATCCCATTTAAGAAATTGGTCTTTTGATATATCTACAGGCAAAGATAGGAACAAATATAGCAGACGTGGTAGGATGTTCATTTTTACCACATTTATCCTGTCATTTAATCCCATTGGGTAAGTAAACCATCTATCAATATCTCCCCTTATATTTTTGTCGATATGTTCATAGTTACTACTATATAACTTGGAACGATCTTTAGTTATGTTTATGCCCAAGTATTTGATTGATTTTGCTTCCCAATTTAGTTCTTGATTTGGCGAACAGTTAAACATGAGAATTTGAGTTTTAAGTATATTTACTTTATAACCTGAATAAAAACCAAATCTTTCAAGAGTTTCTGTCAGCTGCTTAACCCTCGTATTTTCTTCCCATTTACTACGCACCTTTTGTCCTCCCGGGTCAAATTGACCCGGTCTGTTTTGACTGCTTATAAAGCATGAGGTATAAAATGATCACCAATTTTTTTTGTTTCACCTTTTCAGTGAACTTATTTCCAACACATTCATATATATTTTATACTTATTTTTGTAATTTATGGTATGATAGACCTCATTTACATAAAATTAGACCTAATTTTTGAGAGAAAAAAAAACAGAAATTTTGAATTATTTTCACCATAGTTATGATCAGAGGCACAAAAATTTATGGAATATCACAGGCTGGAATATGTCAAAGTTTAGTCAGGATATTGTGTTGAAACTACTTCAATTTTTTTGCTGGCAGAAAATAGTCACACCTGTTGTCTTCCCGGGTCAAATTGACCCGTCCAGTTTTACTGTTTATCAAGCACAAAGTATGTGAATGTATGTGTGTATGTGTGTGCATGTCTGTGCATGTGTGTGTGTGTATGTGTATGCATATGTGTGTGTGTGCGTGTCTGTGTGTGTGTGTGCATGTCTGTGTGTGTGTGTGTGTGTGTGTGTGTGTGTGTGTGCATGTGTGTGTGTGTGTGTGTGTGTCTGTGTGTGTGTGCGCGTGTCTGTGTGTGTGTGTGTGTCTGTGTGTGTGTGTGTGTGTGTCTGTGTGTGTGTGTGTGTGTGTCTGTGTGTGTGGGTGTGTATGTGTGTGTGTGCGTGTGTGTGTGAGTGTGTGCGCGTGTGTGTGTGTGTGCGCATGTTTACAAATGTATAGCTGTAAAATTGTGTGTTGTCTGGAGGCCTTCTTTGACCTTTTGATTTCGATTGATCTCTCTTTTTTGTTTTTGTTTTACATGTACAGTGGTGTGTATGGGGCTCTGGTGTGTGTGTGTGTGTGTGTGTGTGTGTGTCTCTATTTTGGGGGGTGGGGTGGGGCATAAGAAAGAGAGGGAGAGAGACGGGGATGTGGAAAATGTGATGAGCAAAATAGACTTTCTGTTTCCCTGTTCACACACTTCTTCTTCTTCTCTGTGCACACACACACACACACACACTCACACACACACACACACACACACACACACACACATACAAATAATATTCTCAATACACACATTCATACCACTCTTTTACATCAGTACCAACACACACAGACTACCTTTGGTAACTGAGTACTTCTTTGACCTTTTGATTTCGATTGATCCCTGTATTGTTTTTTGTTTAGTTTACAAGTACAGTAGTGTGGGTGTGTGTGTGTGTGAGTGTGTGTGTGTGTGTGTGTGTGTGTTGGGGGCATGGGGGTCTGTGGGCATAAGAAAGAGAGGGAGAGAGACGGGAATGTGCAAAATGTGATGAGCAAAATAGACTCTGTTTCCCTGTGCACACACTTCTTCTTCTTCTCTGTGTGCACACACACACACACACACACACACACACACACACACACAAATAATATTCTCAATACACACATTCATTTACACATTTACATTTACATCAATACCAACACACACAGACTACCTTTGGTAACTGAGTACTTCTTTGACCTTTTGATTTCGATTGATCTCTCTTTTGTTTTTGTTTTACATGTACAGTAGTGTGTATGGGGCTCAGTTCTGTGTGTGTGTGTGTGTGTGTGTGTGTGTGTGTAGGTGTGTGTGTGCATGTTTACAAATGTGTAGCTTTGAAATTGTGTGTTGTCTGGAGGCCCAATACCAGTTTACAAATTTACAAAGAGTTGGAACACTCTGTGTGTGTGTGTGTGTGTGTGTGTGTGTGTGTGTCTATGTGTGTGTGTGTGTGTGTGTGTGTGTGTGTGTGTGTGTGTGTGTGTGTGTCTGTGTGTATATGTCTGTGTGTGTGTGTGTGTGTGTGTGTGTGTGCATGTGTGTCTGTGTGTGTATGTGTGTGTGACTGTGTGTGTGTCTGTGTGTGTATATGTGTGTGTGACTGTGTGTGTGTGCATGTGTGTGTGCGCGTGTGTGTCTGTGTGTGTATGTGTGTGTGTGACTGTGTGTGTGTGCATGTGTGAGTGCGTGTGGTCATTGGAAAGCGCAATAGTGTGACCTATTGCACCACTAAATGTGGTCGGGTCAAATTGACCCGGGAAGACAACAGATGCTATAAATTTTAATAAAACACACATAATTCAACAAAAATAGTCATAATTAATTTGACTTGCAAAGACCATAGTGTGGGACCATCCATGTCATTTTCAGGCAATTATATGAAAGAAAACCAAAGTTATGACATATTAACTTTTGAAAACGGGTCAAATTGACCCGAGGACAACAGGAGGGTTAAATGAGTTCCCTGGGTTTTTTAAATAAATCATAATGTCATCCGCGAACAAACTTATTACATGGTCTTGTTTATTAATTTCTGTACCTTTTATTGAACTGTCTTGTCTGATCATCTGGGCTAATGGCTGGATGTATAGGGCAAACAGCGTGGGGCTGAGGTAGCAGCCCTGTCTGGTTCCTCTCTCCAAGAGAAATCTTTCTGACAGAGAGCCATTGACTTTAACTCTAGCTGTAGGTTTGTTATAGACAGACCTGATGCACTGAATTGACTTCGAGTTGAATCCAAATTTTCCCAAAGTTAAATATAAAAATTCCCAATTGACCCTATCAAAAGCTTTTTCCGCATCTAAGCTGATCAAAGCTGCTTGTATGCTGTCTTTATGTATTTTATGTATAATATGCAATGTTCTTCTAATATTATCTTGCGTTTGTCTATCCCTAACAAACCCACTTTGATCCTCATCTATTAAATCCGGTACAAATGATTGGAGTCTATTTGATATAACTGAGGTGTACATTTTGTAGTCGACATTTAGTACTGAAATCGGTCTATAATTTTGGCAATACTCCTTGTCTTTAAAGGGTTTGGGGAGTACTGTAATAATTGCCTCAGACCAGGAGGGGGGGATTCTGTCATTAGTCATAATCCAATTAAAAGTCGTGTGGAGCAGTGGTGTTAGTTCTACGCTAAATTTCTTGTACCACTCAGAGGGAAATCCATCACTACCAGGTGCCTTACTTGATTTTAATTTTTGTATTGTTTTCTGGATTTCATCTATTGTTATCTTTGCTGTAATGTGTTCATTTTGTTTAGTGCCTATTGAGGGTAGATCCAGAGAGTCGAGGAAGGTCTTTATATCATTCTGATCTGAAGCCGATGACTCAGTGTAAAGGTCTTTGTAATAATCCCTAAAAATATTTTCAGTTTCTTTTGGCTCATATTTGGGCTGGTTTGTTTTTGGGTCATGTATTTTATTGACTGTAGTTTCTGCCTGTTGTTTCTGTAACCGTCTCGCTAACATTTTCATTGCTTTAGGACCTGATTCATAATAATTTTGTTTTAAATATCTTGCTTTTGTTTCCGTTTCATATTGGAGTAGATTATTAATTTACTTTCTCACCTCACCCATTCGTTGTGTAATTTTTGGTTCAACTTTTCCTTTTCCCTTATGTTTCTGTTCCAAATGTCTCAGTTCTGCCATATAAATTTTATACTGCTTTATTATTTCTCTTTTGCGATTACTTGTAATTGCGATCAATTTACCCCGTATTACTGCTTTTAAAGCATTCCACAATACAGCTGGATCTGTTTCCCCATTATTGTTTTCCTCCAGGTAAGTCCGTATATCTGCCCTAATTTGCTCAACTACTGGTTTATTATTTAATATCCCCACATTCAATCTCCATATTGTATCTTTCCGTCTACATTTCAAATGTATCTTTAGATAGATAGCACTATGGTCAGACACATCTGCCACCCCAATCCAGCAGTCTTTTATTTTATCTCTATTTTCTTTCTGCATAAAAAAATAGTCAATTCTGGAGTACACTGAGTGTGTTGCTGAGTAATGACTAAAATCTCTCCGCAGTGGATGTAGATCTCTCCACACATCAAAAAAACCCATCTCCTCCCATGTATTCCTTACCAATTTTGTGACTGATTTCTTATTTCTCTTAAAACTAGATGTGTCCATATCATAATCTATTAACACATTAAGGTCTCCCCCACATATACATATGCCCTCTACTTCCAATGCAATGGTGTCAAATAGAGACTTAAAAAATTCCTTATTACTCTCAGGTGGGGCATATATATTCACCAACGTTACCATTGTTTGGCCCAACATCCCTTTTACAATAATATAAGTTCCCTCCTTGTCTTTTATTTCCTTTTGGTTGTATTAGACATCAGTATTACTACTCTCTTCCGACCACTGGAGTGCGAGCTATAAAAAGTATTTTTGAATCCAAATTTCTTTAATTTCTCATGTTCTAATTTTGATAAATGAGTTTCTTGTAGAAAATTTATCTGTGTCTTTTCTTTTTTAAGTTTGGTCATTACTTTAGCTCTTTTGACTGGGTTTCCTAAGCCGTTGACATTCAAAGAAAGCACTTTAATTTCTTCTTGTTTGGTATCCATAAACCATCTTAGTTGTGTTAACTTTGTAAAGATTCATCCACAGGCTTACAGTTAAACATTCAGGAACAAGTAACACTTTCCAAAACTGCTTAGTGCTCATCTGAACTATATACAAAAAAAAAGGACCTCCACAAAGAGATGTCAACAATCCTCCGCTCCTGCTGACTCTCTTTTTGTTTTGAGGGGGAAAGCCTCCCACAAAGAAAGGGCCCCCATCCAGTAATGAGATTCAATCCATGTAGGATTAATATACTCCTACCAGTCCCTGCAGCTGCGTTACAGTCTTTCTTAAGCCAACAGTCTGTTTATCTATAACCCATCAAAGCAAACTACATACTACTATACTTTAACTTCACCTACCCAAAGCATGTTACCTCATTTATGTGCTCATTTTAACTCAGGTTAAGTGAGACAAATACTCATCCAGTATTGTTTCCCCTCAGATGAAAATCATGCAGTTTTTCACGCGCGCGTCTGCTGGCCTCCCCGGTGCGTCCACTGCCGGTGTGTTTCCATGTCGCGGTTCCGGTCGATTGGAGCCTCTCAACGATTGTAGCTTCTCCGGTGTTGGTCCCTGCGTTATCAACGTCGTATCCTCTCTCATGCAGGTCTCTGGTTACCTCCTCTACACTGCTGTAGGTTTTCACCCTGCTGGACCAGTGGACGCGCATCTTGTTGAGAGGCTGAAAGCGGATGCCTTCTCTCTTTAAGATCTTCTTGATATTAGAGTACGCTTTGCGTTATTTCAGTGTCCTCTCTGAGTAATCGTGATCAAAATAAATCCTGTTTCCTCCGAGGGTGGTTGTTTTCTTCTCCCATGCTTTTTTCAATATCATCTCCTTTACAGTAAACTGATGGAAGTTGATGACAATCGATCTGGGAGGCTGGCCCGTTTTTGGCTTTGGAGCCAAGGCTCGGTGAGCGCGCTGAATCTGAAGGTCCAAGTTTATGGAAAATTCCTCACGGAGCCATTTATCCATGAACTGTGCGACCGAGACACTCTTGGACTCTGCCTCCTCTTGTATGCCATACACCTGTAAATTATTCCGGCAGGACCTCGATTCTAAGTTGTCTAGTTTGTCCATTATCATTTTCTGCTCTTGCATTATGTCCTGCAGTGCACCGTTTGCTTCATAACTCCACGACTCGAGTTCTTCTGTGCGTGTCAGGGCAGCGCTTATCTTCTCATCATGTTCACTGATATTCGTGATCAATGTCTCCCTTAAGTTCTGTCAGTTCGTTTCTCATTTGCGCTGTAATTTCGTCTTTGAACGCTTTTAGGTCCGTCTTCATTTCGTTTTGCAGGGCTTGAATTTGCTTGCTGATGCCGTCCAGGCTGCTTTGAAACGAGGCCATGCTAGCTTCAGGAGTTAGCTTGCTCTCGTTAATCGATCTATTTATTTCTTTACCTTGGTTGTCCGGGTTCTTTTTATTTTTTGTTCTTGCTGGCACTCCGCTCATATTCTCAATTTCAAAGTTTATCGTCGTGTGTCTCGAGTTTTAGCGGAGTTTAATATGTTGGCATAGGGGAGCTCCTGTCTTACACGTCCATGCTGCTCTATCGTCCCACCGGAAGTCCGGAAATAGAAATTTCAATAGCTCCGCCCCTTTCCCAAAATACTCCACAGATTCTGATAGTGATTTCATATTAACACCTGTTAATTATTTAAAGGTGTGATCTCTAAGGTGTATAGTGCGCTGTCTGCCCACCATGCATTGAAGATGCATTGAATGCAAGTGCACGATTGCCCATTTCAGGGATCAGATTCAGAGTTTTACCATCTCACTGAATCATCTGTCAGAGGAACAGTCACTTACTGCTGAGATTGAGCGGCTAAATGCTACTCTATGTTCACCAGACAGACGCTCTGACTGCTGTTTGGTGTTATGTGTAGAGTTTATCAGCTTTCTTGCTGAAAACATCTCACCTAAGCAGTAGGAAATTGAACCAAAACATAAAACTTGGGGTGACAAAACTCCATTAACTATCATCTGACGACGCTTTAGCCTCTCGAGGCAACATCTGATGTTTCTGGGCTCCCGGTGCAGCCAAGGGGCCTGAAATAAGATGCTGCTTTGATTGATAAGTGGGTGCTGTTACCGGTGTCTTGTTTGAGTAACCAGGTTTCATTAATTGATTCATGACCTTGGAAATTTGCCCAAAAAGTTTGATGTTCACCTACTACACTTCTTCCTCACTGACTAAAGTGCTAATGTTGCTGTAACTGTTTGCTAACAAGCAACAATTATATAAAGGTCATAATATCGTGTTTACAGCTTGTTCTGCTGCCCCCATGTGGCCAAAAGTAAATTCATGTGGCTTTAATTGTACTTTTTTGATATTTAGAGAGAAAATTCAGATTGCAGACTGCCATTTTCAGAATTAACACCAACATTTGGTGTATATGCATTTCAATAAATGATATGATATGAGGCAAATACTCTTTCATATTACTTTTATTATGCTACAACTGCCAACACTGTTAAAAACAGTCCTTTGAGTTGTCTTTCCTTAAGATTGCACAGCTGACAAAATACTGCATGAACACGGAGGTCACACGGATAGAGCAGCCATCTTCTTCGCTCTGCGAGCTGCTCCTGACTTCCTCTTGGCTTTAGCCTTGAAGACGGCACGATGGGATACATTTTTTCCTCCACTCTTAGCACCGGGCCGATGCCTGGAGGGGCAAAACAGACAGCATGATCACAACAGATGCCGAAGAACAATTCAGACGTGCAGATGTTGAATAGAGTGATGGAATGAAAGGATGCAACCCACGACAGGGACGGTTCTCTGAACTCACCTGCTGACCCTGTGTGTGTCTTTGACGGGGCAGGCTTTGCGTTTGTGCTTCAGGCTGCCACAGTTGAAGCAGCCCTCCTTTCCTTCCGTCTGCCCACACGGGTGGTCTGGGAGGGCACAACGGCTGCAGGACCGGCAGTGTCTCCACGCTGAGGGGGGGAAACAAGTTCAATAAACACATTAAGACAAAAGGTGAAGTAGTGATGTAAAGACTTCTGTCGGTCTCGACATGTATCACTGCATATCTTATGACTGCATGCGGTTTAAATGTAGACATGTACGTACATGGTTTGACACATTTCTCACATGCTGAGCAGTGTTTCCATTCTCGGCCGTCCTGAAGACACAGAGAGAAAACAGAAGTTGTAATGTGTGCCTTTATTCGAGTTATTAAAAATAATGCATACAGTTGTTTTATACCTTGGATGGGCAGACGTTGCATTTGCCACAGTGCTTGTTGAGGGACCAGACGAATCTCTGACACACAGAGCAAAACCTAACAGCAAGAAGAGATGACATGTTCACTGCATGGTTCTTACAGATAATACAGAACTGCAATAGTTTGAGTTCCTCCTGAAATGCATCCTGAATAGATTATTTATATATTCTTTGATCTTTCAGAACAATTAAAAAAGTAAAGTTATCTAAAAGATATCATTCTGTTATTTCAAGTGAAACTAATGGTGCTGTATGACGCAGTAAGGAACAATGATACAATGTGTGATCAAGGAATGAAGTTGTACAATCACTGCCCTCTGGTGGACACATTATGTAACAATGACTCTGTTTACACTTTGTTTTTAAATGCTTTCTGGTGTTCTGAACTCGGGTTGCGAAGGGGCAGGAAATTTCCAGAACTTTTCTGCAAAACTTTCCAATAAGCTAGGGAATTTTGGAAATACTCCAAATCAGAGACCGCATGGGAATTATGGAAATATATGTGATTTAATGGGAATTAACTGGAAATTAGGGATAATTTAAACTAACTGTATCATATCCAAACATAAATATGAATATACTGTTTTGTCATAAGCAGACATGCACAATAAAACAAAAAAAACATTTCAACAGATTTATTTGTAAGTAGAACTTTATCAAGTTTGAATTATTTTATTGAACAATATTATGTAGTCCACAAGCTCAAATGTGTGTCTTCAATAGTCTCTGTGTGCTCTGGGCTCTAAAGTGTGGTCCAGGTACAGAAATCACCTGTGCAGGTAGGGGGCGTGGCCTCAATAGCCCTGCAGTAAGCAGTGTGCTATGTGCATGTGACTGAGGAATAGCAGATATTCAAGTGTACCTGTATGAAATCTGGTTGTTTTAGTCAAGATTACGCTCAAATATATTTTCCCCAACTATATTTAAGTTCCCTGTTAATGACCAACCGTCAATTTTGTAAATTCCCAATTTATTCCTATAAATTCCCTTTAATTCCCATGGAAAGTTTCCAGCTTTGAAAATTCCCGGAATTTTGCAACCCTAATCTGAACACAAATGGACAGCTGAGACAAGTCTCCAAGGTGTCTATCTGACTACTTGCGTTGAGCTAGAAGGTCGAAGATCATTTTGCATACATATACATACATACATACTAAACATATGTATCTATTCCAACAGCTAAGATTGGCAGGACAATGTCATTTGTGGCTCCCCATGTTGGTGTGCTGTCAAAACAAACACCATGTCCTGCACTGCTCTTACATCCATGTCGACGCTTGAGGACAGCGTTTACACTACAAAGATATGAAGTCAACTGCATCCCACACAGCCCTGCTTCAGGTGACCGGACCACAATGCATGTTGATGGTCACCCAAGCTGCATTTTAAATCCAATGTGTGTGTTGTTATTTATCGGCGCATACTGACATCAGTGATGGGATTAGATCATCTGACGTGTCAGACAGAGCTGACAGAGTAAAGTGTGTTGATACCTGTAGCCCTCCTCTTTGGGCAGAACGACATCTCGGGGTGAGATATTAGTGAAGAGTCTGACGGGAGACTGCTTCCTGCCCGTCTTCCCGTGTTTGTACAGGGGATGGTTGTCATAGTCCACCTGGTTAGAAACAAAACAAATATTAACTTTAATGTTTCATTTAGAGTCCACAAAGAGAAAGAAGCAGCATGAACTGTGGTGACTTCATAGTCCAGTGACAGAGGATCACTGATGTTCTTTTTATCCACAAAGGTTTTTCTCTTTAGTTTCATTAATTATGCAAGTTAAAAAAGTTAAATTGCTCTCTTAACCATGAATTTAGACCTAGCACGATGATCCAGGTGGATCAGATTCAAATCTTTATCACCTCAGGCCGTTTGATCTGTCATTGTAGGAAACGCTCAGGTGTAACTAATGACACCATCGATGGATGTTTCCGTAATCACTTCACAACAAGTTCCTCCAGATATACAACAACATCCCACACAGCTTCTCCTCACAGTTAATCTCTGAAGCTGATTATGTCTGTATTAATCAGTATATCTAAAGTGATGCATTGTGGGTATACCTGGTAGTCCAGCATGGTGAATGATGGGAAACACTCGAGGATGCGAGGCTCAAAGAAATATGGGAAGATCCACATCATGGGCATGTCTGAGTTACTGTCGTCTGCACACAAAAACACGTATATGTTAGCTTCAAACACTGGACAGGAAGTGGTAGATTCATAAAAATATATTTTGTATTTTGTTTGCATGAGTGGTTAAAGCTGCACCAATCAACATTAGTATCTAGACAGTGATTCAAATGACTGTGATAAAACAGAGGATTATTACCCAATGCATGTCTATGGAGCTTTTAGCCTCTTTTAGCTTGTTTTGTTTTTTTTAAATGGTCTACATTTTTACTGTTTTGATTCCCAAATTGCAAAACTAGCTGGTGAAAATAGTGAAACATTTAGCAGCTAAAGAGACAGCTAGTTTTCTAAGGAGTTGGTAGAGACCAAAAACGGAGCTAAAAGAGAGTAAATACTGGACTTACGATCATCAGGTGGACACAAACATGACTCTAAATTAATGCTAAGCTTGCTCTGTGTCTGCTGGATGTGTAAAACAGCAACTGTTTGCTAACACATTACTGCAACATCAACTTTATACTCTGATAATATGTCAATGTTGTGTTTACAGCCGTTAGCGAGCCCCTACCTGGTCAAATGCAGTATTACATACTACACATATTACAGCAGTATTGTTATTGCTGTACTGGTTTTACTGTTTCTAAGTTGCCTTTTAGTAGAAAAAAACCCTCAAACTCCACCGTGACACGGACCAGAACTCTGCAGCTTCCTCCATGTCTGTGAGATCAGAGAGAAACTATTGGCCAGAGGCTTCACCAGACCGCCAAACGGAGGGTCAGCCACCATCACCACCTTCTCTCCATCGGCCTCTGTGAGGAAGGCCTGCAGGACAGCGCTGGAAGCCTGACAAGAGACACAAGTTTTATTATGCTGAATGGAAACCTGACACATGAAACACACAAAGTGTTTTAACTCTCACCTCCCCATCAAAAAAGTGATGGTTGAACATGTTGTAGTGACAGAATTCATCCCGGCTGTAGAACTGAGCGTATCTGAAACATTGTGATAAAAGAAATCCGGTTATTCAACTTTCAACACACTTTCTTTTTTCTAATCCCAACTCGACGACAAGAGCAAGTTTGAACTTATCAACTGTGAGTAGACACAAAGTTAGCAAACACACCGCGGATCCTGAGGTGTGTATCCAGGTAACGATAAGGTGTCTGAGTGTGTGCGCGCTGCAGGCTCAAGCTTGTAACACGGGAACACACCCTTTGCATTTCTACCCTGCACATTCTTTACAGAAACAAGCGGCAGAGACGCAGTGCAAAGAGACTGCAGGTAAGAACGACTGAAAAACCTGATTTATGAAGCTAAAGAGACTCACTTTAGTCTGGATTTGAATCTTTATTATGAATATGGTTCTGTGGGAGCATGTAGAAGTCTAAAGCTTGTTTCCACAACATATAACTGTGATTGAAGAAAACTATTATGCAACATGTGCTTTTTTTGAATGCCAAACATACAGAGCTGTGAAACTTTGTTCTTCAGTGTTTCCATTGTTTTTTAAATGTGGAGAGAAAATGAGAGCAGGTCCTGGACAGGGTTTTGCAAAAAGCTTGGCACTGATTCAGAACAGACAAGTTTTCATAGACTTCCCAAAAACCTGAAGAACTGGTCGCTCTACAGCTGAAACAAATGCTGTGAACAGTTCTAAAGCCTCTCAGGTCCAGGTTTTATGCACGCTTGTTCTGTTCAGTCGTCAGAAATGGCTGAAAAAGAGGCTTCGTCTGTCGGGAATGGACATTCAGCAGCGACTCTGTCAGCACAGAGTGGTCCAGCGCTGCCCTCTGCAGGCTCGCACAGCGTACTGCAGGACAGACTGAGCTTCACGCCGCTGGAATCCAGCACAGACAGGCCTGTTCAGCCTTTCCCACGTTCTCCAAAACTACAGAGGAAGATCGCGGATGCCGGACACCCCTCGCAGGTAAACACGAGTGTGACGGAGCAGGGTATTTTTCACAGCTTGAAAGACTTGATGCTTCATGCGCTGCATGTGATGATGTGAAGATCCATCAATGTGATCGATGAACTTCTCTCAACGGCGAATACGTTGCCTTGGGTTGTTTTAAAATTAAAAGAGCAAACTTGAATTCAAACCTGAATAATCGGCAGATTCATCAATAATAAAAATAATCTTGACTGATTGCTGCCATCAAGAATTTTGATAACTGGTGAGTTTTTAAAGGCATTTATCATCCAAATAGGTCAAACAAATCCATAAAATGAACTGTTTCCAGGATTAGCTGTTTTTTTTCTGTTTTATTTGGTTGTGAACTAAAATTAAACTAAATATTTTTGGGTTTCGGACTGTTGGACGGAAAAAAAAAGACAAGTTAACTCCGGTTCAAGGCAACTGTGGTTGACGTCTTCACTGGTTTTGGATGCTTCATAAGCCAAAAAAATCTATAACTGTCTGGTAGTAGTAAAACTGAGTCATCTTGTCGACACTGATAAGTCACAGTGAGGTTATCAGACTTTAAAATAATCTATTTTTATACAAATGCTTGTATCTGGTTGTAACTCTGCAGGAGCAGCTAACCAGACGTGTGGAGGAGCTGCAGACGGAGAGATCAAGGACTGAGGCTCACATCCAGTCACTGAAGAAACGCAAGGCAGACCTCTCTGTAAGTATGAGAACACATTTACCACAAACACACACACACACACACAGACACACACACACACAGACACACACAGACACACACACACACAGACACACAGACACACACACAGACACACAGACACACACACACACACACACACACACACACACACACAGGACTGCACACAGCTTTAGCAAATCCTCTGCTGTGTCTTCATGTGGCCCCTCATGTCGTCCATGTTCCTCCCTGAAGAGGAGCACGGAGGTGATGAAGCAGCAGGTTCGGGAGCGCTTCGAGAGCATGCGGCGCGTCCTGAATCAGGACGAGCAGGCCGTCCTGGACTCTCTGGAGCTGGACCTGAGAAAGACCAGGACCAGACTGGACCAGGTTCTGAAGAAGTGGAATCAACACCAGGAGCAACTCACTAAGAACATCAGCAGCACCCAGAGAGCGCTGAGCAAGACCGCTGCAGCAGAGGCAGACAGGAAGGTCTGACTCAACACTCTTTATAAATATGTCATACCAAAGCTCTGCTGGTGTTTTAATGAGTATTTCTATTTGTCTCTTGTCTCAAGGGCCAGTCTGAGAATGTGAGGTAAAACACTTTGAGCTCCCTCTCATGCACAGCCTTACTCCACGCCTCTCTGTTGTTATAACCTGTGATCTCTCCCGCAGTCCTAAGAAGCCGGACGCCTCTGAGAAGGAGATCCGACTGAATGAAGACAGATTCCAAAGGCTCCTGAAAACTTTAGCCTCCATCTCTAAACAGCTGAAGGCTCAGCTGCAGAGGAAGACTCTACTGTTAGGTACGTTAGATCAACACACGATCCCAGCTCTCATCTCTAACGCAAGAATATATTACGTAAATATCCTGTTTGATTCCAGATTCGTCCCCCATGGTGATTGACAGGCAGACCTGCCATAGCCAGATCTCAGTGACCTCAGAGGGACGGGGTATGTCCTTCTCTGTCACTGCCTCCTCGGCTCCGGAGCATCCTCTCCAGTTCGACAAGGTGTGCTGCGCTCTGGGCTTCTCTCCCGTCGCCGCAGCTCAGAGTTACTGGGAAGTGGACGTGCGCTGCAGCTCAGCGTGGGCCGTGGGCATGGCGTACGCCAGCCTGGAGAGGAAAGGCCGGGACAAGGGCGCCAAACTGGGCCGGAACAGGAACTCATGGTGCGTGGAGCTCCGCAACGGCCGCCTTACTGCTTGGCACAACAACCGGAACGTAGAGTGTCAGGGCGTCGGGCAAACGGCGCCGAGGAAGATCGGAGTGTGGGTGAACTATGAGAAGGGCCAGCTGATGTTTTACGACGCGGACACCATGGTCGTCCTGCAGAGGTTCTCTGCCGCCATGACGCCAGTGTTTGACAGGGCTCATCACCAGTTCACTGAGCCGCTGTACCCAGCCGTACGCTTCCTGAAACCGCTGAAGAACCAGATGTGGCCAAACCACGTGGAGCTCTGTCATCTCAACACTCCGTGAGACTCAATGTGTTCCGTCCATGTACATATACCATTAACTGAGAGCAGATGTACAGTAGAATACTTCATGGTACACAAATGACGCAGACTTACCTGAAGTCAATGTCCAGCAGCAGACTCTTCATCGGCTCGTGGTTTTGCTCCAGGTTCCGCAGCTTGATCAGCTCCTGCAGTCTGAACAGCAACAATCATTCATCATTAAGATCTACAAATATAACAAAACTCATTTCTAACAGTGTTCTAGTCACTTCATCTTTGTGTGACAAAAGGCAGCAGCTCAAAGTTCAGTACAGTCAAAACCATTTTGTCTGTCTTCAGCTTCAGAGCCTCTTAAAAGGCTCTTCTCGCGTTTTCATTAATCACTTTGGAACCTGTGCTTCAGTTCAGTTGGTTCAAATCAATAAAAAAAAAAAAATATATATATATCATATTGTTGTGTTTTGGTCCCTTTCATGTTACATACACGTTTTATGAACGCACCAAGAGCTGGCAAACAGGACGTCATTGGTGTCAAGATGGTAACCCTCGATATGTGAAACTCACGCGAGATTTATACAGAATGTTTCTGTTTGCTTTCAGGGCATTCTGCCAGTATGCTGCTGGTCATGTCCCATGTGAAACTTATCTCAATCCAAACCATGATCTTAACACTAACCACCTAGTTTTCAATTTTACCCAACATTGTGTCGCTCTTTCAAATTCAGTCTTCGTTTTCTCCTTGTAGACTGCAGATATATTGAAGCTGCTGCTGTTATGTCTGCTACTGCAGAGGAAAGCCCTACCAACATGGTGTGTCGGTGGTGAACGTATTGTTCAATATGAACTAATCTTTTATATACCTCGGGAGTAATGAGTAGGCTGTGTGATGAGCAGTACGTGCAGCGGTTCGTTCATACGGATCGATCTTTCGTTCATTTGTCACATTTACATCGGCCACAAGAGGGCTACAGCGCTGCACTAGTGAATGAATGAAATGAAGATTAGTTCAATTTTCCTTCATTGGATAGTTTTCTGGAATCAAACCAGGGATGTTGCAGTTATAAAGATGTGCACCTTGATTCACTTATTTTTTAATTCTTTGAGCAACACACATGAATCTTCAACTCAAAAACTAAAATACAGATAGTGTTAATTAGACGCAAAATGGAGGTGATTTGAGTGAGCTGACCCACCACATGCAAACATCAAACTCACATACAGTATATCCCTCACCTAGGTGTGCCCACACACAGCACCTTCTTGTATCCCAGACCAGCCAGTGTGTCCAGCAAGAAGTGGGAGCTGCGGTCGGTGAACAGGTACTGGGCGTTGCTCTTCTTGTTGTCCAGAGGACGGAGCAGCGTGCTGGGCCTCCTCAGCTGAGCGGCGGTGATGGCCGTGGATCTGTGAGAAGAGTGAGCCTCGCGCTCCGCTGGAAGGAGCAGAATCTGACAGTCCTGACAGAACTTCTTCTCATCCAGAGGGAGGGAGGCAAACTTTTGGAACCTGAGGGGCAGATTACAGACCTTTCAGAGAGCGTCAGTTTGACATTACAAAAAGTCAGAGGACAGCAGTGCGGCCGTCTCCTCACCTCTTACAGTACTCCTGCTGTGTGAACGGAGGTCTCTTTGACTGGTTCTCTGCTTCTCTGGCCAAAACTCTGGCCTCCGACACCTTCAGAGCAAATTCAAATGAAACATCAGTGGATCAGACATGTCAGACGTGTTCTGTTCTACGTGACGATCCACACAGCTTACCTTCTCATCCTCCCACTGGAAAAACTTGCAGTCTTTTCTGTCCCTGCAGGCGGAGCAGGCGTAAAACCTCCGGCCTTTCTCACCTCCTTTGCCAACTTTCTCGAACAGCAAGGCTGGACCTGTCAGGACACAAACAAAGGACATTCTTTAGGTAAAAAAAAGTCATTTATGTCCCTTCATGCTCACACAAACATTCACCACTAAAGCAGCAGTGTATTTAGTTGCAACATAACCATATAAGGTACGTAGTTCTTTCAAAATATCTAGAAGAAGAAGAGATACGCACACATGGTTCACATGCAAATGTGGAGAGAGGGATGGTGGAGTGATGGGCAGCCACCCAGAGCAGCGCCGGTGCCTTGCTCAAGGTCACCTCGGAGGTGAACTGGCACCTCTCCAGCTACCAGCCCACCACCACACTTTGTTCCATGCTGGACTTGAACCGGCCACCCTCCGGTTCCCAAGCCAAGCCAGTCTGAGCTACTGCTGCCCGTCTAACTCATTTTAGTTCATATTTTACTGTTATATGCGCTGTTTCGTATTCTATTTATAAGCCGAATTCATTAAAACACATTACACATTCATGTAATGTCATGTTGTTCTAAGTTTAAGCACAGTATAAATAAATAAACCGAAGAAACAGTCAAATATAGATGTTTTCCTAACGCAATTTGGTGTTACGCATTTACTCTTACCGTGCGGGCAACATGGCGCCGGTTTGCCGCCGTCTGGAAGAATAACCTCTATTCCCAAAGTGTCGTCGTTCGTCTCGCTCGTGTCCATGTTGTCGTTAAGGTGCAGAACTTAGTGAACTCTGACTGTGTCTTCTTAACACGAGAGTTCAGCGTGACAAGCGGATACCATGCTGTTTGCTTCCAGTCGCGCAGATTTGACGTCACGGGGATGCTGTCGCAGTAAAAGCTCGTTGACCATTGAACCAAAACAGAGCCCCGATATGTTTAACATTTATTTAACGATTAATTTGATATTTAGGAGTTAATTTTTAACCAAATTAGGAAATATTTTGTATTTAGGGTAATGACGTCATAAGTAAAGTTGAATACATTCATAACTCTTTGTGTTTTATTCATTTTAATGGATAAACACACACGTATCTCTTTCTCTGACATAAATGCTGTTTGAATAGAAGAGGTCTACATTTATACAAAGACAGATAGGGACCCTGAACATATCATAACTATTAAGCAATAATAATAGAACTTGAGATAAGATTTTACATACAAAATATTGTATTTTCTAAATTATTATTTTATTATTGCTTTCTGTAAACATTTCTACAGGCACAGTCAGAATCAGAAGTAGGTTTGCACTTACAAGGAATTTGACTTGGTGTAGTTGGCGCAGAATAAACATTTAGTAAAAAATGTAAAAAATATAGGAAGATAAAAAAAAAACAAACAAGTATTAAAAATATAAACAATATAAATATAATATCTTCTAAAACGAAGGAGCTGTAGTGCAAGCAGATGTGCAAGTATATGACATGTAATAGAGTGAGAGTTCACATTATATTCACAGAATGCTATAAATGTGCATATACAACAGGAATTTGTTAAATATTAGCTAATTTTGTTATGACTTATATATCTTAAATCAATTTAAATGACCTGTGTGTCCTAACACTGTAACTTTTGATGCTGGATTTGTTGAAACATTTCAGTAAAATAAAGAAATAAAAAACAACAAAGAAACAACCTGAACTGGAATTCCATCTCAAGCAGATTTATGTCAGATCTTAATTAAATATCCCCATATCACAAACAGAAAATATCTCCAGTTGGTAAACTGCCTCGTGTAGCTCTGTTCTGTATTTTTGTGTATTAATTTTGGTTGAGACGTGTTCAGATGTTATTTGCAGTAATCATTTCATTCATGTGTTCCAAACACAAAGAGGACAGAAACTCAAACACGCTTCTGTCTCTCTCTCACAGTGCAGTTTGTTTACACTGAACGGGATTGTAGTCCAAACTCAGCATCACACCGCCCATTACCATTGATGCTTTCTTTCTTAAAAAACTACACTTCCCAGTATGGTAACGCTACAAGCGCAGTGGCGCTGTCAGCCCGGGGATGCTCAGCTCGGGAACAGTCTGCTGGATGCTGAAGCGGAGCACAGACAGGATGCCCTCTGTTACCTAACATGAGGCAGGAAGCGTCGGGTTGTGTCCTTCAAAGTAAAAGCATAAACGTTGCGATGTGTGTACAGAACAAAACACACCTCCCTTATTGAAGGGGCACTGACTTTAAATCTCTGTCTAAATGTTTGGTTTTAAGTTCTTTTGTTCTATTTTATATCTGTGATTGTATATTAATTATTGCAGTTCTGTAAATGAGATCATGAAAGCATCATTTTTAAAATGATGTTTTAAAGCCTGGTTTACTAACCAGGAAACAAAATCTTCAGTTTACTGTACATCAGTTGATATGCATTATTGCTTAGTTGCTAATTTGTTGGACAGTTAACACTAATGAATTACAACATGAACAAATTCAGGTTTTACATCAAAACCTGAATTTGTGTTAAAACATAGTATGAATTCATTCAACAAATTAAATCATGACTCAGCTGCTGTTATGGAGATTTCTATCATATTGCAAGTCTACTGCTGATGGAGCTGTCCAGTTGTCATGAAAGATTTCTGTACTGAAATTCTGTCACTAGTTAACCTCCATTTTAGGCTAAGCAGTGAGGACTTCTCACTGTAATTTATATTCCATATATTTATTTAGTGCACATATTTAGACTTTCCAAAATAAAATTATGTTTAATCACAATTATGTTTAGCACAAAGTAATTGGCAAAGAGGGGCTGGTTTTGATGTCTTTGGGCATGAAGTTAAACTATTTATTTATATTATATATGAGTAGAATTTTGCAAAAATAGATAATAGATAAATAAAATGTGTCCATACAATGATAAAATATTATAAATAAAAGCCAATAAGAAAGTAATGTTTGAGAACCAGTGTATAGAAACTGATGAACAATTCAGCATGAACTAAAAACTGTAACAATAAAAAATTAAAATTAAATTAAAATCCATGAAATGAACAAACATCGAGGCTTAAACACTCAGTAATAAACAACGAGGCACATTAACCAGGCCATCTTTTTTAAAGTTTGTTTTCTGTGACATGTGCTGTGCTCCATATCATTTATTATTATTGAACTTTATTTGATATTTAATGTAATGTTCAATTTAATTGACACAAAATTAAAACTAAAATACAGAATTCCAAAGATATATGCATCTTTTTTTTTTTATATATTTTTACTTCATGTACCATGGTCTTAAACAGGTTACATTTCAATATACCTTGGCGTTCTATTTGTAATTTATAATGTCCATTTCTGACTGACTCACTCAAACATGACATGACATCCACTCCTCTAACACCCAATATAGAAACTTTCACAAAGGCTTTTATTTTGAAATGTGACACCGGAAACCCTCGCCACTCCTCCATCTCGCTTGACCCTCGTCGCGTATCTCCACCGTGCGCCCACACCCAACCTGCACTGTCTGTCTGCCGTATAGTGAGGCGGCGCAGCCCTGCAGTGCACACGCAGGACATTGTCCTCTCGGTTGCGGCTGTTTGTGTTGAGATCTCTGCGGCCTCACACACACACACACACACACCCGGGCTCTGTGCTCCAACATTACACCCCCCCGTGAGAACATTTCCCTGCATTCATCCAGCCGGGTGACACCGAGGCTCGTGCGCTCTGCGGCTGCTGGCATCATCCATGTACTGTCAATGTGGATAGTGGCTTATTTACTGTGCATCATCTGACTGGAGAAGACGTCTCACTGGTACCATGAGCAGCACTGGTAAGAGCCTGTTTATTGTGGGATGTCCTGTGTTTGCTTGTGCACTGGGTTCAATAACATACTTTTAATGTTCATATGGCTTCCTGTGGATCTGTGTTAATCAGTCCTCATTCACACACTTCTATAACAATAACACCCCCTGTAAAATGTGTCTGTATGTATGTTGCCATCCTGTATCTGCTGATGAAGGCGTGCAGCAGCATCAGGGTGCTCCCACATATGTGATGCTGCCATCACTGAGGTTGCCTGATGTTACGACACAGTTTCAAATGAAAATGAATGTCATGCGGGCTAATTAGACAGGATGTAGAGACGCCCACAGTTGGGCTTTGGTCCCTCTTTCCCATCATGTTTCTCTGCAGTCACTCACTGCTTTAAAGAGGCATGGCTGTTTGTGTACAGCAGGCCTGACTCCTGCCGGGCTGCTGTCACACCTGGCTTTGTCTCTGAGGAGGATGGGACAAATGTAATGTTAACAGGAGGCTGGCCTTTATTTGAAGCCCATATGTGTGTATTGTCAAGACGGGCGGAAACAGCACTGCACTGTTTGGTTTTACCTATGCAAATAAACACATGCAACACTGGAGCCAACATACAACACTGTTGTAGAGTTCCACTTTTTAAAGGACCCTGAGGAGAGAAATATAGATTTATACAAGGAGAAAATGTAAAAGTTCTTCGCTTCAAGTCTGTGCAATGACCTCTCTAGAGCCAGTGTATGATAGAAACATGGCGGTTCAACATGGCGGACCCCATGTGAGAGGACCTGCTTCCTTTGTAGATATAAAGCACTTATTCTAATAAAAACACAATGATTCATACACAAATGTCTTCCATATTCTCCTAATAGATCAGGTCTAAATGTTACCCACCAGGACCTGTAAATCTGAATTAGCAACTCGCAGTTGCAGGTTGTATGCTAACTAACTAGCTAATGATGCTCTTTCACATAATGCTGCATTATATTATAGCATATATGCTAAATAGAAAAAACACACCAGCCTGCTACAATGCATTTTTCACTAGTTGAAAAACAGCATCAGAAATGTTTTTTTACATCAAATTCAAATCAGATACTAACTGTATTCAGCTAATTAAGCATAGCATAATAGTTTTTTTTTTTGCATCTGGTTGTACTTGTTTACTAGCTGCCACAAATATGATATATTATTAAAATACTGTAGCTAAAATACTATGGCGTAGCATAGCATAGCATAGCGTATAGTTCTCCTTCCCTTCTGTCTCTGCCCATCACTACCTAAAACAAAAACATCATCCACACTAGCAATCTATATGCTGAAAATGGCAAATTGTCCTAACCCTAACCTGATCACTAACAGTACAAACGTAAACATGCTAGCACCTATTACCTTTTCTTTTGCAGGGATTTAGCTATTTGAATGCCGGGGCTCACCTCCCCATGTGCAAATGGTCCACCAGAACGAGCCCCCTCCCCTCCAGTACTCTTTTGCAAGTGCATCACTGCTGTGATTGGTTGAAAGAAATACAAACAAACCCTTATACCACAATGATAATGGACTCAGCAAGCCCCTTTTTCTTGTATACAAGATTACAGTGGGGTTACACATCTTGGAATAGCATGCAAATGAAGCTGCTGGAGCGGACAGTTTAGGGAACAAGAAATCGCCCATCTGATTTACAAATTAAGAAATTCCAGGACTTGACTTTTGCATTTAATCTTGTCCAAACCAAAAACAAGACATCACTGAGGACAGAGACTGGATCCCACGAATCAATTCAGCCTCTCAAAACAGGAAGCTTGGATTGACGTTGGTCTTAACGAGGAGACCCGTCGATGTCCTGCAGCACTGCTGGAGCCGTTAATGAGAGTGCTGCGGTTCGTCTGGGAGTCAAGACAGGAGAAATTCATTAACACACGGCTGTAAACTGCAAGCCAAAGAGACAAACAAACAAACATGGTTTGTCTGGGAGGTTACCTCTCTCTCCTCTGTGATGTTTTTTTTTTTTTTAAAATGGCCTGTAAATATCCAAAGAATGTTGGCTGGATGTGTGAGTGGGCATGAGCGGAAAATTCATTTCAGATCTCTACCTGTGAGTGATGACAGCTGGTCTCCACATGTGGGGATGAGTTGCTCCTGATAAACAGTATCAGGTGTGTGTTTGTGTGTGTGTGTGATTTGAATATAGCTGCCTGGCATGAGTTTAATTTTGAAGCGGTGTGGGCATCGGCCTGTATAGAGGGATTGTCTGACACAGTGGTGGTTCACTGGTGGTTTCTTCACTTCAAAAGCTCTTTTCGCTGTAATTGGATTCAGTTACAAGTGATGCAGGTCCTGTAAACAGAAGTTACACGGACGTTTAAGTAACTCTGGCGATCTCATTTGGTGATTGATCCCCTCGTTAGGTCGGGGAATGTGTTTTGGAATTGTTTCCTTGTATTAGGTTCAGTTTAGAGGAAGGGAATGAACTTTCTGACCAAATTCCAAATCTTGTCCCACACTTATAATCCTTCAAATCTCTAAAATTTGGCATCTACCACTGCATAGCTTTGTATTAATAAGAGCACTTGTGTGACAAATGGATAAACATTGAACTTTTAAAGGTCCAGTGTGTAGGATTTCTACATCTAGACATCTAGCAGTAGGGGCTGCAGATTGCAGCCGACTCAATACCCCTCACCCTCCTCTTCTATATGTATAGGAGAAACTAATGTGGCTGTACAGTTCACAAAAAAATTGAAAGGACTTCTCTAGAGTCAGTGTTTGCTTCCTCAATTCTGGACCACTGTAGAAACATGGCGGTTCAACATAGTGGACCCCATGTAAGAGGACCTGCGCCCTTTGTAGATATAAAGGACTCGTTCTATGGTAACAAAAACACGATTCATAGTGGCACATTTCTACCAAAAGATCAGTCTAAATGTTACCCACTGTACCTTTAGATCTGAATTAACAAGTTGCAATTGCTCAGATTGTAGGCTAACTAGCTAGCTTATTTTTTGCATAATGCTGCGTTATATTGCAGCATTTAGCAATAGAGTAGCCAGGAGGGGAAACACAGCAGCCTCTTCGCTGTCATTCAGAGATATTAGGGATTTCTGAGAGTTACATCGCAGCAGCCATGTCTAAATCTTGTCCCGACCCGGTCCTGATCACGAATGAACTTCAAAATAAAGGCGTATCTTTAAGACGATGATGCAGTTCAATGTTTTCCCTTTGCATTGTTGGATCATTGATCATCAATGCATGGCTCCAGATCGATAGATCGTTACATCCCGACCCCCTGCTATACTACCGGAATCTTTCAAATCTGAGGCTTCTAGTTTATATCAGGTTCTTGATCAATTTGATTTTAATTTCTTGAGTCTGCGGTTTACTTTGTCGGATCCATCTCGATCAACAATGTAATTTGTTCTGGCAATCGGAATCCTGCTTGACCCTGTGAGATTCTTGGATAAAATCTCAGCCCCTCGGTTCATATCATGCTCTCCGCATAAAGGCAGCTCAGCCTGAGTGTTCCATGTCACCTGTGTTTGACATTGTTTACCTCGTCCAACCAGAGGAGTGGTGCACTCAGGTTTAAATAAACCTCTCAGAACAGGCTTGGCATGAACACGCCCTGAGAGACGATTTCAGCGGTATAATCAACATGCAGGCCGGTCTGCATTCTTTCAATTCCACATAAATGTAATCACACTTTATCTTTTATTTATTTTTGTGTTGAGGTATCTCCTCATCTGACACATGTTGACAGCACTGAGCCCCTTCACCACAGGGGATAATGATCAGTGACTAATAGGGATGGATGGTCGTAGACTTGCCTGTTAATTCTGCCATAGGTCACATGTGGAGAGGTCTGATCAATACTGTTTCTCAGTGCTGTTTTCTGCATGTGTGTGTACAGCTGGAGCTAACGGCGTGAACCTGCTGACTCTTCCTCGCGACTTGTTCTTTAGAGGAAGACAGCTGGGATCAATACAACATACTTCAGATTGAGTTGTTGTGCAGCCCCGTGGCTTAGTACATTTCCAAGGGATTCACGAAGAAAGATGATGTCAACAGACATCACACTGCTCTATCATCAGAAGTAACACATTGGTCTAAGTGGACCTCCTCACCTTCAGAAGGAACCTATCTGCTTCTAAAATGGGGATTGAATGCTCCATGATTAAATGCTTTTCTTGACTAATCAATCTTGATAATGAGTATAGAACCCAACCCAACCCAAGACCCAAAGCTCAATGTTTTAAGTCACTGTAGAACATTTCAAAATGACCAAAATGACTGAGAGAATCACTAACATCAGTACCGGTTTAGGACCTCCTGGTTAACTACTAGCTAGTGAGCAATTTCCCCCACCCACAAACACACATATATGATTATCCTTTGGCAGGCAGTTGTGACAGCGTTGCAGTAAGGCTGGCTCTAAATAATGTGTGTCACAAGTCATGTGTAGCTGCAGCGTGCAGGAGTTTTGCGCCGAAAGGCATGAGCCTCCAGGGTGTGCGTGTGTGTGTGTGTGCCTGCTTCTTCCGTGTGTGTTCTTTGTCAGGAATGATGATATGTGTGTTTACACATGTGCAGTTTGTGCTTGACAAAGTGTCGGAGGTAAGATGGAGTGAGAGGAGAAAGGAAAAGTACTGGTGTGTTTGCGTGAACGTGTTAGCATTGATCATGTCTGAGCATGTGTGTGTGTGTGTGTGTGTGTGTGTGTGTCAGAACTAATATTTTAAAGTCTGTGCTCTATCCGGTATAGATTGGCAGTTTAGTTGCTCTATGTATGTATTACTGTACATAATTCATGAATACTACAATACTCTTCTATGTCTTCCCACAGTAGTGTAACATTATCAGCAGTAGATTATTATTAGGATTGTAACTGAAAGATTATTTTAATAAAATATTATATATGAATCTGTAAATCGTGTAATCTTTATCATATAATATGAAAATCATTCAATTAACAATGATATGAGACATACAGAGGAGAAACTACAGTGGTCGCAAAACCTGCAAGAAACACAAAAAAACCACATAAGACCAGCATACGGACAGTGTTTGGTTTGTCCTTTCAGGGCCACTGTGAAAACATGGTGAGTCAACATGAAAGAAGAGCCTCTCCCTCCGTAGATATAAAGATTCATTCTAAGTTATCGTAACACAGCAATTCTAATTTTCAGGTGATTATAAACTACGGACTACTAATCAATTTCTGCCATGGTCTCTCATTAGATCCTACATACTGGACCTTTGACATAATGTTTTCAACACTAATTAAAGGTCCAGTGTGTAGGATTTAGTGACATCTAGCAGTGAAGTTGCTGATTGCAACCAAATGAATACTCTCCCACTCCTCACCCTCTCCTTCCAAGCGTGTAGGAAAAACTGTGGCGGTGAAATTCACATAAAAAGCAAAAGGCCCTAACTAGATCAGTGTTTGGTTTGTCTGTTCTGGGCTACTGTGGTTCAACATGGCAGACTCCGTGGAAGAGGACCCGCTCTCGCTGTAGATATAAAGGGCTCATTTTAAGACAATGAAAACACAGTGATTCTTATTTTCAGGTGATTATACACTAATGAAAACATGCTAATGCTAAATACTGGACCTTTAGTTGTGATTAATTAGTATGATTAGGTTTGGCAAACGATTCTTAGCACAAGCAGTCCATTTTCTGGACTCTTCATCTGCTAATGATGGCAACAAGATGTGACCCGAAGCCAAGGTTTGCCCTCCCTTTACCCTGTGGCCTGCTAATTGAGGTGAAGACATGTTGGTATGAGTTGAGTGTTTTGACTTTAGTGACTGATTGATCATTGTACGGACACAAATACAGAAAAATAACAGGAAGTTGAGTTTTCAGCTGTCAGTTCACTGCACAGACTTGCGGTTGGCATGAAGGTTGTTGGCTTATGTCCATACAGGTGGTGCCGTATGGCTGTTTGGGTCGAATAAACACACACTTCAGAAGCATTTCAGCCAAGTTCATTCTGTCCAGCTGCCAAATATCCAGGTCAGAGAGGAAGACTGCAGGAAAGGCACATCCACCTGCTCTGTGTGTTTTTCAGGTCAAGAAAATAATTGGATGTATTTTATATTTTAACATTTTGCGAGAAATAGACATCAGTATAGTAAAGATACAAATACAACATTATCTGTCATCAGGTATCAGATATTTATACTTCATTCGCCCGTCCCATTTCATTTGCATAGATAACACAAGGCTAAAATTAGCTTTGGACTGAGTCCTGCCACACCTTAACAAAAAAAAAACTCACAAGACAACTCTGAATATTGCTTCATGGAGTTGGTAGAAGAAAACCATCCTGTGGTTGGTCAGTTTGAAACACAACATTAATTGGAAGATCAGTTTGTTTGATTTTGGCGACATCTTTAGTGAGTTTATCTGATGTGTCTTGTGCAGAGGGAGCACTAATTCATATTTTTAACAGCTGAGTGAAGCCTTCCTGACATTTCTATCTTAATAAAAGCTTTAATTACAAGCAGCATTCACAGCAGACATTTTGTCACATCATAGTAGGAAAAGCACAGTTGTTACTAATAACATTAATGATGGCTCAGTTCTGTCCAAGAGTCCCGGTAAGCCATGAAGTTAAGCCAACATATACTGGTTTTATTATTTACAACTTTCCCTACTCTGTCAAATGTCGTTTGTGGAAAAGACCTAGTGTGTAAACTGAGTAAATGATTATATTTTATGTTTTAAATGTTATAAATCATGTTCATACTGCTGCAGTGGTGGCTGAATGAAATAACAGTGGACTGAACCGGTGGGCAGTTCGAGGCAGCAGTCAGGCTGACACCACAGCTCTTCTTATTGGGATAAATACTGGCTGACCTCACTGGTGCTAAGCCCCTACACTGTGTCTATGCACACACACACACACACACACACACACACACAGTAGTAATTAAGCCTACAATGTGGTGTGGGCTCGTGACATTTCCCTGCAGCCTGCTGTTTTACATGGGCCTTTGATGAAGGCAGGAATGGCATGTTGTTGTTTGTCCTACGTGACTCCATGGGCTGAATTATGTGCTCACATTGCGGCTTTCGATGGGCATAGCTGATATTCTGGAATTGAAGCGAATGCAGTAATGTTATCATGTAATATTGCACAATACTAGTACAATATAGACAATATAGGCATGGTTTTATTCTTATGGTGTATTATTTGCATTTATACCATGATGCAAGGTTTTCGGATTACTCTGACATTATTATTATTATTATTATTATTATTATTATTATTACTACAACATTATTTGCTATTTAACAGATTCAGAAGCGATTTCTTGAGTGTCAAGCAAGATATTGGTGTGTTTAGCCTTGCAACTTAAAAACTGGAAGCAGGGAAACTGCCATGCTAGCTCAGACAAAAGTGAAAAGTGATGCAAATGTAAAATATTTCATTCAAAAAGAAATGAGCACTTTTTGGCTTTCCTCTTGCACACTGCTTCTGTCCAAAGATCTGTCGTATCCATCGAGTAATACTTTATTTATTCCTCCCTGCATACCTCACACCTCTAGCCAGGAGCTTCCCGCTAATTGAGTATTCTGTGTTGAACTTGCTGAGTGTGTGACATTAAGATGTGACAGCAGCTATCAAGGTCAACTATGCATTTTCAAGAGAGCTCGACGATACAGTACGCAGAGTTATTTGACAGGCTGTGTTCGAGCAGCCGTAGCATGTTGATTAAATAACTGCAGCCGCGTAGTTAAATTAGCGGACATTAGAAAGGAACTGTTCATGTGATTCTTCACAGGATGAAATGTAAAACAGGCGAAGGGGGGTTTGCAACTGAAGCACACACAAATGCAAGGTCAGGGCTGTGTGAGTGTAGCAGCTAAGTTAGCCTTGCAACAGAAAAAGTGAGTTATTTTATCATATCATGTATTTTATCCTGAAAAGCAACAGAGATAAAGATTTTTTTCTGTCCATTTTACTCTTTTATTCCGCCTCTCTATGGAAGTTTGGGGAAAAGCCAACAGGAAGTGTATTAGTAGGGTGTTGCAACCCTGTCAAACACACCAAATGCTGACAAAAATAGTTCTCTCTTTACTATCTACATATGACAGTTATAGTATGGTTATGGTCAGGGACAGATAAGTAGAGAAAGAAAGGAAATAAACTATGGTTTAGATATGGTTAGGGTCAGGCAACTAAACACATGGTTATGGTCATGGAAAACTGTTAAACAAGGCTCAAGAGTCTACAGCTACACTAGTTGTTCTGTGAGGCTATATTTAAAAAGCAAACTTGCTCTGTTTAATGATAAGTGCTGATGGTAAATGTAGTCAAGCAGTGTGTGTCATATTGACAGAGAAAGCTGAGTTCTTCTAGATACATGTGCAATACCTACATGTACCAAGAGGCATTGGGGCAAGCTTCTTTCACCCACGCCCACTGAGCAAGCTAAGTTATCTGCTGGTAATCAAAGTTACACAATGTTGCTAAACAAATGAATTCCTGCAGTTTGACCAGTTCTTTTTTTTTCATGTATCATTATCACAAAGTTTCAAGCTGAAATAGCCTGTAGTTCCTCCATCAATGCATTTACCATCAGCACTGATTGGACATCCACATTAAACAAAAGTCCATTTTTTCCCATGTTTACTTTCTTAGTTTAGCGTGTTAGCATCCTAATATTGCTAATTAGCAATGAACACAGTACAGTACAAATGTGACGGATAGGTGTGTCACTTGTTTTGCAGGTATTTGGTCATAGGGGCAAAGTGAATGTTTGTACAGAATTTTGTGTCAATGCACCAAGTAGACTGAGATATTTGAGAAAACTTTGACCTGTTGGTGGAGATAGAGGAAAATACAGTTTCATGCCAATCCAACAAATAGTTGTTGAGATATCTCATTTTGGACCATGGTGGTGGATCGACCAACTGAGAGTTTGACACAGCCAGAACACAAACTCTGGTCTCCTGCATGAAAGACAAATGTGCTACGTGCCTATCCACCACTCAAACCTCCCCACCCTTACTTTCCAAAGGACACACTTTTTCATTTAATGTTGGCATTGAACTAAACCAAACTGTGTGCTGCCAATTTATCCAATATGAACGTAATTCGTAGGAACCCAGGCTGGGTATTGAGCCACCAAACATGCTCCTTGGCATGGATTTCACAGTGAAAGAATGAACACCATTCTTCCAAAAAATATTCCCTCATTTGGTGCTTTGGTGAAGCTGTTGCTCTGAAATCTGTTGTAGGTGTTTTAGTTGAGCAGTGAGTTGAGATCTGATGAAGGCCAATATAAAACTACCTGCACAAGTTATGTTTCTTCACACATTTATTCATGTCTTCAATGCAGTGTCAATGCATTGAGTTTGCCTTTTGTCATTTTCTCAAGAAATGACCTAGAAATCACCAAAGTCTTCATACAGAATTCATGACGCACAGCAGAGCATAATATACACTCATTTATGCACAGGCACACAAATGACTTATTCAGTTCACTGAGCTACTAATTCAACACCATTATAAATAACTAAAAGATGTTCTCCTCACCAATAGATCAAATGAGATCTGTTCTCACCATGCAGAGCTTCATGAACCAGGTTGACAATCTGAGGATGCAAAGTTAGTGTTTGATCTAACGGATACTAAAGCTCCCTGCAATCTTTCACTGTATATCTGGAAGTCTGCTCTCTCAGCAGCAATGATTGCTGACATACCATCCAACTATCCCATCTATGTTAAACTGCTTATCCGGGTTTTGGAAAATGTTCTTGTCTCCAGTCATATGTTCCGGTGATTCTTGTGCAATCCTTGGGAAATGTCTCCATACCAGATTGGATATGTAATCTATCCAGGGAGTTCTGGGTCTGTCTTTGGCTGTTCTTTCTTATGGACATACTCAGAATACCTCCACAGAGAGGCATACTGGGGGCATTCTGGTTTATCATTTGGAAGATCAAATGATGGACCACCTCAACTGGCTCCTTTCAGTGTGAAGGAGTGATGGAGAAACTGCTCTTTCTGGGTTTCCAAACTTATTACGTTATCCCTCTCGCTGAGCCCAGACACCCCGTGACAGATATAATTTTAATCTTTCAGTCACTAGACCCTGTTCATGACCATCAGAGCAGGTTAGAACTCGGTCATCGGAGTTGTCCGGCTCAGTTCACTCTTCATCACAGCAGCCCATAATGAATGGATCACTGCAAGTGCCAATCCACAATGTCGATATCACTGTTCATTTTACACTGACTTGACTTTGAGACATCTGAATTTGAACTCCTTGAATTGCTTCCAATCTCTAACTGGAGAAACCTAGTGGTTGTTCTGGAAAGGTCAAAATTGTGGTCAAGGTGAATGTACAGTCATTGTCATTCATCATTGGGCACAGAAAATGATTGTATGTCTACATGTTTTCTATTAGATTTAGATATTGTACTAGATTGCTAAGTGAATTTAGGACTCATTTAACATTGGTAATCAGCTTTTTGTTTCTTTATATAAAACAATTAAACTAAACTATTAAACAAGGAAAGCTTGAAAGGTTAGAATCTCCATCAGAGACTTCTCCATGAACAAGGCACTCCTTTCTAAGCCCCTTTGTTTTTGTGTGTGTGTTTTTTTTAAGGTGATACTGAATTTTTGGGGCAATTTTTGAGAGTTTAAATATCAGATCAAATATATTGGACAATAATCTTTTGTTAGTTTGATTTTCTCATAACTGTGATGTCAATAGCAAACTTGCAGTACTGACCTTTGACAAAATAGAGAGTCCTAAACCGAGAAAGCTATCATAGTCTATTAGCGCTGTTGCACCATTCCTTTTTATATAACTACTATAAACTGCTCCACGAAACAGGCATGGTGGCATGCAGATAGTGGTGAAACAGGAAGTGGTTTATGGTACAATATCTTAAATAAACTGTGTGAACGTATTATGTCATTATATTATGTGGTTAGCAGGTCAGCCTGACTGACAAGCAGTAGCATGTTGCTGGCTGGTTAGTGGTTAGCTCACCAGACAGTGGAGTTCACCTTTTAAATCTGTGCAGTACACACATCCTCCGTACTTACACTCGATTCAGATAAGGAAAAAAACTCAGGTGGAGGGATCCCTCATCCAGGACGGACAGACATGTGATAGAAGTTGTGTGTAGAGAATACACAAGTGTAAAATTACCGTATGGACAATGTGGATTATGGATAGATTGTAAACATATACTCAGCTGCCCACACGAGTAGTCACTATACCACCAAGATTCTAGAACCACATTCAGGAAACGATGCATCATTATATTAGTCAGCAATGAACACATCTTTGGTGACCATGGTGCCAATTTTAGTTCTATTCTTTAGAAATACTCATACTTGATTTACAATAGGGCTGTCTCTCTAACAAATTTCTGTGTACTTTATGATGTTATGTGTCTGCAATAACTCAACTACTTTAATGTGATGAACATCTGTCCACTGGAGCTATTTGCAGGGACCCTATAAGAGGAAACAGGACATGTTGTCCTTTGTTTTGTTTTTTTTGTTTTTTTTTTTGCAAATGCATCATGGGAATGTTTGCAGCTACCTTGAGAGCTAACTCTGCACTTAAAACCAGGATCAGATTACTGCTACGTGGGGAGGAGGAGGAGGGAGACTCAGAGATCAATGAGCTTCAGTGAATTATTCATCAATTCCCTTTCTCCTGAGTGTGTGTGTGTGTGTGTGTGTGTGTGTGTGTGTGTGTGTTCCTGTACTGTGATTGATCGCTCCTGGAGACTGGATTGTTGTCTGCGGCTGATGTTTCACACACTCTTGTGTACTGATTCAAGTTAGAATATCTCTGTTATAAAGTGCTAAACACACATTTTTGTTCCTCTCACACTTCCACACCTTATTTTCTTTTGTTTCTTCAGCACCATTGAAGAAAGGTGACAACTTCCTCCCCTCCTCTCTTCTCATGTGCACTCTGTCCAGCTCATCTTTCTTCATCCTTTCTTCCTTAATGATTTCCCTCCTTAGCTCTCTTACTTATTTCTCCTATTTCCTTTCCTTTCCTTTCCTTTCCTTTCCTTTCCTTTCCTTTCCTTTCCTTTCCTTTCCTTTCCTTAATCTCCCAGTCCTGCACAGATCCCTAGTGAATGAAGCAATTAACCAGATTAAAACACCCAAATCACAATGTGTGCCTTTTTGTTATTAAGGAGTTTGAAAGTAGGATCCTAAATTTGGGTCACACAAGATTTTTTTTTGTGTGTGTGTGTGTTAATTCTCTGTTTAATACTGGAGGAGAAATGTTGTGAAGACAGAGATTTGCTTCATGTTACACTGATCTCTAATCCTGAATATCAGCTTTAGTGCACGCTACTGCTTCTCAGTCTGCAGCTCCACTGTCAGTGTGTGTTACATGTGTGTCTGTACTCATGAGGCCACATAAGGATGGAAAGACTGTAGTTTAGGATTAGAAGTTACATTTAAGTAGAAATGTAAAGCAGTTTTGTAAGAGTTAGGGTTGTGTGAGTGTGTGTTTTTGTCCACACACACACACTCACACCAAGGCCATATTTCCAACCAGATCCCCGGTGTTTAAATCATATCCTTATAACAACCAATGACCAGGAAATTAAATTAGGATTAATTAATTTAACCACATTGCATGTTCTTCATTATTTTGCCTGCAGATTGAAATCTGATTTGCTATTTTACACATTTTGCTGATGACTGTCATTATTTGGAGTCGAGAAGAATACACTGTGTTATTATTGGTTGGTATATTATATATTTTAGATATTATTTTTAAAGACACAGTGTGTGCAGTTCCAGGGTTTATATGCAAAATTTAAACAAATCAAAAGAGCAGATATTAAGATATGAATTATCAAATAATTACTGGAGCTTTTATTGACCTCAAATATAGAGAAAATATATTAATAATCATAATCATGTTTTGTTGTACACAAATATAAACACAATGCAAGAATCTTCCTTCTGATCTGTTTTAATTTGCTGTTGATTCTGTCCATGTCTGTTGATTGGTTGAATTCAGGATTGAGGCTCTCTTTTTAACAGAAATTCTGTTCTCACTCACTAATGATTGCAGTTTGTCCGACTTTGCAGGTTGTTTTTGTTTGGTTGGTGTTAAGTTAATGACAGCAAAGCTCAACACTTCCTGTTTCACATTAAAAGCTGATAAACTCCAAAGGCATCATCGCCTTCCTTCCCTGATAGGCTTCGGCCAGTAACTAATTAATCAAGTCGTTCTACTTTTGCCGTCATGATCACTGTTAAATCCCTCCTTTAAAAAAAGTCACCACTTCCTGAAGATGTTTCACATTAAAAGTCATACAGCAAATATCTGCAGAATATCAGAATGTCATGTGACTCTGTTGCACTGATGCAGTTAGTGTCGTGGAAACATTAAACTGGATGTAAGACAGGAAACAGTACAGGTAATTTTAACCTGGCCTTTGTTAGGGACATGCTATTGTATTTATTATTTATTAAATAATATTTATTAGGTTATTGTCTGTGCATTATGGAGACTTGGAGACTCTACTTCTGCAACCACCAAGCTCTTTCATTGTTATATAACAGAAAGACAAACATTCTTAGTAAGCTTGTGGATCATGGTGGTGAAAATGAATGTCATGCCACTGACAGTTATTTAAGTTTGAATTAGTGAGAAGGACAGGAGAAAGAGATGAAGGATGTTAATGAGGGAATGAAAAGGAGAGATAGGAAGATGGAGAAAGAGGTCAAGAAGGAGAAAGAGTGGATGGAGGAGAGGGACAGAGTCATTCCAGGTCATACAACGGGTGCTTTAATGAGCTGCTTTCAGTTTTGTGACTCCTCGATTTCTGGCACTCATCCATCCATCCGTCCTTCACTGGTTGCCGTTGGTTACAGTCTCATTTATCCTCCTCCTCCCTCCAATTAGAAGCTGGAGCTGTCAGTGTGTGTGTGTGTGTGTGTTTGTGTGTGGGATTCTCTTCATATAATCGTGAGGGTGTTCCCTCATGTTTACATGCGTAAAAAACGCATTCTGACACCACAAAACAGCAGCCTTCAACCCACTGCGGGGTTTTTAATTTGCGGTATCGACTGCACTGTATATTTCATTTCAGGACGGGGGTGCAAACTAAATAATGCTGATATACAGCTGCACCGACTTTCTGCCTCCGCGTCTCACTTGAACACACACATCCATCACACACCCACATACGGGCCAGTGAACCACCCTGGGTACAGAGATTGTAATCTTGGAAATGGAGGAAGCAAATGTCCAGAGCTCAATTTCATGACCTCCATTTAGCATTGCTCTGATGCTTCCATTCATTCGGTTAACAGATCGATGCACAAAAACACTGAAGATGTTAAGACAAAGAAATTCAGCCACTCAGGTTTTTTTTTTTGGATCATATATTTTGAATACCTTCTGAACATAAAACTTCTGGAGCAGCTCAGCGGCATCGTAGGACACTGAAACCCTTCTCTGGAACCCTTAAAGGGGTAACTTAAAACCAGACTGACAAGCAGTGTTTCATGCTCTCTGACAGTTGGTTGACAGTTCCAATTGCGTTGAGTCCACAGTGATGTCACACTGTACTGACAAAACCAGGAATAAACTAACTCGGTGTCAGCCGGAGTTGAAAGCTTCAAGTTTGAAAATGAATAAAATCTGGGAGTGTTGAGTTAGAGGTGAGTTTTCTAGACATCTGTAGAAGCTCCTAGTCTGTCATCTGCTGTGAGCTAGAGGTTCCAGGCTACATTAGCCGCTTCTAGCATAACACACATGAAGTTGGTTGAGTTGCGTTGTGTCCAGCTGTCATAGGAGTTGCTTTTTACTGATAAAGGTCAGTGTGTTTGTCATGTGAAGCATTACTCAGCCTGTGAAAACAGTTGCGTGATTTCATTCGTGGCTCTTTTGGATGCTCAAAATCAAAGCAGCCGTGCATTACACACTGGAGATGTGGAGTTTTAAATGCGTGGGCATTGATGTTAACCTCCAGCTAGCCTCTGTTCCTCCAGCTTCTGTAACGCACTGACTCATTGTTCCTTTTTGGAATAAATGAAATGTATTCCATGGACTTGAGTCATTGTGTTGAGCTGTGTAACCTGCAAAGGTCTAGGCTTCATTAGGAATGGTGTCTGTTAAAGTTTGCTCAAAACATATTACATGAACAGCAATAATATCTGTTTTTTACCAGCCCTGTTGAGACAAATCCAATGAACTGCATGACTTACTGTTGAATGTCAGTGTTCCAGTTTCACTTCAGCTTTCTATGTTAAAAGATAGAAGTTTTGGATTTAGCATTTTGGAGCCTGCTCTTTATTATTTAAAAAATGTGATATTCTCTTGCACTCCTGGTTGTATCAGTTGATCAGTTGCATCGTATCCATCATTTCAAAGGTGGGTCGCACTGATTGGGCCAGAGTTTGAATTTGAGTCATCCCGGATAGTGTCAAATCAGTGTATTCCAGTTTCACCATGATGTGAGTTTGACCTGTATTACTGCTGTACATTCTAAGTAGAGCAGTGAAAGATGAACCCATTTCCGTTAAGTTGTATTTTATTCACTTTAAAGACTCCTTTTGGGTTTCTAAAACTAAGCTACTTTTTAATGTTTTGCATTTGCACACACCACCTGCCTGTACGTTTAATGTTCGCCTTTTATCTCAGCTTTATGACCAGACGTTGGACTTGGGATTGGGGTCGATGGTGCATTGCAGAGGCACACACACACATATGCTCACACAGACTAAGACAGAGAGAGAAAGACCCACATCCCCAGCCTCTGTGATCCCTCAGTGGGTTTTGGGGGGCATTCCTTTATCCATTATCCACCCCACCAGTATTCCCAGTAGTGATATGGTCATCTGAGCCTTTGAAGTGAAGCTCTTTATGATAGTCTGGTTCATTTTAGTGCTGCAGGCTTGTCATGCATTAAGCTGCTATATAATAAGGCAGTGGTTTTCTATTAGACTTAGAACATTATAGGGTGTAATTGATTAGGTCCAGGACGCTTGTGCATGTGTGACATGATTGTCAGTGACTGCAGGAAAATGCCGGGAGTGGTGAGTGATATAGATTAGGTCAAGGTCAAAGAGTCCCGAGGAGGTATATCATTAGAACAGTGTTATAGCCCTCTGCTTCCTCCTATATCTTCATGTTGTATTCTGTCTGCTTGCTGTTGGCTGTTTCTCACAGTTTTGGTCATCATTCCTAACTGTAATCATACCATTGTACTCGCCAAGCTAACTGTTGGGATCTGGCAGTTTGGCGACATTGCTAAAAAGAAGTGTGACGTGGTAAGAAACATGAAAAGTCACATGATCAGACAGGTTTTAAACAAATCCTCAGGTTAGCTGAACTTATTTGGTCAAGAAAACAAAGGTGAAGGTAAAACTACATTAACTGTATGTTATAAACATCCATAACAGTGTACAGACCTACTCCACCTACCTTCCCAGATCTAGGCTCTGAATTATACTCCAGATTCTGGTTGTAGGCTACTTTAGCTTAGCCTACTGTTTAGCCAGTAACAAGCTTCTTCTGCCCCAACAATGTCTGTCTTTATTTCTCTTATGTGGCAGAGATAGTACTTACTTATAGTACTTACTTAGAACTTATCATAGTTAGTGGTTAGTTCAGGTGTGTTAGTTCCCTTTTTGTTTTACTTCCAAATAAACTGGTTTATATAATCTGAATAAACTGTTGGCTTGTGTCCAATCTGTCTCTGAACACTCGTGTTTCCTGTCTGTTCAGATGTTGTTGTAGCAATGTCGCTCTGTTTCAGGATCTCAATAATTACTTTAGTAAGAAAAATATTACAGTAACCAAAGTTTTAAAGAACTGCAATGATGTCTTCGTTATTTAAATGCCTTCCCTATTTGTTTCACACTTGTCGTTCGAGGTGTTAACCCTCTAACCTTTTCTGTGCTAGATGCAAATCTTGGTCATCCTTACTCCTGAGTGCAAATCTGAACACCGCAGAATCAGTAGGTTTTATTGATTCTTTATTTTGTCTTTTTTTGTTGTTGTTGTGTACTGTTTGCTGATAAAACTTTGAAGTAAACTGAACAGAACAATTCAAATCAAATAATTAATGTATGATTCCACCTCTACTCCAGTCCGTAGTGTGAGGGCAATGCAATCGCACTTTTGGGAACTGCCAAAAACACCACGATGTAGATGATAGAGAGGATTACTGAGTCTGAAGTGCTGACACGTTCTCAGTCCCAACTCGTCACAGCTTGATCAGTACAGTAAGACTCTGTAGGTAAGTTTTGCAAATGCAGACCTCTGTGGTCAAGTTAACAACAACGTTAATATGCAACGTCCAGTTAGACTTAAACTAGAGTTTAACCTGTTGCAGTTTGGTTACGTTGATTGACATTGGTTAGGTTTGGAGAAAGATTGGTTTTGGTTAAGTTACACATGATACAAACTCTTGGGCATTTGGTCCATCCATCCAAACCTCTTCCATATGCAGACTTTCTCACTCTTTACACTATGTCACTTGATTTCTGGTGGGTCCAGAAAAGAATTGGTTGTTGTTTTGCATCCATGCACCCAAAATGGAAATACGGTAGAAAGGTCAAGATGCCACATGAAGATAATAAATCACCCAAAGCGTCCGTTCAGCCATTCTGCCTCCCCATGTCTCTCTTCTTCCCCGTCCCTCTCTAGGAGGTGAATAAAGCATGTGCAGGATGACAGATTGGGCTGACAACAGAATGCTGCAGTGTGCACAAATGTGCCCAAACCTCTGCAAAATACCTCTCAAATGAAGGAAAGGATGGTTAAGAAGAAAGAGGAAAGGGGAGTAAATCTTGTTTCTTCTGTGACTGTGAAGATGTTTTTATGCTGAATTTAAACCCCCTGCAGATATACCTGCCTTTCAGTGCTTCATCTCGAAAAGAAGCCACAAGCTGAGCTGTTCCTTTTTTTTGCGCTGTTATTGTATTTGTTCTCTGGCAGATGCTGTTGTCTTTTCATCAGTTGCTTCAGTGCCATGCAAGACTTGCGTCTCTGGAGAACATTGCAGAAAGCCGTTGCCAGATTATTGCGAAGCTAAACCAAGATTGTCATTGATCGCAGTCGGAGGGGTAAAGGCAGCCGAGTCATTGTTTTTCAGTCAGCGTTTTTCACAGACGAATGGTATTTATTCAGAATGCGCCAAAAAGTCTGCAAAGATTCCTGTAACAAAGGCCAAAGTGGCATTTTTATTATCATATTTGGCATTTTGATTCTCGTAAATGTCGTCATGCGGCTGTAAATTGTGTTGTTGCTTCATTATTTTGACTCTTCAGGAAGCGCCAGCACTCTGTTTTGGTCTCACTCTTGGATTTGTTGTTGATGCCACTTGGCAACTCTGGTGTTAGATGATTTGCAATGCAGATCCTGTGTCTTTCTTTCCTCTCACACACACACACACATACACATGAGTGGTGCCTGCTGCTGAGTCACATGGCAGAGTCCACCATGCACGCTGTTCCCCTGAACCTTCCAACCATTTACTGAGCACTTCCTTTGGTTTATGTCTCAGTGATGATCCGTCACAGCTTCAAAAGACAAAGAAAGGAAAGCATAGAGGAATTGAGGAAGTTTAAGAAAGAAGAGGACAGTGTCAGAGATGAAATGAGGCCATGCTCGCTGCTCAGTCCCCCTGGCAGGCGTCTCTGCTCGCTGACAATCAGCTCAGCTTGAGTACACTTCTCTGGTACATCCTGTGTGTTATTTTTGGTCGTTTTTTAATAACCCCCTCTAATGGCTCCTGCTGATCTGGACTGACAGACTGGAAACCATTCACCTGCCATGGTCATGACTTTGAATGCAACTCATGCTGGGCCTGTCCTCCATCTAACAGAGTTCAAGTGACATCTTTTGTTTCTAGGCCAGTCTGAAACCTCAAAAAGCTGATATATTGTTGTCAGGAGGGAAGAAGCCATTTTAGCAACACTGCAAAGCTGTATGTAGTCACAGTAATGCTTTGAGCTAAATGCTAATGCCACCAAAACATGCTCACAAAGACAATGTTGACATGCTGATGTTAGGAAAATGTTAAACATGTTCACAATGTGACCTTGTTAGCGTGTTAACATTTGCTAATTAGCACTACACACAATGTATGGCTGAGGCTGATGGGAATGTCAGTTTTTTAAGTACTAAGTTCTAAGTATAATCCAACCGAGTGGATAAATAAAATGAGAGGATTCCTCATCTGAATGAAATTAATAAGATGAATTGAATTAAATGAGCTAAAAAAGCAACCAAAGTCGTTTGGGTTCATCCTCTGGAGAGCATACAGTTTTATACCATCTAATAGTCAAACATTTCACTCAAAGCTACAAATATTGTGGTGGCAGTAGAGGGAAAGTCAGAAGATCATTAAAGTCATTAGGATGCATCCTCTGGAACCATGAATGTTTTCAAAATTCTATTTTTATACCAACACATCAAGTAGATTTTTAAATATTCCATTAAGTTAAGTAAAAAAGTGAAAACTTTATCCCACTGGTGGTTCTAAATGAACAGTGGATCACCTGTCAGTAGTATTCATCCTCTGAGAACCATGAATGCCTCTACGAAATTTCATGTTCATCCAAGTATTGCCAAGACATATCAAACCAAACCAAAAACATTAACCTGATGGTGATGATATAGATGAAAAGGTAAGAGATCACCAAAGTCAGCAGGATTCATCATTTAAGAACCATGAATGTCTGTACTAAATGTGGTAAAAATTATTATGGGGAAATATTTTATGTATTAAATGGAAACTTTGACCTGCTGGCAGTGCTAAAAAAAGAGTCAGGATACACACTGGGGACCATGATTGTCTGTCGAAAAACTTCATGCCAATCCGTTCATTAGTTGTTGAAATATTTCAGTCTGAACTGGCCAATGGTGTAATCCCTAGAACCTTGCGATAGCATGGCTAATAAAACTTAGTAGTATTTAGGCTGATCCACCATAGGAGTGGTCACTTATTATATCATCATGGCAGAGTATTGCCCTTTAGGTCATTTGGTTCAGTCATGTTCTGAATGCTTGGCGCAACGCCTAATGAATCTGCCCGCTTACTTCACTGTTGTGGAAGTGGCCATTGTTTTAGCGGGGCCCAGACGATGGAGAAGGTCCAACATCATTACCATTACCCTACGGTGACCCTTCACCAGCTGAATGAAGAATGACTTCATTGTTTTGCTACACTGTACATACAGTGTTTAGTCACATCACGCAACCATTCGCTGTACACTTTGGCTGTAGATTTAATTTGAGAGCTGCAAATTTGTCATGAAACATGCCCAAGTGTCAGAGGTCCATCATTGTTCGTTTTGTGATGGTAACTACAAAGTGCACAGTATGTCCTCCCTTACTTCAGTTAGTGTGCAGCTGATTTGATTACACACGGCTATGAAGCTCTAAAGTGTCGTCAGTCCCTGAATATTGATTAAATATCAGCTCAGATCAATAATGAGAGTTAAAGCCAGTCTCCAAATACCAACAAACACACAGTGGTTCAATATGAAGTCACCTTGAACATAAATCAGATATCTACACAGTCAAACTACATACAGTACCTATTTTGCAGATATGACTGAATACTGTCATGTTCTGTATGTTCAGTACTGTTCTTTAGTACTCACACACTGTAAGTATTGTTTGCAAGACTTTTTGTTGACAGCACTTCTATCTAGTCTATAATTAGTTTGTAAATCATTAAACTTCAATTAAATTTGTCGGTCATTTTTAGCTAATGAATGCTAACCGCAGACTTCATAAAACATGAACGTCACCCAGAGGTTTCTGAAGAGCCGTTGTCAAGCTCAGAGTGGTGGCTCTGCCTCTGCCAGCACTGGCTAATCCAAAAATGGGAAAAGACGTGAAGCATGGGTGAAGCTGAGTCAGGCTGAGTCAAGCCTGGTTACTCAACAAACCAACTGTGACGGCACCCACCTGTCAATCAAAGTGGTGACGTAATTATGCATAATTTAAACAGTTGAGTTCTATTAAAATTCACCCTTGTCATGAATGGGGAAATTAGCTATAGAGACTAAACTGTTTTTTGTACCAGGCTGTAAACATGTTTATGTCTGCTGTGAAGTTGGACATTTTAACATAGGAACTTATGGAGATTGACATGTTCTGTGGCCAGCCTCAAGTGGCCGTTTGAGGAACTGCAGTGTTTGGCACTTTCATGTTGGCTTCATTTCAGAGCCACAGAGGTTGCCACTTGATGTTAAAGTTTTGGGTGTTTTCAACTTATCCTCAAAATCAGCAGTATTGCAAAATTGTAAGTAGTAGTAGGGATATGTAGTCCACAGCCTACATCTACCCCCAAACAAAAAACACTGAAACAGATGGTGATGTCAAACACACCGTGACACATTCACTGATGACAGTAACCTTTGGTGTCAGCAGAGGAGTGAAAATGACAGTTTGTTCTGTTGTTATTCTTATCTCTGAATGTGAACTTAGTAGCACATCATTATTCATATTCCACACTGGCTCTCATTATCCCTTACTTTTCAGAAGTGACCTTCAAAGCGAGTCTGTGCTCACAAAATCTGAGCTGGATCTATGTATACCCACTGTCTGCAGAGCTACACAGGCATACAGTATGCATCCACAGCCACTGTCAGCACCATTACTCTGTCTGCAAGAAGTAATTGTGGGTAGTCAGTAAGGGTGGTTTGAGAAAATATAGTTCAGCATGTTCTTCAGTGTGCCAGTGCAGGCTGAAGTCATCTCATACACACATTAAAGAACAGATTTGTGCTAGCCTTTACTGCTTTTTATGTTGTACATCCATTATCCTATGAGATCATACCCAGGAGTAATAACATGCAATGTTATCTTTTCCCGATTTTGAAGGTGCATTTATTTCTTTTGGTCACTCACAGGCTACGCAACAAGCTAAAAACAAAAATATATGACCTATTAGCACCTTACTTACCTTACTAAGACACATTTAGGTGACATTAGCATGCATCTGGAGTATAAGTCAAGTATTTCGGCTCTGTTTAGCTCTGTTTTGGCCTCCACCAACACCACCTCATAAGGCTCTTTTAGCTTTAGCTTATTTTTTCTGCAGTTTAGTATAAGGTAGCTTACAGTGGGTTTAATCAGAGCAGCTTTTGTGGGTTGGAAAACCAAAACAACAGGCTAAAAGAAGCTAAAACACTAAGTATAGCTAAAGGGGAACTGCAGAATTGGTGATCATTTTGTGAGTTGGTCACTACGAGACAACCTTTTACATGTTTACATTATTATTTAGCTACAATAGTTAGTCTTTTCTCTCCTGATATTAATGATGTAACTTTAACTCATACTAATCCAACCCCCTGATATTGGAAATATTGATGAGCGCAGCTTTAAAATGTAAAGTTAGAAAAATAAGGAGCAACATTTTCCCAGTTTGATTATCACTGTGCTGTCAAAGTTGAGTTTGCTGTGGACTGGGGAGACGGGGGACACGCCCAGTGACAGATTACCAGGAGGAGGTGTCATTCTCTTTGAGCTGCACATACTTCTATTTATAACAGATAGCTGCAATAACTCAGAGAGGTGGGAGAGAGAGAGAGAGAGAGAGAGAGAGAGACATAAGGAGTCATATGACCTACAGCTCATTCCAGAGATAGTGACGGACAGAGCGCTCACTCTGTGCTCCCACCTATTATTACACCAGAGCGTGCGGAGGATGTGTCACAACACCGTCAGAGGACTCTGAACAGATTTTTGGGATCTTAATTATAATTACTATCACTGAAGGACAATAACAATATATCAGGTTTGCGTTTGTGATATCAGCTGAGTGACAATGCCGGAGGAGAAAGGTAATAATGACCTTTAATAACCTTTAATTAGCTATGTATGGTGTGTTCACCTGCTAGAGAAAGAAGACAGCTAAGACTTGCTATCTTAAGAAGATAGTTCATCTTTAACCAACATTACAAATAATAATGTCATTAAAAAGTTCCAGGTCATATGCGTGTGTTTGTGTTCAGAGCACGTGTGTACCTACAGCTAAACAGGCCTCCTATTATGTAACCTCAGAGAAGCGTATAGCACTTTCTGTTGGAATACGGTGTGCGAATGTGAAAGACAACAACAAGCCTGTGGTAGCAGGCTGAATGCTTATGCTGCAGGTTGATATGCTGCCTGCCTGCCTGCCTGCAACATCCCTGGCAACAACAGTGTTGTCTTGGTCCCCTGCCTGCATCTCTAACACTGGGAGCTCAGCCACTTGGGCTGCTTTCAAAGGGGGTAAGGGCCAGTTACTCAGAAAAAAAATCTCTATGATATCCCTAAAGTGATTTATAGTGTGTCTTTGGTATGAAATAATACGGTTGTGGTGACCTTTTAGGGTCTGTATAGATAGGGACTTAATGATTCCATAATTTTCCAGTGGTGAGCTTTGTTGTAGAGAATGAGGTACATTGGTGATATTATATTTATAAGACTGTGTATTTACAGTCACAGTGAACTGCAAATGTACTCAAATTTCAAATGTTCAAATGCTTGTTATTCAGTATTTATTACCACCCCCCTAATGAACATAAAAAAAACTAATTCAAAATGACATTTGAGATCATTAAAAAGTCCAGCCTTAAATATAATCTATAAAAAGTTTATTCAATGTGTAGTGATGGGGATGGTCTTTTTTGTTACATAATATCGTTCTTTATTTAATATATCAGTTTTTAGTGCCCGTGAACAAACAACATATCCCAAAAGCCTTTGCACCTTTGCAGGTTAAACGTCACTAACTTGACAGAACTAGGCTAGTCAGCTAGCGCTTTAGATGGCTAGTTCAGACAATAGCAGTTTTAGTCACCAGTATAGGAGCAAGGAAATCGTTAAGCTTTGTGAAAATCATGACGGGTTCAAATGTTTGTAGCAAATGTTGTAGTAGATAAAGAACAAACGTTTAATTTTTTTTTCTGCAAGGCCAATGAAAGAAACCTGAAATGAAAAATTGGGGTGAGATGGGGTAGGTAGTAAGCCAAATGAAGTAAAATTTATCAACGAACTAACTTTGATTAGTCGGTACTTTTAACAGTACGTCCATCCATCCATCCAAGGTCATAGTTGGCCGGAGCCTATCCCAGCTGACACTGGGCGAGGGGCGGGGTACACCCTGGACAAGTTGCCAGTTCATCGCAGGGCTGATAAATAGACGCTCTCATTTCATGTTTTGGATAACATTTTTAATCAATGCCAATATCTTTTTTTTTTATTTATTTAAATACAAGTACCTCAACTTTAGGCTTAAGTACTTGAGTAAATATGTTTTCCACGCCTGACCGCACTGTTGGTCCTCATGAACACAACACAAATATTTACAACACCCTTGTTAAAGTGGATCCAATTTAAAGGACCAGTGAGGAGGATTTAGTGGCATCTAGCAGTGTAGTTGCTGATCGCAACCCCCTTGCCTCACCCTCTACTTTCTATTTTCAGGTGATTATACATTGATGAAAACATAGCAAGTATTTTATGTAATTTCCGCCATATTCTGTAAATAGAGCCCCTAAATGTGTCTCACTGGACCTTTAAATCTGTGGCTGTGTGCTGGTCTAAATGTGGGCCCATAACTGTGTTCTGTATAGAGCAGGGAGGTGTGTGTGCTGGCATCACTTTGTGACGAAGCTTGTAAAGTTGTGTAAAGACACACACACACACACACACACACACACACACACACACACACACACTGGCCACGTGCTTCCAGACACAAACACACACAATGAACAGAAGTATTCCAGCATTTAATCTTGTTCTTCGGTAATTAAATTAAAACTAATGACCAACAGCACTATATAAGAATATAGTGAATATAAATATGCACTTACAGGTATGTAGTCAATGTCAATGGACACATACATACAGTCATGCACACACACTCACACACACACACACACACACTTTAGGCTGTGTCTTCGCCAAGGACAGTGTATCCTGGGTGTGTGATGTAATGGCTGGCTGGTTGTCAGCAGTCACAGCGACGCCCGTCACTATTCTAGACCTGCCAGTAAACAAACTCTCTGTGTCCGTCAGTTTACTAGCCCTGTTGACATTTTATATAGTTAAGAATCTAGAAAAGAAATGTATTTTATGATATTTAATTTCCTCCATTAATCATACAGCTATGAAATGCATGAAATGGCACGCAGTGGCAGCTTGTTATTTTATGTTGATAGATACCTCAAAAAGTCCTTACAGACTCTCAGCCCATCTTGTTAATGTGAGAGGATTAAGCTGGTATTATTCTATATTTTTGCCACTGCCAATAAATCCCAGGTTTAGACCCAGAATGTGCCGTTCTTTCTCATAATGGTCTCTGGCACACAACCCCTAAACCCACTGGTTCCTGCAGAAGACATAAATCTTCCATAACAAGTAACAGATATATACTTTCATAGTTTAAAATGGTTCAGTAATTTCCTAAAACAGCTGCTTGCTGTAGTTTTTAACAAATGATCCTCAAAGAGTGAACAGAATATGTTGGGGATTATTTTCAGTGGTGGATTTGTTGCTCTGGTGAGTATTTGGGGCAGCAGGACTGTGCACTGGCATTGAGTCTAAATAAACGTGTGTGTGTGTATGTGTTCATTATAATGAAGGAACATGTCACACAGTGAAACACTGTGGCTCTTTGATGTGTTTTTGGACAACAATGAAGCTCTGATGATGGCACAGATGAATGCAACCAACATGGAAAATAGCGAACATGTGTTGCCAGAGAGAAACATTTCCACCAAACAGAAATGTATTGCGCGGGATACTCTGCTTAGCAATGTATAGATTTTACCTTTCAGCATCATGTACATGGATACGTTTGTCCAAACTTGGTTCTAAGATCAACTCCCAAGAGTTTTACAATATTTCTAAAACTGAAACAGATATTAGATGAAGGACGTTACGCAGGTCATTAAAATGTGTAAACTTCTTAGATGTCAGCTGAGGGGCAGGACCTACAAGGAAAATTTACTTTCTGTTTAATTGGACACTTGTGGGCAGAGCAACAGCCTGTAAACAGAACAGTGACAGGGATTTAGCAGGTTTAACAGTTTCCTTTTTAAACATCCCGCAGACACAGAGGCTGATGAATGTATACCCAGTAGTCACTCTTACTTGACCTGTTTTAGTCTCCACCAACTTAAATTTCCACTTTCTTCACAAGCTTGTTGTTAGCAAACTGCAGACAGTTTGGTGCTCGCCAAGGTCTCCACCAACTCCTGAAAAGTATCTGTCTAAATGCTGCTAAATGTTCACCAGCAAGGGCAGCATGGTTGAAAGGAGGCATGGCCGAGGAGGTAAAGTGGTCACAGTAACTGGAGGGTTCCTGTTTCAATCCCCGGCTCCTCCAGTGAGAGAGAGAGAGAGTATCGTAGTGTCCTTGTGCAAGACATTGATCCCCTAGCCTCTTCCATCAGTGTCTGAATGTGTGTGTGTGTGTGTGTGTGAATGGGTGAATGTTGGCATGTGTTATGAAGCTCTGTGAGAGGCCGGTAGACGAATGCAGTTCATTTATCAGAGCTTTTTTTTCTCGGTGAAAACACCGGCCTGCTGCCACTGAAAAGGTTGTTAAGAGCGATGAGAGTGACCAAAAACATTAAAGTTGCAGGCTGTAAAACCAAAACAGTAAGCTGAAAGACGCTACAGTGGGGAACTAATGGGGGACTGCAGAGTCTGGTGTTAATCCATCACTAAGAGTACCTCCTTTTATATTACTTATAGTCATTTGACCCATTTAAAAGTTATAAATATTAATCAGTACACCATTAAAACCTAGTATTTTTTAGTCTAATGCATTTATATTGAATTAAATTCTCAGGTAGCAGGTGAATTATACCACAGTCGGACTAATTGGGGTCACTCTGTTCTCACTTAGTGACTGTTCTAATGTGTCTTTGTGCACTTGAGGGAAAGTAATGTCCTGTGGATGTTGATAATGGCCTGTGTGTTTGAATCCAACTGCTGTTGTACCAGCCGCTCTCCCTTAGGTGCTAAACCAGCTTGGCATATGCTGGTGTTTTTGCACCAGCTCTGCAGAAACAGCTGACAAAATGATTCCTACAGAAGGGTTTTATTCATGAGTCATGGCGTTTCTCTTTGGGTTTGAAATGAATGACCGGCAAGCACACGTAGCTCCAATCCCTCATTGTCTTTTTACTCTTTCACTCCCTCCTGGACTCTGGACTTTGTGTTCCTTTCCAATCAGCCATTAAATTAGCAAAAGCATCCTTTATACTCATGTGTATGCACACATGCAGACACAGCTGTTAGATTTTCTGATGGGTCACACTATCTGTACTACAGTCACCTGATCCCAGCTATTATACAGCACTTTCACCTAGACAGGCTAATGATGAGAGTATCATCTCGACTTTCTCTGTTCTTTTTCTTGCTTTGATGTTTTGCCATCTCATTGTCTCCATCTTCGTCCAAAAATGACTTCAGTCCCCAGGCTTGGTCTGAATTACTTCTTTGTCCTCTTGTCCTTGTTTCTGTGTCTTTCTCTCTTCTGATACTTTGTCTGCAATTAAAAACTACAGGATGTGTCAAATCCTACATAGTGCTCACATACGAAGAAAGTAGTGTCAATTAACAACAATTTTGATTATTGATATTTTGCTTCCAGTGGCAACATATTTAAGAGCTTTCTACAGTAACTGTGGATGACAGTTGATATGGTTTGGTCAAGATCTGTGAAAGATCACTGTTATCGTTATTATTATTGATGTATTGTTGTTATGCAAATGTTAATTGTTAGTCTATGAATGTAAGACGTGATTTCCACACCGTTGCCTTCTTCTTTGTTACATCAAGGTCACACTATTTTCTGTATCTGTTCTGAAGGCTGGCACTGGATGTCCATGTGGACTTCATAGAGATATTGAGATGAATATTTGCTGGTTGCAGCTTCATTAGAGAGGCTAGAAGAGAGGGGTTCTTATGGAATGCATTTGAGTTTTGTACAAGGGCAAGGACAACATCAATGGGCTGTGCCTGACTCAGAATTTTGTCAGTCGAATTGGATCTGGCAGTTCAATACGAAGATTCGACCAGTCATTCCTTTTCTTTTCAGTTCACTAAGCTCCTATATCAGCCTCAGTCATAACCTGTAAGATTCTCGCCTTGCTTAATCATATGTGATGTGAAAACATCAGATTTCCCCACAGTCAGAGACAGTAGAGGACGTTGTACCACTGTCTGGCTCAAAACTGGTGTAGCCAACTTCACAGACAGACGGAGCAGAGTGCATCAAAGACTGGAGTCGCGCTGTCCGGTGTCATGCCGCCGTGCATTTCTATTGCTTGTCTCCATTTCCATCACAGTTGATCATGTGGTTTGTGGTCATTTTGTGACTCAGTTTATAAGGTTCACAGCCTGCCTTGCTGATACTCCTGCAGTTCTCTGTGTACAGTGACAAAATGCGAGTCGACTCGGGATCTTCTTGACTGATGACTCAAATCACTGACATTTTGGTGGCAGGTCCATTAAGATCATTGTCTTTTTGCTATGGGGCCCAAACTACTATTAAAAACGTAAACTACAAGTATGGTGCAGGGATTTACTCCCATTCAACCACAAGGGCATTAGGCCTGGCATGAGTCTGCCTTCCAGTTCATGCCCCAGGTCTTGGATGAGGGTAAGGGAATTGGGGATTTGTGCAGTCCAGCCAAGTTCTTCCACAACAAACTGAGACTTTGCTTTGTGCACACAGGCATTGTCATGTTGAAACAGGAAACGGCCTTCCCCAGACCACAAAGCTGGAAGCACATTATTGGACATAATGTTGCTTTATGTTGTTGCATTGAGATTTCCCATAATTCAAATTAAGAGGCCTGGACCAAAGTATGTAAACAATATGTCAGAGATGCAGATCCAATTCCCTCGTTTTCCCAATTCCTTGCTGAAATGAAGTATATTATATTTATGCTGATTGGACCTGTGTTTTGACTTGAGGCAACGACATGGAAATGTTCCAGTAGAGCCAGCTGCAGTACCACGTGGGATCATATCTGTAGGCAGTGTTTGTCATCCACGTGGAAGAAATATTCACTGAGTCATCTGTCACAGGAATTTCAGGAATCATATGTTTCCACACAAAGACCATATTCATTAGAAAGCACACTAGTTGCCGTGTATTGATTTGTTTTGGGTCACTATCGAAAATTTTGACTCATTTAATAATGTTCTGGTTACTGGTATTATAAATAGTTTACTAGAATAAGTAGTGGTAGTTTTGGTAGCAGTATCACTTAGGAAATGAGTTAAGTTGGTTAATTTACTACACCTCTCTGTTTATATGACATGCCCTTGTCTTTATAAGGGCTGAGGCAACATGAGTGCACTGGTGTCATCTCCCAGGGAGGTTGGAGGTCAGCTTTCTGTCGTGCTTGATCTCCAGGTCAGAGGTCACATGCTGTTCTGGTCAGGTTGCATCCGTGACCGGCCGCACAGGTGGATGTCAGAGCTTGAAGAGGAGAAGAGATATCATAATTCATAATGTTTAGTCTGTGTGTATCTATAGTCATAGCTAAGTTATTTTAGCTAGTGGAGACTTCTCTGCTCCTTTTCCCTGTTTGTACTGCAGGACTTATATTCAGTGATCCTGGCCTATAGGCTCTGTTCATGTCTTTTTCTTGGCAATCTCGGCTGGGTGAGATAATGGAGTGAGTTTTCTGTTGGAATGAGACAGGAAACTCTTAGGCAGTGAAGTAATGGCTACACAAAGGTAAGGCCAGGTGTCAGCAGGCTCTTAAAAAGTCTTCACATGTTGTTAATCATATTATCGGGGTGTGAGACCTTAAGAGGATGTGAATGCAGCCAATAAAAGTCTTTTAAGTCTTAAATGTACTTTAATAGGTCTTTAAAATGTTGCACATTTTCTCGATGTTGTGTTCCTAGGCTAAAATCTGCCATTCGTGCACTTTTGTCTGGAAAGGTATATTTAGGAGGGGTCATTAATGTCAGGCGTCACTTTGGTTGAGGCTATAGGAGTTTGTAATCCATGAAATTTATTGAGGGTATAATCTTTGAAAGTTATCTTATCTCTATGATAATCCATGCCACATTTATTATGCTGGCCTCAAATTATTCCAGGACTATTCCAAGTAGAGTTTTTCTGGAAATTGCACTGAAGCTCCCTCAGTAGAGTTCCAATTCATTGCAACACAAATCAGAAATTAGTTCTCTTTTGCAACTCATAAATAGTTGTGTCATAACTTGTATGGTAGTATATATATTAACAGTTTTATAATTTATATCATAATTCATAAAGTTCTATATTCATATTTACCAGTAGGTAATACTGTATTACCCACCCTATAGAACCATTACCCAAACCAAAGAACTCATGGGGAACACTCACAACATGCATGGCCGGTATATTCTGGCTTTTCCATGAAATTAATTAGAACATGCAATCTACATGTGTTGGAGTATGTTCATGTGTTTACTTATAAGAAAGTGAAAGTCCCCAAGGTCAACAGCTCGGCCACCACAAAGTAGTCCTGCTGTGGTAATGTGAGCATTTTGATCCCCTGCCCACCCCTGCCGCCTCTGCAGATGGCTCACACCAGGAATGTTGCACCATGGGATCCCCGTGAGTTGAGGGAACACTCTATTTTTAGGAGGTGCAGGAGCATGGCCTCTTGAAAAGCCATTGGAGATAAAACCTCCTGTGTGTTCCACTGTGTAGTGTCCTATGGTTCCTTATTATATTTGTATGCACCTTAAAAGACTTTTTATGTAACAGACACTGTAGATTTTTGTTTCTTTCACTGTTTTCAGTGTGATATGAACTTTGCATTGGAAGTTCTCAATTTCAATCTCAGCAGCAACATGTACTTGTTTTAAGTGTCCTTGAGCAAAACACTAAATGTGTACCTTCTCATTTTTTGTCAAAGATCTGAATAAGAAGTAATTCTTATGCATCAGACAGACATGTTATATGTCTATACTTTGTAACCACATGCCTATGTTTGGGCAGTTGTATGGTACATGTGTGTAGGTGGTAAGCTGCAAACCTCCATCAATGGTCAGTGTGCGTTCCCAGAGCCTTCCAGTGGTGTGACTGTATGCGGCACAGATATGTAGTGATGCATTGCTCAGATAGCTGCCTGCCTGGCTGCGACCTTTGAGACAACGGCATCAGTAGTGGCCGTTAGCCAAAGAACAGACACCAGAAAGGCTGATTGATGATATGGACAACTGGACCTGGAGAAGACTACCCCCACTGGTGGGGGTAGGGGAGGGGGAAAGACGTGCTGCATGCTGCTCTGCACCACAAAGTCACTCTCCGTCCTCCATCATGGACAGGAAACTCATTAATGCCTCATGTCACCTATATTTAACTGAATAATTTCCACTTCCTACTTCCTCGGATGAGTCTCAGTCCCTTGCCTAATTTTTTCCAGAAAAATGTCTTCAATCTTTATGGGCACAGAAATGTTAGGTCATTCAGGTCTGAACCTTTGACCTCTCAACCACAAGTTGCTTGCAGGGACAGAAATTAGCTGGTTCAAAATATTCCATTGATACATGGAAGTACACTTTCGGATCCACTCACAGTTTTAATGATTCTACTGCTGGTGACTTGTTGCAATATATGGCCAGGTGATTCAAATGTATTCGGGGAGATTTATACCAGTGTTGCATAGAAAACAAGCTACTATGCAGCCTGAAGCAGGAAAACAAGTGGGCACCACCTAGCTAGAAGAAACACCGGACTTGTTGGGGTCACAGCAGGGAAATTGGTATCATTCTCTCCTGGTGGGTCTGCCCTCCAACTCCAAAGAGGCAAAGAGATAGATTGCTACCCTGATTACTTGGAATTTTTAAATGCCCGAAGGACAAAGATACAACTCCACTTCCACGCCAAGAACCTTAATGACATGAAAGAGCAGCAATTTAACAAGGATTGAGTGGACTACCCATTATTCATTTTGTCAGCTAACTGTATCAAATATGAACAGCCATAAACTGCTCACCGCTCTACCACTGACAGATGATTGGACCTTTATCACAGACAACTACAACTGTCTTAGTTACTGGCAGCCTGAATGTCTGGAACAACTTGCTGCATTCTACATCTGGCCCAAAAGATCATCTCCTGTCTCCTCTTCATCTCCGCCCTCCTCCTCTATTTGCTGTTTGTAGAGGAAGTAAAGACACTGGATCCCCCCCAACAGGTGCAAGGGTGCAGCAATGCATGCTGGGTCAGATCAGGAGGCAGAACCCCTCCCGGCTCCCCTGTGACTACCAATCCCCACTGCCTACCCTCCTCCCAACTCTTTGCTTTTGGACTGTTGTCTTTTCCAGATGGTTGCAATCAAATGGTCTCAGACCTTTTTTTTACGAGGACTCAAGACTTTCCCCTCCTAAATTCTTCTCTTTATTGGTTAGCATGCCCACATGTACACTCAACACGGGTAGCTTCAATAAAGCCACACCTCCTACCAACAGCAGAATCTAGGCAGCAGTGTCCAAAATCCCTCTTCTTCAGTTTGGAAGTCAGCACATTTTCAGGTCAGAGATCAGATTGTAATCTAGACATATGGACTAAATGAAAGCATCTCTGTGGATTTCAGAATGATCCAAAGAAAACTTCATGAAGAATTTCCTTTTTCTCTATATTTTGATTATATTTGCTGCCCTCAAGAACATTCAGGATCACAAAGGTACATTTTTCCCTTTCAATTTGAATAAAAATCCGATTTAGAAATTAGACTTAGGCCAAACCAAATAAAATGATGGTGGGTTATCATCCTAAAGAGATCTGAGGAGGTTTGGGAGGCTGTGTTTGTCTTGGGCACACACACACACACACACACACACCCTACAAAGCTGAAAATGGTTTGGTTCCCCACGGCGGGTGAGAGGTCCTTGTAAAACTTGTTAAAGAATGTGTTGCTCCCGTAGGTCTGGAAAGACTGGTGGCTGTTTTTACTCTCCTGTCATGTATCCTCAAGGCAAGCAGGTCACACAGATGGTCAAGTGCTTCTTTCTATGCTTTGTTTGTATGTATGTTTTATCCATAAACCAACTGCACCTTATAATGTGCTACCCAATTACCTTATTTTCTTCCAATTGGCCCACTGTTTCAGCATTAAGATGTAAATTATTTGACATGGCTTTAGGCAAAGTGTAGTGTCCAAGTTTAAGGTAACCTTCATTTACATTTATTTAGTAGCTTTAACACGTACTCGTACATCTTGTTAAATCCATCTTGAGTCTTCAGCCACAATGAGGGTTTCAAATCCAACTGAAAGGGTTGAAGTGGCCAGTCTGACCAAAAACAAAGTGATTTACTTTGATTTACTCTTCATTCTAAACTTTTTAGTGAGAAAAGTGTCAAAAGTGTGTGTTACAATGTAGCTTTAACTTAATTGAAGTCACAATATTGCCAGTAAAGCACCCAATAAACACCCAATAAATTGAGCAAACCTGAAACAAGTATAACGTCCACCAGAAAAAGTTCTTGGTGAGTTTCAAGAAAGCAGTACTCTTTGGCTCACAGCTATTACCCCTACATTTTCTTCTCTCCCCATCTCTTTCCCTAAATCAATTCATTTGATGAACTCCTCTTTCCAAGCACAATTACCGGTAACCATGGAAGCCCGATGAAACCGGTCTGACGACACGAATGTTTCCTGTGAACACAAAGGGCCTTTTATTCAGCTGATGCCCCAGTCAGTATAAAGGCTGATCAGTATGTGAGCATATTTTGCCAGGGTTATGATGAAAGGGGAAAAGGGCAAGATGTACTGATGAGACTGTTACAATGGAGATGTTAGGCTCTCACACTGTGTTTGACTCCTTGCATTAGACACTTCAGGTGTGTTGCTGTGCTCCGTTGTTGTTTTTCATTGCTGGTGTTGACGTAATTTTTCTTGGCACAAACCCTCCTTCCCATGTGGAACAAAGGGGACTAACTGCTTGGGAAGTGACGGGGAACTGGTCAACGTTATGACGTTCATCCAGCATCAGTGTTTATTTAGACTTTCTTTGCTTTCTAATGTTTGATGTATGACATCCATCTTCACCTTGTGGGGACATAAACCTGTCTACTCAGTTACATTGTGGGGACTCACTCGCCTTATGGAGACAAAAAGCTGGTCCCCACAACATAAATCATTCAAATTTACAGTTAAGTGGGTTTAAGGCTTATGTTAGTGTTAGGTTAACATTTGGGTTGGAAATGTGGCTGAGGGTTAGACAGTGGTTATAGTCTCCAGGGAATGAATGTAAGACACTGCAGTGTCCAATTAAGTGAAGGAAGTTTGGGCATGTGAGTGAGCCAAAGAAAAAGAGTAATAAAAAGTCTGATGTGACATTCTAAGTGATGGCTTTTTGTTCCTGTATACTCTATGTGAAAATGATAAATAAACTTAATAATAATACATCATTTACCTCTGCTGGTCTATTAGATATTCATATGATGTTATGGGTAGACCTTTAAAATGAAGGATGCAGATGAAGATGGAGGTGAAACTGAGGAAATGGGACAAAGACTTAAATTTAAATATGACATCAAAAGTTGACTACACTGTTTGGTGGATACCTGCAAGATCTATCACAAAATTCAACAAATTCAAATGTCAGTTTGGCTGCTTATGTCTACCTTCTATCAATACTAAAATAAGATGTTAAATTGTCTTCTCCCTGTCTCTGCTTGTCTCCAGTGTTTCAGCAGCAGGCTGTCCACAGCCCTCTGGAGCAGCCAAAGCAGAAGCAAAAGCAAGGAGGAGGCGGAGGAGGACCTATCCCCTGTCAGAACTGTGGGAAGCCCTGCAAAGGAGAGGCGCTCCGGGTCCAGAACAAACACTTCCACATCAAGTGCTTTGTGTGTAAAGGTATGTAACGACAAGCTATCAGCTCTCACCTCTACACCGTCTCCCAATTTCCCACAACTCTCACAACCTCATAGATCATAAAGGACAGGACATCTGAGCAACATAAACATACACTCTGAAGGAAATCACAATTTTTCAAGGATGTGTAGGATGTTCAAATTTCTCATTTGATGGGTATAAAAGGAGGCTTTCACCTCATGATAGACAGCTGAGCCCTGCTCACTATTGAGTCAGCGGGACCTCAATACCTTGGCTCCAGCGTGGATCATTACTGCGTAGGCTCTGGCTCCAAATGACGTTACTAGCACAAGATGGCAGCATCCGTGTCCAGGATATTTTGGCTTTATTTTAGTACAGTGGGAGGAAGTGGGAGGCATATCCTTCATGTTTATACAGTCAATGTTTTTTTTGGTTAATTTGCCCCATTGACTAATGTGCTAACCTTTGAGAGGACAGAGAGCTGGAGCGAGTCCAAAGCAGGAAAAGCTATTATACTGTAGCTTGTAACTTGGTTTGATGGTACAAACAGATCTCAAATAAACTGCGTCAACTTATTGCCGGTTAACATTTGAATTACCAAACTTGTTAAACACACAGCTGACCGTTAGCTAGCCAACTAGCTTGGAGAGCTATCATGACTGACTAGTGCTATGATACACCCGGCTGGTTTGCATGTTTGTGGCTGCCATAGCTTATCTTCTAGAGTAGCTTACCATCTGGGAATTCATCAAACTTTAGCACCACCTATGTTGCGAGGATGCATGAATTGCCTTCACTGTGACACTTTCTGGTATGATCAGGCCTTTATATTATTGATATTCTAACTGAATTTAAAGGGAATTCAACTATGAGTAAACACTCACAAGAAACCACTGTCAACATTGATCTACATTATTGTAAAGTTATTTGTGATCATTGATAGCGGATGACTAATTGGACAGTTGAGTCTAATTAATTACAGAGGTAGGTGTGGGTTACATTGTGTGTGTATATTTTGGTTGTTTGCATGTGTGTGTGTGTGTGTGTGAGAGGGAGGAGATTGGTGTGTGTGTGTGTGTGTGTGTGTGTGTGTGTGTGTGTGTATTTCTGGGTGGGTGGCTGCAAAGTGTCAGATACTTGAAATGTGAGTGTGTTCTATATGTGTGTGCGGTTGTGGGTGGGTGTGGAATTTTTTTTTCTTCTTTTCATATGTGACTGCACTTTATAGGAGTGTGTGTTTGCGTCCCTCCCAGCCCAGACTCAGCACGAGTCTTGTGTCAGGCCGCTGTTGTTGTCAACACACGCTCGGTTGCCGGGTTACCAGCAGGGTCGCTACAATGTCGGCAGCTTCCTGGACTTTATCGCCTTTCTTACGCTGACCAGCAGACTGCCTGTCTGAACATTCTACAGCCCACCTCCTCACCCCCCATCTTTAATTCTATGCACAAGTGATGAAGGAGCAGGGTGTGTGCAAAGCCACGATGCATTAGTGATGTTGACATAAGTCAAATGCAGTTAATGATCGGCCTATTTGAGCATGATCTTGGACTGCATTTTCATAGTTTTGGCCATCGTTCCCAGCCATAATAACATTGTGCACTCATGAAGTTAATAGTGAAGATCTGGGAATGTGGTGACATCACTGAAAAGAAATTTGACGGGATAATCAGACGAAAGTTATAGCTATAAGTCCTTCAACTCTTGGAGAAAAGAGTAAAAAGATGTTACTATCTGATGTTTGCAGCTACTAGAAAACAGTTTACATAATAAAAGGATATCAGTATTTTAAACTTTGATACAATACTAGTTTAAAAGAACGATACTCGATACTTCTTTGGAGATTTTCCAATAGTTAGCTGATAGCAGATAGCATCAATCTGATTCTAGATCAGTTTGGTACTTTATATGTTATTGAATGTTTTATCATAAACGTGGTTTCAAAAAAGTATCAAAATATTGATACTTTTGGCAACCTTAATCATCGATCCATCCATTTTCTTGTGCTTATCCGGAGTTGGGTCTCGGTTGCAGCAGGTTTAGCAGGGCATCCCAGACGGTCCTTCTCCCCAGCAACACATTCCAGCTCCTCCTGGGGGATCCCGAGGCGTTCCCAGGCTAAATGGGCTACATAGTCCCTCCAGCGGGTTCTGGGTCTGCCTTGGGGTCTCCTCCCAGTTGGACGTGCTCGTAACACCTCATAAGAAAGGCGCCCAGGGGAGCATCCTAATCAGATGCTGGAACCACCTCAGCGAGCTCCTTTCAGCTCCGAGCTCCCCAACCCTAATCAGTAGTACTCATATCTTGTTAGCCATCCTCAGTGATGGAACGTAAATAAGTAGCCATGTACTGTACCTCTGTTTTAGGGAGTTTTACTTACGCAATATGATTGGACGACTGAGAAGTAAAATCATAGAGGAAGGGTTTCTTTGTCAAACTTCTGTTTGCCTGAAGAATAAACACTTACTCTCAAATATTTTGATGCTTTGACCACCATGTAAGCACTTTGTCAACTGCAGTACTTCTTCCCTAAGAGCAGAGTTACTAAATATACGTTACAGCAACATTGGAGTGACATGATAAATGCAAAAGTACACACGTACCTGCCTCACAAGCCGCAAATCCTATAAACTTTCATCTGACACTGCAACTGCATGGTATATGTGGCTTACAGAGTTAACACACAAATCTATGATAACACACACATTAACACTATAACACAACTTTCACTTCCTTTTATTAATTGGCTACTTCTTATTAAAGAGGTCTGATGAGTAGGAAACCACTTTAACCACAGTGTGTTGTTAATGAGTGAGCCTCCTATGCCTTACTAATTGAGTTTGTTTTTCTTTTCATGACGAGCTTTTATGTTTGAAATGAGCAAATTGCGATGATTACACGCCTCGGGTCACAAATACAAATAAGTCATACAAATTCATCAGATGTTAATACTTTTAAGTCATTATTTGGCAGTAATTGGAGGTCATGATTAAAGGCACTTCTTCACTGGATGAAGTTATTTGGCTTGCTGTCTAAAAAGCTTAATTAGGAGCGTGGGGCTGGTTAATTTAATGTCAGGCATTCAGGAGACCATGTAGACGCAACAGACAGAAGAGTTACGTAAGAGTTGCTGTGCTCTCTCACACAGAAAACGCTTGGCTATTCCTCCTATCCATAAATCCAATGCATCATCGCATTAATTGAATTTCCAACTAATTTGGGTTCTCAAAAGAGCTGATTATCCCAGCATTCCGAGGGTTGGGTGTGAGGTTGTGGTGGACAGTTTGCTATTAAAACGTCCAGATGTGGACTAACAAGGAATCTGAAAGTTAAGGATGGAAAGAAAATAAACTATAGAAGGCTGAATGTGGCTCAGATTGCTATTTCTGCAGTTCAAACTTGAACATCAAAGAGATAAAAGGACATCTGACTCCAGGTCAGCAGCCAAGTTCAACACAGTATAGTGCTTCCTTAGCAGTTTGTGTTGTGAAGTTTTAGCGCATGGATATCAGTTGATAATAAATACAGTGAACTGTCTTCCTCTTTTACTCTTTGATTTGCAGACAATAGGCACACACTCTGTGAAGGTCTAGCTCACCTCAGACCAACTGCACTCTATCAGAAAGATGTCAAGATTAACCTGGAAGAGAATCGAGCCCATGACCTCTGACTATATTGTATTAGTGCCAATTACAACCGCCTTGGGTGTTAGCCAGGAGGCTAACAGCGCCAGATCTGAAGTGAAGAACCGTCAACGCTCAGCTAGCAATGTGTAATTAACACCAAGCAAACCGGAGGACTAGATTAATGTGTGCTAATGTTAGCCTCTTTAGCGTTGGCCAGATATCAAGGTAACTCTTGGGCTGCTAATAGTAAACACAGCCTTGGTGATTTTAGAAACATCTACACTTAAATGAGTTTAAACATGACTGGATGAACCTGCTTGAGGGCCCTGGGGCTGCATTGACTCACTGCTTATAGTAATTGGATTAAACACAATGTATCTAGGTATATGCACCATGTAAAGGTAACTTTGCAAGACCCAACACTGAAAGACAAAATGGTAGTATGAGCGTCTTTAGATTGAACTCCAATCCTTTAGATTTAAATGGATTGCTCATAAGTGGGCATGGCTTAGTGAACACAAAGCAATGAGCTGTACTGAAAAAGAAAGCTGCTCTGCTAGCTAAGTCCCACAGGCGCTTTCACACCAGCACTGTTTGATCCGCTTTGAACGGACCAGAGTTTGTTTCCTCGGATAGTCCGGTTTGTTTGGGCAGGTGTGAAAGCTCATCTGAACTCTGGTCCACCTGAAAACGTGTGTCTCGGTCTGCTTGCAAGTTCGGTTCGCTTAAAGTGGGTAAGCAAACGGACTATCCAGAGAACCAAAGATCAGAAAGCCACTCGATGAGCTGTGTTTTCTTCTTTCTGGTGCTTTATTTCTTCCTAGTCAGTGCAGCTGTTGTAACTGCGTGCCATCGTCCAGGTGGTTTGGTCCTCTTTCAAAAGCGCAGTGTGAAAGTGAACTAAACCAAATGAAGGTGTGAAATTTTTTGGCATTCCCGGCCCAATCGAACCGAGTCCCCCCGGACTATCACTTCACTGGTGTGAAAGCAACATGAGTTTGTTCAACATTTGTTTGGATAAGTTTCTGTACATGCCCCCAAGACAGCGACACTTACCTACAAAATGTGTCTTGAAAACCCTCATCATTTCAGTTGATATTACAGGTGTTCTTCATTGGGAAAACAGGCCTCTTTGGGATACAAGAAGTAGCCCCAGGGCAGTTGCCCCTATGATGCCAGACCAGCAGGGGCCCCAAAAACCCCATATTTTGATTCAAATAGTCTAAATACAGTTTAAGTACACATATTTATTTCCCCTATTGACACCACTTTCTAATAGAACGCTATTTATAAAGGGTTCATATGTTAATTAATGTTAATTACAAGAATTTATTCAATCCTGTAAGTAATGAGCTAGCCAGAGAAATGCTGATTGCTGATCGGGCAAACTATAAAGAATTATTAAATTATTACTTTTACACCACAGCCAACATATGATGTACTTAAAAATCCTGTATTGCAGCTTTAAGCTTCGAAGCATTTGATGAGGACTAACTGCTGTTTTCCTTGTTGCTGTCAACAGATGCAGGCTGTGTGCTTTAGGAAGTGGGTTTTATTTAGGTACCAACTGCGCCTGTCTCTATATATCCTGTTATGTCTGCCTTTCAGACGCCTTAAAGCTGACACTGAGACACCATCAATAGCAAAAAGCTGCAGACAAAATGACCTGGCAAAACAACTTAGACAGGCGTTTATCCCTAATCTGTTTTTGCTTTCATGGAGGGCCGCTGACATCATCCAAATAGCATTTGAATACAGCAGGGAGTACTGAAATGTGAAAATATGTGGTCACGCCTTAGCTTGCCTGAATAATGATGAATGTAAAGTATATTTTCATTTATATCAGACACACTCTCCCTCGCTCACACCACATTCACAACAAGAACACACCCTCACAAACACAGGAGTGGTATCTTTTATTGCACTCCACTTGGCCTCTCCATAAAGCTGAAAATGGTTTTATTCATGAAGTAGGTGTAGTCTGCCAAGCTGGAGCGATTTTTTTTTGCCACAATGTACGTCATTTGGGAAAAACAATAAATATGTCCAAGCTTTCTGCTTAAAGATACAGTTAATCTCTGCCATGAGTCGATGAATGTTACCTAGGATCTAAATTTGACTCCTCCAAATTCCTGATTTCTGATATCACAAAAAGTGGGTAGATTCAACGAACGGAGCTCATTTAGGTGTCATTATGTGATCTTTATCTGGGCCCCCTCAGACAGAAAGACAAAGTGTTTAATGAAATCTCTTCCAAGTGCTTTGAGGACTTTGGGCAAGAGAACTCTGGAAGCAACTAAACCTGTCTTTGAACTCTGGGCCAAAATCCGTCATAGCATTGATTTGGAAGAAATCAAGGACAGTATTAGTAGTAGCCCACGGGCAGGCATTCATATTTAATGGCAAAGAGGTTCAAGGTTATCTCCATCCCATTTCAGCCAAACAAGTGTTATCAAGTGCCTGAAGGTCTACATTTATTTCACACTTTGACACCTTATCATCCCTTGCTGAATGAAGACAGTGACATGTGGTTAAAAGGGTCTGAAATTCAGTCAGTTTTCTTGTAACGGTTAAGGAATGTATTGCTTTCAAAGTATTTCACCTGTATTTTAGCAGGTTTGTCAAATATTGGAAAAAATTGTGACTGTTGCGTGGTTAAATTAGGTTTTTCGGCGTAGTTCCTCTGCTTATTTAAGAGGCAAGATGTTGACTTCTATCTTTCATTGTCCTTGTTTCATGTTTCACTGTGCAATATACAACATCATTATATGTCATATACAGTGTGACATTTTAGCTCTAAAACAGCCTTACTGAGGAATTCCCAAAGTCAGCTGACATCGCAGGGAGAACAAAAGCCATATTAGAATACCTTTGACGAAGCAAAGCCAAATCAAGGTCCTATTACTCTCTAGTTCACCTTGACTTCCCTATTGCCAAATAGGGATGTCGATAATTGATGATTCTGCAAAACCCTGGATTACTTGCATTTATATAGACAGAACACAATCTCTGATCTCCTGACTGAAAGTCATACATGTTACATCCCTGTCCACCACCCCAACCTCCACATCCTTATTGTCCAACTCTCTACATAAAGAGCACACTGCAATAGCACTGAACATTGGGAATCTTAAGATGTCAGAGAGTCATCCAATGGGTACTTCATAGTAGGGGTGCTGGGTTTTCATCAGATAGGGTTAGCTCAGAGTGTCAAGCTCAACTTTTATGCCAACATGGATGAAAAGTGCTCATAATGATCAAACCGCATCTACTGATGAAGACCGTGTCATATGGTTGAAAGCTGCGGAAAGCTGTACCCTTAGGGGACCTTTACCTTGAGATTGTTTTGTCATCTACTGCTTTCAAGGTTTAGAATGAACTGTCAAGCTGTCAAAGAATATTGTAGGTTGCCTCCAGAAGAATGTAGACAATTTACCTGAAGAAGATGGTAATTGTAGAACTCAGAAAGAAATTAGACATGGAGTCAGTAAACTTAAGGAAACAATGTTTATTGTGTGTAGTGAAATTACAGCTTTGACGCCATTTCATACAGTCAGTCTTCCTTTGAGGTTTTGACAGATTTATGGATTGCATTGTTTTTCATACAAAGACCCAGCCTGAGTGCGTTTCTTCCTGGAAGTCAGCTTGGTAAATAGACGCTGCTGGCCACATGTTGAAGTCCTGATGGTCGGATCAGTGGTGTTACAATAGCAGATGGTTGTGATGTTCTCAGTAGGGTGTTGGCTATTGGATTTGTCTCCTTCTTGGAAGCGGGCTGACCAGAACACAGCCAAGGGGGAAGTGTTCGGCATTTGGCCAGGAGTGCTGACCTCACACACATGTGTATGTGGGGAAGGGAAAGCATGCACACAAGGAGCTGAAAGGCAATCTTTACATAGATGTCACATTGCGCAAATGATCCTGCGTGGGGATGATTATATTTTATTATATTAGGTTCATGGAATTGTCTGATTGAAGCAGCTGTACGGGTTGTTCTAAATCAACTTACATAACTTACAATTGTTAAATTGTCATGTTTTTTCAATCTGGGTGAAAAGTTGCCCCTAGCAACTGCTACTGTTGCTTCTATGTTGACTGAAAATGGTTGAAGAGACAAATACATCACTCGAAAACAATTCACTCAATAATCCAATGGAAACACCCATCAAATTATGACTTATTAGAACCTTTCCAATCTTCATATTATTTTATTTTTGTCTGATATATGTCATTTCATGTCCTCCTTGTTGTTCCCCACTTTTCCAAAGGATTAGCAACATTTTGGGTCATTTTGGGTTAGGGTTAGGGTTAGGGTGCGCACTTTTCAGGTTTACCTCTGAATAAGATTAGATAAGTTAAATAATCTGTTACCAACCTGTCCTAAATCCTGTCTGTGAGAATGAACACACAGGAATAAACAACAGAAATCCTCATAAGATTCACTTCTTCTTCCTCGATCAATCCTCAGTTGATCTCAAAGGAAGTCAACACACCACTGTGTTATGAGATATAGCGTAGGCCAATGATTTTGACAATAGACAGACCTCCCCCGCCTATTGCCTCATTAGATGCCTGCTTGCAATTAAAGCCAGTGCAGAGGGAGTCTGGACCACTGTGAGCCCGTTTGACCTGTCAGAAGCATCGACCTTGAATTTTTTATTTTTTTCTCTTTCAAGTACAGTCCCATAAGCTGTTCAGATCGATGCCAGCAGGCTGAAGACTGAATACTCAAGGTCCCGGAATGGACAAGTTAATGACAACACCCTATCCACACCCCCTATCCCACCACACACAAACACACACATTTATGGTGAGTCATTGTAAAACATGAGGTGCAGTCAAGGTCCCACATTCATAGCAGAAAGTACATAGCGCATGTATATTTAACCCAGCTCACACACACACACACATGCACAGTGTAGGTCATTGCGAAACATGAGGTAGAGTCAAGGTCACACTCATGAATGGACATAACACATCTATATTTTATATGACACCATGTTATGTCTGTAAATAATGTCTCTGGAGGTGTAGTGTGCTGGAAAGATACATTTTATTTTGTCTTTTGCACACACACACACACACACACACACACACACTGGACAGGCTCTATCACAGATGTGCCTTTAATTCTCTAAAGCGAGCTCTGGGTTGCTGATTGGATTAGGCCAAATTACATCTATCTTACATGACATGCAAATTAAATTCATTTGCAGGGTGCCCTAGCTTATATTTTCCACCTACACACACATATAAATGAGCACTTCTGTGTGTGAGATAGATCTGGTTATCATGTTTCCTGATACAATAATCAAAAAGATTTTGCCCTTACCATAACCCAGTTTTAGATTTAAAAAAAGGTTCAGTGTCTTAATTCAAGCAAATTTTGCTGAAATATAATGGCCTAAAACTGGTTACGTTTTTATTTAAAACTGTATTTTTTTATTTTTTATTTTGCAAAATTGGAGCCAGAACCTCACAACAAGTCAAGAATTTGACAGCTGTAACATATGGCTAACATGTTAGCAACTATTGCCTGTTTATATATCAACAGCAACAGGCACAAAGCAACATTAGCATACATTTAGACTCTGATTTTTAGACTCTCTGTATTTAAGTTGAATATTAACACTCTTTTAGTTCTGTTTTTGTCTCCACCAACTCCTAAGAAAATACGTAGTTTGTAGCTGCTAAATGCTCCACTTTCTTTACAAGCTACTCGCTAACTTTGTCTGTCATTTGGTGCTCTATTGAGTACATTGAAGGGTGATGAGAGCTGTGAGACTGAACCAAAACAGTAAAAATTGCAGCTGTAAAATCAAAATTGGACGAAAGTTAAAACAAAAGATGCTAAAACCTGCAGAGGTGAGTGACAACTCTGAAGTCCCCAACTCCACAAATGGCTCATTTGACTATTTTCATATAAAATAATAGTAATATGTTGATTAGTGCAGCTTTAAATCTAAAAATCTAACCAAACGTTCAATAGTAGCTTTCCGTACTTCTCAGTTTCTCTATTTATGTTTGATACCAGACTCTTACTTGCTTGCTTACTTGAATCAAGTCCAAACCACTGAATCCATGACTTTGTCCTCCCTCGACTTTGTACACGAGTGAAACAGACATTATGTGCAACTTCCTCACCAATTCTACACTCTGAATCGAAGGAAAACAAAAAACAGACTTTGCTCTGAGATCTTCCAGTGCGGAGGAACCAAATTCAACAGCACACTGAATTCCTTCGAGGGCCTCTGCGTACATTCGCATTATGTAAGTGGCTTCACAGTGCATGAGATAAGCCTTCAGAGATGGAAGTAATCAGTTTCCTGTGAAGTAATCTCCCTTTCAGCCTTGGAAAATGTCGTAACCGAGCTAGTACTGCAGTATAACCTTTATTCCTATTTCACATTGGAACCTGAGAAGCTCTTGTAATTACGTAGAATTAGAGTTGAAGTGACAATTTATTTTTTCTTCGTTCTGAAGTTCCCATCATGTCCATGCAACTGGGATGTGTTGTTTCAGAAAGTCATTAGGTATACTGGCCTCAAAGAGCCAACTCCCACCACTACCACCCACCCAAACTCTCACACACATACACTTCCTATTGTCACACACCTACAGTTCAAATGGTCAAACCTCTTGTGATTGAAGGAAGTTTTATCTTGCTGCCGGCGCATAGCCCAATACATTCTGTTCTCCTCAGTGGAGTTCTCAGGACAAACCGACTAATTAGCTGCATCATGATCTCATCCGCTGACGGCCCAAGTGCAGGGAGATCACACACACACCCTCTGTTGTCATGGAGATTGGAAATTGCTGCTTGAACATAACATTCAGTTGAATTTTTGAGTAGGGTTCAAGGCTGATTCTGATACTTTGTAGTGCAGACACTGTTTCGTTTACCATTTCTTTGCTGGATTGTTACTTAGACTTGTATCCTGGTGAGGGTTGAAAGCCTTTTAGGCACCAAAACTTTCCATTAAAGCCAAAAACAGAGGAAACATTCAATGCTCTCTTTTGGAACTGGAGCGTGTCATTTATCATTTGCTCTGCCTGCAGTCTGTTTTTGAACTATTTCTGTCAGAGCAAACCAAACGAACTCCTCAGTCCTCTCTCGATTAAACCCGATTTACTGACTTCCACATCCGGCTCTGCTTCATTTCTTCATACCTCTCCCTGCCTTTTAACACGTCCCACGTGAACGAGGGATTATAGAGGATGATGGATAGGAGAGATGAGAGCAACAAGAAAGGGATGAGAGGAAGACAGATTTGACGGCCTCCATTAGCGATGACGGGCAAAAACTGAAAGAGCATCTTCTGTCTCCCTCTCACTTATGTAATGCACTCAGACGCACAGTTTTTGATCTGCATTAGAGGCTAGTTTGCCAGGAACTTTGCCTTCCTCTGCAGTATATGCAGCCTGCTGCTGTAGTGCAGATGGGAAGAATCGTATATGGTTGGGTTTGCTATCACTTTAAAAAGGATGTAATGCTTTCTGGTTGTGTTAGCTCTATAAATGATGAATAGGGCTCCAACTTGAGGCTCATATGGGCTCAGCTGCTGAGCTGCTTAAGGAACTAAGTTATAATACAGTAAGAAGAGGAGTCTATGTGCCAACTGGCAGCGCAGGTATAAATATACAGGGATTGAAAGGCGAGCTGATGGGAAGTCACAATCTGGCCTCTGAGTGAGGATTTCTGTCTCCATCTCTTCCAGATCTCCATTTCTCTTTCTGTGTAGCGGAGCTGTTTTTAATTCTTTCTGGGCAAGTCCGAGTCAAGTCTCAAGTTATCTGAAACAAGTCCAGGTCAAGTCTCAGGTCATATAAAACAAGTCTAAACAACAACATTGAGAAACATCTCAAGTCATTCAAGACCAGTTGAAGTCCTGTGTCTGTGAGAGTAAGTCTCAGATCATTCAGAACAAGAATCGAGTGAAGTCTCAAGTTATCTAAAACAAGTCTTAAGTCATAAATCAAGTCCAAACATCAACATTGAGAACCATCTCAAGTCATTCAAGACAAGTTCAAATCTTGTGTCTGTGAAAGTCTCAGGTCAAATTTCATGTTTCACACAAGTCCAAGTCAAGTCTGTCAGAACAAGAATCAAGTCAAAAATATCAAAATCAAAAATCATTTGAGTCAATCAAATCTGTCAGAGCCTGTCTCAATTTGATTCCCAAGTCATTCCAGACAAGTCTCAAGTGAAATTTAAAGTCTTTCACGATAAGTCCAAATCTAGTATCATGTCTGTCGGAAAAACTTCAAAGTTCAAGCGAAGTCTCGAGTCAGAGCTAATTTCAAAGTCTCAAACCACTGGAGACAAGTCCATGTAAACTCGAAGTAATTCAAGACAAGTCTCAAATTAAGTGTTATGTCTTTCAAGACAAGTCTCGAGACATTTGACACAAGTCTGTCACTGTCTTTTTTTTTTAAAATTGTTTTAAGATTTTACCAAATCAGAATTTAACACTGCTTTTGTCTCAATTCCAGTATTCAGGCAATCCCAAGTAAGTTTCATAGCATTTAACTCCAAATCTCAAGAAAGTGACTGTGCTGTGTAGGCCAGCTGAATTACACATCTGTTTAAACCTTTAAAAAAAAAACATCTAAAATTATTGTAGTCCAGCCACAGTGTTATCAAAAGTGCTCTATGTATTGCCAGAAATGTCTTCTTCGTGGCTATTTTACTCACCATCATTGTAAGGAGGATTTTAAAAAAGGTTCCAATGAACAAATGGTTGGAAAGTTATGGTGCTATAAAGAGTTCTTTAAAACTCCAAAACATCCTGAATTTAACCTTTCATTTTCATTTTAAATTTTATATCAGACAATGACCTTTTTATAGGCACACTTCCATCCATTTTACTTCCATTGTGTTCCATCCATCCATCCACCCATCTTTCCACATTGCTGGTGTTTACTACACCAGCCCAGAGAGTTATCTCATTCCAGACAGGTTGCCAGACATCTGAACCGGATGTAAGGGAGCCGGTAGCAGCCGCTGGAAAGTATGTCGTCCACTTCCTGAGAAAACATTCCTGCTCGTATTGTTGTGACTGTTTTATTAGCATGCTGTAACCCCCGTGAGGGCCTGATAAAGAAAATGTGAAATGGTGCGAATACTCAACAAAGGTTGTCCAACATGTTGGTCAAAGGTTTTACGAGGAGATAAAATGGTGGGAGAGTTGGATTGTTACGCAACTAGTATTTCTGAAGTGTGTATTTAGTGTATAAGACATCAGACGAACATAGAAAACGTTGCTATTTTAGCAAGTCAGTGGATGTTCAAGGTCACTTTTAAATTCCTCCAACCCCGAGGCGTTGAGTGCAACATGACATTGAGAAATTGCCTCTATCACTAGAGAAAATGAAGCCCCCCCACCCCGAAAATTAGCCTCCACTTCAAGATTTGTACTTCCTTTAAAGTATCAAAACCTTGACTGAAACACGGACATCTAGCAACAATATATCATATATTGGTGTTTATGTGAACCGGTCCTGTCTAATGATAATACAAGCATACTGTATGAAGTGAACTGGTACATGCAGGTGCTCTGAAAACAATGGGAAGTTAGTGTTTGTAGTCTGGTGTACCTACAAACAGCAGTAGCAGCTGCAGCCAAGGCTGTTCATAGAGCTTCACTCCCAGCTCATAGAGGCCTGCAGGATACTCGAAGTAGCAAAATGAAGTGATTTTTTTTTTATACCATGAACATTTTAGCCTGGAAATACAGGGGCTAAAACCAAAATGTGAGCATGTACTCTGAGCTTAGAGTTCCTTAAGATGACATTTGACCACCACAAACAGAGAGAGGAGAGTGGAATGGCGTGAGGAGAACCTGAAAGCAAGTTGCACAAGACAGGAAAAGCAGGAAAACAGTGTGGAAACATTGACATAGACGTGCATAAAAGTAACAGTGTTTTTCTTTTTGGGAGTGGTTGGAGCAGTTTGTTGACAATCTAACATTAGCATTCAGCTCAAAGCATTGCTCTGCAGTAGTAGAGCTTCACAGTGCTGCTAGCCTGGATGTGCTTCGGTACATGTGGCACATGTAGAGCAAAGTTGGGAATGCTCTGTTGGCGTCTAACTGGTTTCATTTGACATAAATTTGGCCTGCCAGTTGAAACTTTGTGCTTAACTCTTCGACCTGTCATGTCCAGCATCGTGGACATCAGTTTACACGGAGACCTTAATGAGAGCTGATGGGAAACCAGCCTGGGTGTGCCTACTCTGTAGAGTGAGTGTGAGTTCTCACAGTATGTGTTGTGCTGTGTCTGTGATTTCATCCACGTTTTGTACGTGCGTCACCTCATACCTTCGTAAATTCTTACAAGGATGCATGTGTGCGTGCGTGCGTGTGTGTGTGTGTGTGTGTGTTCGTGTGTGTCCTGAAAAGCATACTCTGTGATCTCACCCTAATAGCCACCAATGTGTATTACCTCATGCTCTCACACATCCCTGCAACTTTGAGACAGTGTGCGTGTTCAGGTTCACTGAGCCGTCCCGGGGCATGACACCAATGAGCACAAACATCTCTCATTTATCTTTCCTGTCGTTCTTTCCAGAAAGAAAGAATGGGGGGAAAGAAGGTAGGGGTATTGTTTTTGCTAAAGGAGTGGAAAAATAGAGCGAGGTTTCCCCTGAGGGTGTGGCCGGTCAGTGATGTCATGTGGTAACCGTGGTTACTGTGTGTAAGCACTGTTTGCGCATGAGGGGAGATGGTGATTTGGAGTTCCTGTCGTGTATTGTTAAGAGCAAGACAAATAGACAAAGTGCAGTCTTTAAACACGCACACACACTTACACACGTTAATAACACACCCATTCTGACGGCGAGATGTTATTGGCTCTTAAAGCAGGTGGAGGAATACAATCAGACGTGTCAAACTGGCTCTGCTCACACAGTACCTTTTCTACACTTTACTACTTTACAAATGAAGGTCTATAAATAGATCTGTGTGCGTGTGTGTGTGTGTGTGTGTGTGTGTGTGTGTGTGTGTTTCTTTTTTTGTATGAGCCTTTAATTGTATAGTTATAGTGTTGTATACTAGTAGTATAGTACAGTAGAGTATAGCACAGCATAGTATATTATAGTAGTATAGCATAGCATATAACTTTCGTTATGAAATGGCGCTATATAAATAAAATTTAATTGAATTTAATTGAATATATTATAGTAGCATAGCATAGCATAATATATTATAGTAGTATAGCAAAGCATAGTATAGCAGAGCAGAGCATAGTAAAGTACAGTATAGAATAGTATACAATTAAAGGCACATACACAAGTACATTGGTGCATTGAGCTAAATGCTAATGCTAGCATTCCAACAACCAAATTTAAATATATTACATAATTTTTTAGATATTTTACATAAAAGTTTCAACCTCATTGTGGCGCCAGACTCATCATCTGTGAACCATCCACGAATGTCAAAATATCTCTGCAATCTATGCAGCTGTTGTTGAGATATTTAAGTTTGAACCAGAGTGGTGGACAATCCTTGCAATCCCTGTAGCCATTCTGCTTGTGGTACAAAAACCAAAACAAAATAAGACATATATACACCGTGGTCACTTAGCCAAGTGTTGTCACAATTTGCATAATGGCTATTGATTTGGATTTAGCTCGAATACATCCATGTTGTAGGGGAAGCATTTGTATTTTCAAAGGTTTTTCTTTTAAATGTGTTCACTCACTGTTTTTACCTAACCTCGCTTTTTTCCATTCTTCTGTCCATCCTTTCCTTTTCCCTCTCTCTTCCCCATACCTTTGTGCCCTTCCTCCCCCCTCTTCTCTTGGTTCCTTCCTTATCGCAGTATGTGGTTGCGAACTGGCCCAGGGAGGCTTCTTCGTGCGGCAGGGTGAATACATCTGTACTCTGGACTACCAGCGAATGTACGGGACTCGCTGCTTCAGCTGCCAGGACTTCATCGAGGGGGAGGTGGTGTCCGCCCTGGGCAAGACCTACCATCCCCGTTGCTTCGTCTGCGCCTCTTGCAAGTAAGAAAGAGAATGTGGGGAGTAATGCCCGAAACCATATTTAGTTCACGTATGATCTGGCTGCTTCTTCAGTTATTGTCTTGCAAGAATTGCGAGCATTCTTTGACTTTAGGTTTGTGAGTTGTGACATCTCTTAGCCTTGAATCTGATGACAGAAAGACTTGATACCATCCACAACGGAAGAAAAATGGCTGGAAAACCAGCATATTTACGATACGATACAATACGATATGATATGATACGATATGACGCAATACAATACAATAAACTTTATTGATCCCACACTGGGGAAATTCACTTGTTGCAGCAGCTCATAATTTACAAGATGGATAAGGAAAATCTTTCCCTTACACCCCTACACTTACCCAAGTGGCTCAACTGGTAGAGTGTGCGCCCACACCCTAACCCTTTGGTGGATTATGGTTAAGTGCTTAAGGTTTAGTCAAAGGCAGTGGACAACATAAAGGTTTTTTTGACCTGGAGTCTTATCTTCTTGGAAGTTTGTTCTGGCATTCCGTTGCATCGTAAAGGCCTCAGCATGCATCAAACTATGTTGTTGGTTTGTCTAGCAGCTTTTCAATTCATTTTGGAATTTCTGGGGCTGTGTCCGACAATCTTTGCATGTTGTATGCATATACGTATATTGTATGCCACTTCACACAGTGATTGGCCGAGTGTGATAAGGAAGTAGGCAGGATTTGAACTTCTCTTTCTTCAAGCTGAGTTTTTTCCATTTTTGTCAGGACCCGAGCAGCAGCATTCTGAATGCAAAGAAGTTGACAGACATGCACTTGGTAGTATTTAAACATCCATACTTCTAACTAATGTGGAAGCTTTTTTAGCATTTGTTACACTTGAAATGATGAAGAAGTATGAAGAGGTAAATGATCATATGGATGCCTGTATGTTAGATCCTTTCTTTTGACTGTTTGGTCCTTAGAGGTCATTATAAAGGTCATACAAGGTCTTGAACACATTTGAATGCTACATTAGGTCATATGTAATTTACCACAGAGGCAGCTAAACACTGTGTCAGAATTGAATAGGGCTGCTGTAATGAAAAACTGATCTTCATCAGCTGGTTGAGTGACCCCTCCTTGTACTTCCCCATGACTAAAAGAGCTCAAAATCAAATACAAAAACATCTTTTCAGAGGCAGATTTCACACCAGCAGTGTGTGTTTCTTTTACACCCATCATCAACAGCAAGGCCGCTCTGGTGTAGGTGTCATTTTCAAGTACATAAAACTATAATACACACACATGTATAAATATAGGAGAGCACACGAAGAGACACGTGTCACCGCGAGTCACAGGCATCTTCACCTGTTTCTAGCCATGTATATGCTTACTGACTGTGTAATGTGTGTGTGTGTGTATGTGTGTATGTGACCAGTGTTGTTTCTCAGGCCTATAAAGGTAATGGGAGCCTCTCCCGGGCAGGAATGCTAAGTGCGTGGTCAGTCAGTGCGGCCACTTAGCCCATTCCCACAGCTAGTGTTAAGTGTCTTTTGAATTCTGGGTGGGTTTTCTATGTGTGTGTGAGTGCATGTGTGTGTGAGTGCTATCATCCCTCTGTGATCCCCATGCTGAACCTGAGATCAGAATGTTCCAATGTGGCATTTGAGGTTTGTTATGTGATCATCAAACTTCTGCGCTCCTCTAATAACAAATATTGCTTTTGTGGTAACAAAACACATACTCTTATTGTGCACAATATAAAAATAGGGCTGAGGGAAAGAGAGCAAATGCTGCTTGAGATGAGACTCAGCTGTGTCTGTGCCCCATGGTCACAACGTATCAATCCTCAATAATTGAGTTAGTTCACTGTAATCTAGCTCTGTTTTTCACTATCACTATCTGGGTGCTACTTCACATTTCACCTGCAACAATAATCTGCAATTAATCTGCCTTTATCACTCTACACAGACCATAATCACAGAGGGTCAGACCACATGTAGAGAAATCCATCTAAATAAGTCAGTTTCAATTAAATACTTAAATAGAATTAAATAGAGCCAACGCACATTTGTTCAGTGCAGAATTAGCAACCCTGACAGTGAAGAGTGAAAAGAGTACAATGAAATCTTGTTTGTTCAATGTATTCTGCCACACGCAGCATCAACATGCAAATAACTGTATATTTGGTCATTGAAGACCAGAGGGTGAATCTGTTCTTTGCTAACATGCTAACAGGGTCACAATGGTGCTGCTAACATGCAGATGTTTAGCAGGTAACATTTACCATGTTCGCTATCTTAGAGCCAGTGGTTGAGGTCATGCTCCAGGGCGAAAACACGTTTAGAGATTGCAGTATGTGATTGGTTGCACGTATGGTAGGTGCATAGAATGTTTCAAAATGGTGGAAAAGAGAAAGAAAAACCACCCCAACCTCCTCTGAGCTTGAACGTGAACTTGTTTTTGGCTCTTTGGTCCTTTGCTCCCATCATTCCCATCATCATTTGATAGTTAAAGCACTAAACACAAAGTACAACTGAAGGAATGTCATTGGTTTTGCAGGCATTTTGTATCGAACACCAAAATCTTGATGTAGTGCTACATTAAAAGTTAAGGAATCACCAAAGTTTACTTTTATTTAACATTACAATTCAACCTGATGTGAACATGAATGTCAGAACCGAATTCATGTCATATCCATCCAATAGTTGTTGACAAAAGTGTACTTCATCGTGGCTAGAGGAAAAGTCAGGCGATAACAAAAGTCATTAGGATTATTCTGCCGGTCCCAATGAATGGATGTACAAAAAAATCAAATTATATATGCAGCACTTAGCAAAGCGTAGGTTCCCAGTATATAACAGACATAACGACGTAAATGATTCTTTAAAATAGACTCAACATAGCAACCTTTAAAAGAAATACTTTGTGACTGTTTATACATGAATAATCTATCATCTCAGCGTCACCCAGTCTACCTGGTTGTATTTATCTTTCAGTAGCTGACTGTGATAGTGCGACAGCAGCTCTAATATCACATTACAGAGCTGTAGGAAGCAATATGTGGCAGCCACTCAGAGCCCTGCTCTGCCAGGGAATCATCATTCCTTTTATACTTGAGTCAGTGACAGCAGCTGTGCGGGAGCAGCACATACAAGCAGCCAGGAGACATTAACGTTGTTTCATTGTGTTTGTAATGTCCCTCTTAACAGTTATGGCTTTTGTCTATAAAGGGACTTTGGCTGGTGAATGCCAATACAATGAATTAATGAATTAGTTTGATATTTCCCTAGCAGCAACTTGCATGTGTGAATGTTGAAGCCACTGTCAATGCACCTTAAGCTGCACTGCTTCCTGTTCTGTTTCAATTTTTAATGTATGACTTGATGATGACTTGGTCACACCTGAACATTACAGCCATGTGAGGTAGTTGGATGCCTCATTCTAAAACCATGGGCACTAATCTGCTGCTATAACAGCCTCCTCTGGACAGCCTTTCCACCAGATGTTGGAACCTGGCTGCAGGGATTTACTTCTTTTCAGCTACAAGAGCATTCGTGTGATCCAACACTGATGTTGGTTGATAAGGCTTGGCTCGCAGTTCATTTAAGAGCTGTTGGATGCAGTTAGCGTCAGGGCTCTGTGTCGGGCAGTCACGTTCTTCCACACAAAACTTGGAAAATATATATAGAGCTGGGCTGGGGGTGCATGAGGGCATTGTCATGACGAAACACAAAAGGGCCAAACCAAAACTGCGGGCATAAAGTTGGAAACACTATTTATTGGCAGGACAATATGCATGCAGGCTGAAGCGTAAATCTTTAAATGTGATCAAGGTTCAGTTCTGGAGCCATGTCTTTTTGCTATTTAGTATGAGGTTTAGTTGGAATGTTGTACACAATACAAATATCCACTTTTATGCAGATGACAGTGTTGTTTACTGCTCTGTGCCATCTCATAATGACTGTTCATTTGCAATCTGCTTTTTTGCATGTATACCGCAGATTAAATAAATTGACAGTAGCTCTACTTGGTAGAGTGTACACCCTGTGTACTAAAGCTGAGTCCTTACTGCAGTGTCCTGAGTTAGGAATAATTGCATAAAAAAAATATATATATATGCAGCAAAAACTAAAGTATGTTCAAAAACTTAAGATTGAGTTGATTATTAATTTTTACTATAATACAATTAATATAATTTGAACAAATAAATAAATAAATGCAGCAGTATTGCATAAAAATAAAAGTATAATAACAAAAAAGTACATGATATTGCATCATTTATTTGGTGGCTATAAAACTTTCTTTGGTGGGTGGGGTTCTGTTTGGGATATGTAGACTCAGCATTTCTAAAATCCTGGCCATGGCCCTGCTCAACATGTTGCAACTGTTTTGGAACAGGATGTTACTTTTACTAAAAAAAGTCCAGAAAATGTCTGCTTCCTGGCCATGTTTAGTCATAAATATATTATTACTTCTTTACTTCATGTGTCAGATCTCTTTCAGGTGTGGGAGGATTTTATTTACTCACCCTGCCTTAAGAAGCTTCTGGGCCACCTTAAACAGTTCTCTCCAGGGATGATCTAAATCTTGTTTCAGAGGATTAGAATAGATTTGTAAACTTTGGGATGCACATTCTGTATCAGTCCGTTCCTCTATCTGATGTTCTGTCTGTTTTCTGTTTGTTTGCAGACAGCCGTTCCCGGCCGGCGACCGAGTGACATTTAATGGGAAGGAGTGTATCTGCCAAAAGTGTACCCAGCCTCTCCCTGCCAACAGCCCTGCACCCATACAGGCTGTCCACAGTCAGTGCTTTGTTTATGTCTGTCTCTCTGTGACTTGTCTCCCTAAAGCATAAATCACGCCACCCGCACCCTGCAGACTATGATTTGTTACACTGCTTGTTATTACAATTTTCTGTTCCATCCTTTAAATTGTCACTTTCTTAACTTGTGTTAATTCGAATTTCTTAAATTGCGTCATTCGACTCTGAGAAAACCAAAGTGGCAAATTCATCATTTTGCTTAATGAAACCAAAGCACTGTTGAGGGGACTCTTCCACCCCAGAAAGTGAACTTCAGTATTATCTTCCATCATGTATCAACTCACCTTTTCTCTTCTCACCTCTTGTCTTCTTTGCAGACTGCTGTGGCTGTGGGAAGGAGTTTAAAAATGAGCAGTCTCTTGTAGCACTGGACAAGCACTGGCACCTGGGCTGCTTCAAGTGTAAAGTCTGCAACAAGGTGCTCAATGCCGAGTACATCAGCAAGTAAGCCTTCATTAACCCCCTTCCCTCGATGGAAAGTGATGGTCAGTGTTGGATGTCACAAAACTTCTGATCACTTAATGAATCGAAACATGACATCTTTATTGCTGAAATTCCATCTTTGCTCAAGTTGAGTCTCGCTCTCTGCCCACTAATGTCAAACGCTTTTGATAAAAAATGAAATCCACAGGGACACCCGGTGGCCTAGTGATTAAGATGCACACTATATACTGTCATCACAATGCTCCATTTCTTGTTTGTTTCTTTGCTGTGACCTACATTCAGTAAAGTTAATACAGAAACATTATGCACCGAGAGCTTATGACAAAATCTAAAAGTTGTGAACATAATATGGCAACACTTTATTTGAAGGGGTGTTCATAAGACTGACATGATACCATCATAAACATGACATGACACCTGTCATGAAATAGCCTAGCAGCAAGTAAAGCTAGCTGTCTGTCTATCAGGGAAATCTATAAATAACCTCGGCACTCTGCTCCGTCGTCAAACTGGCCTTATAACATTTAATGACATCTTCATGACAAGTCCAAAATGTACCACTCTATTCATGACACAAATGTAATGGTCTCATGACAGCCAATATCAAAACTAACCACTTAGCTTAATGTAAAGCTAACACATAGAGATAAATAGTTTTTTTTTTTAAGAGCCATAATTAGGCCTCCTAAGGCATGTTTATGATTAAAGTCAACGTCTTACAACATCTCAAACAATGTCAACTTTGCATTAAAAGTGACATAACTGACAGTAATGACAACATCATTCATAAAGACTCCTTCATGTTCATGACAGGTGTTATGTCAGTCTTATGAACTCCCCTTCAAATGAATCATATCACAGCCTTCTCTACCAGCTATCTGCAATATAAATAAGGATTAATATTACAATTTATTCATATGTTCTTTGGCCCCATAATCTAGGGTTGTGTCAGTTCAGCCTTAAAAAACAGGTTTGGGAAATATTATGATATATCTCTACAATACTTCTAATGTTTCACTTCACATCTGTTTTAATCCTTCCATTTAATTATTCATTTTGTATTTTCTGGTTGTGTAGCACTGTTTTGAAAAGTGCTACTTGTACAGTACATAAATAAATAAAATTTTATTTAAAAATTTCATAATTTTTTTTTCATAAATTTTATGTAAATTAGAGATTTAAAGAATTTTGGTCTCTGTCACAGCTTCATATTCCAGTACTTAATACAGTGCTACTGAGCTGAAATACAAATAGCTTAGACAGTTAAAATTAGCACTGATCTGGTCAATATTTTGACAGAATCTCTTAACATCTTTAATACATTGTTGCCTAAAAGCATTGTAATACCATCCTTAGACTTATATTGCAATGATACGCTGGCAGAAATATTACATTTTAGCTCTAGGCAGCAGTTTTTTGTATTTGATGTAAAATGTTTATAAAGGATAAAACTATAATTTGATCATCTTAGTTGGATGTCTGCAGCAGGAGCTGCGCCTTCTTTAATCGCCTGCTGAGCGCTGTCCGCTCAGACATGTTGCACACGGAGGATTGTGAGGCTCTGAGCTGTCTCCTGCGTGATGTGAAGTGTATCTGCTGCTCCGTGCTGTCTCAGATCTGCTGACTTGTCCTGTGTTGTCCTATCAGGGATGGAATCCCCTTCTGTGAGATGGACTACCACGCCATGTTTGGCATCCAGTGTGAGAGCTGCAAGAAGTACATCACTGGAAAAGTCCTGGAGGTAACACAACAACACTGACGGGTTATGTGTAGAGGAAATACTCACTCAGGGTTAGGTACAGGAAGAGAAATGGGTACAATAATGACAGATTCATGAATGGATGAACTGATGGGTGAAGATAGATAGACATGAAGCTGTGACTTTTTTAAAATGAATGAAAGAGAGGAGACATATAATTCATTCAAATGAACTTGAACCATACAGCCTATGTCTTTTGCTGCTCTGCAGGATCTTTGTCAAGTCTGACATAACAGATTTTCTCTTGTTCTGGAAGTAAAAGTCACATTCAGGTCCTGCAAACACAGCAGAGAAAACTTGCATGGATTGCATGGAAATAAAACTTCCCGTTGAGTTAGAAAATATTTGTTGTTTTGTTGACAAGGATTCAAGTTTAAGTTTGTGTGTACAACAGTAAGCAGAGAAGTCGAATACAAATTTATCCTTTATAAAACAGCCTGTGTTACACGCTGGGCTCATAAAGCTGAAAAGAAATTGGGTTGCATTACGGGATGTGTAGGATCCAGCAATTTTTGGGGCATTACCTCTTCTAGGGATTAAAAGTCAGGATATCTCAGCCATTGCTGCTTTGATTTTGTCCATACTGTCTCCTGTGAGTGCCCTAAGTTATAATATTGCAGCCTTAAATCATAGGCGTGCCCCTTTAAATGACATTGTTTACCGTGTTGTCCTTATTATTTTAACTTCATGCATCCTGTTATTTTATGTTCCTCGTATATCTTATTCTCATATTTCCACTTAGCAGACTCTGGTGCTGACCCCATTTCCCCAAAGCGATCATTAATATTTCATCACATCTTATACTGTACACTGCTAATGCAGATACATGAGAAATGCTTCTAGAATAGCTACCTGTGCATGTACAGATCTGGGACCAGCTCCTTTTTATGAGTAACTATGGAGGGGGTTCTTTTTAGCTTTGGCACCATTGATAGCAGAATGTCCCAGCATGAAAAGGAATAGTGCACAGTGCAGCTTCTAGAGGCTAACAGGGTTAGCTCTGCTGCATTAGTCCCTCTGTAGCCTGCTGCATGTGGGCCCACAGGGAATAACCAACCAACCAGCATCGGCTCTCTTCAGCACAATCTCTCGCTGTTTTTTTTGCGGGATAATGCCTTTGACCTCCCTCCCCGTCCTCCTCTCCCCCTCAGGCTGGTTAACGTTTATTGTCACTCACTCTCAGGTAGTAAAACAAAGCCGTGCAGGCTCCTGTTCTAGAAAACACCAGCAGTTACAGGCTCCCTCGCCCCTTTTCAAAAAGTCATCATGTCCGGTGTGCTACATTTTTCAAACGTCTAATTAGATATGAGGTGTTAGACTCGTCATCCCCAGGTTGTCGCTGTCATATAGTCAGGTGTGAGTTGTTTGTCTGCATGTGTGTGCGTGTATGACCTGATTTGGTTTGTGTGAACAGTATATATAGAGACAGAGAAGGGGAGCTTCACTTTGTAACAAGTCATGTGGGAAAGTCAGTCAATGGAACCATTGCACCGTGAAATGGGAGCAAAAATCTGATTTTGGGGTGAGATTGTTTCCTTCTTTCTAACACATTTTCACCGATTTGTTCTGGAATTTCTAGAAATTTTGGAAAGAATCAGACACATTTTACCAGAGCGGTGACAAGGCTAGAAAAGAGGCGTTTACTGCCTTGTTCAAAGGCACAATGCCCTATTATATACATGCAAAGTCATTACAGGGATATTATGCAGGACCTGAGATGATCAAACAAACATATTGATTGTTTCCTGACTGCATACTTGCTTTAATGTTTGATGCTGTCATGCTGAATAATGTAAGGCACCTCTCCCTGCCTTCATGAAATATATTTGGCATACGTTCTGTTAAACTGTGATGAGGGTCATGATATCAGTCGCTAAGATGGATGGCAGTGGTTATTTTTAATTAGCCCCGACCTTTGCAGCGTTGTTACCACTCGCTTCACACACTCCGCTACTGGTCTTTCCGCTACATCGTGCCAGCCCATGCCGCTGTGATACTACAGGCCTGATTCTAAAAACACACGACGTGGCTCATGTTTTATTAACTATTTATTTAACGGAGAAAGTCAAAAATGAGACAATGAGTTACAGACTAACAAGATAAACAGCACGTGTGGGAGACAGAGAGTCTTCATCACAAACCAATCACATGCAACTAATCAGCAGATGAGTGTTAAGATAAGAAATGGCAATGCTGAGGATGGAAAATGAGTGCCTAAGAGTGCCTAAAAATATAAAATGCACTGTAACCTTTACAGGTGAACTTCATTTGACCTTCTCTAAACTTCTGAATGCACATGTCCAACTGTTCAGTGTTTCAGTACTTATTGCGTAACATGCTGTTCTCTAACAAACAAGAGTGTGATCCATGAATGGACCACTAAATGTTCTGCTTCAATGACAGTTTGTATTTAAACAGTCCTCTTCATCACGCTGTTCACACTTTGACATCATGACACCAAGACGACACCTAACAATCCATCAACAGTACCTGGTCAGTGTGAGGCTTCAAACAGGAAGTACTCAGAGGGAAGTTACCACTGAGCGCTGAGTGTCATCAGCAGGTTGCAATAAGTCGACTTGTGAACAGCATGAGACGTCTGGTCAAGCTGTAATCGATGCTCAAGGTCACACGACAGGTTACAGAGTCATTCAAATTTTTTGTTGTGCTATACACACCACTGTTGTTAGCTTTTGTTTCAATAAATAGTTTGAGATGAAGAAATTACCATTGCATGCTTCTACTTAAATACCCTACTTTCATGATCTGATACCACTGTAGCACGAACATTTTACATTTTTCATAAATTTCACCTGAAAGTCAAATATCTCAAACTTCTTGTGAGTAGTGTATGTAAATATTTAAGAGCAAGATAAAGGCTATAAATAAGGTGAGAGTTGTTTTAAAATAGACAGAGCTCATCAGGAAATCTGTGTCTGACAGAGTGCAGGTGGCAAACATGAAATCAATAAATAGTTCCATCTTTTAACAGGCAGAATTTGTCGCTTTAGGACCACAGTGCATTGATATTTTTTTTAAAAAAAGCACTAATTAAAATGGAAACAGTGATATGAAGTCATTAGGAACACACTGATTGACAAAAGGAATGGAATGATAGAATAAAGCCCCTTTAAGATATGACAAACAGTATACTTCTGGTGTTTGAGTCGGGAGGTTTGAGGTTAAAAGTCGGTCTGTTCTGCAGCAGAGGCTCCAGTAGAACTCTAAATCACCTAACTGGATGAAAAAGGATTGAGGGATAGAAATTAATGCTTTATAATTCATCTACGTTCATGATTTAATAGGAATTAACTCACCGTGGATATGTTGTCTAATCGTTGTCTGTCATTAATATCATGTCATCCTGAGCTGCGGTGATAGATTGGAGTAACTGAAGCAATCATTGGCTGGAATCCTGCTGCTGAAATGAAAAGCCATCAAGTGTGATTACCGAAATATGCAACTCCAATCGTTTCTCACTCTCTGCGTTATTTGCACGGTCGAATGTATTCCAGCTGTTATGTATCTCTGGCATTATTATCATGGCAAGCAGTGATGAGAATGCTAAACTAAAACAGTCAGGTCTTTGCAACACGGCCTGCAAGTTGAACAGAAGACGGAGGAGGGAGATTGACAGGATTGGATGAGGAAGGCGTCCATTGGCGAGGCATGCAGGTGGAAATCAGCGCAGAGGAATCCGGTTTTAGTGAAGCGGTCTGTTGTTCTTCAGTGATGGAGGGATGGGACACGGGATACTCTCCTCGGACGGAGAGAGAGATGAGAGGAAGAGGAGGCAGAAGAGGAGGAGGAGGAGAGGAAGAACGCTTTTAGACAGAGGGTCTTGGAAGCTCCTGCCGTGACCTCCGAACAACAGAGCGGCATTATAGGGACAAACAACAATCCCTCTCACTCACCTTCTCTCTTTTCTTTCATTGCATGACGCTCTCTCACGTTCTCTCCTCTCATAAACACCTATCAGGTTCCAGTGTCTGGAGAGCGGCGGAAACATAAGAAATGAGATGAGAGCGTGTGTGTGTGTGTGTGTGTGTGTGTGTGTGTGTGTGTAAATGACATCACCCACTTCCATTTCCTACAGTGTTGTGTTTGGCCGTCAGGTGAGTCGAGCAGGACTAAAAGCACCTGTACCTCTAAAGTGTGTGTACTGAGTACAGAGTGGTGGAGTTGTGTTGCTCGAGGCAAGTTTTACCTTACTTCTTACTTCTGTTCTACTTCAGCACATTACCTCATCCTTAAAAAGATATTAAAGATCATATTACATACAAACTAATAAAAACTTCCAACTTTCTATAGTGTTATTCCTCTGAGAGAGAGGTCCAGCTCTTTGCTATCCTTTGTTGTTGTTTTAAATCAAATGCAAGTTGTCTGAGTGTATCAGTGTAGAAGCTGTCTCCAGCCACTCTACCTGTGCCCGTGCTTGCTCTTTGAAACAGTAAAGGAGCGACTGCGCATTCGAAATGTCACGGCATTTGCTTGAGATCAAAGAGTCTGCTCTGCGGGGACGTATCGGGTCCATAACTGGAGATGGCAGCGGTGGGAGGAGGGTTGAACTTAAACCTTGTTCGTTTCATCTTTGTTGTTAGCAGCTGTGGTGTTTACGTACTGCTCTTCCCAGAAATCATCTGTCAGTCAAATAGTGTTAGTGGATTTGCTGTTAGGCTCTCTGTACGGTATCAGCGGTATGACGTTTGCTCACCAAAAGGTGGAGCGCAGAGCACAGCGCAAAGTGTAGTGGAGGCCAGCAACGCCTAGCAAAGACTGTAGATTATGTATTTCAATTCAGCACAACCTGGAAATTATTATTCTCCAAAAAATGAAGAATGGTTTGGGGCATCTTCCATCACTGGTCATGTTATCTTCTATAGACAGCTATAAACCTATTGGTTCCACAAGTTTTCAGTCTAAAACTTATCGAACTGTATGACTGTTGTAAGATGTAACACTCAAAGTAGTGCTGCCGTGAGGTCTCTTTGCTATCTCCATAAGAAAACAATGGCTCACACCAGTGCATAGTGACTCTGCCACTGATCATGTGTTTGCTTTGTCTAATCAGTCATCATCTTATTGCTGTCACTTCTCATGCTGACTACTTAGTTCTTCTGTTTGTTCCAGAGTCATCTGCATCAATGTGAGAGAAAGCCTTGGTATGCTGTAATCAAAAACACTGAGCAGATCACCAGACGTTGAAAGAGTCACGATTTATTCAGGAAACTCTCGTGCTCTCGGGAATTCTCTGTTTGTGGAGAAGTCTGTTGGTAGCTGCAAACCAGCACAGTTAACAGCCAGCTGAAAGAAGTTAATGGCTTCTATTCTTGAATTTAGTCCCCGAGGGACCTGAAGATTTTGGTATTGCTGATCAGATTGTCTTAAAGGCATTGATAGCACCTTTCCAATTGCAGAATTGTCTAGATGGGTACCTTTTCTGTCACTTTTCTTGTAGACAACAGATTACAAGACCCTGAATAGTTTTCAGTAGGATTCCTAAGATGCACCACACCATCAACAGGATACATTTAAACGATTTATTGACAAAATGAAGGATTGAGAGTGAAGCGAGATCTCGTGTATTTCTTTGGACTGATGCTGTGGTGTGGGGAAGCTTCGGTAGGGAATCCGCCGTAGCACCCGGGCATGACGGACCCCCCTCAGAACCCTATGGAGAGTAGGAAAGAGAGGGGAAATAGGTGAAAGAAATGGGGTGTGCAGAATATGAGAGTGAAGGGAACCAAAGGGTTAGGAGGGTATTTATAGGACTGTCGGAAGTGGTGTGGTTGAGGTGTGGTCCGGCTCCTGAAACTCCGCTTTAAGTTCCAATTCAGAACAGGTTCACTATTGTCTTACGGATGACACACAGTATGACCTGTCTTGTTTAAAGCATGCTGAGTATGTATAAGAGGAAATATACTACAAAAGCTTGATGTGGCTACCGATTAAATTTATTTTGTGTTCAGTGATGCAGCAAGTACAGAAACAGAAAATGTCACAAATACAGTTTGATGTAGGTACACTTGACTTGATGAAACACTGCAATAGACCAAAGATAGCATCACTGATTTTTTTCTTTGTGTGTGTGTGTGTGTGTGTGTGTGTGTGTGTGTGTGTGTGTGTGTGTGTGTGTATTTGTGCTGTAGCCGTGCCCGGCTATCCAAAATCTGTTCCAATTTTCTAAATGGATCACCTTCCTCGCCTGACTGGTTTCTGCAATTGCGAGATGAAGGGGATGGATAAGGCATTAGAGAGAGGATCATTTCGAGAAAGCAGATGGTCCGTATGTAATTGCGTAAATAAAGAGGCTGGACAGCTTTCTCCCAGCTCTTTACCGCAGCTGTTTCAAAAACCTTAAACTCTACAGGAGTCTCAGCCACAAACCACAGCCCTGGCTGACCAGCAACGGCCCCATTCCTAAGTAAAACATCTAATCATCAGCTGTCAAGTTCATTCCCCTTTGCAAACCATGCTCAGCCCCTCCTCTTCCTTGACTTATCAGTCCTACAGGACATTGAATATGGTAATTTTCCCCTCATGCAGCCTTGGATTCTGACAAAGGAAGGATTTGATTGCCGTGCTATCTCCTTTCCTGCTTTCTCATACTTTCCATGTTTGAATTTCAATCCAGTTCCGTCCTTTTTATCTCCAGGCCTCAATGTTTCTAAGTCAACTTCCTCTTTTCTTTAGGTCTCTGTCTGTTTATCTCTTTCACTTCAGTTCAAATATGAGCTTTTGGCATGCCGTCCACAACATGCTGCCAGTTTCCAAGCACCTGACCTAACTTTTATCTCCCAGTAATACCTGGACTTGGAGTCTCCCTGCTCATTTCTGGTCAGTTCTTCATGTCTCAGGTTGCTTGCTCTCTGCATCTGCTGTCCATTTGGTTCAGATAAGCATTAAAGCAGGGTGTTATCCAAGAAATAGGGTGTTGACATCCTGTTTTCTGGTATCGTTCCATACTGAGATGACGCAGCAAAGTGGAGGGACCTCAGAGGGGACATGTGCGTAATCAGGCCGCTGTTGAAGCAAGATGGGATGCCTTTGGGAAGGCACAGATCAGCAGACATCAGATGACTGTTTTGCAAGGAGAGAGAAAAAAAAGGTCTCCATCTTGTTTCATTTAGTTTATTATTGAGTCCATAAATCCTATGTCTTTTAAAACACGAAGATCTGCCAAGAATGAGATAATTCTATTTGATCCCAATGATGTTTTCTGTTGTCACAACACAATACAAGACAGAATAAAGCACTTGTGTTGAATAAATCACCACGGTGCAAGTGGAATGGTATTTGGATTACCCAACAGACTGAATGACTTGTTAAAAAGGAAGTGATTTTTAGGAAACTTGGACCAAAGTTTTGAAACAACAAAAAAATAACCCAACTCATCTACAAAAAATACTACTGGGGTATCCTTAAACTGGGCAATAAATCTACCTAACTGCACCGATGGTTGCTCCCAGTTGTAGATCTACAATCTTGGGTCCAAATCTTGGACCCAAGCTGAAGCAGTCAGATCCCAGCGGTTCCCAATAGAAGAGAGAGAACACCAACACGGCAGCGGCATTTTGAACTGGGGCCCAACTCAGGTCCCTGATCGGTTTTCGGTTACGAGGAACCATGCAGGCCACTGAAGATCTATATCCCCGTGGCCCTGCGGTTTCACAAGCCCATAAACAATCCACACTATGACTTCAAAGCAATTTCACAGACACATCCATACTCACAATGACGACCCCCTTCTCCCCTCACACTGCCTTGTGGGTTCAAGCTCTGGAGAGGACATCACCCCCATTGGCTTGTAAATGTCAAGCCACATAATAGCAGCTCCATGCTACACACACACACACACACACACACACACAAACAAACACACACACACACACACACACAGGTCATGATAAATGGTGAGCCACTGCAGACTCATTGTTTAGGTTTATTTGGAAATTTGTAGGAAGTTGAAGAATATTTTCAGCCCTGATTCTTCTAAACTAAAGTTTATTGATGAATAATGATCAGTCACAAGTATCTAAGTCTATAATTAAAGTTGACTGGAGTATTTTCATACCCATGTTATCTCTATGTTTCTCCACACTTGATGTAACTGCAGTGCTCCTTGCTCAACACAAGTGCTCCACCTTGTGGCTAAATGATAAAACCCAACCTTTACTTTGTAGTCGTTAAGCTGCTGGCACTTTAATCAAGTAATGCTAATTTGACTCTGAATAACAATTAGCTCAGCGACACTCCCGGGACTGCTAATTCATGCTGCATCTTTTAATAAGCTGATTATGAATTCTCTAATAAACTGTGTCTTCAGACATGCATAGACTCAGCTTGTTCTTGTATACAGGCACAAACACTGATGTCTTTGCATCATTTCGCTGTCTGACAAAATATCCACAGATGATGTCATCAGGGTTATCTGAGACTAGACATTTATATCAGGAAACCCACGCACAAACTAGTGGTGTGCAAAATGTGGGCGTTACCCTGGCAACGAAAAGATGCTATCGAGTTATGGGAAGTGTAGGAAGCAGTGTTTTTGGAACTTGACTCATACTAGGGACAAAATGTCAGGATATCTGGGCTCTTCTTCATCGTTAACCAGTTCTTATTTAATGCTCAACAGGCTGGAGAGAAGCACTACCACCCCACATGTGCCCGCTGTGCCCGCTGTGAGCAGATGTTCGCAGAGGGAGAAGAAATGTACCTGCAAGGTAAAAGCAGCTTCTTATACACTATACCTTCAAAATCTTGAAGATCTTTTAGTGAAGCTCCAAATGTCAGGGTAGGCACTGTAGCTGTTCATGCCTGACATGAAAGAATTTAATCCTGAAACACATGTCCGACAACTGTTAGATGAGAAGAAGATCCAGAGCTAAAAATGTAGCGGTGACATAATTATTTCCTCTCACACACCAACAGAAATATATCACCATATATCAAATGCATTGCCCCTAATGAACTGGGTTAGCAGCTTGGTGAATGAATCATGCCTCAGTCACACTGCCACACTCATAGAGATGTTATTTACTGCTGCCATGGCACTGACACAAAGTAGCAGCTGGTGCTTTGCCATGGGTGATTGATTGGCCTCAACTCTTACTTAAGTGCTACACTTTAGGTTGAATAGATTTAGTAGTAGAAATAGATTTTTATCCATTGCTTTGTCTTTTTTGTTTTACAGTACTTGCTAGTGCCAGAATATGAATTTGTTTTCAGAGCCAATCATATAAAGGTGACAAAAACAGAAGCTAATATATAGCAGTGGAGTATTAAACAAACACTACCAACAAGTACAAAGAAGAATGTCAGTTAAATGTACCCGCAGTGTACTAAAGAACCAATTTGTAGCATAATTTGCTAAGAGTCTACAGCCATACCATGCCAGTCTTTTTGGCTGCACGGTGCCCTTTAAGCTAAATGCTAATGTTAGCATGCTAATATGCTCACAGTGTTGACAAGGACAATGTTAACGCATTGATGTTTAGTAGGTTTATCGCCATCTGAATTTTGCGTATTAGCATGCTAGCATTTGCTAATTAGCACCAAACACAAAGAACTGCTATGGACAAAGTGAATATCTTACGTTTTGTAGGTTTATTTTGGCTAGTCATACAAATACTGCTGGAAAAATCTTTCACTGTCAGATGAATCACCAGTGTTATTATATGAATTGTGTGAGGATCATTAATGTCAGAACAAAATTCTAGACTGCGATATTTCAGTCTGGGCCGACTGATCAGCCAACCACCACTTCCATCTCTAGACAATTAAAGAACTTTAACTGGAGCCATGCTGCTGCATGGACAATGCAAATGGACACGCTGACATGCTGGAAAAAATCTCTGACAGTTCTTGTCTTTGCCTTTGTGTCTTTTAGGATCTTCTATCTGGCATCCTCCATGCAGACAAGCAGCCAAGCAGGAGGAGAAGAGTAAGGTGGGTGGAAAAGACTGCCACAGCTGTATGCTTGTCAAAAGAGATAAGGTGCTCAAGGATATTTATTCATGTCACCAATCTCCAAATAGAACCAAAATAGTTTCCACATCAGATCACAGAGACCTGCTCTTAGGACATTGTTACATGGATGCCACATGGAAAGATTTGAGATGTTGTTGGTTTCTGGATCATACAGCTGTGAATAGGATTGGTTGAAAGTGAAAGATTATAAAAATTGTTGAGTTTACTTACAGAATGCCACTGGACATTGTTTTACCATTACATCAGCAGTCCTACAGCTTTACATTCAGTATCTGCCCTTCCACCAACTCCCATCCTCATTCATCATCATAACCCCGTCTCCTTCCCAGAAGCAGGTCCGGATACAGCTCAATGAAGTCCCTGAGCAAGAGGTGGGTGCTCCTGTACGTCCTGCACCCACCCAAAACCCAACTCAACCTCAACCACCCGCCGCCCTTACCACAACCATTTGCTGCATGGGTTGATCATAACTGTTGACACCGTACTACTATATTTGCTTCAGGTTGAGCAGCAGCCCACACCCACAGGCCAACTACTGTAAAGACCTTTGATTGGTCAGTGACTGATGATGCTGGTTATCAGTCGGTGCATGTGCAGGGACGCTTTGACAAGCGAGTGTCAGTACCTGCATCTGTAGGATATATTATGTGTCTGTAGAGTAACACTCACGCAACTTGACAGACAGAGAAATGTAACTGATCATCATGAAAGATGAGAACTGTAATAATTAGTATTTAGACCAATATTGATTTTAATCTGAAGTACATTCTCTGTCTTCAACTTGTGTGCTTTAACAAAAACTGAGATTGGTACTGATCTCCCAGCACAGCTTCACTAATAGCACCACTGCTGTTTGAACGTGATGAAGTTAAAATGTACTGCAAAATGTACCAACAATGTTTATGTTTAATAATGTATATTTACGGTAAAGCTCATATGAATACTTATATATAATATATATATTCTATATATAATATACTAAATTTAATTGCTTTCTTTCCCAGAGTGAGATGAGAAATTTGAAATAAATCTTGCGTCTGTGTGTTAAATACGGAGTTAGAGTCGGGATGTGATTAGCCTAGCTTAGCATAAAGACTGGAAGCAGGGGGAAACAGCTAGCCTGGCTAGCCTCATACTTACTGCTCCAAAAGAAAGCAAATAGACATATCTCTCAAAATATTGTATTGTTATTTTTTTTTTGTTTTTTTGTTAAATAACTTTGTTTTTAACTTTGTTAAATGAAGGTACCGATTAGAAACATTAAAGTAATGTCATGGTTCAGTTTATCTTCAGATATTGATTATTTTAGTTTTATTTAAGGGTTAATGTTAAAGCCAACATGTCTAGAAGTAGACAATTGTCACTTTTACTGCATCTCACAGGAGAATACCAAAAGACACTATGACACGCACCAGTGCTGATGTGTTAATTCTTTCAGTTATTTAAAAAGCTGGTTCTGGCTTATTTGTTGATTTTCTCTCATTCCTCTCATTGTAATCAATGTAATGTATCAAATAATTTATTAATAAAGAAATAATAACTAATTATTTAACAACTGTACATGCAACACTTAGAGAGAGATGGTTACTTAAAGGAAAAGAACTCGGCACATTTGTATTTCAAGTTTGAACCAAATATCTCTCTCACAAAGCATGTTTATATACACACACACACACACACACACATATATATATATATATATATATATATATATATATATATATATATATATATATATATATATATTTATAATAAATGTGTATGTGTGTGTGTGTGTTGTGTGTGTTTCAGGTGACCAGGACTTCATCTGAGAGCATCACTTCAGTTCCAGCCTCCAGCGCCTCGGGCTCTCCCAGCAGAGTCATCTATGTAAGACTGCATCACCTCTGTTCGCCACCAGGGGGCAGCAGCAGCACACAGTTTAGCTTTTTTCCCACAGCATTCTCCAAAGTGTGAGCTATGGTAATAGTTTTAGACAGCTCGTATAACTACTTGTCTCTGTGTTTAAAGGCCAAACTAGGAGAGGAGATGCTGGACTACAAGGACCTGGCAGCCCTTCCAAAGACCAAGGCCATCTACAACATAGACAGGCCTGACATGCTGTCTTACTCTCCATACGTCAGCTACCCGTCTGAGGAGAGGCACTACGGAGAGGTAGATCAGCCTCACACCTTCTCTTATACAGTGGTGGAAATTAACCAGAAACATTTACTCAAGTTCTTTGCTTAAAATACAAGACTTTCATATTATTATTATTTATACTGCAGGCTAAGATTATGAAAACCTATAATGTAAAATAATAACTGAGAATTGAGAGTAAATAACTCAAATAAGTTGTGACTTTTTATGAATGAATGCATAACAAAAAATAATATAACAACATAAGAAACATGTAAAAATGTGTGCAGAATTCTACAAACAGATTAAATAATTCTGAGAAATGAATCTATGAATGATCTTATAAATAAAAATATGAATTAAATGTAAATATATGAAGCTATAAATGCAGTATTTATACCGCAATATTGCAGAGTTGAGTTGAAGTATTATAATTAGAATTATTAATGGCCTATAACTGTTCTATTAAGCATTAGTAATAGTCAATTTACCATTAATTAAGGCATTAGTAAGTGTTTATAAACGCTTATAGTTGGTAACCTTATATAATTATAAATGACTCAAATTATGTCATGTTTTTTAAAAACAAATTATGTAATGGAGACACTGTTTCTAAATGACCTCAAAAATATCTTGCAATTTGCCATTTTTACATACCAATGATACCAACACATCTGCATGAGGTAAATACAATAATTAGTTGATTTAATTTGATGAATATATCTAATTTGAAAACATACAACATAAAGTATATTCTAATGTGAATATATGAGAAAAACAAGGCGCTTTGCCGAGCGATTTGAGTCCTGAAAAGATGATTTGATTTAAAAAGAGTTGATTTATTTCTTAGGTTTCATCCGATGAAAACCTGATCTGAGTAAACTTCACTTCTAGTCCCTCTCTTACCATTTTCCTTTCACTTTGCTATCCCTCCATCATTGCTCCTCTCTCTAACAGTGAAATCAGTCATTCATCAGCGCTGTGCTTGCTTCTCTCTCTCACGAACACACCCGTTCCTTTGCGGTGCAGTCACAGCCTCGTAGCCGAGAGTGTGTAAATTGAACGCTATGCTTTGGACCCTCACTTCATTCAGCTCATCCATCCATCAATCCGTCGGGGACGTCCTCGCGGTGGACGCCATGACTCACTGACATTGAATGGTCACTCTCATGGTTGGATGGTTAACTCATATAACCTCACATATGAGTTCGTCCTAATCATTGGCTTTCTCCCCCTCTTCATTTGCAGTCCCCCCAGCTGCTTTCTCCTACTCCTACTGAGGTAATACAATGCACTGTGTGTCACTGTGGATGTCACACCCTTCATCTGTGCTTTCCTGTGTGTGTGTGTGTGTGTTTGATGGGGGGCTGGGTCATTCAGTTCAATCAATTGGGAAGACTTATGTTTGGTGTAAATGTTTAAGGACAATTAGAGGAATAAGTTTGTCATTTTTGCCACCATTTCTATGAGTTATGACAATATTGCATTGACCAAAGCAAACTGCTGAGCTATGGCAACATCACTACAATGAAGGTCGATGAGTCAGATATTCAGTACTACTTTGTTTGTCTACACCCTGCCCGGCTCTGTTGTATCTCTTTTTAAGGGCATCAGGGTTGGTTTCAAACATCTGAATCATCACCAACCGCAAACAAACATCTCAGCTAATGATGCCAAAACTATAAAAAGACTAAAGATCGATAGAACAATCACCATTTTCATATCCAAATCTGCAAGATTTTAGTGTTTAATTCTAAAAAATACAGTAGTTTCTTTGAAAACTGTTGACTGTAGATAATGCAGAGTAACAGGGACAGTCTTGGAGTCTTCCACTATTGGAGATAGGTGCCAACATTTCAGAAACAGACAGACCCTGGACGAACAAAACCAGCAGGAGAGTGAAAGGTTTTTTGTAATTTGGGTGAACTGAACCTTTAGCCTGGTCCAGGTCAAAGAATATTCCAATTTAAACCAGTCAGAGTGAATAGTTTTAACACTTTGTGCCATTTTTATGCATCATTTTTAAAAGTGAAACACTTTGACGTTGTATGACCATCAAATGAAACGAGTGAAGAGTAATTTGTTTGACGATAATGGTCAGATTTCTAATCCTAGTGACCATTATTTGGAACATGTCTGTCTAACACACGTAATAAAGTCCATTTCTGACTTCAAAGACTTTATTTTCATGTTCTCATGAACATAACACTATGCATACTTACCCCTGACATCTGTTATCTTGACGTCAGCCGTGTATTTTCCTAGATCTTGTGCAACATGATTGATCCGTCTCATTATGAACATATCAGAGATGGAGCCACGTCCATGCTGTGATTATGGAGTGAGGTAATGTTTGTTTCTCAATAGAATGTGCTGACATTTTAACGTTATGTGTTTGTGCGTCCAGGGTGATGGGGAGAAGTCGCCCCGTCAGCGGAGGCCCTCCAGCCCCAGCTCCAACAGCTCCCTGGGCGGCTACGGACGTTACACACCGTCCCGTTCCCCCCAGAATTACAGCCGACCAGGTATCAGCCTCAGACACATATGACACATGACACATTATCCATTGTTATGTGGAAAAAATGACTTTCGACATAACCTTTCCCCTTACATTAATTCTCCGTAGTGAATGATAGGGAACAAGATGGTGGGGCTGGAAAATGCTTGCTTACTGTATTTAGGAGAAAACATCTGCTCCAAACATCACAAATGATTCATCACTTGCTGCATTTTGAGAAGATTTCCTGCTGGTGACCATACCCAGAACCACAAATTCAATTACATGCTCCTCTACGGCTTGATTCAATTCTGCAACCCTTACATTACACTGTCAAAAGCCATTGGATGATCTGAAAACTGCATGGCTGTCAAGCTATTCAAATGTCTGCTATTTTTACTTCCTGATAAACTTTTCCCCTGACAACAGCGATTCATTCTTCTATAATCAACACGTTCATGCATTGCTTAAATTGGAAATGATTTCTTGTTTTGGGCCTGCGTTTATCAAGCATCTTAGAAACCCTACAAGGAGGTGTAGCAACCTATGACTACGAACACTTGACTTGTGTGTTAAGCTTGCTACACTGGGCAGATAATGTGACACAAGTCACAAAGTAGACTTTTTATGGTTTCCTGACAGTTGTGCTTTGTTCATCAATAAGCACTACTTTATATGTAGGCAAATATTTTGGGGAAGTTATCTAAACCACTTATGTAAACATACCACAGCCTAAGTGCCTATCTTAAATCTCATATTCCCCATTGATTATTTGCATAGTAAGCTGTTAAGTAAACATTGCTAAGCCACTTGCTTGGCTTAAAATAAAAAACAAATGTTATGTAAAGGGGAAGTCCATCGATTTTACATATCAAAGTCTGTTTGCAGTTCTTAGGGAGTACTACTGTATCTGTGAAAACAGATGTTTAAAGCCTTTTGTAGCTCCAGAGGGTGTCCTTTTGCAAATAAATCAATAAAACAGTGGTTTGCTTGAAAACAGCTCGTTTTTCCATAACGTCATGCTGAGTGGTGGGGAAATCAAAAACAAGCATTATTTTAGGCACCGTTAAGAGCAGAGCGATCAGAGATTTATTGATCGCTGCTGAAATTATTGGTTGCGATAGAGCCAAATCATCACTGTTCCAAAGCTGCATTCCTGCAGAAAGAACTTAACTTCTGCACAGACAGCACAAAAAAAGAATTTTGTCAAAACGATATTTTATTCATTGTAACCAAGTCTTCAGAAAAATTCTTTCTACCTAAAAAAATGCCTCTGTCTGAACACCGTGTTCTGGCAACTCAGGTTTGGACACCTCTGGACTTAAATATAAACATAGACAGGAGTAATCACTGAAGTCAAGGAAGTTGACGAACAGCTTTTTTACCCTAGGCCTAAAAGTAGTTGCACATTTGTAACACTCAGGCTGATTTCCCCCTCTGAGACACTTGATAAATAGAGGCCCTGATTCAGAATAATAACTTCAGTGTCACTCTATCTCAGGACTTTGTGTCATCCTTTGGCCTTTTTTCCATTGAAACTTTGTAATATTCTGATGGTGGATCATTATTTAAGGCTTGACTGTGTGCTGTCAACCTTATGTAAGAGGATCACAAATTTCCCCAGGATTTGTATTATTCCCTGTTTTTACATGCCAAATCGCAAAAATACTTGACTATAATGAAACCTAATACCTTCACCATTTTATCCACTGACTCAACATGTTTCCTATGATCTGATTGGATACTCAGGCCCAGAGATAAACCTTGGCAGTAGATCCAGCAGCCAGGCCCGTGACTCCAGTTCTCTCCTTTTGCCTCCAAACCTCATGGGTGCCATTAAGTACTCCTCCACCTGGGCCAGGGACTCATCTTCCCTCCCCATGTACCATTCTGGTGGAGCTGAAGGGAGTGGTGGTGTTGGTGGTAGTGGCAAGTACTCGCCCACACCAGCAGGTGGCAATGCAAGCTTGTCTTATCACCTAAATCCCACCACCCTGGCCATGCTGCAGCAGCACAACTACATCCCTTACTTCAGAGGTATCAAAGCACGCTGAGATCTGGTCTAATACAGACAATGGACGACCTGAAGTCATTGCTGTTGTTGAACCTTAGACAGGAACAAAAATTGATAGCTTCTTCAGGAACTTCCATAAAGCTAATGTTTGGAAGGGGATTGAACGTTTCCAGGGTGTGCCCCAACCAGAACAGAAGCATACAACCTTTGGATTTGAGTTTAAAACAATGAAACTCTTTAAAATCTGTAGGTAGACAGGTTTTCGCACAGCAGCAAGGTACTGGTCCACTCTGTATTTGATCGAAGGTCCTAAAGAATGGAGTGCTGTGATACAACTATTGGATTGACTTCACTTGGCATGGGTTGTGGTTAAGCACCAAATTAACCATGTGTTGGAACCTCACACTCTGGGTCTTTTAGTTCACCATAGACCCATGAGTCATAATGGGAAACAGAACATCTGACCTTGTATGTGTAGCATTTTAGTTTGTAATGATCACTCATGAAGATTTATTTTCATTAATTCTTGAAAAAGAGCCATGAAACTGCTAATGTCATGCACGATACCACACGTCCCTGAAATCAACATCACAAACCAGTACCGTGCACATTCCCCGTGCACACTGGAACCATGCAGAAAGGCTTATCCAATCATCCCCCTTTGCTTCATTTTTTCCCCAACCCCTGATTTCCCTCACCCTTCAGGGTTCAAACAGGACCCCCTACCCGACCCTAAACCTAGGACATCCCTGCATCTCAGTTTACCTCCTCCTGACGGTAAAACACTGGTAGTCTTTCCCTTCTATGTGTCTCCCCTCCCCTAGTGGAATGGTCAGCAGGTTTTGTGATGTTGTTGTCCGGTATCGTGGTCTTGTTGGGTTTCATGGGGTGCATCAAGGTATATTCATAGGACCACTCAGTTTCCTCATTTTGCTTGCCCTGTTCACTTGTGTCTGTGGACGTGGTTGTTGTCGTGCATGGTTTTACTTGACCTGAGTGTCACCCTGGTACATTTAGCATTGTCTTTTAGAGGGCAGATACGGATGATTTCATTTTTGTGCTTGTCTGTTCAGATTGTTGAATCTAATCGTTTGCCTGCCTTTGACCTCTAATCTGCCTGTTGTTTTTCCTGAATCATCGCTTGTTCATTGTCATGTGCTAGACTTTAGTATTAACCTGCTTTTGTCCTCTGTGAATCTTGGGGAGAGAGCAGGATTAGTGTTTTGATGACTGATAAACAGACACATTGAGGTTCGCAGGCAGGGTGACAAGAATCACCAGTCAAGCCTGTTGTTTGTAAGTTGTGTAAGTACATTATCAGCATATGCATTCCTTGGAAACAACTCCCTTGACCAAGGAACTGACAAATCCCAAATGCTTTAACTGTAAACCAAAGAGATAAGGGATTAGTCATGTTCTATTGGCGACTCAGCATCATGACTCTAAGGCAATTACCAAGATAGATGAATGAGTTGTCAAAAAAAACAAAAAAAAAACACACACACATCACTGACAGTAAAATTATTACCAAAAATGTTGATTGTAAAGACCCCCCACAGCTTACAGTCCAACTTTCTGGTTCAAATTTCACCTACTGTAGTTGTACGCACTTCCAGTTTATTATATATATAAAACCTAATACCTATAAAACCAATGGTCAGAGACATACAGATATATTTCAAGTTATAACAAATAACATTTTCTTTTAATTTTGTCTTTAGTGTTATACAGTTTAAGGAGCTTTTGCAAATTAGCATGGCAGGTAAAGAAATGAGAACACAAAGATGATCAGTTGAATCAAAGATATGTTTGTAGTGGTTTTTATAGATCCTCTGATTTGTGAAAAAAAATTGTGTCTGGCTCTTCATTGGATTATTTGATTTTTTAACATTTGAGTTACGGTGGTTAGTTAAGAAATAGATAGTTTGAAAAACTTAAGATTAACAAGTGCAACTAACCTACTTAGAGTCGTCATTAATTTGAGTTGCCTGCCTTAAGCGATTCAGTTTGCTGCCTAACGTGACAAGCTAACAGTTGTATTCTACAAAGTTAGCAAACAGAACCCTGACAGTAGGAACACATTTTTTGAAACATATGCTTATTTGGACCATGTCTTATTAAAAGGAGGATGTAGAGAGGGCAACAGCATGAGCTTCCACTCAAACATTTGCACAGAAAATCACGAACACGCGGTCCAGGGTTTCAGCGGTTTTTCCATAACAGGGTGGAGAGGCTGAGTGGGGAATTCTCCAATGGGGAAAGATGAAAGAGAGGAGGGGTAACAGAGGAATGAAATAGCCCGAGCGGGCCGAGCTGTAATTTGGGGTCTGGTTGCCAGTTGCAGTGGCATGTAACGCAGCGCGCCGCTAGCCTTGTTCAGGCCCTAGCGGTTCCTAACATGCCGTGAAAGAGGGCTATTTGTTTTCATGCAACAGGCTCATGCTTTAATGAGTTATCAGGTTTTCTGAGATAAGTTTCTGTACCAGTGAGACTTAAACAACACTCAGGCTACTTAGATGCTGTTGTCTAATGGTAGAAATTGAGGGTGAATTGTAAAGGCCTTTGCAAGGATGAATGAGGCATGCTTTTCTTTTTTTCTGCCTGATTCTCTGTTAATGATCCCAAAACCATCCCCCATATCTTGTTATTGTGTTATTGGTTTTTGATTAGTGAATGGCCTCCACCTTTTGTTGAATGTGTAATCCGCTATAAAGCATCACCTCCCTGAACTTTCCAAGCCTCCAACACATCTTACTTTAACTCCAGATGTTTGTATGGAGGATCTGCCCTACACTTAGACCTGCACTAACAGTACCCTGGTGAGTTTGTGTGTGTATTTATGGGCATGTGTGCCTGATTGTGTGTACGTGTAGGAGATCACTTAGACCAGCACTAACAGCACTGCTGTGTGTGTCAGTGATCTCATCCACTTGCATCCAGATCGCTGCCAATGGTTCCTCGCTGTCTGAGGGAGTATAGTGTGTGTTCAATCAGCTAACACTCTCTCTCATGCACACTCCCAGTCTCTCTCTGTTTCTTCCTCAAAACTCTGGATGTAGAGTGTTTATTACTTTTGGCCTTAAGGGTGTCAGTGACTCCATCACCCAGCCTGCCTGTGGCACAATACAACGGGGTGGATCCTGCTTGTGATCATAGATACAAAGCACACATGCATGCTGTCAGCAAAATTAAAATGTATGTTACACTCTCATAATTACAACAAAACACACATAAGAACTAGAAAAACATAATATAACCAACAGGGTAACAAGTCCCATTTATTGCTGTTATATTGGCATCTATACATAGATTTAGATCATCAGAAATTCTGTGACTTTGTTGGGTAATCTGTTAAGTGATGAGAACAGACCATGAACAAACCCAGTGCCAACATGTTTGCTTAGCATTTAGCTCTAAAGCTAAGTGGGAGGTAATTGTTGAATAGAGGCTGTTTTACACTTGAAATGAAAAGCTGTTCAGAACAATAGTAGCTTCTCTTTGAAAGTTGTTTCCGAATATTTCTGGTGACTTTCCTAAACCAGGAATCTTGTAGTCTGCTGTAGGTGTGAAAATGGGCCTGGTTTCAAGAACTCTGCAAGTTCTAAATAAATCATTTCAGTGGCTTTAGACATTTTAGCTAGTTTATAAAAATTATTTTGTAAAAGTTCCACTTATCCTGTGAAGAGTTGCAAGGGACTGGGCCCTCTCCCAGTTCACTTTGGATAAGAGGCGGGTACATTCTGGGCACAATCAGTCACACTCACATTCAGACCTGGGGACAATTAACCATACTCCACATAGAAAGACCCTATCTGGTCCGTCCGGGACCGTGTTATTATGAGGCATAGCCAAGTCACCTTATGCACCAAATCTGAAGTAGCTGCAGGAGGTATTTTTCCAGGGAAGTTAGAAACACAGAGCAAATGTTGGATATCCTTTGGTGCCTTTTTTGCTGGTGGATCAGTTTAAAACTGATGTTAGCTTCCACAGATCATAAGCTCTGACATGGTCTAAACTGGGGTAGTACACCCGTTAAATGGTAATACTCAAGGAGCACAGAGACCTCCAACTGAGCAGGATGGTGAAAGCTAACTTGATCTTGGTTTTCAGTATGACTATGAAAGAGGACCATCTTGATCCTTCACACCTTTTGGGTTTTAAGCAAGAGATGTCACGTTACCACAGGTGAAAGTGGAGTGGACATGGCGTTTTGATCCTTTATTGTCTGGATTGAATCCCTTGCTGCATAGATTCCATTTATATTGACAACCTAAGTGTCCCACAGCCGGCATCTTCAAGTCTCAGACCATGCTTGGCACCTGAAAAGGTGGACTGCTCAATCCAGGTGAAGCAGGTAGCAGCTGCCCCAAGTAAAGGGAGATAGGGTATACCATTGGGTCTCATAGTGACGGTAAAAGAGATTGTGTCATTGACTGCAAGTTGGAGGCATCAGCAGAAGAAATTCAGACTTGACTTTGTGATTTGAATCTCAATCTGTGTAATAGTAGCCAGCTTGTGCAAGTGCCACTGCTCGGCAGTGAGAGTGAGGTGGTTCATGAACCTATCATGCCTTACAGTGGAAGTGTTCCAGATGTGACAGGTTGGCGAGACCTAGGATACTCTGCAGAGATTCTACATCCTTAAGCTCACCTTTGTGCTTGAGGATCTTCAGATAGGATCTGGAAGGCATTGCTGGGACAGCTTTTGGGTTGAGGGACAACATAGGGTAACATTACTATACTAAAGCGGTAGAATTCAAAATTAGTCATATTTTTGTGTCTCATCATTTAACAGGTCAGTAGCCAAGGTAGGAATCTCACCAAAAACTCTGTGAATTTGTTCGAGAAGGCTGGGTTATCAAGTCACCTGCATCATTGTAATAATCACACCTTCATATTTGATATTTATTGATATGCTTACCATAACGCTGCCTTTTTGCTCCCCCAATGCCCTTTGTTTTCCCCCAAACCCTTTCCCCTTTGCCTTTCATATCCAATGCCCACCCTACTCCGTCCCCAAATGGAGGTAGTGAAAGTGGACGGAGCACCCCCAGCTTATCCACCTATTCTGATGGCAAATCCCCCTCCTCTACTTCTACATACATGGCTGCTCCCCGGCATTTCCACATACCAGGTAGGCCATAGCCGCACCGCTTGGGTCGCAACTCAACTTTTATTTTTTCTCACATATTTTCTCTATTTATTATCTGCTCTAGAGAGTAGGTCATTAGTAACACGGAGGTGATTTACAAGGTAAACTATGAGATCATAACAAATTAGAAGTTCTCCAAAATAATTGGTGCCAGCTGTTACATTTACTATTAGAATCTCAAATTTAAATGTTTTTAAATGATGTAATCCTGAGGTTTATGTTAATGTAACCACCAAATATCTAAACACCAAGCTGAACAGTGCTGTTTTACTGACGTGAAGTTTGTGTGTTGCATCTCTGGCCTACCCAGCAGTAATCCCTACAACAAGGTTAAAATGGCAACCAATAGAGGTTAAGAAATAGAAGATTTTTAGTTTGGCATTCAGCTATTATTTCCTGTTTAATAAGTAAACTAGATCAAATGATACTTTTATTTTCCAGTTTATTGGACCACTTCCTTTGCAGGGACATGGCAGCTAAGTCTTTTAAAGCTGTCATGTGTGAGATATGGGTCCTTATGCATGAACATTTTCTTATACCTATCCTAAACTTTTACTTTTTTTGGTTGGCACCTCGTACGAGGTGTTCTAAGTCTGATTTAGCAAGCAATCATAACAGCAAAAACTTTTTGTGAAGAAAAATGTAGTGTTAAAGTGTAGCTTTTTTCAACGTGATGAATGTCACATGTACATGAGTACATAGATGTGTGTTTCTGGGATTTCATCAACATTAACATAACCATCCCCAGAATACTATGTAAGGCTATCTGGTCCACTCCATTTGTGGACAAGTTTCATTCACAAAAATGTTACCTTGCAGTCAAAAGTAGAACTTCACATTGTGGAGCTTCAAGTCCTGCTCTTGGAAATCAACAGATGAAAACATACCAAATGTAGCTGTGTCTATAGTTGTATTAAGGGTCCTGAAAAAAATGACAAAACATTACTATAGTTGTCCACACTGATGCACTCTGTGCAAAAAGACAAATTTTAAGTCAAACAAGTGTTTTTCAGCTTTTCGCAAAGACAGATGTTTTGTACTTGACTTTAATGACAGGTCTGAACTACTGTGAATTTAAATGGAGAAGGTCTAAGTATGAAAAAATTCGGCAGTGCCACGAGTTCCCTTAAACCACTCATTCGTGCCACCAAAGATTGGATCTGAGTGGTTCTTGCATGAGGCCCAATGTCTTTACATTATACTTGTGTAACAGTGGACTAGTGTCCCAACTGTGTGCTAATTTCAAAGTACTTTCTTTTTGACACAGCCATGATCTGACATGAGACGGCATCACTTAAAATTATATTTACACTATATTTGGACAGGAGTTGACGCTAAACAGTATATCCTTCATTACTTTCAGTCTCTCATAGGGAAATACGTTTGATCCAACATATTGTTCCCATTGACAATTACACTGTCAGTCATGCAGAGGAAAAAAAAAAAAAAAAGAACCCTCCCATGTTGGAAGCAAGCTAAGTGGAAAAAACAGCCAACGATTATCCACTTAATGGCTTTCGTAGTCATCGTCCTTATTGCTTTTATATGGATATTGTTTCAGATGCTGGCAGGCACTGAAACAAGCCAGGGAAAAAAAACCCAGATGTGTTGTTTTATTGTGAGTCATGTTTCTGCTGTGGCTTAATGTGTGACAGTTGTTACTAAGCATCTCTGTCAGAGGTCTGTCTGGGTCCACTGACACTAAGATGGATTAGATCAGCCTTAGGGTAAAACACACTGTCCCCATTATCCTCCAGAGGCACTTCATCTTGCCGTACAGTTAATGCAACAAGACTTCAATTAACTTCCAACTTTTTCCCCATTGTTGTAATGTTTATATTATTAATTTGGTTTCCATCTTTGATTTAATTTGAAAATCTCTAAAGAATGATAATACAAGTAGGCTGTTTGATGCCTGGGGACCATGTGTGGTTTCTGATATTATTCTTTGAGTGTCACTGAATTGTTGTGCGTCAAATAACCTCCCATTCAACAAAGACCAATATACATTGATATATTTTGAATATGCTGCATGAATTCTATTTAAAAATGCCAATGTTTCTGATGTGCCATAATAAAAATGACAAATGTCTTGTGTTGAATCAAGCTCTACAGCGCCCCCCCTCCCCTCCCCTCCCCCTTTTGCTTCTTCAAAAAATTCTTCATCTCTCAAAAACTGCTAACTCATGCTTCTTTTTCTCCATTCTCTCTCTTTCTTTCTCTCCCTCCTATGTTGGCTTCTACCATTTTCTTTACTCTGCGCCTGTTCCCATCTTCAGAGACTATGGTCAAAGATAATATCTATAGAAAACCCCCCATCTACAGACAGCATGGTACAGTCTACTTCCTCGTTAACACTTCCTTCTCTGGTTTCTCTGGTCTGGTCTCTGCACGATGTGTTGCATGTCGCCTGTCAGTCATCTCCTCCATCCGTTTATCCCAGTTCTCCTCCCTTCTTTTTATTTTTCTAAAGGCCTGCACTCGTCTAGTAGACTTCATGGATCTACATGCATAGGGCTGGTGTAAGAGTACTGCACCCATTTGGTATAGAAACAACTTAGACAAGTGCAGAATCTATCAAGGTTGAACATTTGGATGTTGAGCAATGTTATTATGAGATAAACCAGAAAAATAACATTTGAACTTTGTAACCCACAGGTTTTATTGAAAGAAAGCAGACTGTAAACACTGCCCTCAGTTCAGTTGTCCATCCCTGGAATAAAATGACCTAACTGCTATTCCGAATTTGCAACTGGGGATGCAAGTAGGGACTGCATTGATATAGTTGGCTGCTCCAAGTACCAATGAGAAGATAAAATACATTTCATGGAGGCTGGTTTGAGTAATGCATCTCCAGCTTACCAGATTGGAGCCAAATACTACACCATCAATCCATTATCTGCCAGAACTACATCCATATTGGACAGTTCTGTAGTGCACAATTAACATCTAGTGTCAGTACCAATACAAGTAGAATGCCATTTATGTAGCGAAGCAGAAATTTAGAAAGTACTGTTCTGAACTTTACAGTACTAGCAGATAAGCTCCAAGGGGTGCAACACGGGTCCCCAGACAGACAGTTATGTAGTATGCACCTAAAAATTTGGTCATCAGATTACCCCAATATTCTCATTTTTAAAACCATAACCACAATCATTCCCTCATCTTAACCGAGTGTTGTAGTCGCCTCAATCATTATTGACTGTTGAACAGCGTCTGAAACACTTGGATGCACAAAAGTGATTGGATGTTTGAACCTTTACAGGGCAGTGCAGTTAAATTGATTAATTAAATTGGAGATTTAAACTAAACTAGACCTTAAGGAAGAGTAAACACAAAGCCTACATCTGTTGTATTTATCTTGAGAAACAAAGTCTGCATAATTGGGTTTTATCTATAAAAAACATTGCCTCATATTTCAATATCTGATTTGACACTCTGATTATTCATTTCCTCATGGGACTGATTGTTGGAGTTTGGTCACTTGGGTGTTAATTTGCTCACTCCGTCCATGCATGTCTGCACTCATCTCACCAGCTCATTCGTTGGTTTTAGTGGTGATGTTGTGACTGTGTGTTCGCTGTGAGTAGTTTGGTACATGATTCACTTTGTATGGTGACATTAGTATATCACTGTTTCAGTCTCCCCTCACTACTGTTTGTGTGTCTAATTTATGATGTACACTCCTCACTACGCACATGTGCACATGACTGGGTCACTTGAAACACACTGACATAGGAGTCCAAGGAGCTTTCATCACCTCTATCGGACAAGGAAACACTGCTCTTTGTTAAAGATGACAAATAAATCAGCTGCATATGGCATCGTCCTACAGATTTATGAAATGGCTATCAGCATCTTGATTGTATGCATCCAAGCACATGAGAGGTCACTGACAAGGTGTGTGCTGTCTGCCAAAAAGAAGAAAAAATCTCAGAGCTGCATAAAGTGACATTATGTTCGAATGGACTGCACGTACATTTGTGGGTATTTGGCTCATTGGTCAAATTAAAGATACATAATTAGAGAGTTATCACCAAACTCTGTCCAGCATACATACTAATGCAAAATGCAAAAATTACATTGAACAATAGATACATACATTGTGTTGAAGTGATGGCAAAGGTAACACATTTTTTTCAACATCCAAACAGGCTAAAGTAGATCCATGGACAAAACCACAATCCAAGCAGCTGATTTAGAGTCGTTTTCTTGGACTGACAACCTAAAAACACAGTTGACTCTACACTTTATTGCGTTACACTGTGGTAAATGTACAGCTACCTGATAGATAGCCAGTATTGCTCATCCAGAGTAGTATCACAACTAAATGAATGAAAAAAATTGTGCTGAAAGGAGAAGGTCAAACTTAATGAATTAGAATGAACAGTATTCATATGAAGAGGTGAATTCATTGTTTCTAGACACCCGAATGCCAAAACACAGCTTACAGCCTGTCGCTAGCTCGCTAACTGACCAAGTATCTTCTGCAATCTATAAAATCATTCCAACTGCTACTGTGAGTAAATGCAGTTTTATTGAAGTGTCAGGCCATGGACAATCATAATGAGGCTCTTGGATTTAATATAGTTTTGTTTTGATCATGGACAGAGACCCATGGTTATTATTTTGCCCATTTACATGTACCTTTGACATCTCTTACAGACAAAACAAACTAAGTCAAGAGCTTGACTAAGTATGTGCATGGGATTTATTGATTCCATAGGACAAGTTATTAATTGCATCATTAAATGTGCACAAATGATTCTGTTTTCAGTACAGTAGAAGTCTATTGGCTCACTAGTGGTCGCTTGAGGCCGCTAGGCATATTACACCCCAGAATATCAGATGGAACAAATGAAATCGCATTGGAGTGTCGAAAATGAAAAGGGTTCATCATCTGGGGAGCATGAATACATGCAGTCAATTTTTATAGAAATCTTTTAATTTGATATTGACTTATTTTGAGTACTGGTGGAAATTTGGGTCCAATTGTGGACTAAAGGACAGCAGGTCACCAAAAAAGACTATCCTATGGGGGCCATGACTATCCAAAGCAAATTTTATGGAAATCCAATTTGTTATCAAAAAAAAGTGTCATGTTTTGACCTAGGCCATGGGGTTTAAATAATTTGCAGTCCTCATAGGCCTGTGGATATCCATAACAGATTTCATTACGATCAGGACTGCAGTTGATAAGATATCTTGCTCTGGTGAACAATGGGTCAGACTCCCAAAATGTCAGTGTAGCCCCGTACAGTGTTGACACAAATGTTAGTGGTTACTATCTGTCATGTTTTACTGCACAGTTACACAGTGCATGCAGAGTTTCATGTAGATGCCATCTGCAGCTGATGATGTCATGGTTTCGGGAGGTGATTTACTGTAGAGTTAATAGTGCATTGCAGTGGAGCTGAGAGGCAGATGATCCAGCCCATTAACTGTGACATCCTGTAACATCTGACTGTTTTACAGCTTCTAGAACATCCTGGCAGGATGGGGAGGATAGCAAGGTGGGTCTCTCACTCTGTATATGTGTGTGTCCATATCTGCCTCTTTTCAAGTCATTTTCTTAAACTTTGCAAATACTGTACATCCATTTACTAATTCACTAACTCATACTTTTCCATCATCCATCACTTCTTTCCATTTTTCCTCTCTGTCTCTTTCTTTCTCTTTCTCCCTATTTATCTCTCTAGAGGACCAGTTGGATGATCTTAAAGAGTGAAATAGATGGACACATGGGTCCAGAAGACCTGGATCCTCGCAAGTCCACCTGCAGTCTGCCCACGGACACCTCCAAGCCTAGTGAGTAATCCAAACACACAAACCTGGTGTGAGTGGCATGAATACAACAATATGGAGCTTGAATAGTGTTTAAAGTGTAAAATAAGAAAAAATATATAGATAGATATTTTTCTCTCTGCAGATTTTCCCTACAATAAGTCTGCTTCCTTACCTGGATATGGACGGAATGGCATCTACAAGGTGAGCAAATGCTGGCTTGGTTTAAACAACCAAAACAGTCCTGCTGGAAATTTGAGATCAGCCAAATAGCTTGCTTAATCAGAGCTAGAAGCATTTTTTCTGACATTTCAAAATAGTTTAGAAACATTTAGAGAAATAAATGTTCAAATTGGTTCTATCAAAAAAGACACTGGCAGAGACGTTTCAATAAAAAAAAAAAAAACACATTCTAGACATAGTAGCTTTTAATAATAATGTAATATATTGTGCCATATGGCAACAAAAAGTCTGAGTATTTTGCATCAAATGGAAGAAAAGAAAATGCTTTCAAGAGACTACAAATCCCATGGCTCAAACCCTTAAAGTAAAACTATTTGTGCATCACAACTTCAGTTTTATTTTCCAATATCATGTTAAAAATTTAACTAACAGGACAAGACACGTACCTTTGCCACAGATGGTTTGTTACACAGTTACAAGGGCAGATACTTTAAAAAGATACTTGGCAGGCGACTGGACGAACCATCTTTCTATCACCTAATCTAATATGGGAAAACATGATCAAATCATATCAATGAATATGACGTAGCCAAACTCTGGCAAAGTCTGGCAAGCTGGATTCTTAAGGGATTGTGTTTGTTGCCTAGCAAGATCAGCGAGGCTGTTAAACAATCAAAAATGTTATAAACAATCCAGCAGTTTGCCAGAAAATATACAGTACTTATATACCCATAATGTTGCTAATAATTCTTCATAGCAGAGGAAATCCATTAGTGCTCAAAACTACAATGATAGGCCAAAGCTGACACAAGAACTAGAAAGTGTGATGGCTGTTCATGGACAGTTTGGGTAATCATTTTAGCTTTCATCTTTGTGATCTCTTCCAATTTCATTTGACTGAGCTGGAGGTTTGTTTCCAACCTCTCTGGCCTTCTTACTGCTGTTCTCAGAAATGAATCTGTCAAAGTGTTTTCATTACCAACAGAACCAATGTCTCAAACTACAAGAATAAACTGAAGTAGTAATAAACCATAGAATTCCTATAACCCAGCTACCTACCTCATAATCTAAACCCTTGCCTGCCCCATCTGGCTCCAGGGTTTTTCCACCAAGCCAACATGACACTATACTTTAACCCAAATTAAATAATAACCAGCCTCAGAGCCCTTTGTTTCTGTCCAATTCAAGTCTGGCACAATAAACCCTGGGCCTTAAGCCTGCAGGGCTCGAGCCACAGCAGGGGGTGCGCTCGATTTGCCTTGGCTGTCGTACTGAGAACATCGATTTGACTCAGTTACAGAGTGACTTGTTAAGGGAAATGGGGTGTGCCACCATAGTGAGGGGATGAAACCAAGCACACTCACAGATTAGAGGACCTTGAAAGAAAGAGCTGACTGAGTTGCTGAGAAGATGTGGTGGTAGTTGTATTTTAGCCAAATGGGTAGTGCTGTTTCTTATCCAACCTCTATCACCCACTGTGCTACAGTAGTCAAAGAGGCCACCATCTTCATGTGTTCACACCAGTTTTATCAAACTCCCCCCACACACCCTGTACTAATCAACACAGGAAGCCTCAGAGTTAGACCATTTAGTCTTAATAACTAATAGTCTTAAGAAGTTTTCTTTCTTTTTTAAATTCTACCTCCTCAAGTTTTTCTTTCACAGTTGTGGTCTCAGATTACACAGGGGTCAGTCAGTACCATTCACTCCACACAAGGCAGGGCTCCAGTTTATTATGAGGACGTTGGGGGTATTTAGTCTATCATCCGCTGATGTGATATTGCTGCTCTCCCTCTGTGTTTGTTGATGGATAGAGGACAGGCAGACAAAACAGAGCAGAGGAGGAAATGAAAGCTCAGGAGCCATGACGGATTCATGGCGCAAAGTGTATTGAACTATTTTTCACTTGCTGACATTACTGGTTAGGGTTGTTGACATGGTGGATTTAGTGTGTTGGCAGAAGAACGAAGAGAGATTTTTTCTATTAGATTTGGAGCTATGTAACATTATACTTGTAACATACAGTATATTTTTGTGCAAGCTCATATGCAGAATGACATAGTGCTCAATCTCCATATAAAGTCGAACTGAAATTAAATTGCACTCAATTGTGACAGTAATACATTATAAGTCTACAGACACATTTTCATATTTGCTGATAGCTCAGAATAAAAAGTACAGCTAAGAATGATGAGAATCATTAAATGTATGCAGGTATTTGAAATAAATCATAGCATTGCCCAAAAGGAAAATATGTTGATGACTTGTGGAGAGAGAACATTTACATTTAGCCATTTCATCTTTTCATAATTAAACTGTTTTGAATCGTTGGCCTCTAGCCAGATTGTTTCTATTAGTGTACAGACAACACTTTCTAACAATTCCTTCCTCTCCTTTTAGTCACTTTCTACTTTCTCTAAAACTAAATGATGTAAGCTCACCATCAAAAGAATGTGTCACGTTCACTTCCTATCGGTCACCGTGAAAGAATGTGAGCAAATCAAGGGCAAAAGCAGTGACTAAAAGGCTTTTAGATGAACCCTGGCTTTGATAAAAACCAGCAATGTTCTTGGCAGCATGGATCAGGACTAACTGTTTATATGTGTGTGCACATAGGCTGCTGAGATGGTGGAGGATGAAGTGGACCCAGACTCCCAGAGCTGGGGAGGCATGAGAGGTGAGAGTGAAAGTGAATGAACACTGTTAATCTCCTCCTACTACAGTAGATGTGGAATGACGCAATGTCTGAGGTTAGAGTTCCTACATTAAAGTTTAACATATTATATATATAACCAAAAAATTACTGCACAATCAAGAAAATAATCTACAGTATAAAGCTTCAAGTTTTGCAATGTTGTGAACATCCCTAAAAGTTATAAACTGGCTGTTTAATCTCGCAGACAGAGATGGGAAGTCAGAGGTTGGCTGATTGGTTTTAGAAGCATTTTCCCACCAAATTAAAAAAGTTTTTTCTTTAATTATATGATTGAGATTTATCATTATTAGAATCTCTAATCTACCTTTTATTTTGGGAAATTCAGACACCTGTATTCATTCAACTCAACAATGTATTGATTGTAAATAGCCTTTTGAAAGAAATTAAATCTGAATTCAGACCACATCAAGGAACAGAGACTGCAGAAATGAAGGTATTAAATTAGTCTGAACACAAAACCAATCTTGTAGGGTAGCCTTTAATACCTCTAACCATGAAATTCTTCTCAACAGATTAGAAGATTGGATAGGATTATCTACTGTGGTACATTACTCAATTGGGTCAGATGATATCTGAATGTGGAGTACCCCAGGGTTCGATTCTTGAGCCTCTATAGTAGCTTTCTCAGGGCAAAAGACAGCAAATCCTAATTATTGCAATTGGGGGAAAAACTTTTTTTGGTGTACATTTGGCCAGCTATTTTTAAGACCATATCTTCTGCAAATGATTCATCAAGGAAAATATCATGTGTCACATCACTTAGGAAGCTCCAATATCAGTGACCTAATGTCGAAATGAAAGTGAGCGTGATTTTACTCCCAGAATCTAAAACTCCCCAAATAACTTCACAACTAGAAACGTTGCGGTAGGTCACAGGCTCCATCCAAAACAGAGCTTTTCCCTCCAGACTATCAGCTTCAAGGTTTTCAAGATTTAAAACTATAAAATGTAAAAAGGCCTGTGTCATTGTTCCTTTAAGTACAGATCTAAGGTCAGTTTACTATCCCTGATCACATTGTGACCAATCATGCAAAGCCCTGCAGCTCTGGCTCCAGATCAGTTACTGGAGGTAACAACATAAAGAGGTGATGTCATTTTTCCAGCTGCAGAATTATTGGTGTGTGTTTACAAGTGTGTGTACAGTCCTGGCTGTATCTTAGGCAAAGACTGAGTTGACAGGATGCCAACCTCATAACTGTGTATTCGTGTGTGCAGAGCAACCTTTTATAATGCTTTTGACGCCTTTGAAACCCAATATTTCTGAAGGGATTTGAGTCCACAGGGTGTAATTTATTTTCAGGTTCTATTATGGTAGTTTTCATAATGGGTCTGCTATTCAAATAAAAACTCATTGTTCCACCAGATTAATTCCTTTTCTTTTTTCTTTCTCTATTCCTCTCTCACAGAATACAAGGTAAGATTTCCCTCATTTGTTAATGTTTTACAAATAATATTCTTGGCAGCTTTGTTTGGACACGGGATTATAATTGTGTTCCCTAATAAATCTCTCACAATGCTTGCTTTGTGTGTGCCAGATCTACCCCTATGAAATTCTGGCAGTGACGCATAGAGTGAAAGTGAAGCTTCCCAGAGACGTAGATCGCACCAGACTGGAGGTGAGCTCTAATCTTCTTCCTCCTGTTCGTCGTCATTTCACCCCCTTCTATCCACAGGTCATTAAAAAGCCTGAGAAACTGTTAAACTGTGGTTTGACTCTAAACTCAGAATTATGCAGTTTGGGTAAAGCAGCCAGGCAGCTAAGCCAGGTGGGATAAAAGTATCAGCCAAAGCTTAGAGAAGTGCCATCTTCAATTTTTGTAAGGAAGGTTAAACGACTGCAGGTTGTTTTTTTGTTTTTTTAAAGAAACAGATACACTGTATGGACAAAAGTATGTGGACAGGGATGTTCTTTTGACTAGAGCTGCTTATCATTATTTGGGCTCAGCCCCTAAAGGCCTCAGTATGCATTAGACACCGCAAAATGTACCCATTTGGAACCATTCTTGAACAAACAACACCTTATATGATGTTTGTTTGAACATCCCAGAAGTCTTTAACGTCATTTAGGAAATCTTAATGTTGACTGGCCTACACAGACCACTGACCTCACTTCCATCCAACACCTTTGGGTGATGGAGCCTGACTCAGTGAGTTCCTGACCCTACTAATGCTCTCGTGGCTGAATGGGAGCAGATCCCTGAAGCCAGGTTACAAAATCTGGCGGAAAGCCTGAAACCAGAAGAGTGGAGACTGTTATAGCAGCAGTCTAGTGCCCATGGTTTTGGAATGACACATTCAACAATGACACATGGGTATATTGCTTTTGGCCGGGTGGTGTAGTTTGCTGCGAGAACTCTTTGAGTTCATACTGTGACATGCTAAATAAAGCCAATAAATTGTGGGATTTGACTGAATGTGAATATAATTGGCAGTGGTATTGGTTTTACTTTCTGATGTTGTATCGCATTACCTGCTCTTGCACTGGGTCATGGCAAGTTTAACCCACATGCATGTATTATAATAAAACAATTAAGCACAATTGCACTTAATGTTCCGTAATAACTAATTTCCTCCAGCTGTTATTCTTACACTACCCATTTACAGATTCAGAACTTTCATTAAGTTTGTTCCGTTGAAAACAGGAAATATTTATTCAGTAAAGTAGTCTCAAATAAATGTTCCATTTAAAAACTTCAAATTGTGGTTTGTCTTGTGGTGCAGCACTGATGGTCCTCTCCTCAGAAGAGTTTCATGGATCTATTTAAAAAAGAAAATACCCCATTTAAAATATTTAAACCTTCAGTAACCCTAATATGAGAGCTGCCTGTGAGCCTTTGGATTATGGGAATATTGTCCCAAGAGGAGTCAGACCGTCGGGATGTCGAGGTGTTACTGACGCAAGAGATCCCCTTTGCGGTTGGGATCGCTAGACTGGAGTCATATTGTCATTAGTGTAAATGTGTGTGTGTCAGAGAGAAATATTCCAACCTCTGTTTTACTCACCACTGTTCCTGATCCTTGACCCCAAAGTGGTGTCGGTTTACCCAAACTAATCAACGGCTAAACCCATATCAAAACTCAAAGTCAGAGCCATGAGGGACACTTTAACCATGAGGCAACCAAATAGGATATTTATGACCCATTACTGGTAGCTTCTGTGTGCGGAGGTGCTGAGAACCATCAGCCAGAAAGCTTTTGTGCATTGTGCAGAGGCATAAAGGGATAGCTCATAGTCAGGAACAGTCAGGAGTAGTTTGCCTTAGCTTAGCATAAGGACTGGAGGAATGGTCTGTCCTCAGTGTGAGGTAGTGTGTTGTCCAAAGTGCCAAAGTGTATGGTCATGTTTCACCTGTTCACCAGCATTTGCTTATCTCACTGCCATGACCAATGTTGCTTAAGATATATCTGTATTACAACTGAGTATCTTGCAAAATTAAGCAAATTTTAAGGGAATTTGGGGTTCCTGTCCCAAGTCCCAATAGAAATACTAGCCGCGGGACTACTGAATGCAGTGGTACATCATGGGCACGGCAGAGTCCTCTCCAATAGTTCTTGCGGCATCAGAATGACTTAAGTGCGGTAACTTGCTGGGTAACCCAAATTTACGACCCAGGAACCAAATGTAGAAACATGTTCCTGTGGTGGAAATGCAACAGGGTAGGTTTTCATCAAGATTCCTGAGCAAGTGGAACAGTTTACCTAGTAGAAAGGAAACACTAGTTGTTCAATCTGCTCCAAACTCTCTGTAGCATGTTGTAGTTACAGCAGGTGTTTTGCCATTGAGAGTTCATACAAAACACCTTCTGTGACATCCGTGATTGGGTTTGAGGCCATATTTATTCTAAAAAATATGATGAAAATCTAATTTCTTGATACCCTCATGTTATTATTCTGTCAGAATGACAAGTGAAGAATCAAATGTATCTGGATATTTCTGCCTCAGGGAGAAAACCACATTCCTCCCATTGGTGGTTGGTATGGAAACCAGGTGATTGGCTATCAAACAACAATAGCATGCCTCTAATTTACTATCACTGCTATCACAGATAGTCACAACTGTTGTGCACAGTGCAGCCAAAGTTTTACAATAAAGTGGCGTATGCTTTTGTTCTGGGTCTAAATCAATACCATGCATGTTTTTGTTCCATGGTATATTTTTGACATTTACAGAGGAGTTACTGAGTGTTTGCAACATGAGCCAAGCCGGGTTTTGGATAAGAGTTTAGTTTGGATGAACTTCTGAGGCACAGAATTGAATTTGGTGTGTTAAACCTCAACACAGAAGGCAATGTAACGCCTGCTTATGTGCTGAACGCAAACATGATGTTAGGTTTGGACGAATGTCTTTTGTGTGAGTCCAATCTGAAAGTATGACGCTGCTACTGATTTCCCCGTACAGAGCAAGTGGGTGAGAAAGGTCCAGCTGGCCTGGAAGCAGCAATAATCTCATTGGTTCAGGTAAAAGTTTTGATTAACTGGGCCAAAGAACCACTTGTTTTTCTGTTCCTGTCTCGGTAGAACATGTAGTTCAGTAGAGTGAAACCCAGAGAAACGAGAAAGCTTGTGCTAGGGCAATGCATAGTAAATTCTGTGCTGTTGTTTTCAGAATTAGACAGAACCAAGTCCGAAGTCCAAATATGAAGAAGTTATCACAATAGCTGTGTTGCACCATCCAGTTTAATATAACCACAACTCAAATTTTTCTTTGTATCCATTTTACAATGAACGAACCTCTTTGCTTCCAAGGTTAGCCGCTGTGCAAGTACTTTACCAAGACATCAGCACACCCTGTTGCTGAATTTGAAAGTTGAATTTACAAGCAACAAAACTCACAAGTTGCTTAATTTAGTGTACTCAGGGGATTTTGCTGTAGGTGATTTGTTATGGCCAATCATTTCATTGACTTTTTTTTTCACAAAAGAAAAATGACCAATGTGAGCATTTTTATGATCAGGCTCTAGCATAACAAAGACACCAGAAGTGCGACTTTTAAGTTGAAGAAACTGCTTCTTAGTTGAGTTTAGAGAGAGGAAACACTCATGGTGAAAGGACACCATTGTTGAATGTTGGCAGAAGGCAGTACGCTAATCATGGTCCTCCCAGACACCCAACCATCTACTGTATGCAGAAGTTGAACCATGGTGGAATAAGAACACAACAGAACACAAAATGACGGAATATCTTCTGGAGCAATGCTGTTCCAGTGGAGTTGACAGCATCTATGCGAATCTATAGAGTATTGAAGCTGTGGAGGCTTGTGGTGAAACAACACCTAACCGAGACACCCCATGTTCCATCTGTAGGTCATTTAAAGCTCTGATAATGATTATTGCTGACTAAAATTATGACCTACTTCATGTATAATGTTGGTCTTTTGCTTTAAGTAAGTATACTTTTCCTGCTTCTGTTTTGCTTTTCCAGAGACACCTTTCTCCCGAGGACTTCCAGCGGGTTTTCGGCATGACCCTGGAGCAGTTCGACCGTCTGGCCCTCTGGAAGAAGAATGACATGAAGAAGGCGGCACGCCTTTTTTAGACAGAAAAGATGAAGCAACATCTCAACAAGCATCCATCCTATCTGGGAGGAAGCGGAAAAGAAAACCAACCCATCTGAAATATCTATATATGCACCGCCATGATACCCTTACTTTCCACCTGTAAAACGCCATGCCATCTGCCTGTGATGCCGCGGAGTGGCGCCCCGTGCGGGAACATTTTCATGATGTTGAGGCAGCATCTATAGCTTTTTGTATGCGATGTGGCCCGAATGTTTGACTGACAACCTTACAGAAGAGGATGAGGAGCTGAGTTTGCATGGCCTGTGTTGATGCTCCTCGCCTCCCATGTGGTTTCTGCATCCTACCCCCTGCCGCCCATCTCAACGCTTTCAGACACCCTGGCAGAAATAACAGCTTTTTCTAACTCTTGTGCAGGCCTTCCTCCAGGTTTCTGTGGTCCTGACTGTTTTATGTGCGCATTCTTCTACTCTGTCAATCTTGACTTATCTCCCCGTTTCTATCGCAAGTTTTTCATCAGCAGCTAGGTTGTTTTCACTTTGCGAGGGTTTATCGTCTCACTTGTCTCGACATATCATCCGTTTGCTGCTCTGCCTTTTCTCTCTTGCTGTCTCTCCATCTTTTTCAGTTTCCTTCCCTGCACTAAGTGACTGTTATATCACCAAGCCAGTTCATTTTTAAACCTTTGCCATTACTTTAGCAGTGAAGAGACAGCAGACTTGTACACAGACACTGTTCAAGCATGTCAAGGCCAAAGACAGAAATAACAGACGACTCCTCACTGATCTTTTACTCAAAAAGCACCTTATCATACACGATTGTTTTTGATTTTCCTTCATGTTCTTTTCAATCAGAGTTGTTGGGAAAGAATGGCTGGGTAGTTTTGATATGTGTGCCCTGATATGTTTGAATGCGGTCCCATATCTTACACAAGCATCTCGTAAATCAGCGCAGATAGGAGAGCCAGGGCTGGATAGGGGCCACAATATGGAAGCGAATCACAGATAGAGAGTTGGGGTTAAAAAAAAAAAAGGAGGAGGCCTGAGGAGGGACCTTGCAAAAAACATACAGTGCAGAAGGTTTCAGGGTGTGCAAAGGTGTCAGACATGCAGCATTGCCAGAGTGACACACACTCACATAAGAATAAAACAAACAAAACAAAAGAAATTATTTTTATAAGCTATTTTTGACTTCTGGAAAGGATCATTAAACCAATCATGAGACGCAGCTGAGAGAAATCATGATTTTGTTACCAGAAGAAAAAAAAAACAGCCCATGCTGACTTTGTTAAGCTTCACAGACCTGCAGCAGCACTTAAGCATAACATGTGGGGTCTTGCTTGATTTAAAACTCAATACTCTAACTGTGTTATATCTTCTCAGATAGAGATTTAACTCTTTATATGTTTGTTGTTTGAAAGCATCGTTGCGTACAGTAAAAGCTCCACATTTAAGCTGAAGTCCGTCAGCTTTGCTTGATGATTTCTGGACCGCAAACCGCTCAACTCGCCAACTAACATACTGTAAGATGTATGTGAACATATACTGAACATATACCAGATATATTTGTCTGTATTCAAGCCATGGTGTATAACTCTTCAGGCATGCATGAGGGTGGGAAAATGGGGTTTGTCCACTGACCTCAGATTAGAAATGTATGAAAACAATTATCATCGATGTGGTTTGAGTGATTGATTATTTTCTGGTTAAATTGTGTCAAATGAGATGCCCGGGTCAGCTGCTTACATTAGCTTGTGTTAGATATTTATTTAATTGAGATATTAAGGAAGGGATTTTATTTTGAAATCTTAAGGGTGTAGTGTTGAATGAGTAGCATCACCGAGAAGAGAGCTTTTGAAGAGAAACATATCAAATTTTGAGTTTAATCTGAGTGTCAAATCGATTTTTTTGCTCCTGTAAGTAACACACTAACTGTTGTCATAAAGCGTCATGTCCTCTTTCTAATATTCATCTGCTATTAAAGTGCTTTATCCAAACTACAGAGTCACTACTGATTGGATTGTTTGAGTTAAATGAATGTCAAAAATCTATCTAAATCTATCTAAATAGTGTGTGTATATACATGTGTGTCGATGTTTTTTAAGATGCAAGGGAGAACGAGTTTCTCGATCATGTTCCAATTGTGAAATAGCTGGAAAAGCTTGACTAAAGCTGGAGAAGAAACGCTGAAGAAAAGAGGATGAATAGAAACACTGGCCAGGATGAGTCAGTGTCAAATTTATACAGCTGTACAAACTCATTAGCATAAGCCAGTGTCATAAAGGGCAGCTTCTACCATGAGAAATTACAAAAATTGGTTTTCCGAAATCTAACTTCAACCAAGACCAGTGAAAGAATCTTCAGCCATCTTTACACTGCAACAGAAAGGGTCAAAATGTTAATTTAGAAAGATTTTTTTGTGTCAGGAGATATTCTTAAATTCAATCAAAACCTGAGAGAAATTCCAGAAGGTGCTCCTTTCACACCACATGATTTCAGGTTTGATTTAAAGGATCAGTGTGGAGCATTTAGTGGCATCTAGTGGTGCGGTTGTAGCCCCCTCCACTTGCCCTCCTGTTCCTAAAGGAGAAACTAAGCTGGCCACGAAATGCCCAATCTAGAGCCAGTGTTTTGTTTGTCCTGGTCAGCTGCAGAAACATGGTTTAACATGATAGACTGGATTTAAAAGGTATTTTACACCTAGTTACAGTATTATATACTAATCAAAACATATATTAAATTTCTGCCATATTCTACAAATCTGTCTGAACCCTAAGTCTGACACACTGGTCCTTTAATTGTCCCAGGTTTCTGCAATCTGAGACAAACTGGTTTGTAGAAAACTATGGCTAATTATTTAGGCTTTATTTTCATAGCTCTGATATGTCTGCTGTTATGATGCTGTTGATGACATTGCACTCACGTAAGTATATTGCAGAAACCCGAGAACATGGTGACACAGCTAAAAAGAAGTGAGACGAGTGAAGAAATGCAAGCAGTCAGATGATGATGATTGTAAACAAAGCCCCACGTTCATCATAAGTCATGTTGGTGTACAACTGATAAATCTAAGTCCAAAATTTGCTCGACTTTTAGCTCGACCTTTGGTCTCCACCAACTGTTGAAGGAGATATCTGGTTCTTTATCTATAGTTTCTGTCTCTGTCTGTCTGCTGATAGTTCTCTGTAGGTTCACCTCTGTGACCCTCTCTGACATCATCAATTATTTCATATTGTCATGTGTTACATATGAATTCTAGCTTTTGGTTTCACCTCCAGTGTAACAAAACTATTGTTTTTTCACAACATGTATGATTGTTTGACTGTCTAGTCTTAGTACTAGTCCCCCCAGCACCAGCAAATCACACGTTCCCCACTACTCATTTCAAAATTAGCTATCTACTATAGATAAATCATGGATTGGATCTATTCTACATCAAGCATGATGTTGGGAAGTGATTATGCATCCTCCATGTTAAAGATGGCTCTGGTTAATCTAATATGGGTGTTGCAAAGATCCACTTGTGATGAAACTTTAAAGGATGACAGATCTTTCCTGTTTGTGTCATCTCCTGTGGGGGTATTAGGTATCGGGTATGAGCTACTTCCAAGAAAGATATGAACAGTCATCCAACAAGTGCATCTATGAGCAGTAACCTCAAATTGAGCATGAAGCCTACAGTGTAAATGTAATCAAAGTGATGCTACATCAGGTTAGGGAGTGGAGGGAAACTCACCCAGACTGGATTACACAAGCAGTGAGACCTTTCATCTTTTTGGTCAAACAGACTCTGAGAAAACAACACAGATGACTTTCACACATTGTTTAGATCCTGTGGTGTAAGCTTCATGTTGAGGAACAATATTTATCCCCATTGTTTGCTTCTTGTATCTTTCTCCAAGGACAGAGGAAAGTTCTTGCATTCAAGCCTTCATAGACACAGAGTGCAGAAGAATGAATGTCCAGTGTCTCATGTCTCTGTATTTAAAAACAAATCAGAGGTCTAATGGATGATAGTTTATTAAGGATGAAACTCATTGTCTGACTTGTTTCCTGTTTGGCTTTGTTTGCAAATTTGCAAAGATTTAATAATGTTGAATTCAGTGTTGACTCTTATGTGTCATATCCTCCCCTCTAACAACATTTCCATTAATATTGAATGTTTTATCCAGTTAAATCTGGATGCACTGTGTCCTAACCTAAGGGGAGCTCCAGGAGTTTCCACCATAATGAGAATGAATTCATAGATAGTCTTGTCTTGAGCTTCAAGTCATAACCATTATAACATTTGCCAGCTATAGTAGCTCCCAGGATAGATGATAGTGTGCAGAGTAAAATAAATGAAATATGTTGTTATAGAATATAAATATTTTGCAACTTTGGAAGTAAATTGATTAAAATCTTTCCCTAAAATCTTGCCAAAATACTGATGGCATTATGTTTATTTAAAAACATTTTGGCTGTGACTCATTGGTAGTATACTGCAGCAACTAAAAGTCACGATATCGACCATTCTTTTTCAAAATCTAGTGCCCTGTTTTTGAAGTGCAGTGCAAAATTGCCCATGTGTAGCCCATTGAACCGAAAAAGAAATATCGCTCAAGTGAATTCAGTTAATCAGCAATATATGAGGATCTTCTTTTACACATTAAAATTCTTAAACACCGTGTTATTTCTGTGAAATAAGTACATACTTTGTGTTTTTCTTTATAGGGTACACCAGAACTCTCTAACAAAATATATAGATTTCAGTGAAAATTCAAATTCAGCCGGTCTTGGCAGATGTCTGTCCACCATGAGCTGGGTTCTGATCGAGGTTTCTGCCTGTTAGAAGGAAGTTTTTCCTTGCCACTGTCACCAAGGGCTTGCTCAAAGTGGGAATTGTTGAGTCTGTAAAGAATACAGTCTAGACCTCTGTATGGGAAGTGTAATGAGATAACTTCTGTTATAAGTTAGTGTTATATTGAATTGAAATGATCTTGTTACATGTCAACATGAACATTACAGTTCTTCTTTCATGTTAATAATAAATATAATACTCTGAAGTTAGCTTTTTTCCAAATGATACCTTTTACTTTTGATTGGTCCAGTGTATTTGGCTGGATATTTTTTATATATAATATTTTACTGTATTATTTCTCATCTCTTCATTAGCCTATAGAAAAACATCCTTTGTGTTTAGCAGCCTGAGCCTGTACTTCACCTCCTGACAAACACGACATTTTCTCCTGTCATCACCAAGCTGAACTGTCCCAACACACAAGACCCGCCTCTCGTAACGAAGCCTACATACAACTGGCCCACCGTGCTGTCAGTCACCGCTGGGGGTGGGGTTGGACGTGAGCATCCGCCCTGTGCCTCTATTGTCACCGGTTCAGAGAAGAAGTATTTATTTAAAGATGGAGAAGGAGAAAGGCGACAAAGGTGAGCAGCTCTCTGCTTTCTAACTCTCTGTGCGAGTCGACTTTCATTCACGACTCGTTCGCTGTTAGCTTGGTTTGTTGTCACTTGGCGTGTGTGTGTGTATGTATGTGTGTGTGTGTGTGTGTGTGTGTGTGTGTGTGTGTGTTGGCTTTTATTTCATGTAGAAATTTTTAAAAAAATGAAGTATCCGTCTATGTAACTTGTTACGTATTGACATGTAACTTTCCTGAGACGTACGGCGGGTTAAAGCCTTCAGCATACTTTGGTATTTTTATTAGCCTCAATAAAAGCCCTATAATATTTATTAAAGGTCGTCACAGGGCCTTTATGGTATTTATTGTGATTTTTATAGTGTCTTTATTAGTATTTGTTGTTGTCATTGTGATATAATGTACTAATATAACCATTTTAGGCTGTTTCTAGCCTACTGTAGTTCTTCCATAGCATCCTTCATACGCTATAATAATAACACCTGGTTCTTTTTATGAGAATTTATGACATATATAAAGCATTTTATATATGCAGCTGACTAAAAATTGTATTATTATGAAGTATTGCAGTATACAGATAAGTCAGTGTTGTGAATGGGACTAGGCGGGGTACAAAGGACCATGTGGTAAGGAGAGGAAAGGAGGAAGGGAGGGAGGGGGTGTGATTAATTGGCAGACTGAGGGTGTGTTATGCCCCGGGCTGGAGGCTGCAGGTTGCTCCCAGCATCAGCAGCCGCAGGAAGGAGGTGGAGGAGGGAGGTGGAGGAAGAGGGAGGTGGAGGATGGGGTAGACCAGCTGGGAGCCTGGAGCTCTGTCAACTCCCCGTGATGTGACCTCCAGACGGGAGCTTCCAAGGTCTTTATGAGAGGGGGAAAAGGGTAAAGGAAGCAGTTTGATAGACATGATTCATATCTTCAGGGTTCATTTCAAAGTTTCATAATATATTTCATAATAATAAGGCGGTTTGAAATAAAATCAAAGGCGTTGTCAGAAGTGATTTATCAGGCTCCGATACAGTAACACATAAATCTATTTATCAGTGTAAGGATTTTGGACATCTTCATTCTGAGGATACACTTTGTTAAGGGTTGCCAGATATTTGAAGCGGAGCCACATGCCAGACCCCACGTCCCCCACCCTGATTTCATGCAACAGACTGTAGCTGGGGGGGTGGGTGTTCCAGCAGCTCAATGGTGTGGGACAAATCCAATTAATCAAATACAATAGAGCAACAGGACAGACAGCATGAGCTTCAGAGTAATTAGGCTGGAACTGTTGAGAGGATCAAAGCATCGCGGTACTGGAAGTGACTTTAGCATCATCATCTGTCTCTGGGCTAATGGAATCATTGTGAATGAACACGTGATTTCCTGTAGACGCTGGGCTGATATAAAGTGTTATGATATTAAATCAGGAAGGAAATATCAGTGAAATGTAAAGGTCTCAGTGTGTTTCACACAAAGTGTCTTTGAGCAGGGACAGTCTGAAAAAGTGCAACATTATCTCCACAAGACCCAGAATTCTTGGAAAGAGTTCGAGGGGATGGTGGGATGGAAATTGATAAGATCTTATTAATACCAATACCATTATTCACTCTGCTTATCAGACCGATCCTTGGTTCCCTTGTTGATTTCTATACAATTCTCTGAGTTGAAAAAAGGCGAGCTGTAGCTTGATTTTGGTCAAAGAAAATATCAGCTGGGTGGGAAGCAGTCACATACATACATGACATTCCTGCAATCTATGGCACAGTTGAGTAGAACGATGTTTCAGCATATTGCTGGTGGATTTGAAATGAACATTTTACAGACATAACGGCTGATGCTGCAGTCACTTTTCTTTGTGAATTGAAGCCACGTTTCCTCTCGACTATCAGTCTACGACTTCTTGTTGCAGGTTCCAGCAGTGTAGATTATTATTATTCATTATTGTTTTGCAATGCAGAACTATCAGAAAAACATGCCAGCCTTGAGAAACGGAATTGATAAACTTGGAGGAATATGATTCCGATGGATTGGACAAATTGGAGCCGGTTTTCAGATAGAAACAATTCTCGATTCCTGTCCTTAGTGGAATGCAGCCATGAGGAGGCTATGCTGTCTTTCTACTCCTTTTGAGTGTGGGCATTCAGAACAGGTATAATTACTGCTGCTAATAATAATATTACACAAATAATAACAATACTTGTACCTTTAGATGGTCAGAATATATGTACGATTGACCAACACATCAAATAAGTTGGATGAACGTGTTCATTAGAACATTTAGACATTTGATCAGTCCCAAAAATGGCATTAAGGTTTGATACCCAGCCCTACAGTCTGAAGGTTGTAGTATTGCTGTACTGTACTACTGTTTGCTCTGTTCATGTACCATTGCCTGCACTTTTTACCTTACCTTACCTTAGCTGACCTGACTCTGTCCTCAGTTTGAATTCCAAGAACTCTTTATACTCGTACAGTCTTTTGTTTTTTATTTTTTATTTGAAATGTGTGTGTGTGTGTGCCTGAGGCTTGGTATTTCCTTGGTTTGCTTGGAAGTCCAGGCCAGCGTTCACCACACCACAGTCTCTACGTGACAATGGACAATGGCAGGCGGACAAATTGTATACATCCTGCTGGCTTGTAGAAAGGACGGTGCTGTGAGCCAACAATGTAACCTTCAGACAGTGAGCAGAGTGGAACAGTAAACAAAGAGCGGGTTGGACTCCAGTTTCAATGGACTGTTTATTAGTAGTATTTCATGATGTTTTTTCTCATCCTCTACAGGAGTGAAATGGGATCTGTTGTTGTGTAGATCAGTGCTGGAATATTTTATTCAAGCCCTTCAGAGTTTGCACAACATAAACAATAATAAACATGTTGATACCCATGGAGGTTACTGTGTAGTTAATGTTGATATCGTCAGCAGCAGGAGACAACAAGCTCTGTTCTGTTGCTCAGTTGTTCAGATCTTTTTGGCTTGGTATTCCTTAGCAGCGTGAACCTCGTTACAGTTTATCTATGTCATTAAGGTGTGTGCAGTTGAACCAGAAAGTCATTTTTAGTGATATTATTTGTTTTCGAGGCGTGTATAGGTCAAACTACAGCATGTTGAGGGTGTTATGGAGAAAATTATGAGATTCATAAATCTCAAAATGTCAGTGTTGAGGGGACAAAGACTGCTGTGATGAACCGATTAATAGTATTGATATAAGGATTCATCAAGTGGCAACTTCTATGGCTGTGAAGTGAAGCCTATGCGGAAGTGTCAAAAACTGCAGTTCCTCAAACGTCCACTTGAGGCTGGCTCCATGACTGAGTCAGTCTCCATAAGTCCCCATGTTGAAATGTCCAACTTCACAGCAGAAATAAACATGTTTACAGCCTGGTACAAAAAACAGTTTTGGTCTCTATAGCTAATTTCCCCGTTCATGACAACTGTACTGAGGGTGAATTTTTATACAACTCACCTGTTCAAATGATATTAAGACTTAAAGTTATGCAGGATTAACGGCGTGACTGCCATATTGACAGGTTAGTGCCATTACAGATGGTTTGTTTCAGCAACCAGGCTTCATTCAGCCCACCTTAGGTCTGCAGATTGACGTCTTTGCAGATTTTTAGATTGGTCGGTGGGTGTAAGAGGCAGTACAGCTAACATGGTGCGGGCCAGAGCCACCACACTGAGCTTCAAAACATCTCTTCAGAAACCTGTGGGTGACATCACGGATACAACGTTCATACTTTACACTGTCAGTGGTATTTACACACCTAAGTACAAAAACTTTGCTGCTAGCATGCGGTTACCAGAATGGAGTAACCACAACAACCTCCTGCAGCCTGGTGTCACCAAACGGAATATGAACACCAATGTGTTAAGTCAGTCTGTGTGTTATCACAACACATTTTTTGCTTTTCACATGTCAATTCATGCCACTACAATCCTCTACAGTTATATTTGTGGGACTGGGTGTCATTTAATTTGTGAACGTCATAGAGAAAAAAATGAGGTAATTATTTATGTAGCGCCTTTCTGACCAACCACCGATTTTAACAACTAAACCTAACCAAACTGCAACCGTTTCACAATGTTAATACAATGTTTATTATCATTACCAAAACACATAAAATGCAGCCTCTGTAGCAGCCTTAAATAACACATAAAAGTTCTGGTGTATTTATATGCCATCCATAACCCTAAAGCTGCCGTCCAACAGTGATTTCATTTTGACTTCCTTTAAAGGTCCAGTGTGTCAGACTTACGGGGCTCTGTTTACATAATTTGGCAGAAATGGAGCATAATGTGTTTTTGTTTCCTCTAAAATAATCTTTGTCTGTCAGGGAGTCTGGTATGTGTTGCACCGTCTACAGTAACCTAGGGGTGCGGCCGAATAGTCAAAAAAAAAAAAAAAGAGAAAGCTGTGTGAACGCAGCTCCACAGTCAACACGTATGTTCATACGTTCATATGCTCACCAGCTCTATGGCATCCCATGTTTTTTACTTATTTTGCAGCCACCAGAGTTTTACACTTGGAGACGGCTGGAACAGGAGGGCAAGTGGAGACGGTTGCAATCCACAACTACACCTTTAGATTTTACTAAACCCTACACTCTGGTCCTTTAAACATGCGACCAAAGATGTTATGTTCCATTACTTGGGCGGACAGATGAGATTTTTGTTTGTTGGACTCCATCATAAATCTATTAAATATTTCACAAGAAAAAGGCATCATGACATAAACATGTTCAATTAGACATATCAACACCCCAGTGTGTATTTATTCACATTTCCACACTCAGGCTTTGAGTCCTCTGAGCAGCTGGCTCCATTTTTCCAGCCCTGTCAATACTGTTGGTCCTGCTGGTGACATCACTATTGGACATCTGGGTCCAGTGTGTGTGTGTGTGTGTGTGTGTGTGTGTGTTTGTGTTGAGATGCCATGGTAACAGTGAGAACTTAAATTTAATACTCAGACCCCCTGTTCAGTTATACCCCCCATGTTACCAGTATGAAACTGCTGCCTGCAGGAATAATCATAACCATCTTTGATATTCTGTCATAAGTTGTACTCCTGAGGAGTTACGGTAAAGATGTTATGGTAAATAATGGCTGTGACTCAGCGTTTATATTTAGCTGCTGTGTCTCTTCTCCTCTCCCCTCACCTTCCCTTTGTCCTCCCTTCTGTTCATCGCCTCCCTTTGTCGGCTCCCCCTTGTTGTCATCCTGTCTTTGTCTTCCCTTGTTCCCCCGCTCCTCCTCTTTACTCCTCAGCTTTCCTTTTGTCTCCTTATTTTCCTCCCTCCCCTCTCCCCTCCTTCATACAGTTTCTGTATCCCTCTTTGCTTTAAGGCAACATTCCCAGCCTACTGTCCTCCTCTCTCTCTCTCTCTCTCTCTCTCTCTCTCTCTCTCACACACACACACACACACACACATCTCTCTGCTGTCTCAGGTCCAGGTGTTTGCCTGCAGGTCAGGACTCTAATAGTCAGAAATCATAAATTAGAAAAAAAAAGATGAAATATTCCACAATATAACACTTTCACTGTGTTTTTTGTGTGTGCACTAACCTTTCCTCGCGTGTGTGTGTTAGATCTGCAGTCATTAATTGCCAACTATTTTGATAATTAATCGTTTTGAGTCATTTTTTAAAGAAAAAAAATGCAAATTCTTGTCAGATGTGAATGTTTTCTATTCTTTTTACTCCTCTGACAGTAAACTGAATATCTTTGGGTTGTGGACAAAAAGTCAGCGTGAACTTTGGGAAACATTTTTCATTTTATGGACCTAAAACTGAGAAACGAAAATAATCAACACATTAATCAATAATGAAGATAATCGTTAGCTGCAGCCCATTGTATGTACTGTATTAGCCCTGCTTACCTTGCAGCGTGTGTGTGTTTTACGTCGCCACATACACCTACAGTTTCATTGGTGTTTTTATGAGTGCACAAACATGCAAATACACTGAATTTGCACAATAAATCAGGCTTTGTGACGATAGTACAAACCATAAATAAAGATGATTGTCCAACCCCGACTCCAGTATGGCACCAGAGAAATGCGTATGTGTGTTGATGGAAATAGTTGTCATGAGTGGCGTGTCTTGGTCTGGTCTCCCACATTTAGGTCACAAAATGGCGTAAATCATGTCCTGATAATGGCCCCTATAGGACAGTGGGCTTGATAATGACATGTTATGGCTCCGTAATAAGTTAAACAGGGTGTTTTGCTCTGAGGACAGCGCCGAAGTGATTTAGCAGAAGACTTGTCTGTCTGCCTGCCTCGCTCTTTCTGCCTGTCAGTGCTTGTGAGGAGACACAGACAGAAATGCGTGATTGCAATGCCTGTGTGACGAAGCCGAGGTGCTGAACTTTCAAGTCGGGACACGGCCGGCATCTGCAGCTCACGACGACTAATGTGTTTGGATGGCTCGACCTCTGTCAATACAAGTTCAGCAAACCATCATTCCCTTTTCTTCACCTCACACTCCGCCTGCTCTCACAGAGTCTTTGTGTCCTCAAACTGAAACATGTATTTACCTGACAAGCAGTGACAGTTTAATAACTGGCGGCGATTTTTCAATGTGAGGAGAGTCTGTTTGGGTTTTAATAGGTGGTGCTGCGTATGATTATTAAATCATATCATTGACCAATCACAGCACTCAGTAATTAGTTTTCTTTCTGAAAGTGAAATGACAAGATCCCTATGTGTGTTATGGAGCTAAAACCAGGAGGTTTTAGCCTAGCTTAGCATAAAGACTGGAAGTGGAGGGACACATCCTGTCTCTAGCTCTTTGATTGTTGTAGTTTAAGAGGGTGTTGTATGGTCTGCGTATTTCTTCATGCATGGTTGAGAGATTTCAGTCACAGATGTTTAAAAGCTTGGCTCATACATTTGTACTTGTACTTTTGTGCATGTGTCTGCTTTCATTAGATGTGACTGACTGTGTCAGTCCCATAACCTGGTCCACATTAGATTATACTTTGTTTATCCCACAATGGGGAAATTCTCTTGTTACAGCAGCAGAAAGGGTGTAATATACTCTATAGAAGTACAACAGAGAATAAAAATAAGAATAGAAAAGGCAAAACAACAACAGACCAAAGTATCCTTCAGCATATACAGTAAATAAGATATAATAAACAAACAACAGACAAGTGTACAGATGTGCAAGAATGACTACTAAAGGTGAAAGTGGCAAGATATAAATAATATTGCAAAGGTAGTGTCATGATATAAGTATATTGCACGAAGTAAGTAATCGGATGGAAATATAAATACAGATAAAAAATAAATTAAATGTAATATAAAGCTATGGTGAGGAGTGGAGAGAAACTTTCATCTCCAAACTGTCATCTGGTTGTGACATATTGAGTACGCATGCGTTGGATTGATTGCGCATGCGTCGGCGTTTTGTTTTGCCCGCCAACGTTTTGTTTTGCCCGCCAGAAGCTATCTTTTAAAACAAACTTTTAATCGAGTTTTTAACGCTCTTTTAAAAGTACACCTTCTGGATTATTCATTTTAGCATATAAAAGCTTCACCTCCAGTGCTACGGAAGCTACGTGCTAAAAACATAGTGACCATGGCAACCACTATGGACTCGTCCTTACCTGCAGAGGTAGGACACCAGCTTCAAAAAGCTCAGAAAAAGATTGCCGATCTCCTGGAGGATATTGGACGGCTATCAGATGAGCTGCAGAGGAAGGACTCGCTGCTGGCCACCTTCAAATCCCGGCTCCCGGCGCTATCCAGCTGGCTAGAGACCACGCAGGCCGGTGAACTACACCTGCATAACGCCGCCGCCACGCTGAGGGACACCGTCGTATGGGAGCCTCCCTCCACCACCTGTCCGCGGCCCTCCTGCTCTACTCCGAACAAAGGGTCTCAGTGGTCCGAAGTGGTTGTCCGCAGTCGGAAGAGGGCTCCTGGCGGGGCTCCGTTCGGGGTGCCCTCTTCTTCCTTCAGCATCCCCCTCACCAACAAGTATTCAGCGCTTTCCATGAGCAAGGAGCCACCGGTCCGGGCTCCTGACCAGGGGACGGCTCCTGTTGATCCCGATGTCTCCCCTCCGACGGATGCTGTACCTCCGCTCGCTGACACCACAGCTTTCCCTCCACTCTCGGCTGCCTGTGCCCCCGCGGATAGACATCCTGCACCGGGGCACCTGCCTCCGTCCTCCCGCCCCTCAACCGAGCGCAGGCGGCTCCTCAGGGACGCGGTGCGGTGGCACTCCCGGCGTCCTCCCCACCGTGAGTGGCACCACCCCCGGACGCCTGACGGGGACGACGGGATCACCGGATCGGCCACTCAGCCCGGACAACAGGCCACGACACTTGTCATTGGGGACTCCATCCTCCGTAACGTCCGCCTGAGGGGGGCGTTCACCCTGTCTTTTCCCGGCGCCACCGTTATGGATATAACTGAGAAAATCCCAAGCGTCCTGGCCTCTCACCCACAGGTAACCAAGGTCATCATTCATGTGGGTACCAACGACACCTCTAGACAACAGTCTGAGCTTTTAAAACGGGATTTTATGCAGCTTTTTAACAAACTCTTGCAGTCCCAGGTGCGTGTTTTTATCTCCGGCCCCACCCCCACATGCGGCAGGGGCATTGGGCGTTTCAGCAGGCTGCTCAGTCTGAACACCTGGCTCTCCTCTGCCTGCTGCACCCACAACGTCGGCTACATTGACAATTTTGATGTCTTCTGGGAGCGGAAGCACCTGTTTGGATCGGATGGTCTTCACTTAAACAGAGCTGGCTCCCGTGTGTTATCCGCCAACTTGGCTTACGGTGTACAACACGCCCACCCTACACCTGTACACCTGATTGACCGATCCGCCACTGATTGATGTCCCCCGGGTCCTAGTTCTTATGCTTTCAGTTCCACATCTGACCATAACTTACACATTACTGGACTTGGGCCTTCAGTTTTCATTAACAACTCACCAATTCCTGTCATCATCACTCATCGGGAGCAATCAGGAGTCCACCATATTCACTCTGTGAACTTACATAACCTCAGATCTCTCCCAAAACATCAACAATCCTCACATACAGTTGGTAAGTCACCTGTCACCATAAACATGGCACTTTTAAATGTTCGCTCCCTGTTAAACAAATCGTTTATTATTAATGACCTGATTTTAGATAACAAGGTTGACTGTTTATTTTTAACTGAAACATGGCTGGGTACAGACGCGCCAGTTATTCTCACTGAGGCCTCCCCACCAAATTTTAACTTCACATTCTCCCGGAGAAGTGGCAGGAAAGGTGGTGGTACTGCATCAATAACTAACAAATCATTAAAAATTAAACAAATTGTATTTGATGAGTACACCACTTTTGAGCATCATGCTGTTGTTTTTAACAGTACCCCCGATTCTGTGCGTCACTGTCTACAGACCACCGAAGCATGATGCTGCTTTTATCGGTGAATTTTCTGAATTTTTATCAATAATCCATGCCACCTACAATTTTATCATTATATCTGGTGATTTTAACCTACACATAGACAATCCATCTGATTCTTTGGCCAAAGACTTCTTAAATTTACTGAGTTGCTTGGATTTTACTCAACATGTCACACAGCCGACTCACAACAGAGGACACACTCTGGATCTTGTCCTCAGCTATGGCCTGTCAGCCAGTGTGTCCTCTGTTGTTGACTTGGCTGTGTCTGACCATTACTGTGTGTTTTTTAATATCACCAGTTTTATTCAGCGGGAGTCCTCAGTGCGAACAGTCAGGAAACGCTATATTACCTCTGAAGTGGCTGCAAATTTTATTGAAACCTTGGGTAAGCATCCCTCAGCTACTGTACCTGCACCTTGTGATTTTATTTTTGAACATTTTACTAAGAAACTGGAATCAACACTTGATCTCGTAGCTCCACTAACAACCAAGAAAGTTCTGCCTAAGCGCACTGCCCCGTGGAGAAATGAGGAGATCAAAAAATTGAAAAGAAATTGCAGGGTAGCTGAACGGAATTGGAGGAAAAATAAATTAACAGTTAATCAACAAATATACCGTGAGCAATTAAAAAGATACAACAATGCTCTCAGGAATGCAAGAAATACCTATTTTAGCAACATAATCACTGATAATAAAAATAACCCAAGAATCCTATTTAACACTATTGATCTTCTAATCAACCCTGATCATAACAGATATCAAAACGCTCCAACAGACTCCCTTTGCGAGGACTTTGCAGACCACTTCAGGGGCAAAATTGATTTTATAAGATCTTCTATTTCAGCTAATCAAAATACTGTTTTTAATAACCTAGAATGCTTGTTTTTACCCGAGGAATCACTGGACAGTTTTGCCCTGGTTGATGCAGAGATGCTTGGTAGAGTTTTCTCCCAAGTAAAACCAACAACCTGCCTTTTAGATCCTATTCCCACATCACTTTTTAAAACGTTTTATGGAGTCTTTGAAGATGAGCTCTTGAATATCGTGAATTGTTCTCTTCAGACGGGTACTTTCCCTGCTGCCCTTAAAACGGCAGTAGTGAGACCCCTTCTGAAGAAGAACAGTTTGGATCCTAATGTTCTTAATAACTATAGACCAGTGTCCAACTTACCATTTTTAAGTAAAATTTTAGAAAAACTTGTTTTTATTCAGTTGAATGATTTTTTAAGTAACCGTTCTGTCTTTGAGAAATTTCAATCTGGATTTAGGACGAACCACAGTACAGAGACCGCACTATTGAAAATTGTTAATGATCTTAGGTGCAACTTGGACTCACACAAGCTTACAGTCCTTGTGCTACTGGATCTAAGCGCTGCTTTTGATACAGTAGATCACCTGATTCTTTTAAACAGACTAAGGCACCTGGTCGGCCTCTCTGGTACTGTCCTTCAATGGTTCAGTTCTTATCTCACAGATAGAAAATTTTTCGTAAGTTTGGACTCATGCTCCTCAAAGATTCATGAAATTAAATGTGGTGTTCCCCAAGGTTCAATTTTAGGTCCTGTACTTTTTAACTTATACATGCTCCCACTGGGAAATGTCATCAGGGGGCATGGTATCAATTTCCACAGCTATGCGGACGACACACAGCTGTACATATCCATGTCCCCTGATGACACAGGGCCAATTGATGCCCTTTTTAAATGTATTTTAGACATCAACTCCTGGATGGCAGAAAACTTCTTACAGCTCAACCAGGACAAGACTGAGGTTTTAATTATCGATCCTAAGGCACAGAGAGAGAAACTTTTATCAAAACTTCAAGCACTGTCTTTAAATCCATCTGATCAGGTAAAGAATCTGGGCGTCATCTTTGACTCTGAGCTCACTTTTATTCCACATATTAAACATGTAACAAAAACAGGATTTTACCATTTAAAGAACATAGCCAGAGTCTGCCCCTTTCTCTCTCGTGCTAACACAGAGACACTAATGCATGCTTTTATCTCCAGTCGTATTGACTACTGTAACGCCCTGCTTTCTGGTCTTCCAAAAAAAACCATCTCAGGTTTACAACTTTTACAGAACTCTGCAGCACGTGTGCTGACGAAGACCAGAAAGCGGGCACATATTACACCGGTTTTAAAATCACTGCATTGGCTCCCTGTGTGTTTTAGGATTGATTTTAAGGTCCTTTTAATGGTTTTTAAGTGTCTTAGGGGTCTTGGACCTTCTTATCTTTCAGAATTGCTTTTACCATATGAACCCTCCCGCGCCCTTAGATCCTCCGGCACTGGCCTTTTAATAATCCCCAAAGTTAGAACACGAACCTACGGTGAGGCATCTTTTCAGCACTATGGCCCCCGTCTGTGGAATAGCTTGCCGGAGGACCTGAGGGCCGCAGAGAGTATTGATATTTTTAAAAACAGGCTCAAGACCCATCTATTTAATTTGGCTTTTAACTGATGTTGTATTTATTTATTAATTTATTTATTTCAGTCAATTTTATTCTGTTATTCCTATTCTTGTTACTCTTTATGACAGAGTTCATTTTAGCTATTTCTATGCTATTTATTTTATTTTATCTATTTGTTTATTTTATGTTCTTAGCCTATGTAGTTTTATGCATTTATTCCTTATCTCCAGTAGTTTTATGCTTTTATTCCATATCTCCAGTGTTTCCTCGGTGGGGGCCGTCTGCGCTGGGGGCTGTGATCGGCTCTGGCTGGGATGTCTCTGACTCGTGGCGAACATCGGCTGGGCCGAGGGGGGCGCTGCGGCAGTGCTCCACTGCTGTGGGCCCCTCGCTGGCCTGTGGCTGGGTGGGCGCCTGGGTGGAGGGGTCCTGGTCGTGGGCCATGAGCAGCGCCCGGTGCAGACGGCCTCCTGTGGTGGCGTTTTCTGACCTGGCTCCTCTGTACTCAGCCACTTGTTTCTAAGTTACTTTATTTGTGTGTGTGTGTGTGTGTGTGCTTGTGTGCTTGTGTGCTTGTTTTTGTCCGAATGTGTATGTACGTGTTTATGTGCTGTTGTGGGGGGGGGGCTGCTTTTAAGCATGTAAAGCACTTTGTGCTACGTTTTTAATGTATGAAAAGTGCTTTATAAATAAAGTTTGATTGATTGATTGACTGGTGCACAGAGATATGTGAAAATCACACATCAGGACAGCAGTGAGTGGTCTATCACCAGCTGACATGAACTGGTTAATGCTGGACCTTGAAGTGGTTTCTGGATTGAATGTGTTCGTGCTGGATCTCGACACACGGGAGGAAGGAAGTCGTCCAAAGTGGAAGTTCCGTTAAACTGAAACAACAGGTTGTCAGCGGAGCCGTGACGTTTCCGTCCACTAACATCTCACTGACACTTCAACATGAGGGCTCTCTGAGCTGTGTTATGGTTGCAGAAAGGGATCGTGATGTGCGTGTGTGTGTGTGTGTGTGTGTGTTGTTAACTCTGCATCTCCGCTGCAAACACACACATTTAACATTTTTAAAATACTTTTAAAGAACTCACACGCACATCTATGTACATATGCAGTCTTCAAAGTATCAAAGCTACCTGTGTCAACTGACATGTAAGTACTTACACACACACACACACACATCCCCAGGCTCTACACTTACCTCCAGCCCCTATTTACCCCTCAGGCAAGAAAAACATGATAGAACGGGATCCTAAAAGCTGAGAGACGAGGGAGTGAAAAGCACGTAACAAGATGAGAAGAGTGAGACCAACACACACAAAGTCTTTGTAATTCAATCATCTGCTGGACTGATTTTTTTTTTTTTTCTCGGAGTGTGTTGGCACTTGCCCCTCGCTGTGATCCTGCACAGCTCCAACAGGACAGAAACACCACAAGGTTTCAGAGAGATAAGAAACTCTGTTCTACGGTTACAAGCCGGCGCTCAGCGACTCTGTGTTCTTGTACAGAGATCAGATGTCCGTCCATGCAGTGTGCAGCAGGTTAAAGAGAGAATCAGCCAGTGTTTAGGTTTAGTGCTGATATATTTTAGCCATTCATCAATTAGTTATCAAGTCTTGCTTGTAAAATGTTCATCATGTGCATCTTATGAATAAGTTCCACCAGGCTCTGATGCTATGTGTTCCGTGTCCGCTGGAGCAAATCACGTATGTTCTAGTCAGTGTTTCAAACCCCACCAGAAGCGCCTCGGTCTGGTTCAGAAGCTGCGTCAATCAACACAGAGCAGATAGCACAGAGAATTCAGTCGATTTTCAAAATAAAACCCTGTGCAATGTGAAGGAGACGTTCTGCCGTTAGTTCAGCAAATTAGCACGAGAAATAAACGATAAATTATTGTGATAAATGTTAGACATTAGGTTTTAGATTTATGCAGTAGTCCAGGTCATCACATACAAGATCCTCCAACAGCCAGCCGCTGACCATCACATTGGTCAGTTAAACAGTTGCGAGAGCTTCACAAATGTCAGAATTTGCTGCTCTTCTCTGAATTTTGGGGCATTTTCATAATTCCAATGGAGTTTCTGATTTCGAATATTTCCCAGACTGCCCAGCTTTACTTCCTATGGAAAGTGTCTGGAAATTTACTGGAAACTTTCCGTCCCTTTGCAACCCTAGTGACATCACCCGTAGGTTTACAAAGAGCAAGTTAACAATTGTTTTGGATGGTCGAAACCATTTGAAGACGTCAACTATGGGAACATTTGTAGCTTAAACGATGAGTGATCCAAAAATGATCAAATAAGGAAGATCTTTGTCTGTTCTTGGGTTGATTTTCAGGTCATTGTTGGTGATCAGTGCTCATTGCTGAAATAATTTGGTCCATCAACTGTCTATAAATGTAGTCAGTGTTGAGTTCCATTAATAACAGGTGAAAACAGCTCACTCATTAAAAAATCTGGAGCTTTCTAACTTCACATTACAGCTTCAGATAGGCTCCAGCCCGGGATTAGGGGGGGATTTAGTCAGGTTTATGACTGCATACAGGAGAAACAAAGATATCTGTGTATTATTATATACACATATTATTATTTTTCTATCGATCTTATAGAATCCAAATATTCATCCAGAGACTCTTTTAAGGGATGAAATATGTTTCAAATTAAAGTAAGCCTTTCACTGTGTGAAGATAAATAGGCTTAGCTTCAGGTGTTGAAGAATGTCTGAGTCAACATTGGTTCAAGTGTACGAGAGGTGTGTGTGTGTGAATGTTTGCGTGTGTGTGTGTGTGTGTAGTGAGTGAGTGGAGGTTTGGGAGAGTTCTTCTCCATTAAGATGTCATATACCATCCAGACTGTGCTGCAGGGCAGGTACGGTAAAAGAAAAGCATTAGTATAATGGAGGGGGGAGGTTTTCACTGTGTGTGTGTGTGTAAAGGCAGAAGATGTCAAGGAATTTAACAGATGAACCCCCGGTGTTGTGAGTCACTGTCTGAGGAAGTGTGAGCTGCTTGTTGGTGTGTGTGTGTGTGTGTGTGTGTAGTCAGTTCTTCAAATTCAGTTCAGCAAGGTTGATACACAGGAGAGCCTTTGTCTCACTCTTCTGTCTTTCTCATCCACTCCATAAAATATGTCCATCACACGTCCCTGCGGGCTCCCATTATTTCCACTCACTCTCCCTCCATCTGTCCTCTCTTCACTGTCTCACCTAAACCATGGATTACGTCTGTAAGTGCCTTTTAAAGTGCAAAAACACAGCATAATACTTAACGTGGTCTGTCCACCAGACAACCCTGACAAGTCAATTTTATACCATCAAATGTTGCACTCTGTACCTTGGTCACAATTCTGAAGTAGCCAAATTTAAAGTAGCACCAATCAATATTTTTATATTAACAATGAATGCAACCTTGCAGGCCCGTTCAGCTCCATGGAGCATTTTAGCCTCTCTCAGCTCATTGTTTTGATTTTTACTCACTCCTCAATTTTCTTTTCAGCTACAGCAGGCAAGTTAGCAACTAGCTATTGAACACAGAGCTTTTAGTAGCTCTAGAGACAGGTATTTTTCTCAGGAGTTGGAGATGAAAACAGAGCTAAAAGGACACAAACTCAACTCCAAATGAATGCTTAAAAAAAAAAGTTTGTGTGTTTCATTTTTTGGAGTTTTTATATGGCATCCTACCGGGGACGTAGCTGTCATGTCTTGGCCATGATCCTGTTTTGGTCAGTTTTGTGCGAGACCTCATACCCCACCAGGAGCATGGAGTGGAGCGTTTGGCCCGCCAGACTTTGTTAACTCGTCTTTGTAAACCTACGGGTGATGTCACTCGGGTTGCAAAGGGGCAGAAAGTTTCCAGTAAATTTCTGGAAACTTTCCATGGGAAGTTAAGCTGCACAATTTTGGAAATATTCGAAATCAGGAACTCCATTGGAATTATGAAAATCAATGGGAATTAACTGGAAATTGTTGGTAATTTAAACAAACTGTATCATATCTAAACATAAATATCAACATGTTGTTTTGTCATAAGCATATGACAAAAATAATACACTTAAAAACATGGAATTTCAACAGATTTATTTGTAAGTAGAACTCTATCAAGTTTGAATTATTTTATTGAACAATATTGTGTAGTCCACGAGCTCAAATGTGTGTCTTCAATAGTCTCTGTGTGCTCTGGGCTCTAAAGTGTGGTCCAGGTACAGAAATCACCTGTGCAGGTAGGGGGCGTGGCCTCAATAGCCCTGCAGTAAGCAGTGTACTATGTGCATGTGACTGAGGAATAGCAGATATTCAAGTGTACCTGTATGAAGTCTGGTTGTTTTAGTCAAGATTATGCTGAAATATATTTTCCCCAACTATATTTTAAGTTCCCTGTTAAGCCTTCAACTTTGTAAATTCCCAGTTTATTCCCATAAATTCTCATAAATGTTTTCGGCTTTGAAAACTCCTGATATTTTGCAACCCTAGATGTCACACATACACTGTCCATCTTTATAGTGTCATTGGTGGAGACTTTCTTTGGGGAAGGACCTGAAAAGGACTGCGGCACTTCCAGTGAGATTTGAAACGTTGACGACGTTGTCGATGGCTTATAAAATGAGAAGATGGATGAACATTGGGTTGGCTGCTGTTCTTCAGTGGTTGATTTGCCTGTAATTTACATGACGAAACATACACGTACACATAGAGTATTTAAGATACATGATAGGGTACTTTGGCCATGTGACTACCAGCAAAAGGCTGCTGGTTAGTCTCCATGTTTTCTCTTCTTTTTGTGCTCTTCAGAAATAGATACAAGTGATGAAAAAAGGCCGAACTATCCAAAATCCTACTCCACACACACCACAAACCTTACTGCCGAGCGTCCCAGCACATGGTATCGTTTGCAAGCGAGGGATGAGGAGATTGAGATAGAGGGATGAAAGGGCAACGTATCGTTATCGCCTCAGCCACATCCGAGGAAAAGTAAACGGAGAAAAGTGGTGTGGCTTGGGTTCGGTCCAATGTAGATGCATTTAAAGAGAAGCGGATGGAGTTTCAACCTCACTTACCTTAAGGGAGCAGTGTTATGCGAGTTGTAAGGGCGCCATTCATCTGAATGAGGCACCCAGCTCCCGTTAAAAGCTAGCTGCAGTTTGCTAAATGGTTCACAGATGCTAGGCTAAGTCAAAGATGTTTTTTTGAGAGGATGTTTCACACAGTAGAAGCTCTGGAGTCTAATGGAACATCAGTATGTGGATTAGATCTTATGTGACCTCAGCTGAGAATGATGTCTGTCTAGAAAACACAGACGATGATGACATTAACCCAGACTACAACTCCTATAAGCTCACATGTTCTTTATTAATAATCATATTGAATCAGCCAGCATCTGTTTCGAAGGCCGCCTCCGTGACCACAAGTCCACCCTGTCACCCGACTGACCCGCTGAGTCACTAAATTATTTGGATCTTAATCCACAGAGTCACTCCTTTCAAGTGCCGTAAAGTTTTCCTTCCTTTTTTATGACAGGTCACCGTATACCGAGGTCAGTAGGTTCATACGTCCACATAAGTCCATCACTTAACATGCAAAAGTACTGCTGTTTGGCTTAAATACTACCATTATACAACAAGACAGACATTATACACCAGCCGGCCACTTCATTAGATACATTTGTACAATTCAATGTAGTCCTGTACAACAACATTGTGGTCCAATGCTATAAAGTCTACTTACATACATGACAGGGCCACAATATCAACACCTTTCAATAAAATGCACTCCTGTACAACAGCATCCACTAAGACTTCAGTAATCAACATAGAATTATGATGTCTCTTACAGTGTCTAAACTTCGTAAAAGTAGAATTTATGGCAGAGTTGGACATTGGACTATATATGTGTACCTAATGAAAATGCCTCAGATGCAGCCTAAAATGCTGGCTCAGGTATCTGCCACAGACAGTATTAAGAATGAACGTTGTATCCGTGATGTCACCCACAGTTTTCTGAAGAGCTGTTTTGGCAGTCCTGCTTCATCTGCCTCCTGACTAATCTAAAATTTGGCAAAGACGTGGATCATTAGTGGACCTGAGGCGGGCTAAATGAAGCCTGCTTGCTAAAACAAGTCATCAACGGCACCCACCTGTCAAAGTGTCCATGCTCTTAATTCTGCATAACTTTAAGCCTTAATATAGTTTGAACAGGTGAGTTGTATAAAGATTCACCCTCAGTACAGTTGTCATGAACGGGGAAATTAGCTATAGAGACCAAAACTGTTTTTTGTACCAGGCTGTAAACATGTTTATTTCTGCTGTGAAGTTGGACATTTTAACATGGGGACTTATGGAGGCTGACTCACTTCTGGAGCCAGCCTCAAGTGGACGTTTGCAGCTTTTGTCACTTCTACATTGGGTTCACTTCACACACACAGAGGTTGCCTCTTGGTCTGCACATAAAAGGCTTATTCTAAAGTTTTAAAAAAACATAATTCATATTTTCAGGTGATTATACATTCATGAAAACATAGTTATGCATACAATTTTCAATTTTTGACATATTCTATAAATATAGCTCCCTAAATCTGACACACAGGACCTTCAGCGTTTTTCTGCTGGAAACTTAGTAGTAGCATGTTAACCATGTGTACCTTATGAAAATATTGGCAAGTCTATACTTTGTTTCAAAGTAGAATTCATCATCGATAATCTTTTAAAGGTGGTGACTCAATCAGTATTCTGTATTTGTATTATTAAAACATGTCAGATTTAAATGTACCCACCAGAGTTTCCCTCTAAACAAAAGAAGTAATGTTTCTCAAAACTGTGTGTTTAATATCTTAAAGCCTAACAAATATGTTGAATGCATTACCTCCCTCATATGCAAAGCCAGTATTTGATGAAGTAATCCAACAACAATGGCTGATATTTTTCAAATGTCAAATGTCGAATCAGCCTCAAAGTACGTTATGTCTTTCTATCCCAGTAGTGTCTTTAATAACACGTCTTTAGGTGTGTCTTGGACCTGAGCGTTAAATATTAAACCTCGTGGAGGTGCTGTGCCTCTGCTGTAATAAAAGTTATTAAAGGGAGGCGTCCACTTGATAACCTCGGTAACACCCACAGCTGTCCTCTTACACCCGAGCCAAGTCTCTCCAGGCAATAAAATGAGGTAGCTTCATCTCAGCGGTATATACTGTACTGTATAATATGACATAGATTTGTGTCTATTGAGTCCATACGGAGGACAAAGTGTAGCTCATTCGTGATGTGTCGCTCCATTACACGTCAAAATTCAAAAGGCAAATAGATGTTGAAGGTGTTAAATTTACATTGTGTCATCACATTTTTCCTGCTGTGCCTCATACACAGCTGTTCTTCTACTTGGGTGTTCACTGTGGGTATTGCACACACACACACTAACACACACACACACACACACGACTTTGTGCACAGGCCATCGATCATTGTTTCAAACTGTTGGGTCCCACAATTCTTTCACCATCTCCCTCGCAGTCGTCCTCACGGGATAGGTTTCATATACACAGTACATCCACACACACACACACACACACACATACGCACCCACAAACAGATGTTGCCTCCCAAACCGTGAAACAAAAAATGAACATAACATGAAGTCATAAGAAAGAGAGGCATCATCTGGACCTCGTGTCACCTCTTTTATCTCTTCACATGAGCCTGCAGTACATTAATGCACCGATGTAGGTCAGGACACTGGCCTGGACTTGTTAACATCCACACTATAAGGTCCCTGAATGCCTCGCAACACCCAAAGCAACACCTGTTTCTCTTCACCCAACACCACGCACAGTCTGGAGCTTCCTTTTTTACTGGAATGAAGCTGATGTTAACTTCTGGAGCTGATCAGAAGCTCCTGTTGTGAGTGTGGCTGTTGGTTTAGAAACAGTAGAAGAAGAGTATTCCCAGATATTCCAACCCTAACCCTAACCAATCTCATTCCTCATGCCTAAACCTAATCAACCCAAACCGATGATTTCTGCTTGGAAACAACAAAGTTCAAGCAGGAAACTTTTGTTACAAACTTGAGGTGTGGGGTTTGAAAGAGCATTTACCTAGTATTGATGGTCTATGGCGCGTTAACAGCCTAAAAAACATGTCTTTGATCTAAAAAGTTACATTGTACCTATGTATAAATGTGTGTACATGACGATGTCAACTTCTGTACAGATTTCATAAGCTTTACATGTACATGTCCTACATGAGGTGTAAGGGCTGAAGAAAAAACATCTTGTTCAACCAAAGACAAAGAAGTCCTACAAGGCAAAAAGAGTTTGCACACCTCCATCCTGATAGATTTAAATGTGCTCTGAAAGCCATATAATAAAAAAACAAAACTGGGGTTTGAAAATTCTTATCAGGCGATATCATTCCTCAGTTTTGGGAGTGTTAACATTTCAGGAAATAAGCCAAACTGCTCAAAGAGTTGGTCTAGATTCAGATATTTGACAATTTTCAATACTGGGTACTTATTCAGTATTAATTTCAGCTGGTACTGATTTAAATAGGCATTGACTGATTAATTTGGCCACTTAGGAGTAAGCTGAAAACACAATATTCTCTGAGGGTTTGTTACCATGACGAACACCTTTCACATGACGTGAATTTATGTGATACATTAGTGATATAAAATTATTCATTAGTGCATCTTTAAAGTCCACGTAAAGGCAATTCTTAGATTTCTTTCAAAATACATTAAATATGTTGGAAAATAGTTGCTGAAAACATGTGAAAAGACTTTGAACGATATATTACTGAAATGTGGAGTTAGAGGTTCAAACAGTTTTTCACCAGTTTTCAGTCCAGGATTTTGTGGGCGGTCCTTAAAGGGTGGCTCGATGACACGCTGAGGCCACCCTGAGCATACCCCTGCACCCCTAGCAGAGAGATAGAGATGAATTCATCTCACTCAGAGTGTTTCAAAGTTAGTCATGTCATTTTCTGAACTCATCTGACACGTTTCAGTCGCTTCAAAATGGCTGCTTGACTGCTCCCACGAGTGGGCGTGGCTTCAGCACATTCAGAGGACACACCCCCACAGTCCTGGAGCTGAGAATTCATTTTTACCTGATTTTTCTTAAACTTGTCGATATTTTTAATCATTCAAATTTGGCTGGGTGGTTAATAACACTTTCTTCTTTAGTCTGACAAACACAGAACATGTATTTATTCTGACTTTACACTGACTTTAAAGTACAATGTTTACATCAAAAACATACATGACAACACATTATTCTCATATAGGGTCATTTAATTTTTCCTCTCTGAGACCTGTAGTCCCAATTTTCCTTTTTTTTAAATTATTTTTATTTTCATTCGTTCATAAAAACTCTAAACCCCCTGAAACACACTGCTCCATTTCCTGTATGGAGGGTCAGTGTCTGCCTTGTTGCTGTAGTCTGATCACAGATAAAAGCTGTTTATTAAAAAGCCTGCAGGGTGAAGACACTGAAAAAAACAAAAAACTGCAGTACCCCATAGAGAGAGCAGAATAACTCTAATAAAATCCATAGAGACAAAACAACACACACACACCCCGGGTAAAGAAAATATGTACTCACACACACACACACACACACACAAATCCCAGCCCATACCTATCGCCTCTGCATTCCTTCACACCAGAACGCAAGTGGAACAAGACAGACCGAGTCTTTCTCGAGGCTGAGGCTGCACTGATTGGATGGAATGTGATGATGCAGATTCATGCTGTGGTCAAAAAGTCTTCCAGCTCACTTCTTTATACGAATGAAATGCCAGAGATTCATATGGACACAGACTTCATTTAGCAAAAAAAAACAAAAAAACGCCTGCAGGCAGCAGGAATGCAAAAACAGCTTGTCTGGATTTTTCTGTGTGTGTGTGTGTGTGTAAATGTGTGTGTGTGAAGCAGGTGTGTTGCTCCAGGTATTCAGCACCTCAGGCTTCCCTTTCTTCTGATTTATCTCCTTTTATCTCACCCTTCACTTCTTTTTTGACCTGCACACACACTCTTTTAGTGTGTTGTCCAGGTGTGTGTGTGCGTGTGTGTGTAATACCCAGCTCATACTGTAACGTCTCTTTCTCTTTGTATCTTCACTTCTTCCTGTCTTTTATTGTAATTCTCCATTTTTGTGACATCAAACATCAAATATTTGTAATTTCTGCATTTGAATGTGACATTTAAAGGTATTAAATATCACTTTATACGATAGAAAAGACAATAAAAGGGTGAGGAAGAGGAGGAAGGAAAAAGGGGAGAATCATGGAAGTGTTTGAGCCTAATGGGCCACAGTTGACCCGTGACAGGAAATGGCTAGTGACAGATTTATAATGTCACTTCCTGCTGTGCCGAGTCACTCATTAAATTTCACCAGCTGTCATCTGGATGAATGAGTCCATTCCCTGTTCTCAACTGACTGATCCTGAACTCTCACAGTGGTTTACTTCATGAGTCAGTTAGGAAAAATGGAGGCTGATGAGCCGCTGGGTTAGTATGACTGTTACCCAGCAAAATAAAAATCTATTTATTGAGTTATCATGTGCTGTATTCATGGAGCTAAGGTAGTTAAAAACAGAAATACAGTGCATGGACAAAGATTTAAACAGAGGTGTAGGGGTTGATTTTTGAGCCAATATCAGACAGAATTATTATATTAACAGCTAGTTTAGTGTTGAAATTATTGATTTACTTTATATTTTAAGTTCTTAAGTATTTGCTCTATGTTGCATATTATTATAAATTATATAGTCATCTTTGAGTTTTAGACTGTTGACAAGAAGATTGTTTCTACAATGTATAGGATAAACTATAAAAGAAAAGAATTGATCTTATTGGTCTGATTTTCTGTAATTAATGTTCTGCATAAAAGTGGTTAGTGGTCCTATCATATCAACTGCTGTCACGACCACTGACAGTAAAAAGACTGGACAGTGGAGGTGTGATGTCACCTGTAGTTTTATGAAGAGCATCTGCCATCTTGGCTGTCCTACCTCTTTCGCCTCCTGGGTAATCTAAAAAGATGTTGCCACTTCGTCGTGAGCCAACATTTTTTTGGCCCTGATCACGATTAGACTTATTAATACTTTCACTGGGAGAAAGTGATGCAACGTGATTCGCTAGAGACAAACGGTTGAACTAAATTCATCACAATGTGAACAGTTTGTGTCTGTACACAAGATGTAGAGGTTGCTAAGTTGAGGTTTGAGGAAAACCTGACCTTGAAAACCTTTCTTTCTTTCTTTCTTTCTTAGGTATTCCACTTCTCCCTCCAGCCTTCTGCAGCACTACATATTAGCCATGTGTGGCTTTTTGGCAAATTGAGTTCATGTTAAAAAGCAAGGCCTGGCCTTTCTTTCCGTGTGTGTGTGTGTGTGTGTGTGTGTGTGTGTGTGTGTGTGTTTCTTTTAGCCACTGTAGGTGAATGTGTGTGTGTGTGTCTTTAGTTGGCAGGCCCTCCTCTCCAGTCATTATTTATACAAGGCCCGCGTGCTAACTACAAGGCTGAAAGTCAATTTCACGCAAAGTTTCCATTCTGTTATTATTCTAACCCACTTTATGCCTCCTCTCTCTCTCTCTCTCTCTCTCTCTCTCTCTCTCTCGATGCAAATGTCAGCTATTCTGGGCTGCGAGCACCATATTTACACTGATAATGAGAGCAACACACCCTTAAAAAATAAATAAAAAAATAAGCGGTGGAAAAAATGTGTGCTGGACACAGCTGTGGAGATATGCTATTTCCACCTTGCCTTGGAGCGTGTGTGTGAACGTATGTTTGAGTGTGTTTGTTGGTAGATTTATAATGGTTATATATAGGAGTGTATGCGTGTGCGTGGACGGGCGTGTGTGTGGGTGTGTCCCCCACACTGAACCATCTACGCAGTGGAATCCCTGAGTAAATAGCAGCTCCACATCTGTAACAAGAGGGTGAATGGAAAGCAGAGCTGAGCCTGAACAAGGCTTCACTCTTCTCCATCACACAGGACACACAGTCAGTGTGCGGCTCTCTCTCCCTCTGCACACACACACAAACGTGTCAAGGTCTAGTTCAACATTATTGGGAATACTCTTTCAATTCCTGACTCAAAGTGTGATGAGAAGATCAATATCAATCTCGAGTGTGTGTAAAGTAAGAAGCAAGAGTCAGGATGTGGTTAGCCTAGCTTAGCATAAAGAGGAAACAGCTACCCTTGTTCTGTCCAAAGTTCTCTACGGCTCATGAACATCTTGTATCTCGTTTCTTTACACATTCTTGGAACTGTTTTTTTGATGAACAAAAAATCTTGTGCATTTCTGTGCAGCGACGGTTCCCAGATGCAGTCAATGAGAACAGATTTTGGAGTCTGAGCAGGCGTGATGGCACCATCCATCCATCCATCCATCCATCCATCCATCCATCCATTTTCTTCTGCTTATCCGGGGTCAGGTCGCGGTGACAGCAGGTTTAGCAGGTTTAGCTGCTCCTGGGGGCTATATAGTCCCTCCAGTGGGTTCTGGGTCTCCTCCCAGTTGGAGAACACCTCCAAAGAAAGGTGCCCAAGGGGGCATCCTAATCAGATGCCCAAACCACCTCAGCCGGCTCCTTTCGAGGTGAAGCTCTACTTCGAGCTCCCTCCGGGTGTTCAAACTCTTCACCCAGATGGCACCAAACCCTGCAAACTCAATGAGTAAGTATATTGAGAGCTACTGAGAAAGTTAAATTCCTCATGTCCTTGGCCAGTAAAATCTGACTAAGTCAGAACTTTTGCCTCTGTAACATGACATCACCGCCTTCTGGGTAACAAGCTTATTTTTGTAGCAAAACTGGATATATGAGCATGATCTAAGATAAATAACATAGATAATGCAACAGTTTGCAAGTCAAAAAAGTGAAATTATCTCATCTAACCATGGTCTTCCACTGCCAGTTAGAGAACCAGTCCTCACAGTGTTTAGACTTCCATGTAGCATCCTTGTGATTATGTGGTTTTTAAAAGCTGCTGCATGGTCTTTGTCATGCACTGTGTCCTTCTCCTTCTGTCTTGCGTGTACTGCATGTATTAGTTAGACAGACATATGAAACTCATCACCATTTTCTCATTACCTCATCATTCTCTCTCTAATACTCCCCTTTTTGCCTCTCATTAGGCTGTAAATCTGAGCCTAGCTCTTTGGATTTACTGCACAATTTGTGTCTTCAAAAATATGTGTTTCCCTTGGCGGCGTGTCTTCACCTCAAATTCTCGCCAGGGAGGAAAATAACAAAATCATTTCAATTTTGTGGCTTGTTTTCTTAGTGCTGGCTCCTCAAATGGCGTTACCACAAATGGAAGTCACCTACTGATAGTGAGCTGCCAGATTGGCTCATAATGAACACAGATCTCACTTGTCATCTGATTATTTTACACTCTTCCTCTCCGTTGATTCTACAAGGAATCTGGCTCTGTGTTTGTCCATAAATACTTGCTCTGTGAGCTGTTATGTCCTCCATAATAATTTGCTGTTGCATTGGAAATTTTGGAAGCACAGCAGCAATGGAATCAATCATAAAAAAAACAGAGGTTCTGTTTTTCCAACATATTCGACTCCTACTTCAAGAGCGGCGTGTCAAAGAGACAGAGTGGTTACTTGTTTATGTCGATCTAAAATGCCATTCATCAATTTTCCACAGCTTATAGTGATCTGGGTAGAGGTGGCAGCAGACTAAATAAGCTATACTAACTGTGTTTCTTGTTTCTTCTCTTGGGGAACCCCAAGGCATGCCCTAGGCCAAACAGGATATGTAATTCCTGTAGTGTGTTATGAACCCTGTCCTGGGATCTCTTCTCAGTTGGTCCTGCCTGATTGCTTCCACAGGGAGGTGTCCAAGAGGTGATGCCCGAACTACTTCAACTACCTCCTTGCTTTGCAAAGAAACAGTAGTTCTAGAGCGAGCTCCTTGACAATGTCTGATCTCTTTCTTACCCTAACTCTGAAATTGCCAATATACTTTATCAGAACTGCTTGATCCACCAAAGCTATTTTACCATCAGTTCTGATCAGAACTGATGGTAAATTAGCTTTGGAACCCCCTACCCCCATGGATTAGGATTAGGATTAGGCAGGCTGTGTCCGGCCATTTCTGTAATTTTCTAAAACCAACAATACAACTGACCCAAAGGGTGAGCTTAGGCCCATTTCTATCCAGCAGATAATTCTGTCTCATGATTTTCGTGATCTCGCAGATGTCTGCTCTCTGCCTGGAATTATTCTCTTTTGCTGAAAGGGATGTTAGGAATACTGTGCTGGTTCCTGAGGCTGAAATGTTATCATTCCAAAGAGACAATATCTTGAATACCTTGAAGGTACAAGCAGTTACTGCATAACAGATTCAACGATTCAAGTCACAGTGATATAGTAAAAAAAAGTGCTTTGGTCAGAACTAGAGCCCAGTCACTCTCCAAAGGAGGTTTTGGCCAGTGGTCCTTTGGTCCTTATCCAAAGCTCATGACCATAGGTGGACATGTTTCTTTACATACCAGTGATCCAATTATTGCTCTGGAAGGTTGTGATGGCTGCTGTGATGTTACATGGCTCAACAACAAGGATCATTGGGTGATCAGTTGATCACTTGGGGGCAAATGATGTAGAGTTGCATTGTTGAAAAAGTTATGCCAATTTTAGTTGTTTCTTTGCTGGGGCATTCTTCACCGTGGTAACCCCGCTGCACTGAAGCATTGAACCTATTCAAATGAAAGAGGGTTTGTGTTTTCTGTGAATTCTGCTTTACTGTTGATGCGGCACCAATCCAACCATCTGAAATGATTCTACCAAAAGAATGTATGTTCTTATAGATCATCCAGGCCTTGTGTGAGACCAAGGCATGTTTCATGTTACTGGGATAACTCTTTAATCAATCCCTTTATATAGCTTGTTTTTGTTCTGTAATTTAGAACCAAGAGAGACTTAGTGAGGTTTTAGTAATAAGAAGAAGCATAAGAGTTCGAGCTATTGATCAGATAGTGTTTCATAGCTGAACATGTTGGTTTTCCTAACATGAATCATGTGGACTTCTGGTTTGTCCTTACATGGTCCTGTCTCTTATGTGGGTTTTTCTTTCAGCTCTCTTTCATGTTTTAGTAGAGCGCAGTAGCTGTGTAGTTATTTACATGACTTATACAACACTGGAAAGAAGTGTTTGAGATTAGATTTCAGCTTCAAACTGGTGTTTGTTTTCTCAGTATTTCTTGGAAGAGAGAAAAAGGAGAGCGATAGCGTGTGCAGAAAGAGAAGAAGCTAAATCCCTAGAAAATGTTAGTGTGGTCGCACTGAATCAGGATCTCAGGATTGACTTTCTTTCTTGATATTTTTTTAAGTCATACTTTTATTAACCTGTGGGAAAAAATTCAACCTAAGATCAGTGGGCATTGGTCAACCATGGTTGTGCCGTGCCTGCAGTTTGTATATCTTCTGGTGTTTGGTGTGAGAACAAGAATATCTGGAAGCTGAAGTTCAGTCCCAGTTTCTTCTTGCTGTGAGGCAACATGCTGCCATTGTAAGATTGTTTATGAGTGTATTTTTTACTCTAGTTGATAGCTGAAAATTTTGATTGATTGAAGTTTGTCTTGAAGGTGGTGCTAGAAAAGGTCATGGGGGTCATTTCAATTTTCACACTTCATTTCAATCTGTGTGTTATATTATGAGAGACCTTGGCGCAATTGGTAAGCTAACTCAGTTCAGAATGGAAAGGGTTCATCATCAAGGACAATGAATAGCATTCTGTCCATCACATTAGTGCATCTTTTCAAGTGACTGCAGGTGAAAATTAGCCGTCTGGCTAACACAGGCAAATTTACATAATTCATGTGAAGAGTTAGACTTTATATGAAAGTCAATGAGCCTAAACCTAACCCCAGCAGGTAGTTTTACCAGAAACAAAGTGGACAGAGTGACTGACATTGGCCTCCTCTCGTCTTGCTGCTGGCAAACAGATGATCTGCGGTTAGATCCCCATCTCTTCCAGACTGCATGTCGAAGTGTCCTTGGGACAGCAAACATTCGATAGATATTGTTGAGTCAGTTCACTGACTGACCTTTTCCTGCTTATGTGACTAAGCATTTACCCTCACCCTATCAGTGTTTCCCCTACATTCATTCAGTAACGGCGCAGCGCCACTGCTAGATTACGAGCACCGCTGCTCAAATTTCTCAAGATCATTAATATCAATGCATCACTAATGATTTTTGTGAGAACAACAACACACGACGTTATGTTGGACTTGTTTTGAGTCATTAACTAGCGCAGCAAATCCTGTCAGACCCTCTTCTCGTTCTTCAAAGGACATCTACATAAAATGAAACATTCAAGTTTATACACGTTAGAGTGGCGAGTAGCGTAGGTAGCGTAACATTAGCGTAACGTAGAGCAGGGTAGCTCCTTATGGCAGTGTGCAACAAGTGAGCGAGCAGAGAAAGTGACTGTGAAGCGGGAAAAGAGAACGGAGCAGCGACAGTACAGAAAGATTAGCAGGAAGTTGGCAGAAAATGTAGTTTGTCTGTTAATAAATGCTACAGCTTCTCAAGCTACAGTAACAGTACGTTTTTTAGCTGCTAAGTAGCGTTAGCTACATTAATTAGCTGCTTGTCATATTATCTGTGTGTGTCCAGAGGAGCAGAGAGAGGAGTGAAGAGAGGAGCAGGGAGAGACGCAAGGAGAGGAGCGAGGAAAGGAGCAGAGAGAGGAGTGAGGAAAGGAGCAGAGAGAGGAGTGAAGAGAGGAGCAGGGAGAGACGCAAGGAGAGGAGCGAGGAAAGGAGCAGAGAGAGGAGTGAGGAAAGGAGCAGAGAGAGGAGTGAAGAGAGGAGCAGGGAGAGACGCAAGGAGAGGAGTGAAGAGAGGAACAGGGAGAGACGCAAGGAGAGGAGCGAGGAAAGGAGCAGAGAGAGGAGTGAAGAGAGGAGCAGGGAAAAAAATACTACCTTATTTACATAAACAAAGAAATTATAATATAATACACAACACAGCAGATGGATTACATTTTGTCATGTAGGTTGGCAGCATAATAACTCATAGCATCCTGATGTGAGTGATTGTATTAAAAGTGAAAGTTGAACCTGAGTAATTATGGGTGTTAAAAATATTCAGTTGCATGTATGAACTCTTGAGACTGGTTCCCAGACAGGAAACGCAGCTGGGATTTGGCTAAATACTGGTTGGCTGGATGGAGCCCGCTCTGACCACTTAGGAGCCAATGGTGTGTGCCCGCTCACTCACTCTCACACACACACACACACAACACACACGCGCATACAAACACACAGATGCACTTTGGTTGGTTACAAGCTGAATAAGCCTCCGTGTTCAGTTTCCTACCTGCATGCCAAACAGAACCATCAGCCAGCATGGCGGCTAACTGGCGTGTGTGTCTGTGTGTGTGTAAAGTTTGGTATATATGTGTGTGTGAAGTTGTGCGAGTTTCTTATGAAACTCCAAACACACACACACACACACACACACACACACACAGATGACTTCCAGCAAGCGTCTACACTATAAATACCATGTGACAGTAAGCTGAAGCAGCCGTTGCCTCGCACAGGATGATGAAACATCCTCTCCTCTCCAGTCTCTCTCTCTCTCTCTCTCTCTCTCCCTCCCTCCCTCCCTCCCACCTCCTCCACCCTCTCCGTCTCCCTTTTGGACTCAGTGGAAAGAGATGAAGTCATTTCACTTCATTCCATCCCCGGGATCACCCACCACATTGTTGGAGCATATGGCTTTTATATAGCGCTGATGTGACTCCTTGTGCGTGGCGATTGGCGAATACCATTGCCTCCTTGCTGCACTGTAAAAAGATCAGCGCTGACGGGACTCTGCTGAGGATTTTCCTCACTTTACTATCAAGAAAGGAGCTCTTTATTCCAGAACAGATAGTTGATTAGCTTTTGAAACAGGTGGAGTTATCTCTATTCAGTATTAAATATCTCTATTTTGTTGCAGTGTGTTGCATCCATTTGGCCTACATGCAAGGATTCAGTTACTTCATTATTTTCTCTGTCTAGGTGGTCAGGCCATTTTGATCCAGTGCAGAACTTGTGTGTGTAATTGTATGAAGAATTTTGTGCAACCAGGGCCGGAATAACCGACTACTAGGCCCCAGGGCAAAAAATGAGCTGTGGGCCCCGATTGATAACGCCCACCCCTTTTTTCTCCTACAAACATATTTAGTGAAATACACCATGTAAACACATATTATCTGAAATGTTAATGGCCTGTGCTTAGTCTGATAAATGTCCTCGTGATGTCACTTGAGTCAGTTTGAAGAAACAAGCAAACCAGACCTCGGTAGCCTGCTCTTCTGATTGTACATTAGCATAACACACCCCAATCTTGCACTTGAACTGTCAGCAGTCAGGCTGTGGGTAGTCACACATATCCAGACCTATCACCACAGCGCTTGAGAAAGGCCCGGCTTCGGTCTAGCCTCAGGGAAAAGCGCTCTAGCTTGTTTGTATTTCTTCAAACCAATCACAATCAATTGTCTTGGGCAGGATACGACGATGGTAGTTTTGCAAAATAGTGTTAGGACTTTTTTTGAGTATTTGCAAGTACTTGTGTTAAAATGGCTAAATCTCTTAAAAGATAAGTAGCCGCTGCTAGTTTGTTCACAATTGCACTGTTAGCAACATTTAACTTGTTATTCAAGTGTGTAGGTTGCTAGCTCAGAGGTTGTTTTTTCATGTAGCGACAAGGACTGCAACATGCAGATAGAAGATGTTGGTGGGGAACTTGTGTTAGGATATTTTCAAGCACTTGCATTAAAATGGCTAAATCTCCTTAAAAAAGGTAGCCGCTGCTAGCTTGTTTAGGTTTGCACTGTTAGCAATGTTTAACTTGCTATTTTCAGATTGTGGGTAGCTAGCTTGGAGTTTGTTGTTGTTTCATGTAACAACGGGGACTTTGACAACCGCAACACGCAGGTAGCGTAAAGGAAAGATCTAGTCATGCAACGACAGGCTTCTACCAACAGCCTACTTCCTGTTAGCAAGGCTAGGTTTTGGGTAGTAGCTGCCAGGTTATAGCGTGGAATAAAAAATATTTTGATAGTTTTTAAAAAAAAACAAAAAAACACCATGACTCAATCACACATTAACTCATGAAGTCAGAGATCTGACTTAGTACTGTTAGTTGCGCAACAAAGTTGTGCTAACAACAATTAGCCACCTCAAGCTACTGGTCACACCAGACCAAGAAAGGCTGTGGCAGTAAAGTCAGTGCTGTAGGAGGAATGTGTCCACTCGCTTTACTCCACCCTTCATTTAGCTGAGCTTCACGTCATGTCCAGCAGCTGCAGGATGAATTTTACCCAGCCTGGATTCAAACTGTTTGTGTAAGTCACTGAATAGATGTGACATAACATAGATGATGCACCGGATGCTCTCTGTTGGCACAAACCACAATGTTTGGTGGATTTTTTTTGTTCCATGCCACACCTTCTCCCGATGCCACCCTCCTTCACCCACCCGTCTTTCCAGTCATCCTTCACTGAACCATCTGGCCTTTCAGAAGACATGGTAACTGTGTGTGTGTGTGTGTGTGTGTGTGTAGCAAAATAACACATCTGCTCCCGTTTGTAACGGCCACCGGATTTTTATTGTGTGTGTTTGGGTTAGTTCCATTAACAGTGTACGAGCATGTGGACAAACAGCCCATCATGAAGACATCAGGGGCCGAGGATGCTGACTCATACCGACCACACTCACGTCAAAGACATCAAACAAAGAAGACTTTACAGTATTGTGAATACGGAGGTTGAGCTGAGGGAAGCTGGGAAGGAAAACTGCCGTCTTTAGGAGCTTGTAGGCCGTCAGGAGTCGGCTAATTGTGCAAACACTGCAATCGTTGAGCTATAGAGACAAACCTGGACCCGGTGGGCCATCATCAGTTAGTAATCTGTTTTGTGTACACTCGGAAATGGATCAGAATGGTCTGATTGCACACACACACAAACACAACGTCACTGCATGGGGTGAACGGAGGGTCAATCAGGGCGGTAATGAAGGAGGCTTGTTTAAATTTCCTGTGTACTGATTGATAACAGCCTGCTTTATATAGACCCAGGATGAAACATTAACACACACTAACTCACAAACACACACACACACACACATACACACCTTGAACCTGAGGCTACTTATACATCCTATATATCTGTTTACACTGCAAGCTCCGGTCAAATACAACAAGCTATAAAATGATTTGTTACAGCTGCTGGTCGCTTTAGGGTTAAAGGGTTAGGGTTTAAGTTTTAAGGTGTTTTGAGGGGTTTGTTAAGGGTTCAGTGGTTTTTTAAGGTGGAGCTTAGAGTTACAATGAATTTTTTAGGGCGGAGTTGAAAGTTTGAAGGTATTTTGAGGGAATATTTTGAGGCTCCGGGCACTTTTAAGGAGGATTTTTGACAGTGTAGATTCAGTTTTAGAGCTAATTAGACAGAGTGTAAGGTTAAGGTTATTTGAGGCAGAGTTAAGGGCTTAAGGGTATATTGAACGGCTTAAGGAGGACTTTTTGAGAGATGAGTCAGATTATTTGTGGGGATAGTTTGAGATGTGGTGCTACTTCAAAGCACTGAACGGTAAAAGCTCGTACTTCGCGTTTTAAAAGAGTCACGACGGGGTAAAGAGCAATTCGGGAGAGTTTTATGTGTCGTTAAAATCAAAAAAAAAATGGAGCCACTGACCTTTGACCGCCGTGTAGCACGCCTTTCACCTCAAACACACAGACACTTCCGACATCCACGCTTGACCTCTTACACTCCTACTTTGAGCACCACTTCCAGCTGTGCTGGTGGAGTTACTGAAGTAACACATTCCAACATAAAATGAACACCAGCAAAACAGATATAAAGTTACAGGGCGGTAACATGTTAGCGTTTGTACATAATGAGGAAAAGATATCGTATGACGGACCATATTAAAAAATCAGTTTACATTTCTCTGTTTCCAGCAGGCTGACATTCATCTCTCATCTCATCTCTATTCCCCACTTGATCAAGTTGTTGTTTTCAACGTCGGGCCCCTTTACTGTCACCTAGTCATTACAGGTGGTCGGCACGCAGCACTGTGATCCTTTGTTGGAATATCATCTTTTTCTAACCCTCACTTGACAGACTGTGGAGAGATATTTGGCTCCTGACGGCATCATTAGATTCGTGTCTGTCTCTGGTATGAGGAGGCAGCTTCGTGCCAAGCTTCATTCAGTCATCAATCTGCCAATTTAACACGGCTTTACACAGCACAGCAATGTACGAACTGTGAATGCAAGGACAAAACTGAGCTGGTGTGGTGTTTGTGCATTTCCGATAAAAATGAATGGTGTTTGGTTGCGCCTTGGTGAAATTGATGGAATCCTTGTAACAGGAGAGCTAACTGCTAAGGAACATGCTAGCACTTCTCAGTCAAAATAGTTCTCTGAGCTAATTTTTGCTTTCTCGTTACTGCGCTGTTTACACTCTCTGAGTTAGCTAGCTTGGTTGCTAACAGGACAGTGAGTTCACACAGTTTATTCGAGACATATTTATACTATTGACCAGTGCCTGCAAACCATGTCTGTCTGTAATGGACGTCTGTAACATCTGCAGTGGAGAAGTACTCTAGCAAAAGAGGAAGTATTAGCTTATGAGCTACAAAAGCTTCCGCCATTTCGGATTCCACACACTCAACTGTCTGCACTGTCAAGACAGCTTTCTGTTGGTCAATGAAATTAAGTTCAAAGTTCAATTCAATTGAAATGGATTGAGGGTGGCTGGAGCTGTGTGAAGTCCTCAAGTGATGTCACTTGAGTCAGTGTTGCCTGGGTCTAAAGTTTAAAATATGAAATATGAAAAAGTTACAAAGAAGTGATCTTACTGTGCCTCTGTAGCCCACTCTACAGCTCTGCTGTAGGCTATAGGCTCCAAGCTGCATTAGCTCCCAAGTCCTTTCCTAACCGCTTTTCCTTGACCTCGATAGAAAACGTCACAAGGTCAAGGAAAGATGTGAAGGAGAGTTCATAAGGAGTTAGGAGAAGACGACCACAGTGGAGACTACGAGACTAGACTACGTCATCATGCGACGGCGAATATTATTGACGTGTTCTGTGGTAAAACTACAAAGTCCAGAAGATGGACTACAAAACGCGCATCTGAGATACTTACTAGATACTCCCCGTATGTTCTTACTGTGTTTTTAATGCAGGAAATATAAACGTGGACAACCCGGTGAAAAATGTGACTTCATTATCAACGTCAGAATTCAAATAATAAATGAATATTGTCCACCTGTCACAGAAGTCAAATGAAGTGTTTGTTACGCTGGTATGGTCGCTCACCCTCCCGTCCACTCATATAGAAACATATAAAGACAAAGATATATGATTAATCAGCAACGGTAACTTCATGATGATCTGCAGGACGCTGGATGTCACAGTTACAAACAGTTTTTATTCCACAGTCAACAACAGAACACACTTCATGATCAAAGTTTTTACATCATGCCAACACGTATGTTCATATTCACACGCTCTCTCTGCTGCAGTCTGCATCACACCGTTTAAATACATTCATGTTTTCTGGTTGTGAATGACCGATTTTTTTGTCGCTGCCGGAAGGAATTGTGGGACAGCATTACCTCCTTTCCTTTCGTAAAGGATGGTGCGGTGTATCCTATGCTAAAGGAGATACTAAAGGAAGCACTGAAGCTCCTTTCCTTAACAGTTTGAGAATTCAAACAGCTCTTATCATGACGGCTACGTAAATACTTCCAGGTCATTTCACTCAGTTAGGAAGGTTCCTAAGCAAATTTAACTATTCGACTGCACCCTGAATCTCCAACCAAACTGGCAGTGGTTGCATTGTGGGTAATGAAGGCACCAGGTTTTGACAAGGAATAAAAATGTGTGGAATAAAATCTCTCAATGTTTGATGAACCACTTAATGAAACCCAAACAAACAGAAACCTTCCTCTGCTACCTCATATCACTCTGCTAAGCCCCTCCCACCAAACCAATAAGTTTGAATGGCAGCAGAAGGAGCCAGTTACTCTGCAAAACCTCATCCTTCAAAAGGCCCTCCACGGAATGACCCTTGCCAAGACCCAGTAACTCTCACCACGACTTGTCTTCTCAAAGATGCTCCTCCAGCAATTTTCGGAGTCTAACAGCACCCCTCATAAGTGATTCCCCACTGTTTGTCCTCACGCCTCTTTGCCACTCTTCAATATGAGTGCCATGGCATCAAACATAATGAGCAAGAAGCTAGAAGCACTTTGTACTATGCACCTTGTAGGCAGGTATATCAGTAATTTATCACAAGTTACAGTATTCTCAGTGGGATTTTCCACCTATGAATCAAGTTTTCACCATCTAAAGGGATGTCAAGGGAAGCCAATAAGAACATTGTCTCTCTGAAATGACCTGTGATTGACCAAAGTCTTCCATCATGAGCTAAATTTGAGGTACATAAGTCTAGTTTTCTCTCAGACCACTTGAATTCAATTTACTGAAAGGTTAGTCTAGAATTGTTGCCCAATGATGCCGTAAATACTTCCTACCCCAGCTGTGAATACTAGTTTAACAAAACAATCCTAAGTCATACCTATAGGCTTACTTACTGTCTTTGAACCAGACTCAAGCCCAAAGTCAAAACTTTCTTCCCAACCTCAGTTAAACTGCTTGAATAGACGGAGAAGACGACAAAGGCTGAAGAGGAAACCAAACAAATGGGGTGTAAAAACTCTTTGTTTTGGCTGACTGAGGCGATGGCTACACTTCAGATTTCTCAATTTACTGGTACAAGTCAACATTTCCAGCTGGAACTGGACCTCGTGGACAAAACAACTCTGTGGACATTGCTTCCATCTGTTCTGTGATCATTTTTACACCGAGTCCATGGTTCAGAGACAACATGGCTTTGGGGCTTGTGGCGAAAATCCAAGTACATTTACAAGCAGTTACCTAGGACAATTGTATTAAAAAAATCTTTTTATTACTTATCGATTACAAAAGCAGAGAATTACAAGTTACTGAGTCATACAATGATATAAAACAGAGACAAACATATTCTAGTAACAAGAACCATTTGGGATTGACGAAATGACTTCAATGATCCATCTATTCTCAGTGAGTTGTTTCAGCTCCAGCCTGACCAGTATTCACAAACCATTTTCCTTGCAGATGCATTACATCAGAGATCAACAGGTAAACAGTATGATTGAACACACACACACATATCCCAAACTGCTGGATGTTTTTGAGGAACTTCCACACTGTAAAAGGACCTGGTTCCATTCCTGACCTAATTTCCTTCACCGGTCTGCCAGCATCTTGTTCAGTTTGGATGGAGGCCACGGCTCCATATGCTGCTGTACTCTGACAGAGACAGAGGTATCAAATTATGCAACACCCTCCCTTTTCACAGAGGAAAACTCTGACTCTAAAGCTCAGACATCAGCAGTGCATGATGCTGTCTTTAAAACCTTTGATCCCCCGTCTATCTACACCCAAAGTGGGTGTCAAAGGTTTCATGTTAGTTCCAGCGGGTTCCGATGGAGCTTTCAAGGCCTAGAAATAAGTATCATCACGTCCACACTTCTCAGACTTCTCAAAACACTCCTGCGGCATAATTCACTGTATCAATGTCTGGGTTTGCCCAATATCTTCAAAACTTACTCATCAATATTTGAACCAACAGTCCGTTTTATTAATTTTTAGTACTACTCAACCTGGGAAGACAGTTGTAAATGTCCCCTGTGGCTCTGATGGGAGCTTCCTAACATATAAGAGAAGACCAAGTACATGTTGGTTTCTAATGCCATGAGTAGATCACAGAACATCCGTTCAGTGGTCACTCTAGAAGTCATTGAAACAGTGAACCTGGGTATTCTAAATATAATTCTCTGAAACAAAGTAAATATAAATAAATGTAAAAACTAGACTTGACTTACTGCTACATTTGTACCTATGTTGGATTATGGGGATCTTTTGTACATGCGTGCCCCTGCTCAGGCATTGCATTCAACACAACTCACCATGCTTACTTCAGATTCATCACTAAAGCCCTGACTCACCACTGATTGCTTAGTTTAGCATCCTGCAGGCGCACACACTATATTTTCATATACAACACGTTTCTTGCGTTGCTTTCATCCTATCTATGTATGTACCAAGCTGCAAAGTTGGTGGCTTGGAAATGAAGCCAATGTGGAAGTGCTAAAAACTGCAATTCCTCGAGTGGCCACTTTAGACAGGCTGCAGAAGTGAGTCAGTCTCCATAAGTCCCCATGTTAAAATGTCCAACTTCACAGCAGAAATGAACATGTTTACAGCCTGGTACAAGCAAGTGCTATTACGCTCATTTGAGCACCCAGGCGTCATTCGGCCCGCCTCAGGTCTGCTGATGATCCACATCTTTGCCAATTTTTAGATTAGCCAGGAGGCGGAAGATGCAGGACTGCCAACATGGCGGCATCCAGCTGCATGTTTTTGGCTTCAAAACAGCGCTTTGGAAACCTGCGGGTGACGTCACTCATGCTCTGTCCATTCTTTATACCGTCGTTGGTACCATGTTTCTCAGTGTGGTGGACAATACTCGTTGCGATCAAGGGACTTTCTTTGTACCAAATTCGAACAGAACTTGGAAAGAGGGCGTTTGGATACTCTGCATACGAGATATGATTGCAGACAGAATCGTAATTGAATTGTTGAATCAATGGCTTGTACCGCTCTTTTATTATTTTTTAGATTGCTGTGTTGTAATACTTGTTTTTAGTTTGTGCTTGGCCAGGATGTCCTTGAAAAAGAGGTTTTTAATCTCAGTGGGAAAAAAATAACCCTTGTGATGAGGGTTATTGATTGCTTGAAAACACGTTTAAAACAGTGAGCCGTTGTGACCAACTGATGCGTCATTTTTTGAAAGACGTGGGCGCATAAAAGGCATGGAATGTCTCATGATAGATGCTCTTGTGTTGCATGATGGGAAATGTAGTATCCATTGATTTTGGATAACTGACCATTTTTTTGAGTGAAGGGCAGCGTTCCTAAATTGAATGGAGAAATCACAATTTAAGAATCATTTCTTGTCAGTTAAATGATGTGTGACTGTGAAGTGCATTTATTTATTTATTCTTTGTATTTGAAGAAGCTGCACATTACAGTGTTGAATTTAAAACAACATGTAGTGTTTTTTCTATGATGAAATGTCAAAAAATAAAATAGTAAATAAATAGTAAAATAACTGGTCTTTCAAAATAAAAGCTTCCTCAGTCAAGTAAACATTTGAACTCAGTGCATTAGTCATAACTGATGCAGTGTACAGGCACACACACACACACACACACACACACACACACACACACACACACACACACACATAATAATACAGCCATGCACACGTAGCACACATATGGACATATAGCCATGGCTGCAGTCATAAACCTTTCAAACCTGCACACACACACACACACACACACACACACACACACACACACACACACACACTCACTCACATAGATCTCACTGACTGGTGAGGATGATGATGATAATGATGATGGGACTTCCAGACCTGGACACAAGAGCTGGCTCGCTTCTCGACTGTGACGCACTGTGACTTGAGATTTATAATAGTTTGACGTCAGCATGCCTCATACACTTCCTGTTAAGAAAGGTGAGCCTGCAGTGTCAGTGTGTGTGTGTGTGTGTGTGTGTGTGTGTGAAATAACAGAGTTCACACTGTTATCCCAGTGATTTGAAGCTCAGTTGAGACTGATTTCCCTGTATCTCTCTCAGCTTTGTTTTGTTTCCAAGCATTTCTGAGCCTTACAAGAGTATTTCACTGTAGCCTGTGGGTTGTATAGCACTAACTTAATGTGAAACATGTGCACATTGTTTTGGTACTCCTCGGCATACAGTATACCCCCCCAAAAAGAATGCATATGTATGGACTGGTGCAAATGCACATTGTGTAAACAAAACCAGCTGCAGAAAATCTACATTTCAATGTCAATTTCAATATTTTCCCCTCAGGGAGGAGGATCAGACTGCCAAGCCTACATATTTATACCACATGGGTGCAGAGTATATTACCATATTACACTCAAATGGAGAAATGTATGGGGTATTTCCATATCCTGCTCACTGGTTTGCCGATCCTGTACCATATGGAGAACACACGTACATGTTACTAAGTTATTGTGCTTGCTACTGGATGTGTTGCGTGTTTGATGGTGGTGGTGTTGATGCATTGCAGCCTGTTGTAACACAGCCAGCATGAGGTCTGCGATCCAGAAGAATTCCTCCGATCCTCACCCACATGTCCAGCCCGATCACTTTGAAAGAGCAGATAGTGAAGTATTCGGTGCGTTCAAACACTTCAGCCTAAAAAGCACATTATGCTATTGACAACACCAACAAAACCAATACGACTCATTTAGCCCCATTTGTTTACAATGTGTTTACAATGTCACAATACAAAGACAGTTCCAGAATACAGTACACCACAGAGCCCAGCTTGGTTTGCAGCATTAGCTGTTGCTGTGTTGCGACAGTCCTCAAATATTCAGGAGAAACTAGAAAAGGCAAAACTAGACTCCCTGTGCTTTCTTGCCACTGCACATGTATCTTGTTTTACTTTGATATTAGCTGTTTCTGTTTAGTTTTTACCAGTGTTCTACACTATTATGGTTTGACCTGAAGTTAAAGCTGCACTAATCAATACTTCTGTATTGGGTCAAATGACTTTGTGTAATGGGAAATGAGTGATAAGCACAAACAGAATAGTTCTCTCTCTAGCTCTACAGGGATTTTTAGCCTCTTTCAGCTCACTGTTTTGGTCTTCTACTACTTTATTTAGTCTAAAGCTAAAACCCCATGAGCTTGTTTATGTCACGTCATGGCCGTGATGCTGTTTTGGTCCATCCTTCACGCGACTTCAGGTTTCAGAAGCATTTTGCCCACTAGACTTTGTTAACTTGCTCAGATTTGGTCATTTCTCCTTTGTTTATGTGCTTCTAAATATGTAAGTATGCTACATAGTTAAATTACTTCCCTTTTGGATGTTTGTTCAATCGGATGTTTGGACACAGTGTCTTATTTTGAAAATCGGTCGGATTCACTTTACTGTGCCTGACTTTGGGCCAACTCCATCTGCTCTGTGCAGATTGACGCAGCTGCTTGCGGAGTCTGTCAAAAATAGAATAGCTGCGTATCCTTGGTGGAGTCGAGCGGAGTCCAGCTTTTGAAACGGACCATGGACCACTTCCAGTGGGCGTTTGACTAAATTGACTACAACGGCGGCGATTAGCTCAGACGCAGAACGTGCCACATCCGTGCCCGGTGGAATTTGTCCGTAACCGCTTTCATCAATCTCACTTCCAGCTGCAGCAGGCAGCTGTGTTCAGTGAAGGAGCTCTGATAAACCCACTGTATACAGATCGAGATGAGCTGGTGAACACAGTGGAGTGTTTAGCAGCTAAAGAAACAGATATCCCAGATAGCAGACCAACATTGAATCAATGTTGATGCATCAATGAAATTGTCATTGAGTCAACGTTGCTCAACACTGAAATATAACATTGATTTTCATCAGTTTTGCACCCTGAAATAATTAATTTCAGTGATGAAAAATAGATCAAGACAGACATAAAATCAATGTTAGTTCAACTTAAAATCAATCGCTGTTTTATCATTGAACCAATATTGAAATAACATTAATTAAACCAATCCCCAGATAGCAGACCAACATTGAATCAACACTGAATCAACATTGATACAATGTTTCTCTTCTCAACATTGAAAAAGCAAAGAATTATCAGCATTGATTCAATGTTATCTAGCCTTGAATATTCAACCTCAACAAAAACGATGATTCTGATGGAATTTCAACATTGAATCAATGTTGCCATTGTTATAAAAAATAGGTTTATACTGTGTTTAATCCTACAATGTGTACGTGAGTTCTGTTATAAAAATTAGGATAATACTGTGGTCCAGATGTGTTTTGACATTATAATCATACAATGTATTTCTATTTTCTGTATGTTGGGGAGGCACTTCCTTTTCCCTAGTATTGTTGCTTAAACGGACAGGGGGAGTTAGAGTTCTGCTTAGCGTGCAAAAGCAGGAAGTCTAGCTCAGGTATGAGCGTCAGAGACAGGTCAAGAGGTGATAGATGAGGGGACTTTCTGCTGACAGTTGAAAAGAGAATACTGCAACATGTAACAGTGCTGTTTAGGGAAAGTGTCTGTTAACAATAAGGAGGTGTCTGAGACAGCCCATTAAAAAGTGTATAAAAACCAATTGTTGAAGCTCCACTGGGAGCCTTTTTCTCTGTAACCCCTTGTTGTGTGTTGCACTGTTAAATGCTCCTTCTTGTACAAGAATAATACATTCAACTTGACTTTGATGCTTCGAATCCAGTCTTCCTTATTGAAGGGTCACTCTAAAAAATTCTTATAACAGCCATGCTATCTGGGATGTTACTCAGGAGTTGGTGGAGACCAAAAACAGAGCCAAAAGGGGAATACTGAACTTACATTCATCAGGTGGACATAAACATGACTACAGATGAATGCTAATGTTGATTAACATGTTCTGTTTGTGTAGTTCAGTAACACACTTATGCAACTTTACAAGGTCGTACCACAACATATCAAACGTGAGTGATTTATTTAGCTTGTTGTGGAGATTCGTCCCCTCACGTAGCCACTGCTGACCTGAACACTGAGCATAAAACTGCATTAATTAATCTGGGTGTTCGTAACATATTCTCTGTCCACTCACAGATAACAAGCCGTGCAGTGAATTTGGCTTCAGATGAACAAATTCTTGCTCTTTAATCCAGTTCCAGTTTGCATATCCTTCTCTGGCCGGTGTGTGCAGAATGTTTGCTTGCCTCTGCAGACTACAGAAAGAAGGAAACTATCATCCGTCTTTGATAAACACCACCTCACACCAAAGTCATCAAGCTTCATGCCCGACCGATGTTTGACCGCCTTTCGTGTATCTGCTTTGATTATGATTTCCATGTCGTCTTATCGTGTTTATAATGCGCGCTTCGTTTAAAGTTCACTTGTGATAACAGCCTATCACGTTACATTGTATCTATCTCAGAGCCGTGTTGTTGGACCTCCTGAGGAAACGGAGCTGTCGGCATTCGTCGCTGATGGAAAACATTCCCCATTCCAGTCATTTCAAATGGACACATCATCTGAAGCCTTCTTCTCTTTAGGCTTTCACTCGTACGACCTTTGCACCCTGCGAGCTCAACATTGACAGCTCCTGAGTCTGAACCAGACGGTTGCCAGGTTGAGTGGAAATGACAACCTTTGTAACTTTTGGGTGCAACCTCTAAGACAGCCAGTCGTTTGCTCCTTCTCACTTTCTTGGGGTTTTGAAAGTAGTTGGTTGCCAGGTTGGGTTAACCTCTCACCCTCCCGGGGGGAGCAGGGCGCAGTCTGAGTTGCACTAAATAAATACATAGAGAGGGGAATCAGTGGGGGTTGCCATGTTGGGGATCATGGGTCGGACCTTGCTTCTCCTAAACAAGCCTGAATACACTGTTTGTATAACATCACACTGCAAGAAGTCACACTCACATCTGCACTGTCATATTCTCATGAATGTACACAATCAAATCCAAAACAGCCGTCCCTCATGAGTCTCTCCACCCTGTTTTGCTTGACGGAGAAGTTTGTGCGTGTGCGTGTGTGTGTGTGTGTGTGAGTGGGGGATATGTCTTCATGCATGCTGAGAGGTGTGCAGGTTGGCTGCTGTTTTGACAGGCGTGCCTTGAATACCAGCCTTTTTCTGGGAAGAGGGAAACACGCCGAATCAAAACAGGCTGACTAGCACACACACACACGCACACACACACACACACACACTTTTCATCCCCTTTCTTTGCTGCTGCACACACACTCATGGCCCCGGTGCCAGAAAGTTAGTCCACTTTGCCGACCTGTTAGTCCTCTGATGCTGTTGAGGTTTAGCTGGTAGTGTTTTTGGGATACTGGATATCGATGTTGTTCTGCTGTTTGGCACACGTTTGTTCAAAGTGAATCAGGTCTTGCTCCGTTGAGCTGCTTCCCTTTTGTTTCTGGGTAGATTTTGTTTCTGCTTTACATCTGCGTCCAATCAAAGAGTCTGAATGTGAATTTTCTAGCACGTCCATGATCTGCTTTTACTCCTGTTTCCAAACTTCACATAATTTCACTGACTCGTGGATCCATGCTACGTAAAAACCATAGAGCGATGTAGCTAACTAGATGGCTATGCTGATTGGCTGAATTTCTTCATGTGGCTCTACTTGAGGTGACGCATTGGGTTGTCAGTACTTGAAGAGTTATTTTATGATAACTTTAGATTTTAACGTCTGTTTACAACTCCAAATTAAACTTTTAATCACCATTATGAAACGTGTGTAGTATCTATGATTATTTTTGTGTTTTAATATTGCATTTAAAATCTGCAGGGCTATTAATAACTATTGGCTAACATACTTGCCATCACATCTTTCTAAGTGATTATACTCTCTTTCAATTTCTTTGAAACAACTCTGTTCTTCCTCTGGTTCTGTTTAGATTTTACTTCTGCTTTCTTTCTTCTCCCCAAGACAAAATAGAGGACTGAGATCAAGGGCTGTTTAGTTTGAATGAATTATTCTTTTCTTATTTCACGTCTTTAGTTTCTTTGTTAAAACTCCAAGGTTAATGACTGCTTTTAATCCAAAGTCAGGCACTCACTCTACATCAGTGTTTTGGAGGACATCTCAGTATCTGCAGTCATTTCTGTCTTGACGTTGTCCAGAGTGACAGTTTGGCTCTTTTAACACTACAGGACTGTATTGAGCATGTTTGATGATTATGAAGATGTTCCAAATTAGGTCAGGAGCACAGGAGGGTAATTAAACAAGGGCACACCTATAGTCTCTCAGAGAAGGGGCAAGACAAGGCTTCCTAATGACGTGCAGGCTCCGAAAACCTTTCTTGATTCGGCAATCCTGACTTCCACTTGGCCTGTAAATGATCAAGAAGCCGTTCAGAGTTATTGGTCCCTGTTGTCGAAACAGTCCAAGACATGTCATCCACTCTTTGTGTCAACATGTGAGTAGAGGTGGAACTGACATACAAAGTCATTCAGTAAGTCCCAGTAGTGGTATTTGTCAGAGTTTGGTATGACCCCGCGTCTCTGGTTACCCATCAGCCCCTGACAGCACCAGTGGCTTGCCATAGAACAGGGACAAGGCTCGCCTTGTGTATAAACGTGACTATGTGTCTTAATTCAATCAGGCAAACTGGAAAGGGGGGATGGGTTGAGAAACTGTTATTTCTCCTACCAATGTGACTCTGTGTTGGTGACTGGGATGACTTGTTTTAGGTCTCATAGAAAGGGCTCATTATGGATAATGGTGGAATTTTGTTATGGTGCAAACATTTAAAGTAATACCAAGAGTGAAAGGACTGTTGTTGCTTTGCTGGAATTTGACTTTGGTATGTTTAGATGGGATTTGGTAAAGATTCAACTTACTGTTGTGTAGAAAGTTTTCCTGTATGAGTCCAACTGGTTGGTAGTTTTCGTGTGTAGCCTCACAACGATGTCAATTGTCTTTCATGGTTTGTTTTATAGCCTGGCATCGCCAGCTAATTTTCGAATTCCAAAGGGCCATTACCAATGGAGGCCAAACAAAATGCCTCTGGACGCAATTAGATAGATGTGACATCAGATTCAACAGAACGTTCTTCATGAATGGCAGCCATCTTGGTTGTTTCCAGAAATGCCTCGATGGCCAATGAGGTCGCCCTCCTCTGTACAGTCATCGCATCAACCCAACAGTTGTGATTGGCCCGAACAGATCCAGGACTGGTGGAAATCCGTCCAAAGCAAATTAAACATGAGCTGACGCGTTTGTCTAGTTCCCAGGATATTTGTTTTAAAGCTTCACAGCATAAATTCATGTTTTAGACAATAGTGTGCAAACAGATTCCTGTGTCAACAGGATGATCAGGACTGCAGCCAGACTTGACGCTGAGGTCACAAGTCCAAATTCCCCGAGCAATAACTCCACCCAGCTAAGACATTTTTGACAAGCTACCAACAAAACTCAGTAGAAGTTTCCGAGTGTTTAAAAATTAAGTTACAAAATTTCACATTTGATTCATTCATCATGCATATTTTCTATAATTTATTATGTTTGTATTTGTCTTAAATCAGTCAGATTTAGTCTAAGAAATTATAAGAATCAGCCTTTAGCTCCATGTGTGTGTAATCAGAGAGTGTAAACTGCTTTTCATGTCATCATAAACCCTCAAATTTCTAGAAACATTAACAAAAACACGACCTCTGTGTCCTCGGTGATAGCTATGGCCAAGACAACAACTGTGCAGAGTTTTTTTCATGGACAGGATCTAAACTGTGTTAAAGCATGTTGGAAGCATAAAACATAATAACTGATAACTGAGAACCAAGAACATATCACAGGGGGAAGGGTGTTATTACTGCAAATTAAAAGCCTGGATGTTTCATAGCCAGCTTTTGTTTGACCTCGACGAAGTGTGTGTGTGTGTGTGCGCGTGTGTTTGTGTGTGTCTGCTCAGTGGGGTGTCTGAATAACATGACAGGTTGATGGCTGACCGGGGCAGGGTAGAGTCCAAGTTATTACAGTATCTCAATCTCTATTAGATTTAATCTCAGTCAGGGGGCCAAACACTGATGTCACTGTTGACTTAATACAACAGAGCCAAGCCAACATCTATCCAGTATGAGATTTTACTGGTATCACGCAGACACACACACACACACACATACATTGCAGCATAGCGTAGCAAAATGTGTGTGTGACATGTACTCAAAGCAGACTAGAATTGAAGAATCATTACACAGAATTACAACACACATGCTTTTTCACTATAATCCACCCACCCTTTCATCGCTCATCATTTCAACACACACATGCTCACCACACACTCCCTCTCCATCATCATACCTCACCCTGATAAGATTCTCGTCGTCTTGAGCGCGAGCAGAAATCCTCCCACTGGATTTCTCTGCTGCAGTTAACCGGCTTTGGGGGTCGTCTGTGCCTCACGGTGCAGCGCGATGAACAGAGCCGTGAGGAGTGCGACCTTCGTCGGACTTTTCTCGGGAGTTGGTGGAGACCAAAACAGAGCAAAAAGAGTGAAAATATTGTGCTTATATTTGTCAAGCGGACAAGAACATGAGTCGAAATGAATGCTAATGCCGCTCCGTGTCTGCTACATGTGTAGAATGTTTGCTAAAATGTTAGCCTTCACAACTTTATAAGGTGATAAGAAGTGTTTTCACCTTTTCTAACTGGCTCCAAGTGGCTCAATTAACGCATCTATTTCCTGTACTTTCTTATCCTGTGCAAAAGTGTGTGTATTTAGGGGGGTGGTTTAGCCTATCCAAACTCCATGACAGGGCTAAGACACACTCTAGTGTTCCAGGCTCCAGGGTTAGAGTTCAGTGCAGGAGGTGTACAGAATCATTTGTATAAAGTTTGTTAAGCTTCAGCAACTTGTAAGTAAAAGTAGAGATTGCAGTTCTTGTTAAAATGAACCAGTCATGAGTGTCTCCAGTGTCAAAGTCGTACACTTTGTTTGTCCAGTCTGCCTCGACCTCTGGCCCGAGAGGTTTAACGGCGCTATAGTGACACAAGACAACTTCAGTCATCATTGGCACATATGACAAACATACATACAGGTGTGATCTATCTGTTAGTTTACTAAGAAGAAGGCGTCATGTCACATTTAAATTTAAAATGCTTGGCATTCATTTTAGGGTCATCAATACATTCTGTAGTGTAGTATTGATTATGCATTACATGTTATAAAATGGGCTGCGCAGAAGTGGGTCCTGTCCAAAGACATGCAAGTTAGGTCTACCTACATAAAATAAGAATCTTTTTATTTTTGTTACTTAAAAATTCTCCTTTTATATCTACAGAGTGAGCAGGTCCACTAGATGCAACTAAATTCTACACTCTGCACCTTTAAATGTGTATAAATGGAGAATGACTTTGATTATGATTTGTTCAATCATACATGAATCACACAAGGATGAAATATGAAGGAGTCTTATGTGTCTTTAGTTTGATTTTATGTGAGGATGAAGTAGTAGGACTGTAAAAATATAGAGGAGTCATGATGTAAAATGTAACAAACTAAAGTAAAGTTGTTGTATATTCACTACTGAACACCACACACACACACACACACACACATTCCATACAGGGCTGGGTCAGTTACAGGAACATTATGGTGATTATGCTTTGGGGAAATACTCTTTAACAACCTCTGCCACTCTGTGGTTCTCCGTGAACTGGTGGAACTGAAAGGTGAGCCGGGACATTATTCTTTCTCTCCGCACTGTTCCCTCCCTCAGTCTCATGTTCCTCGCTGAAAAAGTGCAGCCCTGAAGAAAAAAAACAACACATGAAAACACAGCATTGGGTAGCTTCAGTCTGGCTCCCTCCTCCTCCTCCTCCTCCTCCTCCCCTGGTGGCAGATGGGATATTGAACTCAGACTGGCTCTTGCCCCTGGGGATTGGGGATTGAGGGGGGGAATCAGCAACTTATGGTAATGTGGTGTAATTAGGAAAGCTAGCTCTCTGACTCTCTTTTATTGTTTCCGCCCTTCTCTCCTGTATGTGGCAGAGTGTGACTAAAGCTGGTTAAGACCAATCTGGAGGTTACAGGGTTTGAATTCATCTTGGTGAACCAAACTCTGGCAGCCGTGCAGCGCAGGGGGGTTTACACGAGCGCAGTCATTCGATTCTACACGCTTTACTCCAGAGTAACATCTGAAGAGCACAAGAGTTAACTAAGCTTCAATGTGTAGATCATCAAAATTATAAATACTTAATAGTAAGAAGGTCACAGGTCAAGACCTGAGTGCAGTTAATGTCTTTTACTGCTGAAAAATCAGTGTTCAAGACTGACGCTGTACAGTATGGATCTGAGGGTGAGCTGGATGGGTTCATATACCATCCACCTTTACCCTGAATGTGTGCTCTGGTGTGGCTGAACCGAATAGAGAAACAAAAAGTAGTGTAAACAGCAAGACTTCTGCTTGTTAGTTAGTTTTGTATGGCATGCCTCATGAGGAGGAAATGCTGCCTTCATGTGCACTCAGGAAACTTGTGCATTGATATGTCTTAGCTGGTTATAACTTGTAACAACATGAAGCATTCTAGCCTTTTTTATTTTTGTTCTTTAGAATGAAGAAAGAAGAAGTAGGATTGCAAACCAGACAATATAACACCATTTAATATATGTCACAGTTAATATATGATATAATATGATAAACTGAGTTGTTTTTGAGTAGGCTACAACTTGATATAAGACATAAAAATGAAACAATTAAGAGTTTTTCCAGTAGTCTGACCCGCTTTAAAGCCATAATCCGTGCAAGGAGTTGCCTTCTTTCCGAAGGTCTTTAACGCAGCATAAGTATCCATGCAGGCAGTTTGCGGGAGCGAGAGAGAGAGAGAGAGAGAGACAGAGAGAGAGTGGGATAGAGAGACATTTGAAGAAGAAGAGGGGAGGAGGAAAGAGGGGAAAGGAAGGAGGAGGAGTAGAAAGATCCGGAGAAAAAGTTTGAAAGGAAAAGAGAGACGTTTCAGTGACCGGCCCCGGTAGAAAAGGAGTAAGTGGAGGTTGAAAACTTGAAGGCACAAACAGGCTTTGAAAGTCTCTCTGCGTGTGTGTGTGTGTGTGGATTTTACCGCTGCCGGGGAGCCGCTGGGCACGCGCCTGCTCCTGTGTGTCGTTGGGCGGATTAGATGAGTTTGACTTCACGATGAGGAGCGACCCTGTTCTGTTCTCTTCCAACAGGGGTGAGTGGCTCAACCTGGGGCTTTTATTTTCTGACCATGAAAAATCACTGTACTGTTTCATAACTCACAGGACTGTTCCCGAAGGAGGTTAAAACGAGTTTATAACATGATGTATCACACATAGCATCTACAAAGTATGCTTCGTAGTGACCACTTGTATGCTACCTTGTATCCTCACTTTGTTTGCTAGGATATTAGTCGATAACTGTTTTATACTCCTCTCGCCACATAGCATTGTAGCCTGTTTTGAATATTGTACCTGACAGTTTATAGTTTTTCTTCTGTAATATTTATGCTAATGGAACATTTCTCGTCAAAAATATGAATTTTGAGTTTGAAACGTCATTCTGAAACTGCTGCTTCCTTTACTCGTGAATTAGCAGCGCCTCGCTCAGGCAGAGCACGCGCGGGCGTTTGCACGTAGGCGCGCGCGCACACCCACACGCGCTGAAATCATCCCATTAGGGTGAAAAGTAGACTCGTGTGATATTTTGTCACTCCGCGTTCATAAAACACACTTTTTTTTCCGTTCATAAATGTGAAGAGCCGGTGTGAAATTCATCTGAATAAACAGGCAGTGTTTAATATAATCTATAGGAGAGAGTGGGAGGGGGTTAGAGGGAGGAGAGTGGAGGCCTAGAGACTGTGGAGAGACAGTTGGCTCCTGATGGTGTCATTAGGGTTGTGGTCGGTTGTCAAGTGTCAATGTAGTATGAACTTCACGCCAAACTCCATTCCATCTTCTGGCAATTTAATGTGACTGTGCACAAAAAAACAAACAAAAAAAACACACACGCCTCATAAATGTGAAAGCATTTTGGAGCTCGACTGTCTTCAGGAGTTAAGACCTCAAAGCTGTGCATTCCATGTAGCACTTGGATTCGACTGAAACTCGCAGGCTTAGCTCGGGCTGCTCATTGCTCCTACCTACCACAGTGGAATTTGGTGGAATGATCATAGGATTAACGGGAGAGCCGCAAAGGCCACACTGAAGAGTGGATGCTTTGTTAATTAGTGCTCAAGCTGCAAGAAAGCAACAGAAAAAGCAGCATCTTCACCTTCACTCCCTCATTGTGTCTTGATTTACTGTGGAGCAAGCATGTAGAACATTAGCTTTTCAACATAGCTCACTCTTATGTAACTCCATTCCTTGTTTTCTAGCATTGTGACCTTAAAAGTCTGCTTTTCATTACCTCATCGTTGCTAGACAGCAGATCCGGATACATCAACAACACGCATTATCTTGTACTCCTCACTGTAACATAAAATAAGGGGCTCTGCTGGAGCTCTTTATTCTATAGCTGTGGCTGTTCTGGAGGGTGGTGTAAACACGGAGGTTCTGTCTTTGTCCCCACATGACCTGCATGATCAGGAGAAAGGTAGACCTGACACTCTTTTTTTTGGGTTTGGATCACACTTCTAGTTGCACTTGCGCCCTATATTCATAGTCCATCCATCACAGTAGCTCTATTGATAAAAGTTATTCATCCACATTAGTTTATTTTCTATCAGGTTTCCCAGCTCAACTGAAGCTACCAGTCCAAGTCAACATCGGGGTAACTCTACACTGCAGCCAGAGGTTTCCCAACACGATCCTGGAATGACAACACAAATGCTCCGTATCTCTAACGTCTCCACGTCGTAGCAGCGAATGGAGTCCTACAACAACAGGACCTCTGCATAGCAGCTGCAGGGTATCAGGTAGCCCCCGGCGGCGCTTCTCTGCCTGGCATTTGGCGAGGCTCTGACAGACATCCATTGTGTGTAGGGGTTGTAATCACATGGCAGCGGCACACGAGAATGCAGCAGACCGTGTTTTGGTTTTGGATTTGGACGAGGGTTTAACCAGCGTGAGTTTAAGACAACCGGTACGCAGCTAAACCCGCCTTGTTTAACGGAACTCGGAGTAGTTTTAGACAGTCTTGTGCTCAGTGAATATTATTGCTGTGGTCAATGTTTTAAACTCTAAAGCAGCTGATTACTTCAACCATTTCCATGCATAAATATACCGTGTACCGTGGAGAAATGTGCTCAATCTTGGTGATTCCATTCAAACCAACAAGCTGTTGTGCAAACCTTTGTTGTAATAAAAGCTGGTGTGTTCAAACCCAACTCATGTACTCATCTGTTGGACTTTGACTTGCTTTTCTTTCCCCGCTTACTCACCCGGGTGATGCAAAAACAGCGAGCTACTTTGGCGAGTCTTTCGCTCGAGCTCAAGAGCTCTCCCACTTATGGGGGTGCCATGTTTTGGGGGCAAAAAATAAAAGTGTTTAAGTGTTTATTACCATTTATTATTGCAGCTTTTCCTCACGGAAACCCTGAGTCTACGAGCAGTTAATTGGGGGTGTGTGATGTGGGCTGAACGAGTACATGGTGTCACCGTTCTGGCCCACTTGGACCATTTGGTTGTGCTTTAGAGTTTGAGGGTCGCTTTGCCTCTCTCCGCCTTGTTCAGAAAGCCCGTTCGCCCCAATGATGATTAAACTTTAAAAGCTTTCATGTGTCAGACGTGAGAGCCCCTCCTTTTTAGTGGTGGTGGTGGTGGGAGACGGATCCTAGAAGTGGAGAGGAGAGATGAGGAGAAATGAGTTTGTAATCTCTCCCTCCTTCCCTCCAAAGCCGGCCTGTCAGTAAGCTGGCATGCAGGAACAGAGACTTTAATTTCAAGCCGACTAATCACAGCCCTCGCGGCCTTCCCCCTGTGTCAATATCCATCTGGAAAAACACAGGGAGAAGGAAGGGGAGAAGCCCGAGCTTGAGCACAATTCAGAAGACCCCGTGCCAAATGGGACAGTTTCATATGGCTTAAACGCAACTGGCAACTGGCCTACTGATATAACATCATCAACCAAGCATCTACTGCCTGAAAATGTAAAAGTAACAAGTGAAATAGTCCTATTTAGTCTTGGCACTGATGGTTACCGTGGTAATCTAGGTCCGTTAAGGGAGGATCACTTGAGATGAGCCTCACCAGGTATCTTTAATAGGCTTATTGTTGTAATAGGATGAGCCTGTTAGCTTGTTAGCTTGTCTGTCTGTCTTGGAAAAAAGCTTTTAGGATTACAAGAGCAAAGCTCTCTGTCATGATGGGGGGGGGGGGGGTAGTGGTGGCACACAGCAAGAGGTCTCCAAGATTAAGAGAGACCTCCTGTAGAGAGCACAACAACAACAAAGGACAGCTTTGGACAAATTGATGCACTCGCGAGCATGCTACATGCACATGTTTGCGTGTGTAATTTCCGTGTGTTTACGCGGCGTCCTGACTCGTGTATGGATGTGTCGTTTAGCCACACACACATGCTTACACTCACACAAATGGCCATGTGGGTGTGGGCGGGATGTAATGGGGGTTGATAGATGAAAAAGGCTCGAAGCCTTTACTCACTGTCAGGACTCTTTGAGCATCTAATCGTAAGAGCCAGCTCTGTTTCTGACTGTGCTCACACTGACTTGTCCCTGCAGATCAGACCGTCCTGTAGGTGTCTCTGTGTAGATGGGGTTAAGTACACCGCTCTACAACAGAAGGGAACTTGTGTGAAGTGAATCTGGGGTTTGATTTTTGTTTGTTTTTGACAAAAATATCAAAAAGTGTATGGACTGGCAGAAAGCCAGTGTATAACAGATGAATGTAGACCCAGCGTGACTGATTCATATTAGGGACGACTTTATGTCTCTCTATTTGAATACCTCAACTCATGATACCTGCAGAAACCTGATCTCTGTGAACAGATATCTGCATATGAATCTCTACAAAAGCATCCAAGATTTTGGCATCAGAAATTTGGACTCTGGATTCTGTCTTCAGTCCCAGTGGTATCATGAGCAAAAGAGGTGGAACCAAGCCGCAACCTCCGTGTCTGTGAAGTGAAGCCAATGCAGAAGTGCCACGAGCTGCAGTTCCTCAAACGCCCACTTGAGGCTGGCTCCAAAAGTGAGTCAGTCTCCATAAGTCCCCATGTTAAAATGTCCAACTTCACAGCAGAAATAAACATGTTTACAGCCTGGTTAACATTTCCCCGTTCATGACAACTGTACTGAGGGTGAATTTTGATACAACTCACCTGTTCAGATTATATTAAGGCTTAAAGTTATGCAGAATTATCAGCATGGCTGCTTTGATTGACAGGTGGGTGTCATTACAGATGGCTCGTTTGAGCACCCAGGTGTCATTCATCCCGCCTCCGGTCCACCGATGATCCACGTCTTTGCCGATTTTTAGATTAAGCTATTATATTATTAAACTATTATTTGGTGGAACACACTGGCCAAACTTTCAGAACTCACCAGCTATCGTTGGGCGATGATTTTGTCTTTTCAGCTTTTTAAAATCTGATATGCAGATATGTGTTTATAGAGACGTGTCTTCCTCGCCATTCTCACGCATAAAGTTACTAATCAGACTGCAGAGGAAGTCTTAGCCCTGATATCCGTTATCTGTTTTCAGATATCTGCTGGCTACGCCGGAAATCAGAACATTAGCCGCTGGCATCAGAGATTGACAGGAGCCTCGTAAAATCTGCATATTGCCATGCATGGAACTTGTTTTTACGTAATCTAGCATGTGACCAGTGAGCTGACAGCAGAAACACTGAATTTGTAATAACATCAACAAAGAAACTTCATTAAGCGTAGCTCAGTCAGCTCCTAACTGGTGGATCAGATGGATGCATCCACAGTTTGTAATTATTCCAGTCCTCTGCTTATATCTGTGTTGGTTTGCCGTGTCATCACCAGGTCAATATATGATCCCATGATGGCTTTGCAACTTCCATAACCTCATTAATGAAAAAGTTCTGTGAAATGTGACAGTCTTTTCTCACACCCAGCCAGCTACCATTTCAATCAAGGAAACCACATGTCCTCCATTCCCACTAGGAGATGACATCCCAAAGCTGGGGCTTACACCCCCCCCCTTCAGCCCATCTCCCTCTGCTTGGCCTGCGGTTTTTAGCCGAGCACCCTCTAATTATCGTTTTAGAAGAGATACCAAAGGGAGCATCATCGCCCTCCCCAAATTCTATCTCGCTATTGGACGATCCCTCTTCCTCCCGCCCCGTTTCCGCCTCCTCTCTCACATCTTCTGTAAACCTCCATCAGCACTGCCCTATCCCTCCATCTCTAACCCTTTCTTCTCCTCCCCGCCTTCAGATCAGGCCTGTGCACATGTGTATTTGCGGTCGGGGGAAACATCTGCTCGTACGGTAAACCACCTGTACTGTTCGATAGCAATCAGCCTCGCTCTGTGATGTTTGCTTGGCATGTCCAATGGAACGAAGAAAACACACAAACCTCATAATTACAGACCTGAGAAACGGGGAGAGAGCGAGACAGCTTGTCTTTCATCATAAACTAATGCAGCATCGCCCGTCCTCTGATCTGTTCATAACTCTCCCTCTCTCTCTTGGTGTTCGTCCAAGTCGAGGCTTTACGAAGCCTTTATGAAACATTTATGACGAAAGGTAAAATTGCACGGCTTCCACAGCTTTTAACCAAACCAAATGTAGCAGTACATACGATCTGTTTCCCACTGTAGAAACAAAAAAGAGCGTTATGAAACTGTAAGTGAGAGTTCAGAATAGGCCTGCAGCTAAACATTTTCACGCTTAACAGATTATTTGTTTTGTCCATAAAATGTCAGAAAATGCTGATCACAGTTTCAGCAGAGCACAAAGGGACGTCCTCAAGAGGACTGAAGAAAGTACTCACATCTGACAAGCAGAAATCAGAGACTCTGGACGCTCTAAACGATTATTAAAATAGCTGGCAATGAATTTTAATCTGATCATTGTCAAAAGTCTAAAAACCAAAGATAATGAGTTGAGTTTTAGTAGCTGTTCTGGAGCTTTTAATCATATCGCTTGAGGAATTGTAAATGTTCAACAGTTTTCTGAGGACGTCCCGTCTTGAGCTTCGAAGTTTAATCTTGACTTTGGCAGTTGAAAACGATCCATTTCTTAGCTTTTCTGGAGCTTTCACATGTCATCACATGATCTTCATCAGCAAAGATATTCAAAATATAAATGCATAAAACAGCAAATAAGCATAAACAAATGCTGACATTTGAGAAGCTCCACTGACATTTTTGCTCCACTGTTATTGCTGATTAATGGTCATAAAATAACTGTATTTAGCTGGAATGTAGACACCAGACAGTCAGGAGGTGGTGACTCTTGAGATATTTTTCAGTTATATATTCATTAGTGGTTTGTTCAGTTCCATCCGACCATATTTCATTTATCAAATACTCCTCCTATCTACGATACAAGCTGTGTGTGTGTGTGTGTGTGTGTAGGTGCTCGTGTAAATGTGTCTGCTGTGTTTTGGCGGCTCACTGGAGGCAGTAACCATAACGATGCCAGACCATAAACCAACCTCAATTAACGAAAACCGCCATCTTACTGTAACACTCAGCCCACAGGCCAATTAAGTTTCCCAGAGCCACAGAAAGTGCTCACCGAAGATGATTGGGCGGTTGACTCATTAAGCGGTTTGGGCTTCGCGCGCATCCGTCTGCTACGTCAGCAGTGCGTTACACCTGGGAGGAGGAGGGCAGCAGAGAAGAACACCAGGTGCCACGCTCTTGTCCGGACATCCCATTTTGCCAATTTCCCAAACAGATTCACTGTCAGCTTTTATTTAAGTCCGGCTTCGCGTGCAGCAGAGATGACACGCCATCCGCTGATCCGTCCTCAGATGTGGATTTGAAGACGCTCGCGAGCTTTTACTGTAGCAAATTGCCTCCTCTAATTATATTCCAGAAATAACCACCTGAACAGGTCATTTAGTCCAGACTGGATCGTGTTTGAAGGAAAACACACGAGGAAAATAGAGCTTCCCATCATGCTCTGGGTGATTTAAATGGATTAAATAGAGAGTCAGTCAGTACTGTAGGTGTGTTTACATGGTGGAGTGTGAACAGACAATAATCAGCTGGATTACTGAGGATGCCTACAATGCTATGATGATGAGGCGATGTTTCCTCAGAGAGTCCGGTTCGTTTGGGCAAGTGTGAAAGCTCATCCGAACTCTGGTCCGCCTAAAAACACGGGCCTCGGTCTGCTTGCAAGTGAACGCTGGTGCTGTTCGCTCACAGTGGGAAAGTAAATGGACTATCCAGTGAATCAAAGATCAGGAAGCCGCTCGATGAGTCGGGTTTTCTTCTTCATGGTGCTTTTTTTTCCCCCTTCCTAGTCAGTGCTTGTTTTGGGCAATACCGCCCCCAAACGAGGAGCTCTTGTAACTGCGTGACGTCATCCAGGCAGTTTGGTTCGCGGTTGGTTCAGTGTGTGCAGCGTGAAAGTGAACCAAACCAAAAGGTGCGAAATTTTTCAGCATTCCCCGTCCAATCGAACCGAGTCCCCCAGACTATCCTGGTGTGAAAGCAAGCAAGTCTGTATTTTACTCAGATAGACTGACGGGGATATGATGTCAGCACTCTGCGGAACAGAACCTACCACAGAATAACAGGTGAGCCTGTTGAAAAACAGAAAGACGTTCCTCACCGCACGCTGCCATGCATGTCATCCATCTCACCGTGTTTGGACAGTGGCTCTGAGAATGCGTCTCAACATCAGAACTTTCATTTGTGATTGACCTGGAAAGAGGCAGAGCTGCACGGAGGAAACAAGAAACCTAAATCATAGATAGCTTATTCACACAGAACTTGCACCTCTGTGTTTGGTGAAACACGGTGGGTACCCTCGGCTCCACAGGTAGTACTAGTCCGTATCACTGCAAAGAGCCATTCTTGGCGAAGAAGAATGCGATACTGAATCAAGCAGAACTGCGTTGGAGGGAACATTTTCTCACAGCGCTGCCAGAAGAATATGAGAAGCGATGCTCGTTGGCTTTTGGTGCTGTGAGTCTAGTCTGCAGTCCCGGCCAAGCCTCTGAGACCTTCACCATGTTTGCAAACCCTCACTTATCCGAGTAAACCAGCGAAGAGCCCGCGATGATTGATGAAGAGCGCCATGGCTTTATGATGAGGACAGCTTGTAATTAGCAGGACACATTTTCTCAAGGGAAAAACCAATGTGTGAACTCAGTGAGAGAAACTGGATTTACTTTAATGATGTGTGTGTGTGTGTGTGTGTGTGTGAGTGTAGAACCACAGATATTCCACACTTAAATTATGACGCACAGTCTTTTAAGCTTTGTGTGTGTGTGTGTGTGTGTGTGTGTGTATGCCCTAGACTAAACACATCCCCGAAGTTGTTAAAGACGCTGTTGGTTATAAGGAACACACACCTGAAACACACACAGAGTGGGATAGTGTGCCGTCAATCACGACAGATGTATTCTGGGAAGAGGGGCAGAGAACCCTCCTCCCTCCAACCTGGCTAAGCATTTTTGCAACCAACAACAACACCAGAGCCTCAGGGTCTCAAGTTCCACTCCGAGACCCAAACATGACCCTGGTGCCTTCGCATAAATACACACACACACACACACACACCTCACCCAGGAAAGCCCCCTTTGTTCTGAGCTCCGGGAAGTGTGAATACCTCAGAGTGAAAACATCCCTCTGACATGTCGAGGTGTTTTTAGTGGCTTTGTATTTGTGCCTGTGTGTCCGTGGGCGTAGGGATTAATAGTTTTTTTTGGAAAGAGCTCCTATCATTTGTCATGCAAGCCCAGTGTTGACACAGCAAATGTGGTTAGAGGCAAATTGCACTGCTGAGAATACTACTCATGTAAACATAATGGAAAGTATATGCGAGACAACTGACCCCAAAAAATGTATTTGCGCCAAATGCAAGTACATTTTCCAGTGCGGTGCGATTGGAGCGAAGGATTCGACAAAGTGAGGGAAAGAATAGAGAGACGGGAGGTGAACGGAGGAGAAGGAGGAGGAGGACAGGTTTTTGAAGACAGGGCGTGGGTTGTTTGTTTGCACGACGAGGTACTTTTGCACTCGCCCTCGGGCCTTGTTCGAGGGTGGTCCTTCTCGCTCCGTGCCACTTGATTTTCCTTCGCTGACTCCAGAGAGCTTGCTTTAGAGCTTAATGACACACACACATACACACACACACACACACAGTTAGTTTTCTGACCACCCCAGTAGAGGTAAAGTATTGCACAGGTTGCACAAAGCTCTATGAAAGACTAAATGGAGCAGTAAAGAGAGCTTGGCTGTTCTTGGTGTAGTATAAAGACAGACATGGTGAAAGAGATCCAGGGGGTGTGTGTGTGTGTGTGTGTGTGTGTAGCTTTACGGTGGGGATGTGTCTCTGCTTTGAGGATTTGTTCTCCTTCAAATAGAGACTGTTTGACGTGACTGATGATGCTTCCATCTGACCGTAAAGAGTACAGATGCCTCGTGATGCTGTGACGCTCTGTTTGATGACTTCACGATAACTCTGGTTTATTGCAAGTTGTCTGTTATTGTTGTTTTTAATATCAATCCTAGACGTGTAAGTTTTGGTTGGACAACATAAAAAGCATGAAACGACAGAGGCCTGCATTTGTCAGTGGTTTATACAGAGGCTGCTACTACTTGAACACCTCTGAATGTGTGACGGCGGTGCTGCAAATCAATGTCCAGACCCGCTTTATGGTCTCACATTTGATACGTATACAGGATTAGCAACGATAAACGGTTTCTCTGTTTACTATTAAACCTCATACAGTGTGTCGTTACAGGGTTGCAACAAGTGGCGACCTCTGTGCCTGTGAAGACTGTGCCGAAGTGCCAAAAAACTGCAGTTCCTCAAACGTCCACTTGAGGCTGGCTGCAAAAGGCATCTCCATAAGTCCCCATGTTAAAATGTCCAACTTCACAGCAGAAATAAACATGTTTACAGCCTGGTACAAAAAACAGTTTTGGTCTCTATAGCTATTTTCCCCGTTCATGACAACTGTACTGAGGGTGAATTTATATATAACTAACCTGTTCAGATGATATTAAGGCTTAAAGTTATGCAGAATTAACAGCGTGGACACTTTGATTGACAGGTGGGTGTCATTACAGATGGTTTATTTGAGCACTCGGACGTCATTCAGCCCGCCTCCGGTCCGCAGATGATCCACGTCTTTGCCAATATTTAGATTAGCCGGGAGACTGAAACTTCATCTTTGGCTGCAACCAACAATTCTTTACATTATCTTCTATTCTATCTATTCTATTATTTTCACTATTTAATCATTTAGTCTTCAAACCAACAGTTCCAAAACCAGCAAACGTTTTCTGCTTAAAAAAATGACTCAAATGATGAATCATGATCAAAATATGTTGTCTACTCCTTATCTTAAAGGTCCAGTTTGTGGGATTTAGTGGCATCTAGCAGTGTAGTGGCTGGTTTCAACCCCTTTGCTGCAGCATCTCCTTCATCATGAGGCTGAAACTGTGGTTGCCCTGAGCTGACCCTACTATTTCAGGACAGAATGGTGGTGACATTGCTAAAAAGAAGTCTGATGAAGGCGAGACAGACTTACTTGGTGAACAAAGTGGGCGGTTAAAATGATCACCCAGACTTTACAGGTTTACACAGTGGACTCCTAACCCCCCCCTGCAGCGAACCATGAGCGTTAATCTGCTGCCTCCATTCTTTGGAAGGCTGCACCCATTCATTAGTATCAGCGAGGTCCAGCGCTGATGTTTGGTGACGAGGCTTGGCTCGCAGTCAGCGTTCCAGTTCATCCTAAAGGTGATTGTCACCACAGTGAGAGAAGCAGAACCATCAAATCCGTCTTACTCTGTCTCTACACCTGTCTGTCTCTTCATCTCCCTGTCTCTCTCTCTCTCTTTTTAGCGCACTCTCTTCTTCACTGAACTCTACACTCGCCCGGCTGCTTCACCTCTCACTCCCTCTCCTGTAGGGTAATCACATTATGCGAGGAATGGGTGAAAGCGGTCGCGTGTCCGGCCTCAGAGCTGGCGTCCAAAGCTCTCCTGAATATGAGTTACGGTCGCCCTGGAAACACGATTTAAATGTCTTTGGAAGAATTCATTTTTATGACACGGAGACTCTCGGATGAAAAGTTTTTGGATGAACTTCCTCCGTCATGTGCCAGCTACCGTCAGTCTCACCTGTTGCTGGTTAAGAGTAGATACCTGTGTGATGGGCAGAGTGAGTTATGATCAGGCGTGGTATTCTGACATGTTTTGAAGGAGATAGGAGCTTTGTTACGGGGCTTAGAGCAGCAAGAACATCTCGTCCCCGCAGAAGACTTATTGGTACATTCTAATCCACAACCGGAGTCCATCCAGCAGAGGTGGTTAGTTTTAGACTGCTGGGACATTTAGCACTCGAGTCAAATCAGTACACCTCCTGCGCTTCTAGAAAAAATGTTGACTGAGCTGATTTAATACAATTATGTAAAGAACAACAGCCGGCCTGGCAGGGGTTGATCGCTTTGCTGACAGAGGAATGAATCTCAGCGTACGACCGCGATTCTTGATAAAAAACGAGCTTGAAGTAAGATTTAAAGACAGCGTACATGTAAAACATTCAGCGTCTGTGTTTTGATACGCATCGTGCCGCCGCTGTGTGCTGTCCTCGAGGAACCTCGTTTTGGATTTCCACGCGTCTCTGACAGCCTGTGAGGTATGTTGATTTTGGACGTCTGCGTGGTCAGCAGCAGATTTTCTGCTAGTTTTCATGGGGGAAAAAAAATCCAGGTAGTTTTTGTACACTTGTGGTGAAACATTTGATTTTCTTAGTACAGATTAATGTGCTACTTTATTAATTTATTAGTATTATAATTCGTTAGTAAAAAGGCTATGTTTGGCTAGTTCTCAATGTTCAAGTCTCAATTAGCCTTGATCCATGTCTCAAACTATGCCGTGTTGTGAAGCCGGGCCTGGAAAGTCCTTATAAAGTCCTTGAATTTGATGTTTGACCCAAAGATAATGAATTTAGTGTCACATCAGACAAAGAAAAGCAGTAGATGAGGGTCTGTTTGCTTGAAAATGAACTCAATGTTTTAATAGAATTTCAAATATTTGCCAACTCATTTACTCTTTATAGAGTAATTTCTTAATCGGTGCTGTGCAGTGTCTTGTGTCAGATGTTTCACGTGTTTTGGTCAGATCTTGACTTGCTGTAATCTCTAACAACATCACGCTAGCATTAAACTAAAATCTGTTTCTTTACGTGTGAACAAGCACCCTCCTCTGTGTACTCTGAACACAGCAACACTACGAAATAATAGAGTTCACAGGGGATGAATCAATAGAAATAAAGGCATCATCATTAACTCCTCTCCTCTCCTCTCCTCTCCTTCAGTCTGCGGCTGTTTTTTCAGCGCGGTGTCATCACCTTCACAGGCCAGGACCCTCATTCGGAGAGGGGTGTGTGTGTGTGTTATCTGAGCGAGCGAGGCAGCTCCGAGTCACGCTTATGAAATCAGCGCGATGCCATCCATATCACAACAAGCTCTCAGATATGACTGAGTGGACGTGTTCGGAGAATACTACGCACACACACATGCCTCGGCTTCTTGCTATATTTGGTTTCCCTGTGATTGTTTGGCTCCGGGCGGGCGGGCGGGGGGCGTGGTGTGTTTTCCACCAGCAGCTATAACTCAGCAGCAGTGTGTCCGTCAGGTGGGTTGGCAGGTCTGACCGCGTCGAGCTGGTCCTGAAGCTCGGTTTTGTTTCATGATTGATTGACTGACTGTTTTCCATCTGTACCTGGCTGCCCACGCATCTGTTACATAAGTGTGTTTTGTTTTTGTTCAGTGTCTGTTTAATGTCGGATCAGAGTGCTTTAACTAAAACATGCAGAACATTAGCAGTGATTAATGAGCAGTGTGGTCACTGTGTGGTCTGTTGTAACAGGTTGGTTACACATAATTCTCGTTTCGGAACTCCTAAGTCTGCTAAACGTTGTAGAAACGTTCTGATAACTTTTCTTTTTCTTCCTCATTCTGATTCCAGCTGTACGGCTCGGGTCAACGGATCGATGAAGACGGTTAATCAGTGAAATATAAAGTTATTTCCAGATTGTTACATTTAGCACAGATACAGTGCCTGATCCTGTCTGAATGTGCCCTAAAACAGTAGCTGCCAGTGGCAACGCAGCACACTTGATTGGCTACTTCGTTGGTTTGGGTTGGTTAAGTTTAGGCATAACGAGTGAGATTGGTTAAGTTCTAAGATTATCAGGGTAAGCCAATCAGAGTCAGAGTAGCGTGGGTCATCACATCAAATGTGACGCTGCAGGGAAGTAAAAACATAACGATCGATGCATAGACATGTGTATTAGCTGGAATTTGGACCTGGTCTACAGAGGGGTTGACTCGAGTCATGGACTTCACCTGGACTTGATATCTTTGACTTGGAATGACTCGAGTGTTTTGATAATCCACATAAACTGTGATGTTTGCTCGTGCATCAGCTCCAGCTGTTCATGACTCATCAGTTCCTGTTGTGTATAATGGCATCCCTGAATATATATATTGTGTGTGTGTGTTTGTGCTGCAGCGATGGAGGAGCTGGTGTGTGAGCTTCGTCTGTTCCTGGACCTGCTGGACAGGGAGTATCTGAGCGCCGGGGTTCGAGAGAGGAAGATGCACCTCTCCAACATCCTCCACAGAGTCCTCTCTGAAAAAGGTGAGATTGTTTGCCCTCACTGCATCATGAACCTCTTCAGAAACACTTCAAAGTTATCTGAAGCTCTCAGTGCATCATTATATACCACACGTAACCGGCGTGCAGTGATGTTTTCCAGACCTCGACTTATTGGTTAGATTATTGTTCAGACCTGGACAGGATGAAGCAGTCTGGATGAATAGAATAAAAACAAACCATCCTGTCCACATCATGATCTGTGGATTATTATCCCGAGGGCTTGGAATGTTTGAAGCTTTCAAATTCTTAATGATCTAAGCACCACAGATGAAAGGTCGCTGACCTCCGCTTGTCCTCAACGCCCAGGCAACTAAAACTAAAACTCAACAGCAAATGAACTGGCAACTGTTTTTAATGATGTGTGATTGTTTCAGTCACATTCGGAGTTAAAGAAAGACAAACATTCTTCTTGTTTTTAGAGTCTTAAGTGTGCTGATTTACTCTTCTATGACATATGTGATGGTAATATGAATATCTTTGGTTTTTGGACTGATGATCGGCTAAAATAAGAAGTTTGGACATGTCACACTGCACTTTAAATTAGAATTTGTCAATATTTTCGGACATTTCATAGACAAAAAGATAAAAAAAACTAAGCTGGACTAAAAGACTGTTCTCAGAGAGAGAAAGAGTCTTGTGGAGTTAAACACTGCGTTGACGGGAAGTCTTGCCTTTTTTGCTAAAATTCCTTCTTTGGATTCTAGAATTCCCCACACTGTAAAAAATGTAATGAGTTTAAACAGTTCAAATCAGCAGTATGATTATGAATACGAATTCCCCCCTTGTTTTAATTTGTTTGGAATATGGAAGCCTACAGCTGCCAATATTAAAATGAAATCATTGAATCAGATTAAAACATAATTTTATAAGAACTGAGTTAAAATAACGACTGAATTCAAATCCAAATGGAAAAGGTCTGTTTGTAATTTCATTTCCTAGTTTAGGTCGTTCACAGTCTGCCAGTTTAAAAAAGAAAAGTCCGTTTTATTCAGTTTGATTTGTGTTGAGTGTTTTTCTGTCAAAAGACTTTTCATTTTTATTTTTTTATTATAATAATTCGATGCAGCTCGGAAAAGCATCTCTCTCTCTCTCTCTATCCATGTAAAATACACATATAACTCTGAACAATAACTTTGTGCAATAAAATTTCATATTTTTAGTAGTTTAGTAGTACCATCTTACATTGCTCACTCTCTGAATCTTGAGTCTGCTCAGTTAAGGTTTTATTAAGAGCGTGATGTAAAGTAAAGTCACCTGCTGGGACCTGCTGATGGTGAAGATAGCAGTTCCCCTTTCAATGTCAAGGAGCCAAAGTTTTTATTATTATTTAAATTATGTAATATTCCAAACTACCTCCTCCTCGTGCCCACTGCATATGTACAGCAAAGTAAAGAAGGTTAGTTGATCGATGACCAGTGACTGCTCATTAAGCTCCACTGGGTGTAGCAGCCCGCATTAAATTCAAATCACTAATGCTGACTACAAAGTAGTCTCCGGGTCTGCACCCAGCTAAATGAATACCCTTATACAGACATATGTTACCTGCTCCAATGAACAATGCCTGGCTCTGCCACCTACACGCTCAGGGCAATCCAAACTTTTCTCGCCCGTCGTTCCCCATTGGTGGAACGTCCTACCCAGCTCTTCAGACAGTACCTCCTCTCCTTCAGGTTATTGTTAGGATAAAAGCGTCAGCTAAATGACTAAATGTGAATGTAACTTTGTAATTTTCTGTCCTTCTCAGAGCCTTCATTCAAGTCTGAGATCCACAGTGGTCTGCCGGCGCCACCTCAGATGCCCCTGCCTGAGATTCCTCACCCCTGGCTGGTAAGACTTTACAACAACTGAAGAGTTACAGTCAACGCAGGCTACATATAGACCTACAGTCTGTCTGTGTCAACACCATAACTCTTCATGTTCAGTTACAAACGTCCTCTTATTTACACCACTTGTTTTGTAGGATGCACTCACACCCTGTTGTATTGTAATCTGAGCTAGACACAAAAGTGGAAGTGCTTTGGACGTCCGACTCAAGTTTAGTTGTTGTCATGGGAACGCTGACAAATTTGAGTGATGTTATGCCGTTGGCTTGCAGGTCATGTGTCTCTGGGTGTGATATTTTAATGGCTTTGTTTAGAAAACATGAGACGCAGCACACACAGAGGACAAATTAGAGACACACCACTCCATATTATGAACATGAAAGCTGGAAGCATCACAATAATCCTGACTCAGTCTGCGTTTTAGCAGAGCCTTCAACCGCATCTCATGGTCGTGATCACAAAGTCCAGAAAAAGCTGGAAATTAGACCTCGATTCAAGATAAGTTTGCCAAATGCTGCATCATGCAAGCTTTGAAGTGAGACCTACGTGACACAGACTGGGTTGGCTGATCTTTTTAAGTCTTAAATCGTGTTTGTATTGAAATATTTTCATATGTGGAGAGTTAGGAAAGACAGAAGGGAATAAAATGCCATTACAATGACTTTCACTTCGGCTTTGTAAGGAAAGAAACCAAAGTTTGAGTGTCCGACAGCTCATCGGGATCATTCTCATGTGAGTTAACACGAGACTGTAACTGCAACAACTGCAACTTTCCAGCATTTAGCTTAATGACACGCTTCTAACCAGTTCACGTATGTGCCACCATCATCTTTCTTCTTAATAATAAATAAACTGTAACGTCAGTCCTCGTTCTCTGAAAACCTGTCTTTGGTCAAACTTTGTTAAACTCTGGAAAAAACCTTGATTCCAGAATAGTTGTGACTCTGTAAAATGTAAATAAAAACAGAATGCAATGATTTGCAGATCCTTTTTGACCTATATACAGCACAAAGACAGACAGAGATGTAATGTTAAAACTGACAAACTTTATTGTTTTTTGTAAATATTCACTCCTCTGAATTTGACGCCTGGAACATGTTTCACAAGTTAGGACATGCATTTTTAGAATGTCACTTTTACTGATGTGAACATTGTCGACACTGTGAAGCTGACGTGAAGTGACGAGCAGCATCAGTTTGAAGTCAATCATCTCACTGCAGCAGAAAATATCAAGCTGTTTATCAATGTGGACCGATCACGTCTAGCCAACACCAAGTCTGCTTCAGGTCAGGATCAGGGCTGATACTGATCCTCCAGACCAGATCAGTATTATTTAAACACCAGAAGTACTTCACAGTCTTTGGAGCTTCCAACAGTACGTATGTACGTAGTATGTGAAACTATAGATTATAGCACAATCTGACTGATTTGGTTATCAGGTCTGTTCAGGAACAACCATGGCTGTCTGGTGCGACAATAGATCATTTTATCTTGTTTGGTGTGTCATAGTGAACGGCAACTGACGCCTCGCAACGTCCAGACTAAAAGACCAGCATGTTAGGCCACGACCTGTTCCCATAGGAACGTAGAATTCTCTTCTGTGGACATAAAAACACGGTGAAATGAAAGAGGAATGATATTTTGGTGCTCCACCACCTTTTCTGTCTTTTTTTTAGGAGTAGGTGACATCACGCAGGCTCTGAAAGACCGCGAGCGACGATTGGTCGGGGAGCAACGTGCAGTCCTGTCATGTCTCAAGAATTTATGACTCAATGATCGCCTAATCTGACACAGTACGATCATGTATTCTGACCTCGGCATTACACGTCCGCCAAAGGTCAAATCAAAACACGTCACAGCTATTTTGTCCTCATGAATGTCAGATTAGTAACGCAGCAGGAGGTGGAGGCCATGTGCGATGTGTTTGAGGCTGTTTTTACAGCGTCTTGTTAAGCAGTAGGACGGCTCGTCATGGCTGCAATATGTTTTCCTGTCGCACACAGCGCCTTCATCACCCTGACAGTCACTGAGCACTGCAAGTCTCCATTAGAGCAATTCTCTGTGTGTGTAAGCTATATAGAGGGAGTGATATGAGGAGGATGGATGTGTAAGGAGACCCAGCGTGAGTGTGTGTGTGTGAGTCGTTAATGTCGGAGCAGATGCCCCTGATGGAAAGCAGGTGGCTGCGATGGCTCGCAAAGCCTTCTCACCATAACAATAAGCCACAACACCTTGTTCTACATCCTCTCATACACACACACACACACACACATGAAAACACACTGAGGCACAAGGCCTTACAGTGCAGTTTGTAATTAGAACCAGTCCACAGCCTCAGCCTCCTCCGGTGACCCCAGTGTGTGTCTGGAAATCACAGCCGAGGTTTTCCCGGAAAACTAGACGCAAGAGGAGGAGTGAGGTGGAGTGATGTCTTATGTAGCAACTTTTGGATAGCAGATTTGTTACTGTCGGAGTTTAGATAAAGTTGCTAAGTCAGGTGTTAGAACAGAGTTGATCACCGATGCTGGGTGAGGTGGATAAAACCCAGCAGAGTTCAAGGAAGGATCGGACTTTGATTGCCTTTAATAGCCGATACCGACCTTTCTGTTGTGCAACCAGCAATACTAAGATACAAATGCAAATATAGCCTATACACAGTCAGTACGTTTACATGCAGCAAAAAATTCGAACTCCTGATCGTATCAGACATAGTTTAGACTTTTAAAATGCTTGTAAACACCTTAATCCGACCTACATCGGACCATAACGGACATCTCAAAATCGGATAAGAACACCTAGATAATTCGTTCATAGTCGGCTTTTTAACGCCATGTATACTCAGCAATCGTATCTAAATCGGATTTTGCATTCTGCGCATGCTCGAGAATTTCCGCTGGGGCTTTCACCCGGAAGTGAAAGGGGACGGCGTCCTTCTTCTGCCATCACTGCAGCCAAAAGATCCGTTGTTCTTTTTATATGCATTATTAGGAAAAAAATAATGCACGAAATGTACGCTACTGTAGAATCGTCCATCTCCTTGTACGCCATCTTTGTTTGAATGCCATCAGATAGTTTGTTGTTGCTGATAAGTAGAGGTCAACCGGACATGGCTCTTTGTTGAGAGGGCTACAGCGCCACATAGCGTAACGTCAGAGTCAGCCACGCTCTGGCCATTTATCCGATTCTCTGAACGGCATGTATACTCAGACAAGTGATCCGGTCTTATGCATGTCTTTATCTGATACGATCAGAAATTCAAATTTTTTGCTGCATGTAAACGTACTGAGTCTATTTATAGAAAATCTACAAGTCACACGTGTGCAGAATAACAGCAGTAAAGTACAATCTTCATAAATATACTTGGATGGAAACCCGGCTACCGTCTTTTATTTCCCTCCAGCTCTCTGTCTCTCTGTCGCTGTCTCTGCAGCTCTGAAATTACCATTCATCACATTTCCACACTGACCTCTGGATAAGCTGTCCAGGCAGAGAGGGAAAAAAATCTGTTCTGCCCCCCCCCTCTCTATCTCTATCTCTCTCTTCACTCATTCCTTCGAGTTGTATAAATTTCAGGCTGCAGAAATGGACAAAAAGATAGATGGCTGAGAGGGAGAGAGGGAGAGGGGAGGAGACTGCGAAAGAGAGAGGAGTAAACAGGGTAGGGAGTTAAAGACAACAAAGAAGAATGAGATTTACTCTCACACTGTGTTTAGTCAGGTTTGAACGTGTCGAATGCAGCTCGTGTGCAGAATGGAAAACATTTTTTAAAGGCATGGGTCGGGACTTACTGTTGGTGAATAAGTGCAATAAATAGACAAAAGAGATCTGGTGGGAGAGTGGAAGAGTACGGAGGAGGAGGAGGAAGAGACGGCCTTGGCCACGGTCTGTCTGTGACCCGTCAAGGCTCAGTGCCGAGCCAAACCAACACTCTGTGCAAGACTGAGAGCCTGCGGCTTTAGAAGCTCCATCAATGCTCTGTCAACCCCAAAGCCTGTGGCAGCCATTTTGATTACTCACTGTTATATAAGGAATAATTACTTAGAGTAGTCTGGGTTTACAATGCAGTCGTAATTGTTTAGTGTTGTGACTAATCACAAATTACTCTAACATAAAAATAAAATGGATAGAAGTGACGTCGTCGTTTACACAATGTTCTGCTTGTGACTGAACACAAGCCTGACAATAGGTGGATGTAAACACAGAAGTAAGGGGCCACCTTTATCTTGCTTTAAAGGTCCAGTGTGTAGAATTTAGCTGCATCAAGTGGTCTAATCGCTGGATTGCAATCTCCTCACATCACCCTCACCTTCCTAGGAAACAACACTTGATAGAGTCTAGAGTCACTATTTAGTTTGTCTGTTCTGGACTACTTCAGAAACACGATGTTTCGACATGGCGGCCTCTGCGAAAGGGGACCCGCTCGTGCTACAATAATTTATTACTGCCGTGTTAGCAAAGCAGTGCAAAGAGTTTGTGGTATTGCCACTGCATTTACATCGAGAATTTAGCCAAAACTGGCTACATAAAACCATTTCAGCTGACTAAAATGATTGTAAATAATGTCTGGAGTGATGTGTAGCTCATGTTTGTTCTTGCCGGCAGCATGCTAAGTTCACCTCACAGTTAGGTGTAGCCTGCTAGCATGCCCTGCTAACACATGTCTGATTCTCATAGGGAAAAAATTTACCTATTTTTAAGTTTCATATGTAGTCCAATTCAGAAAAAGAATACGTTGTGGGTTAATAAATATATTAACTGTGTCATTTTAACACTTACTTGCTATAAATATGAGCAACTAACACCATGACAAGCCATTTTGGCCTTAGCTAATACAGCTGAGCCTGTTGTTCAAGCATTTATGTTACTACAGAATATTGTTTGTGTTCCTAAAAGCTGACAGTGTTGCCTCAGGACAGTCAGTGTATCTAACAGCGGGGCATGATAGTCACATGTGTGACACTCATTAGCCTCGACATTAGCACAAAGAAACAAAGGGATGATGTGTATGAGCTACTATGTAGAGACTAGTTTCCCAAGGGCAGACACAAACACACACACACAAACACTAATGTCATTAGGGATCAGGAGACCCAACAGGATGTCCACTAATCAAATAGACAGCCATAGGGTCCTATTTTAGCTTTATCAAGCTCATGGTCTGCTTTGAACCACCCTGTGGCGTTCCCCTTAGAAAATGTGTTTAAAATAAACAATATTTGAACATATTTTGAATGTAATTTTTTCGACTAAAAGACATCCCTGCATTCTGTTTTCTGTCAAACACTGGCACAGTCTCCTGTAAAGCTCTTGAAGTGGTCAGTTTTGGAAGCAACCGCTGCATACACTACCTGTCTTGGCCGTATTTTTCCAATGTTTCCATTTCCTTAATAGAAAAGTTGGAAGACACTTTCATCTCGTAAGGAACTTGTTTCCTTCATGGCAGAAAACACACAACATTAGCCAGCAGAGATCTCATCTGTATTATTACTTTCATTACTGATTAATCGGATTTGTTCTTCCCGGTGTTGTCATACTCAAAGGCCCTCATGATCCACTATGTGTGTCTAGAGCTGTGTGTGTGTGTGTGTGCGCTACACACTCACAGAAAAGCAGGATCTTTTCAAGTCAGTTTGATCCTCTCCACACCCCTCACCTCATAAATCACTCGAGCGATCTAAGAAAGAGGATCACCGCACCATTTTACAGCGTGTTACATGCCATGCTCCAACGCGTACACACATGTATTCGTGCACACAAAAAAACAGGTCTGGCTCTAATTAGATCATAATGACCACTAAGTGTGACAAAATCCTGCTGAGGTCTTGTTGGACTAGAAGAGTCTCTCTCTTTCTGTCTCTTTTCATATCCAAGATTTATGCTGCGCTAATATTGCTCTTTTATCTTGGGCATGAAATACATTCCTGTCGACAATGAGCTTACTGCCTCAGCCACATGAATGCTTTCCATCAAGCTGTTGAGTAGTTTTGAACAAAAGTCCTGAAAAAATCAAATGTAAATTTTGCGTGTTTCCATTAAGCTGCATTAAAGCAAACAAATCGACATCCAGATGGATAATGGAGTTACATCACTGAACATCCACCAGAGAACAGCGAGCATCTCCCAAGAACTTTTCTGAACTTTTTTGCTTTTCGGTTTCGTGTGAGAACAACACATTAGATGCCTTTGAGGAATCCCCACTGTTTCTGCAGCAGTTGCACTAAGCTCAGTACTTCAGTCACGTCATCAGCTGCATCCTATGGGCCTGTGTGCGAGCCATGACGCCGGCTCTGCTGAAGGAGAATGTGGACCAGTCCCCTTGTTGAGACACAAATGACTTCCATCTGTGTTGATGTTGGAGAGCGGTGCCACCACCCCCTCCTCCACCCTCCTTCTCCTCCCTCGTCTTCCCCCGGAGCAGACCCTCCCTCGCTACACAAGTTGACCAGAAGTGTGTTCATGTGATGGATATACTGTATACACACTAACTCGGTTGCGTTATCCATAGCAGCCTGGGTCCCATTTGGAATTCATTTCCTCCCCTTCTCATTTCGAATGAGACAGCCCCCCTCCTCTGCAAGCTCTTTCGAAGATAAATATGTGTCTCAGCCCAAGCTTTGTATTCAAACGTAGCCAATACCATACACTCAGTCTAAATGCACTCTTATGTATTGTTAAGTATCACTAGTGGTTTGGAGTTCTTCTTTGAACACACCATCATCTCATTTGGTACCCATGGCAAGTCATTGCCATGTTGGTGGCCGTAGACCAGCAGCTTTGTATTTGGAATAAATGTAGGCCTGCTGTGTTTTGCCAAACCAAATGTTTTGTAGCCTGAAGGGGAAACACATTGTTGCAAGTAAATGTGTCACTGTACTGTATCAAGCTGGAGCTGGCTCCCAATCACACAACTTCTCTGCTTTTGTACGTCTTTAAAAAATGACTCGCCTTGGGGAGTTTGTCGCATGGCATGTTTTGGTCTCCGTTTGTTGCTGATGAATCTGCTTTCATATTTGACTTAATTCCTCAGTGGGGTTCCCCTACTTTGTGGCTTGGTCGACCACAGCAAAGCATTCAGTGACATCAGCACTACTGTGTCATCGGCTCGAGACAGGAAATGAGGTTGTTTTAACAGATCATATCGAAAGGTGTCGCACTTTGTCACTGGGGTAACCAAACAAGTGTCAAATTGGAGATTGATTAAGTCTTAACTGCAGTGAGCAGTGGGACTTTACTAAGTGACACATGCCCACAGCATGGTTAATCCTGAGGGCCAGAACTGTTTCAGCCTTCTTATAGCACTCTGGAAAAAGTCCCCGCTGAGAAACTGGGCCACGAATGGAAAACCTATTTCACAACTTTTTTTCCCCCACTCAAGTGCTTTTGAAGGCTTTTTACAATGCCAGGATTTTTTTTTTTTCTTGACACATGATGTGATCGAAGTGACTTAATAAAGCACCGAGGGAAAATTCTGCAGCCTGGTAGAGAACTAACACAGCTTACTGTTGAACTGAATGAAGTCTACGGGTGGTTGACAGACAAAATGAATGGACCTTTTTGGTGACAGTTTGACATTTTTAGCCCACCACCAACACATTTCATTGGAAATGTCCAATAATTCTGTCTTTGTGTAATAATCATTGTCAAGAAAACTGCTGGTGATGTAACTGACTAAATAAACCAATCGAAGATAAGTTTCTAAGTGTGGTCTGTGATGTCACCCAAGATGATTTGAAAATATGAATTTACCGCTTGCCGCTAGCGCCAGAAAATCTAAATATGGGTAAAAGGGCTGGGTATACATGCATACATACCCAATTTGAAGCCTTAACAGGGAACTCCAGTGATACCAGCATTATAGGAGTTCAAACTAATCTTATTTTGAAATTGCCACTGAGGCATACTTTGAAATGAACTAAAATTGGAACTTGAGGTATATTAAATTGGCTTTGTTTGAGAGCGACTTGAGCCCTGATGGGCAAAAGCTAGTAAGGCAGTAAGAAAATAATGAGATAATAATCCAAAAGTATCCTATTTCCTATGTTTCCAACTCAAGAGTTAAGCGATTAAATAAGGGAGTGCTATATTGGCACTGGTTACTACTGTAGTTGTGATGATTGGTGGGAAGTATTCTTGCATGGCCAGACTTTGAGCTGAAATGATAGAAGTCTGGGAAAACATTTGTTCTATTATGTGGGTGTTCTTTCCGAGCCAAAGACAACTTTCAAATGACTGAAGCGATATTGTTCTAATTTGTATTAAAGACTGACTGATAGACCAGCATAGTCTATCACCAGTATTGGTGTAAATGTCCAAGAAATGGCCATACAGAAATGCTAATGATGCGTTTAAGGTAATTCCGAAACAGTGGTTTGTCTTCCAGACAAGAAAGTAAAATGTCCCACTTAGTACATACCTTGGTGACAGTTTTTTATTAATATCCAATTAAATCTTTTTTGTTAGGAGTAACAATACAGTCTACAGTATTTCCATTACATTCTGCTGTAGAATGGGATTGTCTGCTTCCCGTCCAGGTAACTAAATATATGCATGTGTGTTTCTGAATATCTCAATGTGACTTTTCACTCAGTTCTAGCATAATAGGCTGGTTCCATTCCAGATATGTGCTCACTTTATAACACAGGGATCCCTTCCAGGGAAAGCACGGCCGCCCCACCATTCTAAAGCTTTTTTAAAGTGGTGGACCACCAGCTCCTACCGGCTCCCACCAGCTCCCGCTGACCCACATTTACACCTCATTGTGAGGTGAGAGAAATGCAGGAAACACCCAGCCCAATCTCAGCTCCCCAGTTATTTTTTCAGTACAGCCAGCGAGCTGGCACATCCGCCAGTAACGGCACTCTGGTGAATGCACCTGTCCCACAAAATACACACTTAACACGCCAGCCTGAGGCAGGAAGGAGGGAAAATGACGGAGGGGAAGCGAGGAGCGGAGTTTAAAATGGGAGTTGTGAGAAAGGTTTTGTTTTGTCGGAGGTAACACTAGCATGGGTGGTTCATGTATAAACAAAGAGGTGGAACACTTAGATGTGTATCGCAGGAGTTGGCAGGTCTTTGAGTCCTGCAGAGACAGATGCAGAGATATTTTGTATTTGTGTGTCTAGTTTGTCTTTTTTCTTGCTTCTTCCCATACTTCCAATGCTGCGTAATGTTTTTGAATTAATACTAGTATGTCAGCGTGTGTGGTGTAAAAGGGGGTCTTATGAAAAGAGTGTGTGTTGACAAATCAGCTGACATCCGGATTGAGTTCCCCTCACACACAATGAGACTTTCAGTGGAGCTGCTGGACAGCTGCCACTGTTGCAACCACTGTATGCTGAGGATTGTAATCACAATATTCCTTCTGATAACCCAGATTTATACACGAGCGTCCTGACATGTCTAAATGTCAGTGTACGTGAGTAGCCTAATAATAAACTTCATTCAACAGTAACAGTAATAGTATACATATTGTTGCTACAAAATGTTCCAGTCCTTCAGAGATCCAGTGAAAGATGTAAAATGTCAACATTAGTCAATTTTTTTTACAAACTAACTGTCTCAAGGTTATCCCGGGACAAAGGCAGGACACACCAGGTCAACCCTGAGGCTGATAGGTAGCTAACACTACAGCCTTTTGCTTTTTGTGCTTTCATCTTGTCTTGCAGTCTGGCATTAATTTATAACTCATTGCCTTAGCTTGACCTCATGCTTAAGCTTTGAAGAATGTAGGGAGGGGCGGCGTGTGCACATGGATATCTGTCCACTTTTTCGTCCCATCTGTCCTTCCTAGGCTTTTTTGTGTTACCACAGGCTCTTGTTGCTGCTTGAAAACCTGCAAATACTGCAACAGCTGATGTCAAGCATTTGGTCCGTCCTTGGTTCATCTGAGTATTGACAAGAGACAAGACTGAAAACACGTGTGCTTGAATAAATATGGGTGGCAGCAGTAGTTGGAAATGAGAGAAACAGCTAGGACCAGCTGCAAAAATCTGGTCAAGAAAAGTGAAGGAGTAACACTCACCCCTCCCTCAAATAACTCCAGGTGACCTTGAGCGTGGCACTTAACCTCCAGTTGTACAAGTAAAGTGGTGACCAGAGGCCAACAGTAGAAGGCTGTGGTTGGACTGTGTAGCTCCCAGATGTGACTGTGTATAACTGTGAAGCAGGGTGGTGCTGGAAAAGAGCATAGGCCTCAGCAGAAACCCTCCTCAGGATAAACAAAGCTTTAAGCAAACCTTTAAAGGGTCTTTCACTGATAATCCTTACCTTGGGGGAACTTAACGTCTAGACAATATTTTATTAAGTTTCTTCAAATGGAAGCACCTTGGGTTCTGGTTTAAAAAGTCTACAGGACTTCTAATCTGAACAAATTTTTTCCACTGTCACAAAATGTCATGCCAAATACCCCTGCAGGGTAGATACCCTATGGATGCGTTGAACATGTTGGTGTTCCTGTGGGATGCAAGGGTATTGACCAAAATATACCGAAGAACATTAGTGTCCTAACAGCGAACTACAAATTTCTCCAAAGTTTCTTTCAGTGATATGTTGCACAGCATAGAAACATGCACATCTCTTGATTAAATAAGCTACTAATAATACTAACAGCTTCCGTTATGGGAATCAGTTCTGATTGTTTTGGCCAACTTGATACGGCGTATGGCTCTTACATGCTACAATACCCATGAGCCTCAGCTGTTGTTTCTCTGGAGAGGATGCCAGTCAGAAGCGCAACGCAGGGCTGTAGCAAATTAACACTCCACCGTTACAGTTGGGAACAAAACAGCACACCATAGTTGACGAATTCTTTCAAAAATCCAAAAGTAAACAGAGTTAAACGGCTGAATGTATTTTTGGGTTTCTGCTTTGGCTTCAGCTCCCCATTAGCAGAGCACACAACATCATTTTAACCTTGAATCCCCCTTGGGAGTCATAATTGCTCGCTGCCCTTATGTTGACATACATATTCGTTTGTATCTTTATTCCAGTTATTTATCTTTTGTCCTAATGATTTAACCAATACAATGCCAGGCCAACCAAGGCCTTGGATGTGCTCCAACTATCAGTCACTTAAAACTCTTTATGATCCTTGAATGCCCCAAATAACTTTCACCCAATAGGGTGGGAGGTAATGAGGTGTTTGTACTATTTTAGGTAGCCTACATTCATGTTCATGTTGTTTGCTGACCATCAGTACAGCATATATTTTTTAAAAATGCATATTTAGTCCCCCTAGCAATGTGGTCATTCACCAATATAAAATTGACCAAGTCACCAGTTACAAGTCATACTGGTTTCATTCAGCATTGTTCACCGTCAAATAAAATGTAAAAAATCTGTTCAGATTGGTGCCAGCTGGAAACATGTGCTTCTGCATTGGGTAATTTGCCAAGGATCACTGGAAATGCAGTTTTCCTTTTCCAAAGGGAGTGGCTTTCCTGTGTCCACTCAGTTTATCCATTCCAGCGTCCCATTGGCACCATGGTAGAAACATTTATTCAGGTCCAGTCCTCCTACGCAGGGCAAAAATTGATACTTGGCATAAATGTTTGGATGTGAGTTTCAGGCCGAGGCCAGAGCAGCAGACAAACCTCCCACTCAAAGTATCCAAACCAAGGTCAGGACTCCTTTACCACTACCTAATTACACATTATGACTGTGGAATTCTGACATTTCTGATATGCATCCATGCTCGTGACCTGTACATGCTGCTCTTCTCATGGTTGTAGCAGTGTTTCCTCAAGAAATGTATTCTTGTCAGGGAGGAACAGCATTTAGACCATGACAGGATGTGAAAACTCTGAATGTGATTGCAGTAAGTGGGTTGGGAGTTCAATAAAGTATAAAAACAAAATGGATGAGTCGCTGTTGGCAGTGTTCCTTGCATTTTTTTTTTTACAACATTTAATTTTTCTTTAGTTTCACTTCACAACTTTTAACAACTACATCACTCAAAGAAACCATGTTCCATGTCTGCATGTAATAAAATGAATAGGTACAATACACACTTTGGCATCCTTTCAGCTATTGAATTGTTTGTGCCAAGCAGACTTTCACAGCAGCCATATTCAATAAATGCACATAATGACCTCATTTTATTAGACTTTAGAGGCAGTCTGTCTATCTTAGAAAGAGTTTAGAAAACTCTGATTGGGAGTGTGCTAGCATTTCATTTGACAGCATGGTTTGGCCTCCTGAACCGCAGCCATGCGCAAACTTGTTGGAATCATTGGCCATCAGAATGGGATAGATCAAACTAAGAGACTTGGATAACGTTAGGACGTGATAATGCCATGAGCTTTCTAAAACACAGTTCTCATCCTTTACCCGCTGAGTTTGAGACCCCAAAGTCTTAAAATACTTTGGTGAGGACTGATTTTGGGTATCTTACTCTCAATACATGGGACCAGTTCTGGAGGTATACACTTCCAGACACATGTTAATGACATGCTTAGCACTGATGCAGTAGTCTCTGGCTCGGGAGTAGCTCTTAAGGGCGTTATTAAGGTCACAACAGTCCAGGTAGTGTTGCCCCAAGTCATCATGGCCTGTCATGATGATCTCTTCGATAGAGTTGCCCTTGTAGTTCTTCAGATCAGTGTCCAGTTTCTCTAGTTTGAGCAGAGCCTTTTTTTCTGGTGGACTCGGCCCATGCTGAGTCCAAAAGGGGAGGAACAATGCCACCTTCAGGTCCTGCACACCAAAGTCTGCACTTTTATTTCAAAAGGAATGAGCATTTTAGGCTAAAAAGTTATAAGAAAAAATTAGATGCAGTGATGCGGTTAAAAATGCACAAAATTGACTTTGTTACCATTGTTCTCTACAGTACAATGAACTTCGTCATAACTTCCACCTCCTGTCAACGAAAAAATTCTACTGATGTAGGCGCTGTCTGAGTCAAAGTTCAATTTAGCTGGAATTTGTGAACCTTAAGTGAATTCAGGTGGGAACACCTGAGGAGAAGCGGGCATCTACGTACGTCTCTCCGTAAATTGCAGTTATTGTGCCATCCTCAGTACTGTCTGCAAATCTTGGCCGAGGTTCTCCAGCATAAACGCAGTTTCATCTAATCTCTGAAGCAGATGACGAATACTGGTTTGTGAAGATAGAAGCTCGACTGGTGCGCCCCTATCTAGATACGTACTGGATACAATACTGCCGTGAGAAGATAGTGAGCGGATGTTTTGGAGATCTGTGGAGCATTCAAAGCTGATTAGAGCTAGACTACAGAGAAATATGGACCCCTGTGTGTTGCAGTGCGTGTTTATGGTCAGCAGAGGGGCGGTATGCACGGTGACCGCAGTGAACTCCTGTTCGTTTCACTGTGCTGCAGTGTAATTGATCTGCAGATCACTTCTGTGATATGGCCAAGCTGTGGTTTCAGGGAATGAGAGCAAAGGGAAAAGTTTGATTGCGTGTTCAAATGCGTGGTAGTATACAAGTGTTTGTGTGTGTGTTTGTGTGTATGCAGCATTAGCAAACACACTCTCCTCACCCCAGAGCCTTAAGTCACTGCATAGCAGAGCAATGGGATCACATTCTCTGGAGTGTAATGTAATGTATTCTGCTGCACTCAGGGAAAAATGCTTACCCAAACAATCAGCTTCTGCATGATTATTAATGGTATTGTTGCTAAAAGGTCTTGGAAGGAAGTCATCGTGATACGAGATATGAAGCTGCAGACCAACACAAACAAGTTGACTCTCACATCCACCTCTCAATCCTCATATTGTGCCTTATTGTTTGACTGTCGAGGCTGAGAGCTTTCGTTCTTTTCTCCTCTCTGCCTTTCTCTCCTCCTGTCTTCCTCTCTGGGGGATTTTTCCTTTTCTTTTTAGCGCTGGAGTAGGGAGGAGAACACTGGCGGCGTTGGAGTTTAGCAGGGCAGCGTATCCCTGCCAAGAAATGAGTTCATTGGGCTGCTGTTTCCCCCAAAGGAGATGCGATAAGGTTTCTGCTAGAGGTTTGAAAAAGAGAAACAAGCGCGATGAAGAGGAGGATTAATGGAGGGGAGGGGGTGGGTTTACCGAGACAAGAGACAAAAGAAGAAGAAACTCAACTCAACATTGTGCATGGTGAACCAGGAATGCTTTAGATGAGTTTGGTTTGGTTAATTCTGATTCTTTTGACCATCAGTGCAGCAGGACAGATAAACATAGCAGAGACGATGACTGACATTTGGCATGAGACACAAATGAATGGAAAAGTTTTAGATGTTTAGAAAAAGTCAGGTCAGAGATATTTAAACCTTTTTAATGGACTGTTGGACAGGGGCAGCGTTGAGCCCATGTGTGGGTCTTCACTCTACCCAATCAGTAATTTCATTTTCATTTCCTTTTCCACAAGCAAAAGCAAAACTTTACAGAGCTGCTTGCAATGTTTTAACTTTTTGTAAACTGAAGGTTCACTTAGTACTTTTTTTTTGGTCATGCAGCTTTCAACCATATAGCACAGCCTTGTTCACGTGACCTAAGTACAGAACGATCACTTAATCACACCTTCAAACAGCATCTGTAAAACAGCACTTTTAAGGACTTCTCATGTACTTTAAGACCTTTTTAAGCTTTCCATGCGTCATTTAATGACTTTACTGATGATACATTGAGTTTGGACGTTTTGGAAAGTCATTTCGTCATCATGGTTACATGTGGTTAACATGGTGAATTTAATTACATTATGGAAATGTGTTAAATAGGTTACATATTTTAAATACATTTTGCAAGTTAAATACGTAAATACTTTCTCACACTCCCATCACTGGCCATTTTTTTCCTCTACGACTTTAGCGTTAAGTGACGCACTGTCCTACTGATATAACTGTAGACACTGGAGAGAAATTACATGTGAAAAATAAAAAATTAGTTGTAATAAATTGCAGAAGACTTAAAGGACCAGTGTGGAGGATTTAGTTGAGTGGCATCTCTGTAGAACGGGATCTGCTCTGTTGATATAAAATGCTCGTTCTCAGGTAACAAAAACATAATGATTCTTATTTTCAGTTATTTTACACTAAAAACTAAGATAAAAAACTAAAAAAACGTGTTTTTTTCGTACACCATTTGGTGATACCAGACTGCATTGAGGACACGTCATGATGGTTGTGTAATGTGTCAAATGGGTCAAAAGGTCTGGAAAACAAATATATTTAGACCCTTGAGTTTAAAATATTTTAGCACACATTATGTGTACCAAAGATCAAGAATGATTCTCTTTCCACTATTATTTTATATTCCATTCTGTATAACTAACATGAAAAATGAATGATTCATCAGCTGCACACACAAAGCTGTCCCTGTCGAGCTTTTTAGGCCAAACTTTATGCACCAATCAGAAAGTTGCCATAATCCTCTCTAATAAATTAGCCTTTTTCTTGGAATCTTCTTTTGATTCTGTGATACGCTCGCTCAGACTAAATTCAGTAGTTCTCTTTCATTACAGCAGCGCCATAATTTTGGCAGAATGACTGTAATGTTGGACTGTCCACTGTCACAGCACAGTGACACATACTTTCTGCACTTTGAAGAAGCTAGCCATCGAGGCTGCACGTCAGCCAGACCGTTTTTATAAATGTTCCACGTTGCTATGGCAATGGGTTCTGACATCACTGCGGGGCTGACGCCTGATTGGGTCGGCTGTAACCAATGGCCCATAGCACATAGAGTTTCATAACAGTTATGGAGTTTCTCCCCTCTATAACCAGCGGAAAATAGGCGCTGACACTAGTAAATAGAATAAAACAAGAAATCAAAGGGGTTTTCCATAAGAGGAAAAAAGTCTGCAGCCATCGCAGCGTGCTCATGGTCTTTGTGAAAAGGGCTTTCAGGGAGATTTAGAGTGTGGCCTTATAAGGCCTTTATAGTTTTACAACATTTCATTCACTTTGAGGTTGTCTGGTACGGGCTTGTACTTATTAGAGTGAGGCTCCAGAAGAAACATTGCTTTAATAGTCCGTGCCACGCTAACCTGAGCTCCTGTAAGCAGCTATTTAAAAACATTATTCCACGTGTAAAAAACCTCATTTACACTCATCTGGATGAGCATTTGACAGAAGTGATATCACATATTTACTTTCTAGGGTAAAAGCAAAGACACAAAAGACATGTTGGCATGTCACAATGTTTCAATGAGTATATTTTAAGACCAGTTTCAACAAGGAGCATTCTACCTAGCTGCAGAAAGTCAAATGTGTGCATCTAAAGCGAGGTTAAGATAACTCATTAATTCATTTTGCATTTACCTAGAAGTTGGGTTAGTAGGGTTGTATGAGGTAATTATCCATAGTCAGTGTGTTGTACTGTAGACCGGACAGCCAGGAACTAAACAATGGAAGGGCACAGCACCAAAACATATTTAAGCTTCCAATAGGAAACCGAACCCAGATAGCAGACTAACATTGAATCAACATTTAATCAATGATGCATCAACGAAACTGTCACTGAATCAATGCTGCCCAACGCTGAAATATAACATTGATTTTTCATCAGTTTTAGACCCTGAAATAATTTCAATGATGAAAAATAGATCAAGACAGACATAAAATCTATGTTAGTTCAACTTAAAATCAATCGCTGTTTTATCATTGAACCAACACTGAAATAACATTAATTAAACCAATCCCCAGATAGCAGACCAACACTGAATCATTAGTTATTCAACCTCAACCAAAATGATGACTGATCGAATTTCAACATTGAATCAATGTTGCCATGCTATCTGGGAAGCGTTTGGTCTAACGCTGGCTCGATCTGCAGCAACGCTCTCATGAAATAATGTATTTGAACACAGAAGTCACACAATGACACAAACAAACTCTCAAATTCTCAACATAATATTACTTTTTTTGCCAGTGAGGTCTGGTTGATTTAGAGAGAGTGATATAAATTAGTATTTCAGGTGGCTAAAATTGGTTTGGTTTCTGCCTGTCCACAGCAGTACATTGCTTAGCTTTGTATTAGTTTAGCTTGTAGCTGATACACTTATAAGTACCTCATGCATCCCCACTTCAATTTACCCAAACTATCCCTTTAAGGAAAGTATGACTAAAAGTGTTACGTGACTCTCCAGCAAACGTTTTTCTACAGTGTTGAAATGTTGGACTTGCATTGTTGTATGCCAACCAGTGAGACCTTCATTTCTCCGTGCTGTCAGATTATCAGATTTGATGTTTATAGCCTCAGTTCTGTTATTTCTAAGAGTTGAAACATCAGAGAAATGGTGTCCAGTGCTGGGCCAAGACGGATCACCTCAGGCTGTGCAGTTGATCCTGCCGCTCTAACAACTGGATTTGTTGGACCGTCTGGTGCCAAAGAGAACACATCCAAACAAAGGAGGTCTCATTGCTCCCCCCATGTGTGTCTCTCTCTCTGTTTTTGTCATGAGCTCTGCAGTATAAATCCATTCGCGACCTAATTATTCATTGCACAACAACATCAACACCTTTCTGTAGCATCTCTAAGTCACAAATGGATTGTTTTTCACAGCGTCGCTTCTTTCTTTTGGTTTTCAGATCACTCTTAGAGTCTGTTCCAGTCATTGTTAAATGGCCATAACAACTTCAGGTTAGGTTTCTTTAACCAACAGCTCTGGCCTTTCACTTGTTTTTTCTGGCGCGCTCTACCTTCAGATTATTGTCTCTTCTTCCTCACATGCATTTTTCTCTCACTCCTTTCTATTCTCTTTTCATTTTTGCTGTGAAAATGACTTTAATGTCTCCGATCAAAAGAATCTGCAACTTCGCCAGGGTCAGGGACGGGGTCGACAGTACTTGTTTGTGTACCTCTCAATTAACACACCATCTCTTGGTAAACGTAGCTGCTGGATGAAGGCGGGGGCGTAGATCATTGCTTTGGGACTTGGATAAATCACAGTTGAAGCACCAATTCTGTTATCTCAAGTGGCAAAATAACGAAGTAACAAAGGGTTTATCTTGGCCTCAGTGGTATGTCCCTTTATAGCACGCAGTAGATGTAGACATCAATGGAAGATGTTCGGTGGTGTTTGGTTGCCGCCTTGTTTGATGCAAACAGTTGAGACGTTAGTGGTCGGTCACTTCATGCTCGAACTTCTCACCAATCAGTGGAAACTTGTGTTCTCTCTGCAGCCTCCAAACAATGGCCCTCCTCCTCTGCCCAGCTCTTCTCTACCAGAAGGCTACTACGAGGAAGCAGTTCCTTTAAGTCCTGGAAAGGCTCCTGAATACATCACCTCCAGTGAGTGACAGGCTGATTTACAGTATATAGATATGATGCACTGAGAGCACTCACAGCCATACATGCAGACAGAAGTTACTGCAGCGGAAAAGACGTTGTTTCACTTGTAATTTAATGAAAATAAAATAAAAATAACAGTCGATTTCCTTCTGTCCTCTTCACCTCCCTCTCAGACTATGACTCAGACGCCATGAGCAGCTCATATGAGTCGTACGACGAGGAAGAGGAGGATGGAAAGGGCCAGAAAATGCGTCACCAGTGGCCGTCTGAAGAGGCGTCCATGGATCTGGTGAAGGACGCTCGGATCTGTGCGTTCCTGCTGCGCAAGAAGCGCTTCGGCCAGTGGACCAAACTCCTCTGCGTCATCAAAGATAACAAACTGCTGGTGAGGGACGCTACTGCGCACGTGTGCAAACGATGACAAGAAAAGCTCCTCCTGTTCATGACTTTACTGCTTTTTCTCTCCCTCCAGTGTTACAAGTCCTCCAAAGACCACACCCCCCAGATGGAGCTGACGCTGTCGGGGTGCAGCATCACTCACATCCCCAAAGACGGCAAGAAGAAGAAGCACGAGCTGAAGATCGTCCACCAGGGAGCGGACGCCCTGGTGCTGGCTGTGCAGAGCAAGGAACAGGCCGAGGAGTGGCTCAAGGTAACACAGTGAACCCTAAAGCTACTGTCACATACTTTACTCTTTGCAGTGAGCAGAGATGTGGTTCCATGCTGCGAAATACAACAGAGAGTAAGATTAAGTTCACTGAAAAAGCGTTAAAGACATGATGAGGAGACTTTAAACCCTCCTTAGCTCCTCTAAGGTGACTCAAACCAGCCTCATGTGTCATAAAGCAGAGAACTGTCTGCACGGCAGCGTCAGCAGTATTCATTATAGATCATTGTAGCACAGTTTCGATCGGGGTGAAGGTCTTGGGATTGGCTTGAGCGTTTCATTCTAATGTTGTCAGATGTCTGTAACCTCCACTCTACTGCTGCACTGAAGAATAAAGGGTGTGGCTCTCGGTATAAGAATAACTTTGCTTTTGTTCCTGCAGGATGGACCTTTTCCTGCGATTGTATGAACAGTTTGTTATGAACAGGTGGTGGTTTCACTCTGATGTGAAGATGTTTGGTTTTCAGTCCTCTGATCCCTCGTCTCTCCGTCTCTCACACATTCTTTCTCTGCCTCTGTCATTCCCCCGTCTTCTCTTTCACCCTCTGATCTTTCCGTCTGGCCGCCCGACAAGTCTGCAAAACAAACCCGCCCTGCCGACATCAAATAGGCCCAAGTGTTTTTTCGGTTTTTCAACCCCTGCGTCCATTTGTTGTTAGTGCGTTGCCAGCACCTCTGGGCTCTTTCTATTTCAATCGCAGGAGGAAAGACGGGGGCCTCATCTGGTCTTTGGATTTAAGAGAAACCTCCTCACCTCTGCTCTCCTGAGAATCTCCTGGAATTCCTTGTTTGTCCTTGACTACGCATTGTGCGCTTATTTTAAGATCCCTCCTCGTCCATTTGTGCCGTGGTAATCATTTGTGCCTGCTAGTCTCTGCCAACGCAATTCCCCTCTAATGCATTTTCACCAAGTGGCTTTTGGACACAGAGGCGCACTTTTTTCATGCGCCGAAGGTCTTGTTAAGTGTTTTGCCCCACAGACCATTGATGGAAACAGCGGTCTTATTATTTGCAGTGTTTCTTTTTCTCAAAGTTTCAACCATTTCATGTTTATGGCTGTCAGGAAACAAAGATCAAAACAGTTTGTGTTTTTCTTCTTGATTCAATTACTCATGAGCCGCAGTAATTAGCCAGTGTTTATTGATTGGCTGAGGCAGGTAACCTCGTTGGAGCCGAGGTATCTGCAGGCGGTCGCAACCAGACCCGTGAAAATATACAAATCCCTGTACCACCCAAAGGTTGGTAACGACTGCGCTAATTGTTGCTTGGGGAAACTGTTTCTCGTTGCGTATTTAGTCAGGTGCCTGGATATTGGAAACATATTGAACTGATAACAGCGTGGCTGCAATCAGCAGTCATCACATCCAGTTGGCCCAGGTTCTGTTCTCACACCCTTTCTTTGCAAAACAGGTCTGGATTTGGAGTTCGTGTCATTAGCAGCAGAGTAGAGGAGGTGCTCTGCGCTTCATCCAGCCTCAGGGTGTGTACTGTAAGAGCGACGTCCAGCCAGATAGATTAGTGCGTCTTTGTTTGGATATTGTGTTGCTAGGACCACTGGGTATTTAGCAGTCAGTCATTTATTCGTAATTCCCCATCTCGACCTCTTTTTCTCCAGGTTTTTTTTTTTTCTTGGGACCTCGTCTTCTACCCAGAGTCATAAAACTTCAATAACAGTCATTCTTGCATTTCATATTACCGATCTGGATAATGGAAATAAAGATTTCTTGCGACATTTCCCACCCTCGTTGAATCCAGCCGGCCAACCTGTGACAAAAGCGAAGCTGTGTCAAATCGAGCTGGTGAAGAATGAGGAGAAAGGGAAGGGAAGAGGAAGCAAGGTGAGAGGAGGAAGGAAGAGAAAAAAGAAGGAGAAAGAAAGTTAATGAGAGGAAGAGAAGAAGGAAGAGGGAAGGAGAGCACCAGAGGGTTTCCAAAGCCTAGCTAGTTACAGTAATGATTCTCCCAGACGTTGTCTGCTAACGATGTGTTTATGGAACACACATGTCCATATTGTGTCCTTACTTCATTCTCCTAAACCCCCTTTGTCTAATGCTACAGTATGACCTGATTTTCTTCATCTCTCTGACTGACATCATATCTTCCCCCCTAACTTCTCTTTTCTTGTTGTTTTTCTGCGCTAAGTTTGGGGAAAGTAAGTTGTGTGTTTACTGTGTTCATGGCTTATCTGCTTAAGTGTGCTTTACCTTGACAGTCCAACCCATGGTGCATCATTGTCGTCCACTGCAAACTGAAAACAGTGCATGGCCTTCCTGTGTATGCCACCATCGTTGTATTTGTTTTCTTAAGGTTTATTGTGATAGGGACAAGTGTTAGCATGAATCAGTGCCACCAACCACAGCATTTCTAGCCAAATTTGTCATGCCTGTGCCCTTATGGGCCTTTAAAATACACAATAAAACAACAACTCTAAAGGCCAGATTCCACCGGGCACTGATGCGACAAGTTTCATGTGTGCCGTTCTAGTTAATGTTTCAAACCCCTCCAGAACCGCCGTGGTCAGTTTCACAAGTGTCCCAGAAGCAGGTCTCTGCTCGGCTCCTCAGAGAATACACAGCTGTTTTGCCAAGCACCGTGAGCAGCCCGGACAGGAAGACACAGAAGCGACATAGAGAATCCGGTTGATTTTCAAAATAAAACACCCTGTGCTTCTGAACTTCTGATCATAAAAACAGCCAAAAGGCAAACAATTTAAGTATTAACATTAATATATTAATATTTACATATTTAGAAGCACATAAACCAAGAAAAAATGACCAAATCTGAGCAAGTTAACAAAGTCTGGTGGGCAGAGCAGAAAGCTCCTTAACACTTGAAGGCAAAAAATACCCAAAAGAAGAAAATAAAAATCTAAAAGGACGCCCATCCACCCCCAAAAATAACACAATGGCTAAAATCTTGGTACATGTCCCTTCATTTTAATTTTCCTTTGAATATAATAATAACTAGTGCAGCTATTCTGCACTCCTCCAGCATTCTGCAGCACAAACCACATAAACATACACCAAAAAAATTCACAAAGAATGGAACAAATAAAGATAAAATTACAATAATTTTAAAAAGACCCTCAGCTTTTATGCATCAATGGTGTATGGTGAGTGCAGCCAAAGGCAAATGGTTTAAAAACAGAGCATGGAGACTGAATTTTGATCATTTCCATAAAAACGATGGTGACCTCCAACAAAAAGCCGTTATATGCTGTCACAGGAGTGAAGCTCTTAATATTGGTTGATTATGAAGACCGAATCAGGTATATAAAATATAATAATATATAATATATACTTTTTTAACTACACATATTTGCTCAAATTTTCACTACACTTTAATATAGTTCAAATAGATCAGTGAATGTTGGCTTGAGCTAATTTTATAGCATGAAAAATGAGCAATGTGCGGTCCTAGGACGTGAGTTTGTATAAAAACCACTTCAATGCCTGAAAGGCATGCAGCAGCAACTTGTCATCATCAGCATATTCTTTTATTGAAAAAAGTGTTTCATCACCCAAAACTACCGCACACAATCCCACCACCTCCTCAAGTTTGATTTGTAGTTCATCATCGGACCTTACGTAGCACCCCAGTCTGGCAACGTAGCTCTCCAGTGGAAGATAGACATGATGTTTCTGTCTGTCCCACTCTCCGGCCTCTGAGCCGCTCTCTGAGCCAAACCCATGGAGCCACAGTCTGTCATTTCCCCCGCGAAACCCAATTATGCTCCCTCCGAGCCAAAACCAATGAGCTGAGGAGTTCTGCACGGCCAGAGACGGTTCAGAATGCTTGTGGAGAAGACGAGGAGGAGTGTGTTTGTGTGTGTGTGTGTGTGTGTGTGTGTGTGTGTGTGTCAGAGAGTGCATTAGCCGTCTTGCGCACACAGCAGTTCGACTGAAATCTCATTTCCCACTGCCCACCGCTCATCTACGCACACCCCTGTCACCGCCACACGCCTTGGGTTGCCAGATCTGACGGTGGGTTGCCAGGTCTGAAGTCCAACGAGGTCACGGTAATGCACACTGGCGCCCCGTCCAGAGCCCTGCAGATCTCATTCACCCGTTGGACCTTATTGCATAAGGATTCCATGGACGTAGTAAAAGTCTGTGGTGTCTAATGTGTGTAGCAGACACCCCCCCACCCCTCCACCAGCTCCTACCACACATGCATGCACGCTCTCTACCTTCTGTAGTCACTCCACTGCATGGGCTATATTGCCTTATGATCCCTTGGCTGCCATTCAGTAGCATGATGGGATATGAGGAGGGAGTTCACCATACATGTGGCCCACATTACCCCAGGCATGCTCTCTAGGCTGACGGAATGAGCTGCTTAATTGTGTGGCAATGGTGTGAGGAAATATTTTAGGATTTTTGAGTCAGGGATCCGCCCATATGTTATGATCACGGTTAGGACCCAACATTCCACCGACCCAGTCAGACATGGCACCATATGGATTGAACTCCCTTGGTGGCAATCAGGATGTGTGCAAGTGTGTGTACTTTCCACTTGTTTAATGTGAACAGCAGCCTCATTAGCTAATGGTGTATTTCCTTATGTTTTCCAGGTGATGAGAGAGGTGTGTGTTAATGGGAGTGTAGACTTTGATGGAGCTGGATCTGGATCGCCAGTGCACAAACCCGAACTGGAAAAGGTAAAGCACACTCACCTCAGGCGGAATCTTCCTCCCAAATTTGAATGCAAAATAAATGTTTTATGAAAATAGTCCTGAATCAAGACCCATAGAATTCAGAGCAATAAGTTGAGAAAAACTAAGTAGGCTACATATTTTGATTTAGTAATATTCACATATTATCACCTTTTAAAAGGTGATATGGCAAATATGTTAGCAAATAGTTGCTAATTGGAGTTTGTGTTCCACTCGAAGTCTCATCTCCACCCTTCTTTTAGCTCTATTTTTGGCCTCCACTATTTCCAGAGGGAAACATCTCTTTCTTTGGCTGCTAAATGCTCAACTGTGTTCACCAGCTAGTTGTTAACTTTATCTCCTTGCTGTACAGTGGGTTTATCAAAGCCTTTTGCTTGTTGTTGCTGATAAAAGGTTGACTCTGCTCGCTGCCCATTTCCCCCCGTTCGCTTCGCAGGAAGAGCGGTTAGGTCAGCCAGCCGCTCGTGTCGCTGTAGAGCATTTCTAGCAAGTTACCCGTCTAGATAATCTCTTTACACAGACGCCGACGTCTTCCTCTTCCTGTTTACGCAGTCAGAGCGAGGAGATTCAAGAGAATGGCGGCGAACATAAATCCAGCACCTTCATGCGTAAAAGCAGATGTGTGGGAGCACTTAGGGTTTAAAAAGAAGTGACGATTTAGATAAAAGTCTGGCAGTTTGCAAGCTGTCACACAAACATGAAATACTACCAACCTACGACTAGACTGGCTACCTCATATGTTCAGTATCAAGCTAAAAAAAGCTGTCAAAGAATCTGTTCAGAACAGGCCACTTGCTGCACTTTTTAACTCTCCATTGTTCATTGTAATACTGCACTTTATTTACTTTTTAAAGGCCTGTAAGCTACAGTTTGCAATGTTTCAATAAATGAAACTAATTTTCTCACCACATCTTTGATTTATTTTGTCCAGCATTTGCAAGCTGTAGACTCTCTGTCCAGTCAGAGCTGTATATTGTGTAATTGATGCTTTCAGTTTTCAGTTCAGTTAATTCAATCCAAGTCAATGAACCAAAATCACACTGTCCTTTTAAAATCTTTTAGAAAATGATGTAAGTGTATCGTAAGTCGTATCGTGAGATTAGTGTATCGCTACAGCCCTAATAATCGAACACAATCACACTAGCTGGTGAAAAGCTGGAGGGAAAATGTAGGGAGCTGAGGGGAAAACATTGGCTTTCATTGGGAAAAACAGGTAAATTCACAGTTAATGCTGGAGACATACTGTAACATACAGCACATATGTGTGCACCTCTATATATGCATGTGTATTTAGTGGTGGAAAATGGGCTACATCAGAAGCTTTTTAATGACAAACCGCTCGCAACTTGGCACAGAACACGCCTAATTATTCATCTGTAACATGTTGCAGATGCTCGGAAGGGTTTTTACAATGTACAGTGTAATTAGACAGCTGTCTTTTTTTTATGTACAGTTTTGTTCACTTTGTACCTTCTTGTGCATCCACTCTTCTTTTTGTGCATGGTCTTCCCGTCCTGCCAGAAGGCATCGTGCGACAGGCCGAGCTCAGACGGCGAGGTGACTCATGAGAATGGACACGGCGACTGCAAAGACCAAGGTTAGTAAGTCCACCGCAGCGATAACCAAATAATCTGGAACGTTTTCTTGGGAATGAGTCATGAATCATTTACATCCAGTGCATGAAAAGCATTTAAGTATTTATCATAAACACAACATTTTGGTGGGACTTTGCTGGGAAAATCCCTCTGAGGTTCATAGGAAATGATGATTTCTGGTTTATTGGAATCATAAGAAGAAGAACTGGGCAGTCAGGAATAGAGACCATGGATGAAGGAACATGTAGACGAAAGCAAAACAAGTTAACTATGTAGCATATTTACACATGTAGAAGCATATTTAGAAGCACAAACCAGGAAAATGACCAAATCTGAGCAAGTAAACAAAGTCTGGCAGGCCGCTTCTGAAACGCTCCCGATGGGGTTTGAAGTCGCGTGCAGGACGGACCAAAACAGCATCATGATAGAGAAGTGCCCGGTGGGATTTCGGGGTTAGTTGGAAATGTCATGTTGTAGCATCTGCCGTGTGTAGATGTATGAACGTCTGATTTCAGAAATCCCAAATTCCTGTTTACCTAAAAGTCTTGAAAATAACGATGTTAATGTTGTCTCAAGTTGCCCCACCCACAAAAGCCCATTTCCCACTCAACAGAGGCCAGTAGCTTGGCCCATGCAGAGCCCACAGCAAGCCTCCTCGGGGCCTCCTTGTGAACACATATTGGTCCAGTGTGGGTGCTGTCAGCTCCTGATCATGTGCTTTGGGGTCCACTTACTAGCTTTTTTTCAAAAGCTAGTAACTGTATCATTGTATACTGCATCCATCATGTCAGCGATTAATTGTTAAGTTAAATTAGCGGTAGAACACTGTCAATATTGTTGTTTCTTGAAACCAACAAAGAATTGTTCTCAGCTTGGATCCTGTCCTAAAACCTGAAATATTACAGCTGTCCGTCCCCCTATTAATCTGTCTCATGATTCAGAGGGGAATCTCTGCTTGCTCTGAAAAGATCAGCCTTTAATAATAATGCATGAAGCATGAATAATGAGCATTTGGATTTATTTAACGCGGGTTTTACACAGAGATGGTCTTCCCTTGCTGAACTAGATGCCAAAACAAAGAGATACGGATGAAATAGTCTCTGATTATTTACCGTTTGTTTGCTCAGCAGGCAGAATTCCTCAGGGAGAGACATTTCATTGTACTTGTCAGCTCAGTTATTTGGATTGTCAACTAAAATTTAACACTCTTATTTTTTTCCCTCTCTAAAATTGGTTAATTTTTCCAACATTATGTCTGAAACAGATTTCCCACCAGCCGTTCATTTTAAATCTCCAATCCAGTTGGGTGTTTTATGGAGCTAGCACAGAGCTGTGATTCATAGACTTGGTTGTGTAAGTCATGTTTGTGTGTGTCATTGCTGTGAAACCATGGGGAATGTCTCCCAGATGAGCTTAATGCAGTCATATAAAATTGTTGATTACTTCTCCAGGGAGGTTGGTCTTAACCTTTCTGGGCTGTTACATCTAGAAATGTATGGAAGCATCATTCAGTGTGTAGCAGTCGTCTTTCTCACCCTCCCGGTGTACATGTGCACTCCTGGATGGGAAAGAAAGTGAAACACTGTCTTAGCTGAGCAAATTAAATTGACCCCAAATTCATGAAACATTTTAAGCATGTTTAGCTGATGGTTGTGTCCTGAGTAAATTACATAGTAACAGGTCTGTGCCGTTCTTAAAGACACACATGGTGGGCCCTACACAGTCACGCTCACTGTCATAGTTCTCTCTCTCCTTTCTGTATATCGGTCATTTTCCTTCAGGTATGTTTAATGAAAAAGCAAAAACCTTAACCTCTAGCAGCTCCTTCAGCAACAGACTGCTACTCCCACCATGTAAGAAGGAGTCTACCACAGGTCCTTCATTCCAACAGCTGTCAGACTCTTCAACACCAGCACGACTTCATGACTTTTTTCTTATGAGTAATTTCTTATCCACCTTGTGTATACAAGCTGCTGTGAAGTGAATTTCCCCGGTGTTTGATAATTAAAGTCTATCGTATCGTATCTTTTGTATCGTATCATATCTTTCATATCGTATCGTATCTTTCGTATCATATCTTATCATATCTTTCATATTGTATCATATCGAATCTTTCGCATCTTTCGTATCATTTCGTATCATATCGTATAGTATCATTGCTCATATTTTATTTTTGGGTTACTTTAATTTAAGAAATGTGCCTTGGAATTTGGAACAAATCTTGACATATCCTAAACAGAGAACTACTTAGACTGTTTGGCTTTTCATTCCTGGGGAATATTACGCTCCAGTCTAATGCTGGAACCGAACTCAGGGTTAGCAGCTAATGCAGGCCGATAACTTTACCACTAGAGTCCATATTGCGTTACAAAATCATCAGCAAGATCCATGGTCCCAGCAGTAAGTGTTCTGATACAGCAACAAATGGTGAAGACTGTCCATATCCAATGTAGAACCTTCAGGCTGCAATGGATGGACATGGTAGAGAAGATTGGGTTATCGGACACTCTTGTTTGGGTTTTATAGTAACACTTATTAGACCTCAGATCTGTAATGGATGTATATTTGATAAGGACACGTTTAGCCTCATCTCTAAGACATAAGAAGAAGAAGAAGAATTTAGAAGTTTGACTTCTCTGCTACCTTTTTATTGTCATCCTGCAAACACAACAGATTTATTGGTGAAATAAACATAATAAACTCCACTGAGTTCTTGGTCTTACTTCACTTCCTCGTGCTTCACTTATTCTCTCATTGAGTCTTGAAAGCCTTTTTTCAGCTTAATCAGCCACATTCTTTCCACGGCTGGTAACAAAAAGAGCTGATTTACTGGAATCAAATTTACCTGATCGGAGTTTTTCCTACTCGTCGTCTCCTGAAGGGAAAAATAATAATAATTCCTCCTTTTTTTTAAAAATCGCTTTCACATCTGTGTGTGTGTGTGTGTGTGTGTGTGCTTTCCACCTCAGGCCTGCATTGTGTGTGACGTGTGTTTGTATACTTTTCGTATTACGAGAAAAAAAAAACAACCCGCGACTGAAGTTAAGTGCAGACGGCTTCCTATTTAATTAAGGCCGTCGCCATGGTAGTTGTCATATCATATCTGAGAGGAAAATGCAAAACGGAAAAAATGTTGAAGCAGAAGCTCCCGAGTGCCAAAAAGAAGTGAATATAAAGAGTGTCTGTCACCGTATCACTTTGGACTATTCATTAGCTTTCAACAGCAAGGTGCAACAAGGTGTTTATGCAAGGCAAGGGCATTTTGTGTCCAGTGATTATGTACAATATATTACTGCGTGTGTGTGTCTAGAATCAGTCCAGACATTTGGTGTTAGCGTCTCAGCATGATGACATCAGTGAAAGGGAATGCTTTATTTTCCCTCCCCCCACTTCTTCACCACTGTCTCTTTTGCCTCGATATCTGGCAGTTGGGAAAAGTTCAAAGTTTTAGTCTCGTTCTGCTGCGTGTTTGACATCGCACTGTCACGTCTTTTGACCCATGCTTTTTCTTCCCTTCTTCTTTCTTGCATTTTTTTTTCTTTAAACTTTGATTCTCTTTCATACGCACGCGTTTAAACACACCGCAGACCACAGTATCTAAACATGCGAGCCAAGCAGAAGCTATTTTCCTCATTTAGACAGACAGAATAATGCCGGGACTCAGACATAACCTCTTAAGACCTGGCTTACTCGACTTTAGCCTTCCTTCCAGCAGAATGTGCACAGTCATTCCTCCCTTTTCTTTCTTTGGATAGAAACTAGGCCAGCTGAAATCGGCCCACTCAGACCAGCGGGGTGCTGGGATTGCAAACTGAGCCTAATTCACCAACAAAGAGCTTTTGAACCCACAAGGGCCTGATTAAACCCAATGCAACTGATTCTGAACTCATGGTTGTTTATAGTAGAGTCTAAGGTTGCTCTCTCTCTTCTTTTCTCATTCTTACAGTACTGCAAAGGCATCCAAACATAATTGAATCAACATAAATGAACACGTAACATCTCTCTCAGTAATTTCCCGTGTTTAGATAATGAGGGTAGTCTAATTTCCTTTTCATTTCAAGTCATGAATTCAATTCACAATCTCTATTTCTCTTTCAGGAAAAGGGAAGAAGAACTCAAAGTCAGAGCAGAAGACCGGGACAGTGGGGAAGGGAGCAGGGAAGAAGATCACTAAAATCATCGGGCTGGGTAAGAAGAAACCGTCCACAGATGAGCAGACCTCGTCGGCCGAAGAAGACGTACCCACATGTGGTAAGACAAAGACATTTAAGTTGTGGTCCTAAAGGTTTTAGTAGTCATCTCACCAAGTCTAATGCTAGAAGAGTTTCTACATGTTCTCAATGAGCGCTGAATCCAAATGCCTTTGTAAGTGTTTTGGATGTCAGCAACGTTTCAAGCTGAGGTTACAAACCTCTGGTCCATGAAATGGTACCAGGCCTCAGAATATTTGCCACCAGACTGTGGACTGACTGAAGTCAGAGTCAAACTTTATCTTCTTTAAACTTTACTGAAGGCTTGGCGACTTCCTCCACACAGCTGGCTGGTCCACTTTGAATGGTACAAAAAGGTTTGGGAACCCCTGGTCTAACGCATACCGAGGCCTTTACCGAGGCCCTGGTTGATTTGGAGTCATGTGCGGTTACTTATTTTAATAACTCAGGATCAAAATGACAAGAATTGACTGCTCGGGGCAAACATGCCTTGACAGGCTCCTCTGTCTAGAAGAGGAGCGACTGGCGTGTCCGTTTACAGCACAGCCAAACAAACCGTGTGATGAGAGCGATTCATCCCGCTACAGTATTTAATAAATAAGTCAACAGCGTGACTTAACATCCAACACAGGATGTCGTGAAATGCCTGCAGGCACCGGCTTTTGTCATCACTTTGAGCACGCGCATGAGTCATTTCCCTGAAAGTGAAACTCCTGTGAAAAATTAAGCCAGTAAAAAAATACAAATAGTATCATGAATGCTGTTTGACAAAAAACTTTTTTCAGAGTGAATCTGACTGTGTTTGCTTTGATCGACAGGCTATCTGAACGTGTTGTCCAATAACCGCTGGCGGGAGCGCTGGTGCCGCCTGAAAGACAACCAGCTGCTCCTCCACAAGGACCGCGACGACCTGAAGAGCCACATCGCCTCGCTGCCCCTTCGAGGCTGCGAGGTCAGCCCCGGCCTCGATCACAAACACCCCTTTGCCTTCCGACTGCTTCGTAACGGCCAGGAGGTCGCCGTGCTGGAGGTGAGTTGTGTTTGAAGAATCCTGTTGGCACACCAGTACAAACACACACCGCTTGTCATGTATTCCTCCTTTCCTTTCCTCTCATGTGGTGAAACATCTCCTCCACCCAACACTGATTTGTGTGTGTGTGTTTGATGTTGTTATTGGACGTGGACTTCCTCTATTTGAGATTTTGTTTTGATTCTGTTTCCTCACATACTCTGCACGCTATCCTCTGCTGACATTTGTCCACATTTCTTCTCCTTGTAAGTCTTTGGATGGTAACACGCAGAGAGTGGCCAGTTCCTACAACAAACCAAAAGAGCTTTTATTTTGAAGGAATCATTTGAATGTGTAATTTATAGTTGATGATAAAACACTGTTTTAAAAGGTTTCATTGACAAAACAGTGATTGTGACATCACAACACTCGTCACGTTAACTGCAACGATCAACTTCCTGTGTCCCAGGCCTCCTCCTCCGAGGTGATGGGTCGCTGGTTGGGGGTTCTGTTGGCCGAGACCGGCTCCACCACTGACCCAGCCACCCTGCACTACGACTACATCGACGTCGAGACCACTGCCAATGTCATCCAGCTGGCCAAGCAGTCCTTCTGGTGAGGGACACACACACACATCATCTCAAACGTAGCGTGTTTGAAAGCACTGTGGAATCTTTTCAGTGAGTTTCGATGTGTCCTCCTCACAGTTTCACCAGTAAGCGCGCGGTCTCTCCAAACCCGTACCTGGACAACCCGGTCAATGGCTACGCCTGCCCCACCGGTATGGCTCTGCACTATGACGATGTGCCCATCAACGGAACGGTAAAGACACAGAACGTGGAAGCTAACGCAGCTCAACACACACACAGTAACCCTTTGCTCTCTGTGCTAACTGCTTGTAACTTTATTACCTGTTCTGTATTATGTCTCTTCACTCCTCCCCCTCCTCTCTCTGCTTCGCCTGCTTTGCATGCTTGCCCGGTCTAACCCCAGAACCAGGAGGCGCAGTACTCCAGTCCCAACACAGGGGGGCGCCAGCTGAAAGAGGACGCGCACTATGAGAACGCAGACCTCTATGAAAACATGCCCTCACCTAAGCTCGCCACTCGCCGTCCTCCCAAGCCTTCTTCTTCCACTTCTACCAGTCACTACAAAACCCCTGTTTCTAAAATCTCTTCCAAGTTCCTCACTGCTGATGCTAAAAATAAAGACAGTGCTCAGGTGACTAACACCCTGCTCCTTTACCCTCACTCTTTTCTACATTCACACTTTTTTGTCTTTTTCCTTTGTGTGTTGGAAATGGAAGTGAATTTGTTGAATTAACGTGCTGACTTTCAAAAAACGTGTCTGAAATATTGGAATATTATGACTTGACTTCACATGACAGCTCAAATAAGACCAGATATTCAAGTTATATCAATAATATGTGGACGTGAAAAGAACACAGACACAGACGTGTATTTTAAAGCTGCATTCAATCATTTGTGCATTTAAGCTGGAGTGGAGCAAGCTGAAAAAAACATCAGACGTTACCACATTATTAAGTTGTCATGGCTGTTGTAGTCTGATAAACTTAAAAATAAACTAAATATAATTTGTACCAGAGCTGCAAATTCATTCATCCCCTCTCTTTAAAATAATGAGTGCTTTAAGTCGTATTAGTTGATTTTTTTAATGCCACCTGAGGGAAGTGGAACAAGTTGTAAATACAATACTGACATATTATCACCTAAAAGAAGGGGTCTTCAACCGGGGGTCCGCAACCCCCCTAGGGGGTCCGCAAAGGTGCTGCAGGGGGGTCCACCGATTTTTGTCAAAATAATTTGTGAGAATTCAAAAATAAAACAAAAATGATACATGATACTAACAGGATGTGACCGGCCGCTATGGGAAAGGAAAAGAAAAGGAAAGGTGCTGGCTGAAACACAGCAGTTCTGAACTTAACTCCAGTGCATCCCCTCACTAAAGATTCACACGCACTGTGAATCAGGGGAGCTTGGCCACCCACAAGCCTCTCTTTTCCCTTCAGCCCGTGAATCATGGCGCCCCATTGGTGTAGTTCTTAGTAATTCAATTATCACCATGACTGGGCCTGAACTCATTCCCGTGTCCAGTCTTTGGAAATACTCAACGTGTTCTTCACCTCCAATAAGACAAGCTCCAGTCAAGCTTTTTAGAGTTATTACAGATGTGTGTGTGTGTGGTTGTCCCACATAGTGTATTTCCTTCCTCTCCGTTACAATGAGCGTCAGCTGTGTGTGTAATTTATATTTTTACAGCCCCGCTTTAAGTGCCACCCTGCCTCCACGGCCGCATAAGTCACCACATGGTGTTGTATGGAGCTCCGCCTCCTCCCTGCCACCCCTTTGATGTGTGTGCTGCGTGTGGCATGGCCAAGGGGGTGTTAACATCGCCTCCAAGACCGCAAAGTACCGCTCCACTGTAAGGAGTAGATTTTCATCCAGTGAGGTGTACAACACACTGCAGGCAGCGGCGACGGCTTGCGCGCCCGCTGACGGGTTTGATGTTAGGAGCTCCTTTTACTCAACTGACCTGTCTCATTACAAACAGATCAGGCTAAGCACATTACATGCAGTACTCCAGACATTTTATGTACCTGTTTTACTTTAAGTTAGCCAGACTAAATACAGTTATATCATCAACTGTATTTAATGAGATTTAGCTTTAAACACTGTTTATATCATTAAACCATTGTTGTGGTGGACATAGTGTCATAAAGTGTAACATTTTGAGCTAGACTGGATTTTCTGAAAGCAAAAAAAGAGACACACACACACTCACACAGACAGGAAGTTGCATATTAACAAAACAGTAGGTGAAAGTTGCTGTACGCTACCTGCCCAGCATCAAACCACACGTGTATTTCTCTCATGAGTCAGAGGAGATCCAAAACAGAGTCTCACAACTTAAAAATTGAGCCAGGCAATATCAATCTTGTGCTCGCTCCACTGCCCCCAAGTGGAAAAGAAAATAATTAATGCAGCTTGAAAAATACTTCTTACATTTTAAATATAATTTAATAATAAAGTTTATAACAAGTTTAAGTTTTTTGTTTTCTCTCATGCAATACTAAAATCAAATAAACTACACCATATCATCATCATCCAAGGTTTGTTTTGGTAGCTCCTCTACACTACAGTATGAACTTTTCTGAGATATTTGTGTCCTTGTTCTTCTCCAATCAGCTGAAGGGAAAGAAGGGAACTGTTACCAATGGGATGGCTTCGAAACAGAAGGCAGAGCCAAAGAACCAGTCCAAGAAGAACGGAGTCAACGGGACCAACGGGACAGCTTCTCTGAAACGCAACAACTCCAGTAAGTGACGACACAACGGGATGTGTCGATATCGTTAAAATAGTAACTTCTGACAGTGGTCCACCTTCCACAGTGTGTGCTGTGAGTGAGCAATCAGACAGTGTGTCTGGCTCCCCCAAGTCCCGGCCTCACCACCGCTGATTGCTTTCTAGCAAAACTCTACTCCACAGCAATTTGGTAAATGCAGGATGTCCAAATTACAGTTGGTTTAAGTTGGGGGTTGAGGGGGACGGAGGGAGGGGTGGGGGTAAATAACTTAAAAAACCTTAAAACCTATCCTACTCTCGAGAAGATCCATGTGACGCAAGTAGGCCAGACTCGGAGCTCGTGCCAACGCTGGTGTAATGCTCAAACGGAGGCGATAGCAGCGGCGAAGTCCAGATCGCTGGGAGCGGGTGGAATGCGGTCGTGTTAATCCCCGTGGTTTAGAATAGTATTTTTTTTGCCTAATGTGTGAACGAGGAGGCTTGTCACTCCTCCAGATGTCGGAATGGAAACACCAAATATGTGTCATGTTGGATTTAGAGTATGCCACACGATTCTCATATTTCCAGTGTCAAATGAGTATATTGAATTTGAAAACGTCAGCGGCGGTTTGATTGAGTGATTGCTCATATTTAAAGCTCACATGCACACACATACACACACACACACACACACACACACACAGATGTCGGATGGTTACCCTCAGTGTATTTTCCAGTAAGGGAAGGCATGGTCCTGGTGTAATTAATAACTGCTTAAGGCTGTGGCTGTGAGTTCAGTGGGTTTCTGGGCAGTTCACGTCTCACCAGTGCCCTGATAATAAAGGCTATGCTCTCCTTTTCCCACATGTGTTGGTTTTGGGATCTCGTTGTCCTGGAAAATCTCTTATTTTCAGATTTCACCAATCTTTTTGATGTGTGAGTCCAGAGCTCAGGTCATTGAAGGTGATATTCAATGGCACTGTATTTCATCATTTGCTACACAGCTGAAAGACGTTTAATGACGTATACATTACACTTAAAAAAAAAAAAATAAAATAAAAGACAGAGGAGATCTGAAGTTAAAGGATAATTCTGGTTTATTAAAACATTTTTTTTTTACAATTTTAGTGATTATTCCTGTTCATTAATATCTGGGAAAGCAGATGTAACTGAAAGACGTCAAGAGACACGATCAGTCAAACAAACAGTTAAATTATTACCCAAAGTTTTAACCCGAAAGCTCCATCACAGGAAACTCTTGAGTGTACCACATGACCTGCAGGACTGCGGTCACATGACCGACAACATTTCGCGTTTACTTCCAAATGAAGTGCTTTTGAAATCCGGTGTTTTACCTACATGCAACCAGATCTAAGGTCATGGGCGGCGTTTCCCCACGTGTCTTGAGACAATCTTTTTACTTCACTAGGCACACTGGTCTTTGTAGCTAAGCCAGTCTTAGTGTCTCTAAGACACTCTAAGACAAGTGCGTGAGCCCAAAATATAAGTTCTGTAGTTCTGTAAGCTCATAGCAGTTAGCAACAACTGACGTCACGTGCTCATGGCAAACGTGTTAGTTATGTAAACTTCACTGAAGTGGGATTACTTCATTTAACAGACAAAACTAAATGACTGACTCCATGTGAATCTGACTCTGAATTCTGGGAATTTTCAAAGTCAGAAACTTTAATGGGAATTTATGGGAATAAACGGGAATAAACTGGGTATTTACAAAATTAAAGGTTGGCCATTAACAGGGAACTATATTTTAGCATGTTCTTGACTAAAACAACCAGACTGTGCATTCCTCCAGCACATGTACAGATGATTTCTAGAACCCTGGACCACACTTTTAATTGTTTAAATTATTATTTTGCATGGATGGATCTGTTTATGATAAAATAAATGTTAAATAAATATATTTATGTTTGGATATGATACAGTTTGTTTACATTGCCCCCAATTTAGTTAATTCCCATTCATTCTTCTATAATTCCCATGTAGTTTCCAATTTGGAATGTTTCCAAAATTCCACGGCTTAACTTGCTGCCCCTTTGCAACCCTGTTCATCATATGTGGTATCCACATTCTTCACACCTGGTCTTGCAGATGCAGAGCAGTGCAAGTACGGCAAGAACCGCGTGGAGGCCGACGCCAAGCGGCTGCAGTGCAAGGAGGAAGAGCTGATGAAGAAGAAACAGGAGATCAGGAACCATCTGACTCAGCTGAAGAAGGAGAGGAGAGACCTCCGCACCGCCGTGGAAGCTGCTGCCGGTAAGATCTTCAACCTCCCTGCCCAACATCCTGCCAGCTACAAGTTCATTAAAGTGATAAACATTCACCCCCCCCCGCTTCTTTCCACAAGGCAAACGTTCACATGCCTCGCTGTCGGAGAGGCTGAAGAAGGTGGAGGAGGACTGCAGGCAGAAGGAGGAGGAGCGGGTCAACCTGGAACTGGAGATGACAGAGGTGAAGGAGAGCCTGAAGAAAGCCCTGAGCGGCGGGGTCACCCTGGGCCTCACCATCGAGCCAAAAGCTGGCTCCTCTGGACTCCAGGTGAGAGCGCCTGGGACCCCGCACTGCCACGTGGTTGAATGTTTCCACAGAAATCAAACGTTGCTCACTAATTTCACAACTGTCGAATAACAGCATGTCACCGCTAAGTCGTCTAATTCCTTCCCCTGTCCGTCTGTGTGCGTTTAGTCGCCGGCAATGTTGCGACGGACCCAGGAGTCCTCCCCGTTTTCCAGCTGTGACACCAGTGACACAGAGTCCTGCTCCCTGCCCGTCAACAGCGCCTCGCTCCTCCGCCGGCAGCAGGGCGGCCAGAAGCCTTCGCCAGTCCGTGGACACGTCCTCAGGAAGGCCAAGGTCAGAGCTCATGGGGCACGGGCCTAGTGGCTGACTTCATGTTATATTTAGTAAGTTTAATACCTGCAGACTGTGTGGCCGCATGCAAACTGAGTGTGTGTGTGTTTGTTTCACAGGAATGGGAGCAGAAGAGCGGCACATAAAGCAGCCAGCCCCTCACGTCGGTCTCACTCTGATTTCTTTTTTCTTTTGAAGAAATTGTGTATATATTTATTTAAAACTGTTCACACAGTCTGAGAGCGTGTTGAGGAGGACACAAGCATAGCATCCACATGAACCAAAACAAGTTGCTGCTTTTAGTATACAGTCAGTACCACAGCATACAGACACAGCAACCTTTGAAAAGTTTGTTTGTTTTGTTTTTTTACTATTGAGCATGCTCAGTGTATGTAAGTTGTGCGACTTGTGTTGTCCGCTGTACTCTTTTCAAGCAACCATTCATCTTTTTTATTTCTCTCTCTCTGTCCTTTCATTCCAGCACAGTTTGGGTTCAAACAGTTCAAAAACCGAGTATTTATTTGTAAATGTTTAAAGGAAATACTAGCTTCCCTTTGTTTATTTATGTTTGTATATTTAATTTTTTTTTTTTTTTTTAATTTGTGGCACTCCACAGAATCCCTACGCCTCATTCACGGGGGTGTCACCATCGGCAGACAGAAGTGCATCTGTAAAGGGTGATCACGATAATCCAAACTCACACCAGGTCCGCTCGAAGGAGTGTTTCCTGAAGCAGAATTATTCAATGTGAACTGTGATAGACACACGAATGAAAGCGATGCTGTGATGTTCAGCTGATCGAATCACAAATGAAGACTGGAATACATAACAGTGTCCCGTCTACTAATAATGACGCCGTTCATTGTTTTTACTTGGCCTAGCTCACAAAGTGATGAGTCACACTTCGATGTCTCTGACCTGCGTACAGTTTGAAGCTGCGTTGGCCGGTGACGGTGAATCATCTGTTTATTATGTGTGTTTCCTGCTTCCTTGTGGACACACACACACACAAACGCGTGCTGAATGAATACAAACACTGTACGTGTGTTTGGGGGAAAACAATGTTGGACCAGGAAAACTTTTGCATAATAACGTCTAAACAACAACACCTCCAAACTGTTCCCTTTCTTGTAGTGTAAAGAAGTGAAAACTGAACCAAACCACCGATTTTAGCCATAAAAGAAACAGTTCTGAAAAGATTCTTCGTATGATCAGAATTTTAACCATTGGATCTGATCAATTATAAAAGATCTTCAAGTTCCACGTCAGTTAATTATTTCAGTGTCACCATTTCCACCAGAAACCAAATTTACCCAAAGAAATAACCCATCTTGTGCCGTCTAGCTACGCAGAAAGTTCCAGTTTTATCTGCCATTATCAGTTTTGGGATTTGTTTGTGGCGTTCATAGCACTGACATATGGAGTAACATGTCTCATGTTTCCTACTGGCTAGTGTATTTTTTAAGCAGAAAACAGGCCCAAGTAAAATCATAAGTAGAATACGTATACCTGCATGGCTAGATAGTACTTACCTGTTAACCGATCACTAACGGGGTAATTGTGCTTCTTTAAATGTTCCTTCAGTGTGATGATGGATGGTTGTCATTAGGCTGTAGCAGGCCTCTAGCTGTGTGTGTGTGTGTGTGTGTGTGTGTGTGTGTGTGTGTGTGTGTGTGTGTGTGTGTGTTAGCACTTGGAAGGTCAGGCTGAGGCGTGGCTGCCCTTAGATTTTGGCGATCGTCATTGGAAAACTCAGAAACCTCAACCGACGTGGCTGACGTGAGTCCCTCATCCAAGAGCCTTGATCCAGATCCTCTAATCATGCCACTAGTTTACTATAGCCCTGTGATCTGACTGTGTGTGTGTGTGTGTGTGTGTGTGTGTGTGTGTGTGTGTGTGTGTATCAAATGTCTCCAAGGCACATTCCAAACCCATCAACAATACACTGACTGAAATAGAGGCACTTGCTGTAAACTCAAATTGCTGTGCGTTCTGCTAAATCAAAGACCGTGACTTTGATTTTCAGACTGCGTCTCTCTCTCACACACACACACACACACACACACACACACACACGTCATGTCATGTCATGTCATGTCATTTTTATGGTGCTTTTTTAATGCCTTTATGTTCCACTGCTTATGCTTTGCAGCCATATTGATACTGCTAAGTATACGAGGTGCTCGATTGGGACTGTTGACAGAAGTAGCGTTAGCGTGCACTACAGCCAAGTTTGGAAATCAACGCTACAAACAGCACATGGACGCCAACGCTGCTCCTCAATCTTGTAAATATTTTCTGCCACCACCCCCCCACCCTCCACCCTCCACCCTCCCCTTCTGCTTTGGATACCCCACAAGTCTGCTAGCATGTTAGCCTGAAGACAGGAGCGCACGGGGAGTTATATCTACAAGTATTTAGTTCATTTTGATTCCCTGTCTGCTCAGCGTGGCTTATAACTGAGCAAGATGTCTGACGTCAGTAAATGTGAACCTGCTGTACATAGCTTAGCATTGTGGGAGGGGGGAGAGGGGCGGGGGAGGGATGGGTGGGCCTGGGGGGTTACTGGGGGGAGTACAGAATCATACATCCGTGTTTGTTTTTCGCACCTTATACATTTTCTACTCTGTTGTATTCTCAGACAGTCTCCGCCTTGGTGACAGACATGCTGTACATAAATTAATAAACCTCCTGACAAACAGCCCTCAGTGACTCTGTGCTTTATTGGGTAAATGAAAAAGTTTGAATAAAAGGGTGAATAAAATCAGACTTTACTGAACCTTGGAGGGGAAATTCACACACACACTAACCCATTCATAGAGCCAGAGAGACAGATGCAAATTACTCTGCTGTGCTGTTGTGCTGTGCCTGAACACCACGTTTCTGCAGCTAAACAACAGAGTAGAATGCAAAACAGCCACAGCTATGAATACAAATGCCTGGGGTGCCTGCCTCCAGTCTCTTCGGGGGCGTGGGTTCATATAGCACTGCTGCCAGGATTGGGACTCAGTCCATAGAGACTTGTCTTGGGAACCGGAGAGTTGCCGGTTCAAGTCCGGTATGGAACAAAGTATGGAAGGTGGACTGGTAGCTGGAGAGGTGCCAGTTCACCTCCTGGGCACTGCCGAGGGTGGCTGCCCATCACTCCACCATCTCTCTCTACATTTGCATGTGATGTGTACATAAACATATGTGTGTGTGTGTGTGTGTTAAAATGCATGTAGAACTGAGTGAAAAAAAGAATTTCCCCTCGAGGGAATCTAACTCTAAAATCAAGACACCATTCAAATGAAAAGTCCCCAAGTTATGACGGGAACAACTTGGCAAAATTTTGCAGCATTATATCATATCTGATGAAAGATGAAAAATGGACAGGACTTGTGCTACTGTTGTATAACATTTGAGGGTATAAAAGGAGATCCATGGGAGACTCAGGCTTTGTTTGTCTGTAAAGATAATAAAGCTCATAGTAGCCAACTCTGATCAATCATGTGTGCTTCTTGAGGATTGATACAATTTGACTGATTGGCACTGAAGTTGGACTCGGTTTCTGGCGGGGACCAAGACTCCTTAGCTGACCTTCGACCCGTCACAGGGCTTGGCTCAGGCTGTGTCAGCCAGGGTGGAGAACTGCTGTCCCAGACAGTAGAGAGAGGTGATAGAGAGGAGCTCCAGAGCCCAACCAACATATCCTCTGTGGAGGAGGCAGAGTCTGAACACTTGGGGGACGCCTCGTCCATATCTCTGATAGAGCTCGCCAAGGTAGTCAGGAAGTTCTTTGGTGGAAAGGTGCCAGGTGTGGATAAGATTCACCCCAAAAAAGCAAGACTTTGGACATTGTTGGGCTTATCTTGGTTTCCTATTGTCTCTAATTCTGTCCCTGATATTCATGGAGGTTGTCAAGGTGCAGCTGGAGTGAGGAGAATGTCCGGTTTGGAAACCTCAGTATTGCGTCTGTGGTCTTTACAGATTTTGGTTCTGCTGGCTTCATAAGACCAGGACCTTTAGCACGCACTGGGGTAGTTTGCATCCGAGTGTTGAAGTGGCTGGGATGAGAGTCAGCACCTCTTAGTCTGAGGCCAGGTTTCTCAGCTGAGGTGGTTCGGGCATCTGATCAGGATGCCTCCTGGGAAGACAAGAACTTTGGGGTCCCTCAGCAGGAGCTGGAATGCATTGCTGGGGAGAGGGAGGTCCAGAGAGCCCTGCTAATCCTGCTGCCACTGCCCCCCTATCCCAGAAAAGCAGAAATAAATCTAAGTATGGATGGATGGATGAAATCAGACTTTATTGAGCCTGGAAAGGAAAATTATGATGTTCATACTTTTATACTTCAAAGTAACTTTAAAGTAAGGAGCTGGAAGACCACCAACTCCCATGTCCCCATGTTCTAATACTGCAAATGGTGATTGGGATGACCTGACCCCTTCCAACAAATATGCAAATCATAAAGGCGTGATGTTGCAAAAAACGGATGTGAAATGCATTTTGTTTGAGTGACAAACATTTTCATAAGTTTCCCAAAACAGTATATTAACATAAAAAGATTAGACATCAGCAAATATAGAGGTAGTTTTTCCTCTTTGTGGTGTACATGGACACACACAGTCCACAGAGCAGCATCATGATGGAGAGGATCTTGCTGGGTGTCTTGTATCTCTCAGGTCAGTGAATTCTTTGATCATATCTAACAGTGCTTATTATTGTGGCATACTAAAGAAAAATGAGTTTGATCCACCTGACATTTAAAAAATGGTGTCGTCCTCAGGGTGCCACATTTTCTCCTCATGTCTTCTCCATCAGTACCACTTTGTTGCTGATCCTATGAACTGGACTGAAGCTCAGACCTACTGCAGACAGACATACACAGACCTGGCCACCATTGACAACACTGAAGAAATGCAACAACTTATCAACACAGTTCCATCTTCTAACCAAACTTCTGACGTCTGGATCGGTGTGTACAGTAATGTCAGCTGGAGGTGGTCAGACGGCTACAACGGCAGTGGAGCTGATTATAAGGACTGGGTCAGAAATAAACCAAGTTATTCTCAGAATTGTGTTCAAATTAAGAAAGATTCTCTATCGGACGTATGGAATTGCTCAAGCTCATATCCATTCATCTGTAACAATGGTAAATACCCTGCAAAGCATTATCTCTTCTCAGATAATGATTATTTTGAAGTTCAGTATGTCATCTCAAAAATCATTTGTTTCCCAAACTGCAGGAACACAGCAGGAGCCTCAATTTGTCTATGTGAGTACATACATGAGTTGGTTTGATGCTCAGAAGTATTGCAGGGAGAACTACAGAGACTTGGCCACTGCGAGGAATGACACTGAGAACGAGAAGCTCAAGAACTTGGTGGCCCATTTGAGGGAGTGGACATGGATTGGTTTGTTCAGAGAGCATCTCAGTTACTGGTCTGATGGGAGTAACTACTCATTCAGTAACTGGGATAAATCCTTTACCCCAAATACATTGATCAGTCCCTTATGTGGTGCTGCAGCCTTGGCTGATTCAGGAAAATGGAAGCGTTTGACCTGTGGAACTGAATTACCATTTGTCTGCTACAGTGTCCCTGCACCTCCTGGTGAGTACTTTACTGTCCTTCAGTGAAGACAGAATTCTGCATTACATTACATTACAGTTACAGCCCAACCCGACTGATACAGAATTTTTGAGACTGATAACAACATATTCAACAATTTGATAGTTTCAAAAGTCCTGTAAGGATACATCAGCCCATCCTACTTTGCCCTTGCATCATGCCCCCATCTTATATTTCTGACGTCTGTCACTTTATTTTCTGTTTTTGGCAGTGTGTCCGATGTGACGTCTCTGTAAACTAATTACATCTCTGTGGAACCACTGTCTCTACATTTGATTACTTTATGCTGTTTACAAGGTTCATTATTAGAACGCAGGTCAGCTCAATTTATGCAAATGATTGAGGTTAAAACACTCTCTGCTCCCCGTGGACTTCTGAGTCAAAAGATCTTCAAACCAAATTCCATTCTAAAAGCAGTTGCTTTATAGTAGGGCTGTATGTTTTCACAGTAAAAGCTTCAGTCACACCATGACGAAGACTCTTTTCTGATTCATTTCCATCTACAGGTAAAATCAGACCAGACATCATCTTCAACTCAACCACACCGCAGTTCAAAGGTAAATATGATACTTTTCATTGCAGTACATTTGAGTGATAACTTTAGTTCTGGGTTACTTTGCAGATTCAGATTAAAATTACAAAATATGATCAATTAATGCTTAAGATAAAATAAGCAGAATTTGAAGTCTTTCAGCTGAAATCCACTTTACCAGCTGTAACGTTAAAGACACATCAATAACTATAATGTCATCATAAAATTCATTCAACATAATGAGGACTTTTACTTCTGGTCCTTTAAGTATATTTTGATGTTCATACTTTTATACTTTGACTTCAAAGTAAGATTTTGAATGCAGGACTTTGACTGAGTATTTGTACACTGTGGTATTACTACTTTTCCTCAAGTCAAAGATGTGAGTACTTGGGTATCACAGAACTAAACTCATGTTTTGTTTCTCTCCTCGTTCTGTGTCTACACACCAGTCATGAGGAAGGTGGTGAAGCTGAAGATAAAGGCGAAGGACCTTGGATCTGCTGATCTGAATGACCCTGCTGTGAAAGCAGACATCCTGAGAAAGGTGAAGCTCCAAAATCCACCCTGACACACGAAGCCATTCATAGAGCCAGGACAGATGTAAATGACTCAGAGAAGTTTGCATTTCTTTCTTTGTTTGGCTTGTTGTGTGCTGTGTCTCTACAGAGGTGGGAGGTGTGTGACTGTGAAAAGCACATTTCTGCAGCTACACACGACTCAACAGAGTAGAATGCAAAACAGCCACAGCTATGGATACAGAAGAGTTACTGTCATGATTAAGACGACACACGATGGCTGCTTTGCATCGTCATCTCAACATGACAAATAATCACTCCACACGTGGATATAATTCTAACCTTAGTGGTCCTGTGATCCCACTGCCATCACACAATGATTGTTATGTCAGGATCACTCAATAAAGAGACAAAAGTTTGTGTGGTGATCACAAAACAGCCTGTAGCCTAAAACTGTTCATGTCAACAAGTCAAAGAAATAAAAAGTCTACTGATGTTCTAAAAATGGCTGCCATTTGTGTTTCCCAGCTTCAGGACAGACTGAAGGGCAAAGGAGTGAGTGGAGTCACCCTGAAGTGGAGAGAGCAGCCTGATGGGAAAGTCTTCCACAAGGAGGGAAAACAGAAGAAAAAAAGAAGAAAGACTGAGCTCTGAAGCTGAAATCTTCTTGTGTTTATCTCCAGGAGGAGCTACAGGTCCTCCGTTCCAGAACCAGCAGGTTCATCTGTCAGCTGTCACCCTGCTAAACTCTGTACGGAGGTGACCCCCACTTTCAATCGACTGAACCCCTCCACCCACACACTTATGACTACTTACACCCCCACACACCAATACTTATTTATACTGTCTTACTGTATATATCATGTATACATAGTGTATTCTTTGCCACCACATGTACTCAGATTACTCAGATCTAGCTGTTAAGTTTTGAATATAATGCTGACCACACACACTATTTGATAACTGACATAATATATGTTAGTGTATTCATCTACCTGTCCATGCTGCTCATAAGGAACGTCCTACCTGTCTCTGATTGGCCGGTACTCGTTGCCTTCGTGGGTTAGAGTTGGTTGGGTTTAGGCATGAGGACTGAGATTGGACAAGGTGAGGGCAAGAATGTCAGCCAATCACAGGCAGGGGAGGGCGGGCCTTCACTAAACTAAACTAAACTAAAATATACTAAAATAAAATTAAATGGAATGAAAATAAGAAATAAAATAAAACCCATTAAAAATGCATAACGGTAAAATAGTAAAACTCATTAAAGTGTAAAAATAGCTAGATAAAAAATAATGAATAAAAGTATAATATATATATATATATATATATATATATATATATAGTATATGAATCCAGTCCAGTCTAAATGTCTGATCAAAGCACATTTACACATTTACATACAACAAAGCAAACCTTCATACAAGACTGGAAGGATACACGAGAGGTGTGATCATAGTGAATAACCAATGATGGTGTGAACACACACAGTGCTTCAGTCTGCACACAGCTGAGCTCTTTCACAAGCTGCGTGTGGAGACTCAAGTACAACACTGCCTCTTGTGTTTCCATGTGTGAATTACTGCCTTTGAGGAGAAACTTCAGTCAGAGCACAAAAGCAACACAGCTGACTGACCTTTGATCGCATTGTTCCAGTCAGGTTACAGAGGCGTCTCCTTTACACTTCAAATCAAATATTGTCATATCTTCTTTTGTGTGCATTTCATTTTTGCACATTGTAATGGAACATTTATATTGCATGATTGTGTGTTCTTTTTTATAACCATATATAGCCATGTTTGATCTCAGCAATGTTCTGAAAAGTTCACTTAGAAATATCTCTCTCATTTATGCAAGTTGTTTGTAGCAGTAGATGTTTGATGTATAAACTTGACCTTGGTTCACACGGTCCAGCAGAGCTTGTTAGTGAGGTTTGATAGTGATGAGCACATTCCATTGTAGCAATCTGTGACAGTTACATAAGTAAATCATAATAATGACGAATACTCCTAGAAGTGTATAAGAATCAGCGTGGGATTGCCCCACCCTGAACATGTTCTGCAAACTGTCTTGTGCATTTGTAGAACTGTTCCTCTTGCAAGAATAAAATGACAAAACCTTTAAGGACCAATTGATTGACTCAAGATCTTTATTTTGTGCTGGTGGGTGTTTTCCAGAAAATGTATGTCTCTTGACTTTTTTTGATGAGGTATAATCTGATTTTAAACCATATTTCAAAAACATCATTGCATATTTTTAACATGTATCAATACCTGTGAATGTTTAAGAGAAGCACTGTACACACCCTGTGAGTCAATCAAACTTCATTTGTATAGCACTTTTCATACAAAACATGTAACACAAAGTGCTGCACACAATAAAACCCCGACACTCCCACCCTCCACCCCAACACCCACCTCCACCCTGTTATAAACAAGGAACTATGCAAACTGCACAAACTGAGGAAGCGCCATCTCAACATCTTGCAGTGAGGAAACACCGGAGGCAGGTTAAAAAACACACCAAACTAAACTAAACTAAAATCAACTAAACTAAACTAAACTAAACTAAACTAAACTAAAATAAAATGAACTAAACTAAACTAAACTAAACTAAACTAAACTAAAATGAACTAAACTAAACTAAACTAAACTAAAATGAACTAAACTAAACTAAACTAAATTAAATAAACTAAACTAAAATAAAATAAAATCAACTAAAGTAAAATCAACTAAAATAAAATAAAATAGAATGAAAATAAGAAATAAAATAAAACCCATTAAAAATGCACAATGGTAAAATAGTAAAACTCATTAAAGTGTAAAAATATGTAGATAAAAAAATAATAAATAAAATTATAATATATATATATATATATATATATATATATATATATATATATATATATATATATATATATATATATATATATGTATATAATGTCAAATATGTATATATATATATATATACAAGTAAACTAAACTAAAATCAACTAAACTAACGAACTGTCTCACTAAATGGACTGCAGGTCAATGTCAGTGTTAGAGGACAGGCAGAGGTTTGACAGAGAGCATCCTCTGAGATAACTTCACTTTATTTCGACACATAAGATGTTGGAACAAAGTCCTGACGTCACAGAGACTGTTACTCTGTCAGGCTGAGGTTAGAGGCTTGTCCTGAGATGCTCGTATTGAATATGAACAGTGAAAACTGTTTTTACTTTTTCATATAAAATTATTGAACTCTCATGTTTAAAGTGTCTATTTTTCATTGATTTATTCAGCTACTAAATTCAGTTTGATTTGAAACATGTTTGAATATGTTTGGATGCTTTTCACAGAAAAAAAATATGTGTGATTAATTTAGAGTAATTAATCATAAAGCCTATAATTAATTAGATGAATTTTTTTAATCGCTGGACAGCCCTAATTTTTTGACATACCATTGACAAGCAAAAGGCTTCATCAGTGTTTCTCAAACTTCTACACCGTGTCCCACCTCAGAAAATATGACCCTCTCCATGTACCACCATTATGACTGACGTTCAAATACAGCAGTGACTCTATGTATCTCACAGGAATGTAGGATATGATCGCTGAATAGAGTCGCTCTACACTCATGTACACTATATTTTAATTAGGGTGGCATGGTGGTGCAGTGGTTAGCCCTGTCTCCTCACAGCAGGAAGGTTCCTGGTTTGAACCTCAGCTGGGGCCTTTCTTTATGGAGTTTACGTGTTCTCCCCGTGTCTGCGTGGGTTCTACTCCGGCTTCCTCCCACACTGCAAAGACATGAACCTTAATAGGTTAGTTAGTGACTCTAAATTGCCTGTCGGAGTGAATGGTTGTTTGCCTCTATGTGCCCTGCGATGAGCTGGCCACTTGTCCAGGGTGTACCCCGCCTCTCACCCAATGGATAGGCTCCAACCCACCATGACCCTGACGAGGGTAAGCTGTTACAGATAATGGATCTTTGCATGTATAACAGAATGAAATCTGTTCAGCACACTGGTATTTGGCCACTAACTACCTTTAGCTGCTACAGCCAATGGATGGTTCAACCCTCTCTGACTCATTCTAATTCACATCTATGAAGTTTTATGAAATATTAAGCATCATGTTTGTTTATAGGTGTAAACAGGATTCAGTGGAACTACTTTCTACTGTACACATAGTCACAATGAAACCTGTCTTTGGAAGTCTATTCTTAATGCCACTTTTTAATGCCATGAGCACCAAAAAATAAACCCATGTTCACCTCCACTGCATTTGTGAGGAGGCAGAGACCTCTTTCTATCCTGGTCAAATAAAAACAAATGTATGTGCATGGCTAAATATTAACAGATATAAGTAGGAATATGTGTGTTTCTTTTGTATTTGGGATGACCTGACCCCTTCAAACAAACATGCAAATGATAGAAGTGTGACATTGAAAAAAAACTGGCTCAGAGATGCACTTTGCGTGCAAACAGACATTGTTTTGGTGACAAACATTTTCATAAGTCCCCCATCACAATACTTTTTGCATAAAGAGACGAGACAACAGCAAATATAGAGGTAGTTTTTCCTCTTTGTGGTGTACATGGACACACACAGTCCACAGAGCAGCATCATGATGGAGAGGATCTTGCTGGGTGTCTTGTATCTCTCAGGTCAGTGAATTCTTTGATCATATCTAACAGTGCTTATTATTGTGGCATACTAAAGAAAAATGAGTTTGATCCACCTGACATTTAAAAAATGGTGTCGTCCTCAGGGTGCCACATTTTCTCCTCATGTCTTCTCCATCAGTACCACTTTGTTGCTGATCCTATGAACTGGACTGAAGCTCAGACCTACTGCAGACAGACATACACAGACCTGGCCACCATTGACAACACTGAAGAAATGCAACAACTTATCAACACAGTTCCATCTTCTCACAAAACTTCTGACGTCTGGATCGGTGTGTACAGTAATGTCAGCTGGAGGTGGTCAGACGGCTACAACGGGAGTGGAGCTGATTACAGAGGTTGGGGAGGATACGAAGCAAAATATTCTTATAATTGTGTTGCGATTTACCAAGGTTATGCATGGTACCCATATCTTTGCTCAAGCTCATATCCATTCATCTGTAACAAAGGTAAATACCCTGCAAAGCATTATCTCTTCTCAGATAATGATTATTTTGAAGTTCAGTATGTCATCTCAAAAATCATTTGTTTCCCAAACTGCAGGAACACAGCAGAAGCCTCAATTTGTCTATGTGAGTACATACATGAGTTGGTTTGATGCTCAGAAGTATTGCAGGGAGAACTACAGAGACCTGGCCACTGCGAGGAATGACACTGAGAACCAGGAGGCGAGCTTGACGGTCCAATCGACGGAGTGGACATGGTTTGGTTTGTTCAGAGAGCATCTCAGTTACTGGTCTGATGGGAGTAACTACTCATTCAGTAACTGGAAAGAATCCTTTAACCCAGATAACTTGATCGGTGTCTCATGTGGTGCTGCAGCCTTGGCTGATTCAGGAAAATGGAAGCTTTCACTCTGTGGAACTGAATTACCATTTGTCTGCTACAGTGTCCCTGCACCTCCTGGTGAGTACTTTACTGTCCTTCAGTGAAGACAGAATTCTGCATTACATTAGATAACAGTTACAGCCCAACCCGACTGATACAGAATTTTTGAGACTGATAACAACATATTCAACAATTTGATAGTTTCAAAAGTCCTGTAAGGATACATCAGCCCATCCTACTTTGCCCTTGCATCATGCCCCCATCTTATATTTCTGACGTCTGTCACTTTATTTTCCGTTTTTGGCAGTGTGTCCAATGTGACGTCTCTGTAAACTAATTACATCTCTGTGGAACCACTGTCTCTACATTTGATTACTCTATGCTGTTTACAAGGTTCATTATTAGAACGCAGGTCAGCTCAATTTATGCAAATGATTGAGGTTAAAACACTCTCTGCTCCCCGTGGACTTCTGAGTCAAAAGAATGTCAAATCTTTATTCTACAGGCACAATCAGACCACAGACCACCTTCACCTCAGTAACCACACCGCAGTTCAAAGTTAAATATGATACTTTTCATTGTAGTACATTTGAGTGATAACTTTAGTTCTGGGTTACTTTGCAGATTCAGATTAAAATTACAAAATATGATCAATTAATGCTTAAGATAAAATAAGCAGAATTTGAAGTCTTTCAACTGAAATCCACTTTACCAGCTGTAACGTTAAAGACACATCAATAACTATAATGTCATCATAAAATTCATTCAACATAATGAGGACTTTTACTTCTGGTCCTTTAAGTACATTTTGATGTTCATACTTTTATACTTTGGCTTCAAAGTAAGATTTTGAATGCAGGACTTTGACTGAGTATTTGTACACTGTGGTATTACTACTTTTCCTCAAGTCAAAGATGTGAGTACTTGGGTATCACAGAACTAAACTCATGTTTTGTTTCTCTCCTCGTTCTGTGTCTACACACCAGTCATGAGGAAGGTGGTGAAGCTGAAGATAAAGGCGAAGGACCTTGGATCTGCTGATCTGAATGACCCTGCTGTGAAAGCAGACATCCTGAGAAAGGTGAAGCTCCAAAATCCACCCTGACACACGAAGCCATTCATAGAGCCAGGACAGATGTAAATGACTCAGAGAAGTTTGCATTTCTTTCTTTATTTGGCTTGTTGTGTGCTGTGTCTCTACAGAGGTGGGAGGTGTGTGACTGTGAAAAGCACATTTCTGCAGCTACACACGACTCAACAGAGTAGAATGCAAAACAGCCACAGCTATGGATACAGAAGAGTTACTGTCATGATTAAGACGACACACGATGGCTGCTTTGCATCGTCATCTCAACATGACAAATAATCACTCCACACGTGGATATAATTCTAACCTTAGTGGTCCTGTGATCCCACTGCCATCACACAATGATTGTTATGTCAGGATCACTCAATGAAGAGACAAAAGTTTGTGTGGTGATCACAAAACAGCCTGTAGCCTAAAACTGTTCATGTCAACAAGTCAAAGAAATAAAAAGTCTACTGATGTTCTAAAAATGGCTGCCATTTGTGTTTCCCAGCTTCAGGACAGACTGAAGGGCAAAGGAGTGAGTGGAGTCACCCTGAAGTGGAGAGAGCAGCCTGATGGGAAAGTCTTCCACAAGGAGGGAAAACAGAAGAAAAAAAGAAGAAAGACTGAGCTCTGAAGCTGAAATCTTCTTGTGTTGTTCTGTAATCCATGGTGAATGTTGATTCTATCTGCTGATGCACAGAGTAGACTATTATCACTGTAGCGCTGAAGCACAAATACATCCTGTAGAGCAGGGGTGTCCAAACTTCTTTTAAAGAGGGACAGGTTTGACAATGTGACGATGCCCGGGGGTCAGTACTAACATTTTAACAATGAAAAAAAATCACCAATAAAAGTTACATACAAATGCACTCTATAACAATTTTATTTTCATTGTCACAATTATCTTTTTTTAAAAAATGACAATGTAACCAAATCTAAACCAATCAGGCGTGAACAAATCTAAAAACCAGTTCTGCCTTTCTTTCACATCTGAAGTCAGATAACAAAGAATAAATTGGAATATGTTAAACTTGCATGAAGTTGATACAAATCTTAACCTCATGTTCATTTTAAACATGACTTATTATGAGTAATGCAAAGTCTGTTAATATTTAAGTCTAAAACATATCACTCTTGTTCTTCTCTTTAACAAAATCATTGAGAAAGTAATATTTTGTGTCACATCTACAGATATATAACAGCAGCGGTTATGTCATTAGAGGTTAATGTTTAATGCATTCAAATGCTTCATTAAGTCAACCAAAAAAGCCAAATCTGCCGACCATACAGTATGTGACAACCCTAGCAGCCCATAAACAATATATTAGAAAAATGAAGCTTCGGGCCGTGATTGGCCCCCGGGCCAGACTTTGGACATGCCTGCTGTAGAGTGTCAGAGAAGAGTTGAATCCCTCATCATCAATATTACTGTGTGCAGTGTGTTCATCAAACTGAGTGTTCTTCACAATAAAACACACATATGACATGTGGCTTTGGCTTCAGGTTTACAGTTTGTGAGACAGTCTGATCAAAGCACATTTACACATTTACATACAACAAAGCAAACCTTCATACAAGACTGGAAGGATACACGAGAGGTGTGATCATAGTGAATAACCAATGATGGTGTGAACACACACAGTGCTTCAGTCTGCACACAGCTGAGCTCTTTCACAAGCTGCGTGTGGCGACTCAAGTACAACACTGCCTCTTGTGTTTCCATGTGTGAATTACTGCCTTTGAGGAGAAACTTCAGTCAGAGCACAAAAGCAACACAGCTGACTGACCTTTGATCGCATTGTTCCAGTCAGGTTACAGAGGCGTCTCCTTTACACTTCAAATCAAATATTGTCATATCTTCTTTTGTGTGCATTTCATTTTTGCACATATGTCTCTGCCACACCAGTTAACACAGAGAAAGGTTATTCTCTTCATACAAGACTGGAAGGATACACGAGAGGTGTGATCTTTTTGACTTGTTGACATGAACAGTTTTAGGCTACAGGCTGTTTTGTGATCACCACACAAACTTTTGTCTCTTTATTGAGTGATCCTGACATAACAATCATTGTGTGATGGCAGTGGGATCACAGGACCACTGAGGTTAGAATTATATCCACGTGTGGAGTGATTATTTGTCATGTTGAGATGACGATGCAAAGCAGCCATCGTGTGTCGTCTTAATCATGACAGTAACTCTTCTGTATCCATAGCTGTGGCTGTTTTGCATTCTACTCTGTTGAGTCATATTTGCTTTTGTCTCGTGTCTTTATGCAAAAAGTATTGTGATGGGGGACTTATGAAAGGTCTCGTCACAGCCAATAAAGGGTGGTACCTTGACTGTGAAATTGTTGAAGCATGTGGCCTATCATGTATATAGATATGTTAATGCATAATTTCATGTATGGAGGAATATTATTTCATTCATTACTGTGAAGTGTATATGGTAGTTAGATCATGGAATGTGCTAGAATTCAGGAAGAGAACAATGGTCATGTGACCTACATGTGTTTGCTCAGTGTTAGATGAAAAAGTCTAATCAGTCTATTACTAAGTTATTACAATGTTGGTATGTTATTACATTACTGGCTTTATTACATTCAAAATGGCCAAAATGATTATGTCATCGGCAGGTATTACATTATTGGACATAATTACATCATCGGTTGCTACAGAGACAGTTCATTGATTTGTCAGTGGGCAAAAATCACATAATCGGCAAGGGATCAAATAATTATTTCCCCCACCGTAGGTGTGCTTGGGTAACTATGGCAGGGGATGATTGTGTAAGATGAGGGGGACACTCAAAGTTTTTTTTTTTTATCAAGGTACATTATTTTTACAACTGTTTTTGAATTGAGTTCGTCGGTTCGTTTTTTTTTGCTTACAACTTTTCCACGTTTGAGAAATACTCGCTCACAAGGGACAATGGACCGATGAGGCTGGCGTGCATAAGAATTGTTTTGCCAGTTTAAAGAGATGAGGGTAGACATTTTGATGGTTCAGCCAGCATGCCAGTGGGTCTTCTGATCTTTCCAGCGGTGGATCAGTCGTGTGTCACCGCTTCTCCACTGTAGCATCCCACATGTCAGAACGACCTCTCGTCCTGGCTGGCTCCATAATGATCCAAAACGAAATACTAACAAATCAATAGCAACAACACTGCACCTACTACGACAACCCACAAATTGTGCATTGTTTAGAGAGGTTATAAAGTGTTGAAGGTGCTCAAATTCAAAATTGTCTCAACCTGTCACCTGTCAGAAGAGTCAGGCAGTGCCAGTGAATCACCTGATCTGATTGGACCGCGAAACCAGTCAGGTGATTTATTCCAGCAACAAAGCAAGCTTCGAAGCAGTGGTTCTATGGAATTGTACTTCAGGGTTTGAAGCACGTATCGAAGCTTCAGTGTCACACTGCTATCATTTCACACACATTTCTGCTCACATTTTTTTTTGTTTGAACTGCCTCGAATCTGCCTCCTACTTATGCCACTCTGGTCAAGCTTCCTGATCCCCAAATTCCACCAAACAAAAGAGAAACAAATGAACTATGTAGCATATTTATTAATGTAGAAACTTATTTAGAAGCGCATGAACCAGGAAAATGACCAAATCTGAGTAAATAAACAAAGTCTTGTAGGCTAAACGCTTCTGAAACATTTCCAGTGGGGTTTGAAGTCGCGTGCAGGACGGACCAAAACAGCGCCGCAGCCTCGACGTGACAGAGACGTGCCCTATGGTTCCCGAAGGCTTCGGGCATAAGTGTGTGAATGTGTATAAATGGTTTGGTCCTAAAACTGATGAGCAGTTGGCAATACCATCAGTGTATGAATGTGGGTGAATGCGATATATGGTGTAAAAGCACTTTGAGTGGTCGGAAGACTAGAAAGATGCTAAATAAGTACAGTCCATTTATCATCCCCTTTGGTATGGCACTCGTAGATCAGAGAAAACCAACAGACATACAAGTTATGGGAGTGATTTATTCCAGGATGCAAGTTGAGTGCACTACACTCCCTGATGAGGACACACAATTGTTTTTAATAGCAAAATCAAGAGATCAAACAAACCAGCAGAAAGACAAAAAGAAAAACGGTGTGGTCAAAATTACATGATCAGTGTAGCTGTGAAACTCCTTCACTGTTCTATCGGAATATCACAATTCCCACGTTCCCCTTCATTAAAGGGGACATTGATACAATGACGACACATCACTAGAAAACTAAGAACGAGTTGAACATGAGCAGAATATGTACAAAAGATGAATTAAGGTGTAAATCTGAACAAGTGAATGCAATCTGCTGTTTGTATCAAACACAAGACGAACCGTGGGGGGGTGATCTTGGCGGTAATGATAGCATTGGTAGTCTGTGAAAGGTCTTTCATCCAAAGACCTTTTGATTTCAGTCTGTGGACTTGTTCAGTTGCTGTCCGGTACGCGACAACAACACAGCGTACATCATTAGTGCAATCAAACCAACGAAAAAAGACTTCAGAAAAAGGCAACAGAAACAATAACCAGTGTTTACACAGGTAAGATGACCAAAAAAAAAAGAGCTGACAGGTGTATCAAAAATATCCATATACATAGTCGTGTAGATGTGAGTATCTTGATAAGTTAACAATGAAGACCATCAAAGTATCTTACTCATGAGATTACACTGAAAGTATTGAGCATGGATACACGTGAAGCAGGCAATGGCGTTGAGGAAACTGGAACCAGTGAGAATTTTTCAAATTCAGGAAACTCAGTGAAGGGTCACTCCAAGAAAAAAACCCAAAAAACAAACCCCAGACAGAACAGAAAGAAAAAATGCTGTATACTGTATTTTGGTAGCAGTGTAAAACCCTCACACACGTCAAAGGGAATATGTACAAAGTGGAGATTGTTCATATTTACACATTTACATACGACAAACCAAACCTTTAAAGGAGACATGATTCCACCGTGGGCTACGCCTAATATAGGCTGATACAGTAAAATATATCAACTACACCTTCCCTCCATGACGGCGACCTTTTGTCTCCAGGGGAACAAGTCTGCTTTTGACCTCTGACCCCACAAAGTGGGAGGAGGAAGAAGGGGGAGGGGTGGGGCGGAGGTGGAAGGGGGGGGGCGTATCTATCAGAAATAAATAAAAGTCGACAAACCGGTAATGTCACCGAGCAGATTCACACCTGCCCTTTCAGGCACCGTGGGGACAGACGATGAGCTCCTACAAAAGGTAGCGCCGGATTTTCTATTAATGCCTCTCGACAGACTTCTTTAAATGTGCGAGCTGAAACAAAGAATACAAGGCCGTGACTGAATATTCTGAAGAAGCTGAGCACTCCGAGTACCTGCGAGTGGGAATTTTAAGAAAGTGCAACACCGCCCTCTTGTGTTTGCATGGGAACACTTGCAAATTCACAAGGGTTGATCATATCCTACATTCCGTTGAGAGCATCTTATTGCCTGTGAAGAGAGAGAGTGTCGAGCAGTTGTGGGAATCAATGATAGAATAAAACAAAAAAGGGGGGAAGAGTATGAATAATTAATTGGACTACCTTTAATGCACTCTACCCTTTAACACACTGGCCTTCAGCTGCCAGGCCGGTTTCCGTCCAGTCTAGACAGTCATGCTTGCTGATTCTGAGTGACAGACAACGTACACACAGTTTGTTTTTGTTTTTTTTTTTTTTTTTGTGTCGAAACACAGATGAGTGAGTGTCCTTGGTGCGACGCCATCAAGACCTCCATCCTCACCGGGTATCAGTGCAGTTCTCAAGTGGCTGGTGTGGGAAGTGAAAAGGGGAAAGGGTGAGGGGGTTGTAATGATGTAAAACACATTAGATAAAGCAGAGTGCAGAGAAAAGGATGGAGGTGAAGGGGACGACCCTCCGCCAGGCTCAGCCACAAACCCCACCTGACCCCCGAAAGAAAAAAAAAAAAAAAATTACACAAAAGCTGGAGCTGAAGGCTTGAGGAGGCCATGGAGTGGAGGTGAAGTGTACAAAAAGAAGAGGAGGAAGGAAAAGGAGAGAGGAAAGAGAAGGAGGAAGGCAGAGTGGAGTCCCTGTGCTCGTTAGCTGGCTAGGCTAGGCTAGGCTAGCTCATTTAGCGTTGCCATGGCAGCCATCAGCTGGTCAGGTAACTGTGTAGTTCTCTGGAGTTGATGCTCAGGACCACACCCGAATGGTTGCCTGGCAACAAGAGGGAAGAAGAAAACAGGACAACAAGCAAATAAGCAAAGATCACAACACACAGTGGTCCTCTGATGTTAAAGGTACTCTGTGTCATGTGACCTGTAATGATAACGTAATGCAATGATTATATAATAATCAGTTCTGTTCCGAGGGCCTGGTTTATAACTTTTTTATTTGACAGCTGTAGTCTCTAGTTATTTTTCAGATAAACTGATAAAAACTAAACTGAAACAAGAAAAGTGCTGAAACTAAATTATATTTAAACAAAAGTTTAAAACTAAATAAAAATGGAGACGAATGAAAAATTTAAAACTATAACAACTTAATTCTTGTGAAAACTAAAACAGTGTCTAGTATATGGACCGCTGTCACAAATTTCAGGTGGGTTGTTAAAAGTTCCACCAAAGAATTCCTTCCTCTTTAAATTTCTCAGATGCTTTTATTTAAAGAAGTCAATTATCCAATAATTCGCAAAAACAGCAAAGATTAGCCCAAAAAAATACAATCAAAAAAACAAAACAAAACCTAAATACAGACTTATTCTTTTTTCTCCCATTCTTGTGATCCTTGGGAAGGTTTCCGACCCTTAAGTTTACCGAACTACCCAACACCATACTTTTACAACAGTAAAATACAGCGAGCAGCACCAACCAAGTCCATTATCAAATTTGTTGCTGATTGATTTTGTGCATTATGTAAGTGTCTCCACAGAGTACCTTTAATGTTCATATCAGCTTGACATCCATGCAGAATACATACATACAATATATATACGTAAGCCCTTTCAGTGTTGGTCCCGCTCAGATGTAGTGGCAGATAAAAGAGTAACTTGTGAAAACCTTAAAAAAAGTTTTTGTTTTACCTTCATCATTATTCCCTTCTATTCAATTCAATATTATTGAATACTTTCCATGAGCAAGTGCTTGGCAACAGTGGCAAGAACAAAACTTTCTTTTGAGAGGCAGAAACCTCAATTATAACAATACTTTAACAATTTACAGAAGTCAGTTTATTGTAAATGAATTCTTATTACATCATGGTTATAATTATATCACATTATTTATATCACAATGAAGACCTCTGTAAAACTTTCCACTACATCCCAGATCACAAGGCCTTTCATCACCATCATACACATAGCTATCATATCATACTGTAACGTAACGTAACGTAACGTAACGTAACGTGATGTGACGTGACGTATCACTAACCTTGTTGCCATTGGAAGATACTTTTCATTACTTTTGAAATGAAAGACATGAGTCAACATAAGCAAATACTAATTGCAATGTCCTAATTTTACCATTCTCCATGATAAATTTGGGACAGATATGAGCTCGTCATAAAATATCTTTAATTTGGTGACAGTTAAGACCAGTTAACAGCTGTCTGAATGCAGACTGCAAACATCTGAAGTACAAATCAATAATCCTGTTTTTTCAGACTTTTGAACACAATAACAAGATATAATAGTTATGATATGATTTAAATGTGCTTGCATGATGACCATAAAGTGCCTGGAGACCAACCTTTGAGGCAAAAGTAAAGATGTGAATATTCATTTCAAAGCCGCGGGGCTTTGAGTCTTAATAGTGATAAGGATGAGAAAAGGGGAAGTAACCTCCAGTACCTTGGTGTGTGTTAGCTGCTGGTGTTAGTGGCTTGGGTTTTAGTAGCAGTGGTTAGTGGTAGTCCTTATAAGGGAACGGAAGGCGGGGCTACCTCCTGCGTTACCTAGAGTCTGCGAGTCCAGGTCGTCGTCAATGAACTCCTCGCCCTGGATGATGTGCTGGGTGTCTTCACTGTGATTGACAGGGCTGGTCATTTCCTGCTCCTTCTCATTGTGCATCTGGGCGTAGACGTTGCGGCTGCCCGGAAGCTTCCTAAAAAACAGCGGGGGATAGGCATCCTCAGTCCTAAGCCAAGGACTGTGGGATTTGTTGTTTTCGTAAGATGGGGCTGTAGTTTTGCACTGCATGTTTTAATTCAAGTGACTTTTTGGTGGACGTTTGTGTTTGGGACGCGAGGAGGAGGTGCTGCCGGTGTGTTATCGATGTGAAAAGAAAGCATGCAGTGATCACATACAGTAAATCATCAACTGTGAATCTTAATTTTCAACTCAGTTTTATTTACAACAGGAGTTATCTCATGACACTTTCCATATAGAGCAGGTCTAGACAGTCCCTTTACGGTATTATTCACAGAGACTTAACAATTCTCACCATGAGCAAGTACTTGGTGACTGTGGTGAGGAAAAACTTCCTTCATGCAGGCTAACAGGGTTGGCCAATATGATGCTATACAGTTTAATATAGAAGTTTGTCAACCATTAAAGCTTTTGCTATAGTGTTTATACAGAGCTTGTATCTTGTATCCACTGTGGGCATTGTGAAGGAACTAAAAGAAATTATTCAAACTCAACTCATTATTATGAATTAAATGTTATTCATCATTCATTTTCATAATCACTAAATTTTATATTTTATTATAAATATATAAAATAATTTATATATAAAATTTTAGTTTATTTAATGTAATAAATAAAATTTAATTTTATACGCTAAATTTGTCTAATACAATTTTATTTTTTTATTTTATAACAAAGATCTTTAGTTCTAAATGCCTTTTTCCACAAGGATATTTTTATTTTATGTCAAGTTTGACTTCATAATTCTCATACGGTCACTTAATGCCGCTCTAATACCGCCCCTCTCAACTTTCAACCAATCACATGTCCTTTGCCTCCTAAGCTAGCAAGTTCAGCAACTTTTTCTTTTTTATTTGTAGAGAACTGGTCTTCAAATAATTGATCCCGACCTCATCTGTCTGGGCTGACTGACATGTCACAGCTCTTTTAATGACCAAAACTCACCTTTTGAATTTGTAGAGGATGAAGGAGCCCGTGGCGATGATGCTGATTAGGAAGATGACTGCTAGAGCCCAAACACCTGGACCTCCGGCAGCTCCGTGGTAGCCTGGAACGATGATACAAACACATAAACCAACGAGAAAGGCGAGAAATGTTGTAACAGGCAAATCTTGTGGTGCAGTAGTGTAGAGAAAGAAGTCGAAAACTGCAGGAGTGAAGGGACAAATGTGGTAGAAAGAAGTTCAAAACAATGAACTGAGCTAAAGTTTCTCCCGAAAAGTCACCCTCCACAGAAAGAAGACCATCTTAAACCCAATGAAGGATAATCAGGTGGATGAAAAAGCATGGCACGGACAGATTTAAACTGGATAAGGTTTGGATTTGTTAGGAAACCAGGAAAGGAAAAGGCGCAGGAATAAAAAAAGTAGTTGAGCTTAAGTGCATTCATACAGAAAGCTGCAGGTTTATGGTTCATGAACGCACCAGTCTCTCCTGTTGTAGCTGTTGAGTCATTAGCAATTAGACCTAGCCCTTGGAAATAAATCAATAACATGCAATTATCAAAAGACATCAGAAATTGCTGTTTTAAAAAGCAGACTTTATGGGAAAGTAATGCAAATACCACTTAATTATACAGTACCTGCATTCGGGTCAGCTAGCATCACCAGCACTTGTAGACCTCCTCGCACCACAAAGCTGACATTGTTGTCGTTGAAGGCCTGCACGATAGCTGGAATACGCTGAGGATAAGAAAATGTGAAATTAATTAAATATTCGTGCCCTTTGATTGAAAAATACAGCACCCTTGTGATCTGTGTATATCCAAAGAGTTTTTTTTATTTGTACGAGCGTCTACCTTATCGACAAACATGCTCCTCTTGGCTGGTTTGCTGTCCACTGGGAGGACATACAGATCAGCAGTGGTGGGGAGGCCCGGCTTCACCACCGTCACCAGGGACTCCTGAGGGACACCTGTGATCTGAGGCCAGACGGTTAAAGGTCAGCCACAATCTTAAAGCTGTACCAATAAATATTTTTATATGTTAACAATGGCTCTAATGACTATGTGTAATATGTACGGGATCAGAGGTGGTGATGAACCAACTGGGTTCTATCACAGAAATCTACAGAGGCTTTTAGCCTCTTTTAATTCATTGTTTTTGTTCCGCAGCAGACAAACCGCTCTCATCAAGTCCAAGCATCACAAAATTAGCAGACAGCCTCTGAAAATAGTGGAAGATGTAGCAGCTAAAGTGGCGAGGGACTATTTTTCTGAGGTGTCGGTAGAGAGCAAAACTGAGCTTAAAAAGAGAGGAAATATAGGACTCAACCGTTAGCACAGTTCCTCCATTTTTACAGTGTGTTTGTAGTCCGTTCAAGTCCTACCTTAGCCAGTATTTTGGTGACCACCTGGCCAATGTCCTCTCTCCACTCTGGGATGTTTGGATTGAACTGGTCCAGGTTCGTGCTGAAGCTCAGAGGGATGACCTGGAAGTTATCTGGGATCAGACAGGAATAGTTAGCAATGGACAGAGTCGTGACCTCAGTCACTCAAAATGAATCATCGTAGCAGAATTATCGTAGCAGTTGCAAACTGGGTGCTGAAGAGTTAACAGCAAATATGATAAAAACGACGCACGCTGTATGTACACAGATGTGCTGAGTGGACAGGTGTTGCTGGGTGGAGGTGGGGGACATGTGGAGAATTCAGTCTGCACATGCAGATGTGCATTGTTAGCATTAACAGATGGAAGTAATGCCCTTGTCACAAAATGTGAGCTGAAAGTCAACATGGATGTACACAAGTGTGTACAGAAAACAAGATCAATTTGAGCAGCCTAACATGGACCATCAACATAGCTTACATCAGTTGAAGTGCATCCCAGTAATAAGTCAGACCTCAGTGTTACATTACTGTACTGTACTGTTAAGTGGACAACTTGATTCTTGATGAGAATCTTATTTTTTACATTCAAATTTATATGATTTACCATCTCATGTGTACAAATCATCATGCAGAAAATACTTTCTATTCTATTCATTCCTGTGATTTAAGGGGGAGGGGTTCTTTTGAATTCCGTTGCGTTACCATAGACTCGGACTGTCCTGGTATCCTGCACCATGGATCGGCCGTTAGAAGCCTGGACGGTGACTGAAACCTCTCCTGTCTCTGGGAAACGAGTCAGAAGGCTGTTCTGCAGAGTCAGCGTAGGCTACAGGAGAAAGTCACAACAGTCAGATCGACGGTGTCTGAAACGTCTGGGGTGACAAGATGGTTTCCTTTATGACATGATGTCACCTTTACTTAAAGCGGCTGTAATCTTCAATTATCACCTGATTTTGCAGCTTTACTTTGTAAATTATGGAACATGTCGCAGCTAAATAGCAAGATATTTCTCTCATGAGTTGGTAGAGACCAAAAACCAGAGCTAAAAGAGTGGACCTGTGTTCACCAGGTGGCCAAATATGACTACAAATTAATTATCACGTTGCTCCATGATGACTGAAGTGGACGCATCTGTTTGCTAAGAACTTCACCATATCAACTTGTGTTCACAACTTGTTTCTGCTGCCCCCCAGTGGCCCAAAAATTCTTATTGTAGGTTTAAAGCCACAATATGGATGAGATTAATCTGGAAGAGAATTAACACCAAACCATGCAATTCCCCACGGCTCTACGGAGCTTTTTAGCACCTTTGAGCTCTTTATTTTGGTTTTCCTGCCTGAAAACTTTGATTGAAGTGAGAATAGAGCAGCAGCAGGCAGATATTTTAAACCAAAAAGCTCTAAATAAACCAATTGTACACTACTGACCCCACATCAAACAGAAAATAAAGTTGATATCTAGCTGGAGCAGCTAAAGATATTTGTTCTCAAGAGTCGATAGCAAAAACGGAGCTAAAAGAGAGTGAATATTGGAGTTGGATTCTTCAGGTGGGAACAAACACAACTCAGAATGAATGCTAATGCTCTGTGTTAACTAGATTGATTTCTTTTGCTAACATGTAAGCTAGAACAACTTCATAAGGTGAAATAACGTGTTTTTCTTCCTCAAAGTGGCCAAAAAATAAACAAATGCAGCTTTTTTTCAAGTGTATTAACTGAATATATTTTGATGTTGTAAGATGAAGTCTTTTACCCGCAGGCTGTCTCCTATCCACCAATAGAAGACGGTCAGGTTGGCCTCAGTGGGAAGAACTACAGCTGTCAGATTGACCTCATGGTTTCTTCCAGCGATGGGAACCACTTCCAAGTGGACTTCCTGTAGAGGGGCTGTATGAGAAGAAAACATCATTCATAAAATTACAAAGCAAACAAGTTGTCTTGGAAGTGAGAGGTGTATGATTTGGTTCCTGAATGTTTTTGCAGGTCGAAGTCACATGAGGGAAGTACAATAACTGAGGCCAAACCTACTATAATCTTTACACAATAAAGGGATGACAGCTCAGTGAGCCTCCTACAAGAGTTTTCATTATCTGCTTAAAGAAATAGAATAGAAAGCAAAGTAAAAGGCAAAATAAAAGATAAGAACATCCAGTCCCCACTGACTGGAACACGGTAGATTTGCCTCATATGATAAAATTCAGATGTCAGACCCAGTCAGTGGGAGGGAATCTTTTCTACCCGCAAAGTTAAAAAAAAAAAAAAAAAAAAAAAAAGTTAACCAAAGAAGTGAGTTTCAAACTTGTCTCCTCAACAGCAGGGGCTGGAGCAAGACAGATCAGAGAAGACTGAACCAAAGTTTTCACAGTCTTTCTCTCTTCCAGCCGTTAAAAACAAAAATTCGGCCAAAGGCGTGCACGTGTTGACGTGTTGACCTAATGCACACCTCCAGCTACAGTTGCTTTTCATTAATTAGTCTATACGCACATTTCAGTTCTTCTATAATCATGTATCCTGCTGACATTTACAGTGAAAGCTGTTTAGATCATTGTTTCAGTTGTGCACATTCAACACTGCTATCATCGCAGACGTGTGTTTTAATGTAAAAATCTATGTGACCACTGCCTTAAAGCTTTAAGTTAAGTCAACTGATACTGCTACTACTTTGTTTGACTCATCATGTTTGAGTCTGATCACTCATGCACTACGTTGCTTAATAAACTATCTATAAATTAAATTGCTGCCCCAAGTATCTCGCCATAATGAGCTTCCTCCGTTGGGTGCCAGCTGAGAAGGTTCAGGCATCTGTTTGGGATGCCCCCTGGGCATCTTCTTTTGGAGGTGTTCCAGCCATGTCCCCTGGTAGACCTAGAACCTGCTGGATGGACTACATAGTGCCATCTAGCCTGGGAACACCTCAGGATGGAAAGAGATGTCTCGAATGCCCTAATAAACCTGCTGCCACCGTGGCCCAACCCCAGATAAGTGGAAGGAAATGGATGGATGGATGGATGGATGGACTCATTTATGTAATTTATTTTTTGCTGAATTATTAGTCAGGATCAGCAGTGATCCTGGTTTAAATATTAATGTGTTCAGATCAAACCCAGGAGCAGTGGTTTGTACCATGTTCTGAACAGAAACTTGCCTGTTGCACAGCTGCACCTTGGACTGTTCTCAATAAACTTTGACACATGCAGATGCTTTGATTCATTACTTTGTTTCCATGTTGGTGTGATTGACATGTGTTCAACATCTGGGAGGCCGACCTGTGACTTGGATGTACATGGTGGCCTCGTCGTGCCCCGCCATGTTCTCAGCCTTCACAGTGACCTTGTAAACTCCTGGGTTTTCATAGCGATGCTGGATGGGCTCATCCGTCACCGTCAGGTTCTGGTAGATGGCCCGAACCCCGTCGCCGAGGTCCACCTGGTACTTGGTGCTACTGGTGTCGCCCTGTTGGACGGAGAAGGAATTTCAGCAGATCCAAACTGAGTGGAAAGGAAAGGAGTAAAAGACAAGACAACAACTTTCATCCTACCTGTTCCTGGTGGACAATGAATGTGATGTCGTCACCAGGTGCCACCGCCAACATCTGCCCTTTGATGCCGACCTGGAGTCCTTGAGGGGGCAGCAGAGGGCAGCTGTGCTGCTTGGCGCTCTGCTGCTTGTTTAGTCCCCCCTCGCACATGTTGGATATCACCTTCCTGTACCTGAAACACAGCAGAGGGCAGTGCAAGTATAAGAGCCTGGGGGTGTGTGATTAAAGGAAGAGAGATGCCAATTTGTTTAATCAATTCACAAACAGAAATGTAAAAGGCTAGGTGTTCCCCCTGCTTCCAGTCTTTATGCTAAGCTAGGCTAACAACATCCTGATTTGAGCTCAAAACCAAAACAATTTCTTAAGTCTGCCACAGCTGTAGACCCTGTGATAACCTACATATGACAAATAAAACTCAAAACAGATTTGTGTGTGTGTGTGTGTGTGTGTGTGTGTGTGTGTGTTTTTGTACAGACCCAGTGCTGGACTCGTAGGTTTGTCCTAGATGGCAGTCTTCGGGTGGTGAATCTGGATCATGCCAGAAGTCAGCGAAGCAGCGTTTTCCCTCCATGTGGGAGCGTTCAAAACCATAGTCACTACACACACACACACACACACACACACACACACACACACACACACACACACACAGATGAGACAGAGCAACAGTAAAAGTAAAAGTACTGATTTGAAATCTAATACACTCTATGTGTGTGTGTTTGAGTGTTGTTTTAATTTTTGGGCCACATAACGTAACGAAATGTGCTGGTCTGAGAAAATAATGTTAATAATTGTTAATATGTTTACCTCCAGTTTAATATACTGTATGTTGGATGCATTAGCATAAAGCACTGAGCATAACGTCTGCTCATTGTTCTCTATAAATCTGTGGGGTCACTTCTCACCAGTTGAAGTCTTTCTCGGAGCACTGGCAGGGTTTGGTGGTGAGAGCCGAGGTGTAGCTCTTTCCTTTAATGCAGAACGCCGTGTCCTTTCTCTTCCTGAAACTCCGCTCCTGACCCATAATGCACTTCTCTCCCTGAGGGTGAAGTGAGAATTCAGTTTCATATATGAGCACACGTGTACTGTGGGTGTGTGAGTGCGTGTGTGCATTACCTGCAGGTCTGTGAGCTGCCAGGAGTCGTAGTCAGACTCGGTACACTGACGGGGGAAAGACTGCCTGAAGTCCACTTTGACCAGCTCCCAGTCTGACCTGTAGCTGATGTGGCCGAACACACTGCGAACACACACCGCAGATAGAAAATGAACACATCCTAAACACGTGGACATGAAGCTGTATGCCACTGACATAATTACAAATCTAATCTTTCTTTTACAATAAATCAGACCTGATAAAAGCAGCACGACTCTGATCCTGATAAGACTCATTTAAAGCTACACTATTCAGATTCTAAGTCTTTAATTAAACCTGTCAGTGCACATTATAACATGTTATCAGAACGCGGGAATAATTCAACTTGATGGAAAAGTGCCACTGAACAAGAAAAGTTAACAATGTCTCTTGCTAGATAAATATAAAGCTAGAACCAAGAGTTGGTTAGCTTCGCTTAGCATAAAGACAGGAAACAGGGGGAAACAGCTAGCCTAGCTCAGTCCAAAGGTTAAAAGCAGATTAAACTCCCTTCATCATTGAATGTATGCAAATACCAAGTGTAGGGTTAGTGTAGGGTTAGGGTTGACAAGATCAATTTGTGCCAAGCTAAGCTAACTGGCTGCTGGCTGTAGCTTTATATTCACCGTGTAGAGATGAGAATGATATCTGAATAAATGTGTTCAGACAGAAAGTAAAGCAATGTGTGCACAAATTTGACCGCTGGACAGTTTGTGTTTACTTGCAGCTCATGACCCAACTGTGTTAGCGGCTAGCTGGTTACAGCGAGACTGAACTGAACGTACAGCCTCTCCTTCATTCTCTCATCTCTGTCTCTTCATAAACCCCTGCATCAATCTTCTATCTTTGCGCCTATAATTTGCTTTGCATTCTGTGTGAACGCACCTGTGTGCTGCTAAAAAAGTTAAAATATTCCTTTAAGGGAGAAAAAAGTTCAAAACACCATAATCCCGGTTGGGACCAGAGCCAGCACAAAAGCCGAGCCAGGACCCCCCTAAAGCGCGGCTGCCGGTGCCTGTGGGCTATTTCCCAGGCCGGAAGGTACGGCAATCTAAGATTGGAGAGGCGGGCACCGGGGAGTCAGCTACGGGGCCAGGCGGGGGCGAGGCGAGGGGCTGACGGCGGCTGGAGCAGCGGACGGCGGCTGTGGACGACAGTCAAGGACTGAAGCAGCGGACTAAAACAAGGGACATTTTTAAGTATTTTAAGTAAATAAATTATGGATCCTTTTTAGACCATACCCTAAACTCTGCTCTACTTACCCCTGATTTTAAAAAGAACGTGTTTTATCTTAGAGTCCTAAGCTCTTTTTAACCTTGGTGGCATTGTTGGCAACATTTTAACTAGAACTAGTTTTAAATTTAGATAATCACACCTACTCGTGCTACAATACATACATTACAAAGTCTTCAATCTACTCTGAACCTAGTTTTTGAATAGGATCAGTGGTACCCTATTCTTTGTTTTTTGTGCTTTGGAAGATCCATAAAAAGTCATGAGAGTTTGGTTACGGGTGGCACTCGATAACATTTAAATCCCAAAGTCATTCTTTTTCAAAGGCTCTGCAAGTGAAGAACAACAGCTGGCTTCCTCTGACAAGTCATGTTGTCACGCATAGACACAGATGATCTTTACTTTTTCGTCTTCCTGTGTTACATGTGGATCATAACTCCACGGGGAGCATAAATAAATTCTTCTTACAAAAAAATCAAATAGCAAATCCTTGCCTCTTTTCTCGCCTCACTGGGCTACAGTTCCTCGTCCTCTCCACTAGATGGTGATGTTTCACAGTGAAATACAGGTAATGTCAACCATTCAGATTCCTTAACTCACACACATGTGACTTTTATGACATCAGTCAGTGACTCCAACATATGTTGCTGTGCTGGTGGCGAGGTGAGCATGACTAATGTCTTCTTCTCCGCAGCCGTTAAGAGAAAGTGACGGACACATTCTCATCCCCTTATCTCTGTTGTTTGTCTTTTTTTTTTTTTTTTTTTAGGGCAAGTTTACCCAAATTACATAAAGAACTTTTCCACTGGTCAGGTTTCAGATTAAATGGCTAGAAGGTCCGGCTCTGCATCCTGTTGCAATCAAATCATCACAAACTAACCCGAGGAGTGTGTACCCATGCAGGTAGTTTTGGATTTTTGTGCTGAGGTTTTGAGATATCAGATATTTTTGTCGCCAACCCAATAAAAATGGACTTATGTTACATTTTGTTCTGTAATATCGCCTCTTCCTGATGGTCTGCTTTGCTTTAGAAAGACCTTTTTTGGCGTCTAACTTCACGTCAAATCATTTGATCTTTATGTCTTTCACGGTACAGCTCTGATTGTCATTGACAGCTATATATTTATATTTTCAAGTACCCTAATATGAGTACCAAACGCTAAATTTGTTCCGTTTTTATCTGATGATTTTTCAATAGTAGGACTCAGGATTAAGTTCTTGCTTTTAATCTTCGGTTTTGTAAATGAAACGTGCCCACAAACAGGAACAGGTAGACTTTTATAGCAATTTAGTAGGTGTTGATGATGCAAATTAATCAAGTTGAAATAAGCAACTCACATCAGGTTTGTGCTGTTAAAAGAGTTCGGTGAATCTGGAATCAGGGGAATCTATTCACAGGTTTATGATAAAAACCTTGTACAAGGCCAGGTTGTTTCTGGGAGGATAAGTTCCTGTTGAAGATTTCAGATCAAGTACAATAAAATCCCGTTTATGTTTGTTCTATTTGAGGGGCAGCAGAAACCTTTTGAAAGGTTTCAAAACCTCAGCACATAAAAATAAAAAATCCACATGGCCACTAGGGGTAGGTGAGAAAATGCCTCTTACAATTTGGGTGAACTGGCCCTTTAAACCATCCACATCATAGTCTATTGTCATCCATCGGATATACAATATTACAGTGTGTCACTGCTTGTCTTGCACACAGTGAAGTTTTAAAGTCAGTTCTTTTGCTTTGTTCGTTGTGTTAATTCCCACCAGCCGTAGATTCAATTCAGCATTTTTTTTTTTCTTGAACAGCCACGAGAGCTCTATTAGTGGACAAACAACACAAAAGAAGACATTCAATAAGATTGGGAAATGTGTTCCTTTAGTTCCACTCATTAAAATACAGAGCCAAGACGGAGAAAACATTATCAGGAATGTGTTTGGAAGTCATTTCCATGAGAGTTTTTGCTGCTGAATTAGATGCATGGCGTCCTTTGGGGGGTGGAAAAAAGTGTTTGTTTTTCTAAGTGTGCCTGTTACAGTGCACAGTGCAGGGAGCTCAATGTGTGCAAATGGTTTGTCAGTAGCAGAATGAGCTGGCACGATGCTGCTCCCATACTGCAGCATGTGCAGTGTAAGCCCATTGAGAGTCTGTCCAGCCTCTGATATTTGACCAGCTGTCATTAGTATGAGTGGTGGAGGATCTCTGTCCCCCCACCTGTCCTTGGTGCTAAGTCACTGCTCAAAGACTTCATTATGGGATGGCAGGCTGCGCCGTCAAAAATCGAAACTCAGTGGCAAGGAAATAGACCCTGGCTAATCTGTCAGACATGAGCTGCCCTCAACATCCCTCCTTGGCCGCCGACCCTATCTTGCCGGAGCCAGATGGGCGACATATATACGTGCGTGTGTGTGTGTGTGTATGTGTGTGTGAGTATGAGTGTGTCAACTCAGAGGGTGTGTGTCAGACACACGGCAGATAATGGTGAGTGAGTCTGAGCGTTAAAGGCTCTCCTCCTTGTGTGTGACCGCCTGCCTGCCTTCCTGCCTGTGTGTGTGTGTGTGTGTGTGTGTGTGTGTGTGTGTGTGTGTGTGTGTGTGTGTGTGTGTGTGACCATCTCTTTGCCCTTCTCAGCAGATTACAGCTGGAAGCCGGCCTTATCTCTGGGCCTAGGCCCGGAGTCTGAGATGATGTGACAAGTCTCACTCCAGCTAACTTGCTGATGGAGAGATTGGAGGGGGGGTAAAAAAAAAGAAAAAGAGGGAAACAGACAGGGAGGGAGAGACTATGTTTATGAAAAGATATGAACTCCTGAAGCCTGGATCAAGTTTCTGGGGTCAGAAGTTGCTGATGCTGCTGACATTTTGTGTGCCACTATTTAATATTTGTCATTGTGATCATTTTTATGCGAGGGGTTGAGGTTTGCGCTTCACCAGTCATAGAGTAAGGGACGGAAAAACCACCACCAAGCACCACAAGCCTACAGCCACGCTATGCCGCCCTATGAGAGCTGATTACACACCAGAAATCAAACTTTGCATCACAATGCTTGCCCCGGGTCCAGCTTTTTGGGAGCAAGCACACCACGCTTTGCTCAATGCATTGAAAAAACCTCATAACCCGACCAAACCATTGAAAATATTGGGTTTCAGTGCACAGTGGGGGCCGTCAGCCTGTGGTTGTGCTGTGAAGGTATCGCTTCAGGTCCAGAAACTGTCCTTAAGCATATTCTAACACATAAAACAAGAAATAGCTGGAGTAATGTCTGTAACATTTAGCATTCTGTCATGTTAGCATACTAAAATTCTAAGACTTATATGCGAATATTTACATGTTAGCACATCAGCATTGTAGCGTTCACCTTAAAGCTCAGGTGTGTAGGATTTTAGCGGCATCTAAAGACGAGGCTGCATCTATCTATCTATCTATCTATCTATCTATCTATCTATCTATCTATATCTATCTGAACCGATCTAAGCCTGGTGATGCACATAAAGAAAGTACACAAACACAAAGCACAACCATAGAAATAAAATTTCAGAGTTGAGAAAAGAGTGAGATGGGGCTAGTGGGTTGGCGGGGGAGGAGGGGCAGAGGGCATGTACAGGCCTCCTTTCCCATCAACCTCTGCTGTAACGGCAATCAAACCCTCTGGAGGTGACGAGGGAGGAGGCTTTGCAGGGAATCAGTGGTGAGACCAGGCTGCCGTTAGCGCCACGAAATTGGGCGCCCCGCTCCAACAGATCGAGAGGGAATTGTTGTGATGGGACAGAAACTTGAGCCTTGCCTTGTATGTACTGTACGCGAGCAGGGCTGCCCTGTTTGACGCTCTTAGACAACTAGAACCAAGCGGGGAGCAGGGAAGTGTGAAGGGAGGACAAAAGAGTCAAGCTATAGGAAGTGTAGGAGATACTGTGTGTTAATGTATCCTTCTACAGAGCTTTCTCAATTTAATATCTTGTAATTTACACTCTTTGAAAGAAACTCAGATTTGGAAGTGTCTCTGTGGGATTTAATGTCTTCAGCCCGTTTACCAAGAATTCAGCTGAAACTACGTAGACGTTCATTTCATTATTCCAACAGAAGTCCTGCAATTGAACATTTCTCCTGCTGAAATTGTGATTTCACTCACGTCATGACCAGGGTCTCGTCTCCCGGCTCACTCAGGAGTCCATCGACGAACACAGAGGTGCTGGTGAAGTTGTGAACGGTCCATGTCTGTCCTTCATCAATGCTGAACCTGTGGAGAAACAGGCAGATGAAAGCTTTATGGCTTTATTACAAATAACAATAAATCCTGGCAAACTGACCAACTACTAAACCCTTGTCTACTTGGAAAATTGAAGAGTTTGGAGGGTGGTGTCTTCTATATTGCCTTTGCCAAACTGAAACCAGCAGAATGAATAGATTAAAGTAACTATAGTGTCACTTCTACGCCCAAGAGAACATTAACATACTATATTACTTCATGGGGGTCACAGGTTAGGATTAAAAAAATGACTCCCCACTGTGCGGAAAGCAATCTGCAAGCACGTTGGTTAGACCTCATTCTAAAGGACAAGTAGGGTTTTGTTTGACTGAAATATCAGTCTCATCTTACATTTTTTCCTTAACATACTTATCATACTAGGACTAACCTGTTGTAATTCAACAATACCAATTCTTTATTTCCACTTCTACATTGATAATCAAAGTGGCTTTAGCACAGGCTACCATATCACGTATGCAGCCATCATGTGTATATCCAAGACCCATTCTAGAAGATTTAGCTGTAAACGGTGACGGCTGGAGATGTTTTCAACCAACTCAGGGAGCTAATGTTGGCTAATTTAACTAGCTACCTGGAGCTGATGAAATCTGTTAGCAATGGCAGTCATTCTGGCTGAAATTAAGGTCGTCGCCTACAATTAACAACCCAACTCAATGTGGGTCTTTGATATGAAATCAAAGGTCAATTGATTCTGAGATTCTTAATATTGTAAAATGCATATGCAGTCAACTGAAGGAAGCTTTTTTTATGATGCATTTCATGTCGGTTTGATCTGAAGGAAACACACGAGAATGAAATAAAAGATGAAGGCCCCCTGAACTACCGTGAAATTCCCGCCCAGTACAAATGATCTAACAGAAATATTAAATGAAGTACTTTAATGAAAATGGGCTTATATTTCCTGTGTAACTCGTATTTGAGTTTCCTTCAGTCCGAGCTCAAAACGAGAAGTCTGAGAGAGACTGAGCGAGCCATCTGCTCTACTCTTTTCACTGTGCTGACGACTCCTGCAGTCAACAGTGGCAGCAGTGCTAAGCAAATGTGACTGCGTGATGGAGAGGGGATCAATGTGGAATCGAGCAGCGTGTTGCTCACACTGCAGGCTGCGTGTGGTAATGATGTGCTAACAAGGACTACATTGTTATAATCAGGTAAACATGCACAGTTACAAGGAAACAGAATGGATAAACGAAACTACGAGACTCTGTTGCTATGGTAAAGGCCTCAGTAGGCCTCAAACAAAGTGTTGTCAGATTGTCTAACAAAGTCTGAAAACCAGCAGGAGGGTGCTGGTTCAGACAATGAGTGCAGCGACTGGCAAAGATGTACGGAGGTGTGAGAGAACCACATTCTGAATTTTCCTCAATGCTTTACTGCGTTACTTTTTCACATGCAAGAAAGGAGGAGGCTATGATGGCAGGGTTGTTGCCATGCCTTCGAGCGTGGTCATTTGGAAATCAGCAACACTTTTCAGACATCAGGCATCACATCGTACAGCCAGTCTTTCATACTGATTATTCAATTTCAGTCAAAAAAACTAATTAGTAATAGTCCTAAACATCAGTGGCTACAGACGAGTTACCCTAAAGCAAGGCACACAACCATCCATTTGATCTACTGGGCATCAGCTGGACGACTCCAGCCTTCTACATGCCGACGTCCTCAGACACCCATCCAATTATATCTCATTTCCTCCAGCAAATACCCGAGGAATTATTAGAAATGGATGGAGCGATAACCCTGTAATCAAATAGATTAGCGGGCCCAACTTGTAATTATGCTCTATGCCACACGGCGGCCTTTTCTCCATTCCTCAAGCACCACGGAGAAACCTAAAACAAGACTTATTCTACGCGGAGCTAATCATAAATCATAAATGTACATAACACAATCCTGTCCAACCCGGCGCGTTGCGGTGGCATCTCATTTCTCAGCCCGCTAGCTTTTCATAATTAACTGATATGAATGCATTGTGTGAGCTACCCATTGTAAGAATAAAAAAACTTTGAGTGAGCCGATGAGAGGAGCTGGGGAATGATCTGAAATTGATTTGAGTGTGTGCGCGTACATGCGTGGCTGTCACTTTTAATAGTCTAGATGTGCTGCTTTTCAAGTGGCCATCTAAATGGCATTGCTTTGATTCTCACAGTGGTAGATATCCTACCCCCCCCATGGGAACATGGTGTAATTATTTCAGAGTCAAAGCCACTGCAGAGTCGGGGTTCAAGTCTTGTTTTCAGGATGTGGACAGATCTTTTGGAGTATCGTGAGTGTCTAAATGCTGAGGACTTGACACAGTGAAGGAGCATTTTGGGTCAAGAAGGGCTCTTAACAGAGACAAGTACTGACTCTCATCTAAACTCTCCTCTGCTACAGCTTGAAATTGTCCTCAGTCTCTCTCTGACTATTACTATATTTCTCTTTCTCCGTCCTCCTTGCCCTTTCCTTTATTGCTGTCAGCGCTGCTTATTTCTGTCTGGGAGGTCAAACCAGGCCACAGAGATCATTAGATATTCTTGTACTTCTACTTTGCATTTTGTTTGCTTTTATGGTTTGAAAGGTAATGCCTAGACCCCACCAGTCACGGCGCAGCTGTAACGCTGTTTTGGACCATTTTCTCCATGTGACTTCAGACCGCACCATGAGAGTTTCAGAAGTGGAAGATTTGGTCATTTTTCCTTGGTTTATGTGCTTCTACCATGAGTAAAAATGCATTAAGTAGTTAAATTGTTTCCCCTTTTGGCCATTGTCCCCAATCCTGTGATATTCATGGATATGATCTTAAGGTGCAGCCGGGGTGAGGAGGGTGTCCGGTTTGGGAACCTCAGGATTGCATCTCTGTTTTTTTGCTTTACTGAGCCCTTGTTAACCCCCTGTTCCTCTTGCTCTACCTTTTTTCTGAGGTACTACCTGGCTGTGGTCATTCAGTTAAACACAAATTAATTTAAGAGTATGCATCTTGAAAGCAAATAATCAGACATAAAACTACATTTTAACGTAAGACCCTTCTTCATAGTCTCAGCCAGGTAAAAGCAGAACTTTAAGGACCTTATCATGTCAACTGATGTGCTTCAGTGGTGCATGTAGTTTTTTTAGCCATTCTTTTTGGCTCTGCAGGCCATAAATAGAATCATAAATGGGACTTGATATAGGAAAAGGATTAAAATTTTACAAGGGCTACTTAGTGACCTTTTACTGATCTGCTAGAGAGCAGTTGGAATGGCAACACTGACATAACTTATCACCTTCTATAATACTCTGGCGCGAATGCCAGTATAGTATTAAAGTTGCAGTTCTACAATAGAGATGAGTAAGCCAGCTGATTAGAATGGATGCCCAACAGAGACAAGATATTATAAATCAATGTGAAAAATACTGGAATAACATTGCTGTTCCGTCATTAGTTTTTTGGCTTGAGAACAATGCTTTGCAGTCTTCACAGCTGAGATGTGCTACACTGTTCTCTATTATGGAGCAGTTGAGGAAGAAAGAATTATTGGGGGTCATGAAACTCCAACAGGAGAGTTTCTGGCTCCAAAAACGAACACAGGCCAAGGAGAGTTTTGGAAGCCAGCAATCTCAGCACCTGATGAGGTGATAACATTATGGTCATTTTGTGTAATGAAGTGGTAAAAAAATGTACTCGTTTCACTTTGAAGAAGACTTTCTCACGCTTTCTCCCACTGCTGTCCGTGGCTCTTTACGAGATGTTTTCCACCACACTGCCAGAGCCTTTGGGGGTTATTGATTTAGCTGAGGCATGAAGGAGGGAAAAATGTGAAGGACAACACTCCACGGTCTTTCACTGAGAGACAGATGAGGGCCCGTCTAAAAGGTCATTTGATTTAGGTCTGTGATAAATGTTTTTCTGAGTACTTCCTTATCTGTGGTTTCTCATTATTTCATCCTTATTTATTAAGGTCGATGAGATAACATCTTGCTGAGCTTGAAATTGTCTGCATGAGCTGTGGGGAGAGAGGGGGATGATTTTAAATGATTTTGAAGGGTACAGTGCTGGACTATAGCTGACTTTCCCTGAGCTGTAAAAAATATATTGAACGTGCTCAACCCATGTGGAGCTTTGATGCCTGAGCCGACACTTCATGCACTGATATTTTGGGATTCGATGGGCCAGTTCATCATGGCATCCTTTGTTGCTTTTTAGGAAAAGTGTTGTTTTATTCTTGATGCAGTACTCTACATACTGATATATGACTGAAATCAGTTCAGAGGAATGTGACCCTCTACACTTTGCCTACCAACCAGGCATTGGGGTGGATGATGCAGTCATCTACCTACTACTCCGATCTGTGAGGATCATGATTTGTGACTTTTCAAATGCTTTCAACACAATATAGTCATCACTGCTGAGGGGAAAACTAGAAGGGGCTGGAGTTGAACGCCACCTGGTTGCATGGACTATCAACTACCTCTCTAACAGACCACAGTATGTGAGACTGTGTGTCTAATTTGGTGATTTGCATATGGGTACGGTGCTCTCTCCTTTATCTTCAGCCCATACACATCAGACTTCAGACACAACCCGACAGCTGTCACCTCCATACGTTCTCTGATGATACAGCCATCGTTGGGCGTGTATCAGAAGGAACTGAGCAGGAGTACAGGGGGGTCACCACAGACTTTGTTCACTGGTGCGGTATCAACCACCTCTACATCAGCGCCAGCAAGATGAAGGAGATGATCGACTTCCAGAGAAAGATGCCTCAGACCACACCGGTGAACATCCAGGGATTGGATATGGAGATGGGGGGAGCATACAAATACCCACCTCAACAACAAACTGGCTTGGACAACACAGACGTCCTGTACAAGAAGTGACAAAGTCGTCTGGACTTACTGAGGAGATTGTGGTCCTTTGGAGTGCAGGAGTATGTATTAGCAAAGCTGACATCCATCTTGAACATCTCCTCTCACCCCCTGCATGAAACTGTGGAGGCCTTAAACAGCTCCTTCAGCAACAGATTGCTACTCCCACCATGTAAGAAGGAGCTACCACAGGTCCTTCATTTTAACAGCTGTCAGACTCTGATCTTCTATGACTGATTGTCTGCCAAGGACTTCTAATCATCTTAGGGTGTTTAAGGATGTTCCACTAGTACTGTATTGAATTATGGTAATGACACTGAATGGCTTCACTAAAAGGTCAGTAATATGATGATCATACAGCAGTATGGATTGCTATTGATATGATGACATGACAGTAGTCTTACTTGAGTATCTTGAGGGGAATTGAGGTGTCCTTGATGGCAACGATCACCCCACCGTGGTCCAGGTACAGGATGTGATGCTCCTCCTCAAAAACCTTGGAAGAAGTAACATAGGAAGAGAACATTTTATGAGATGTTCTTGAAAAAGAAACAGTCAAAATTGTAAAAGCCATACTTTGTTGTACAGTTTTGAGTAAAAGAAAGGTGTACAGATATCACATATCTCCTAAGATTGAGAGCAAAGGCAAGTGTAGAGAAGGTTAGGAGGGGAAGAAGGACGTGGGCGTGTGGAAAAAGAAGGAACAGCAAAGGAGGACGTGATGTACCTGTCTCCACGTCTTCCCACAGTCTGAGGTGATGTACATCTCTTCCTTATACTCTACTAGTTTGGAACCAAGGTTACCTGAAGGAAAAGTAAAGAATTGAAATTTTCATCAGACAGAGAGGCTCATATGAGACATGCAACAACAACAGATTCAAAGAGAGGAAAGAACACAGAGAGGACAGATGTGAGGAGACTCGATAGTGAATAACCAAACAGAGAGGACATCGCATAGGATGAAGATGACCCCTTAGAACTTTTTGTGACTTTACTTTTCTCTTTAATGCTTTACCAAAGGGTGGTGCACCCTGGAAAAGTCTATATAGCTTAAATATAATAGATAAGATGGGTTTGCTTTGTCTGATCATTTCAGACTATATAACTTTTGAATAATAGAATTGATTTGTATTTTGAGTTCAGTGTGTGGTCCCCTGTTCCCGATTGGCTCCAGCTGGTGAGGTGTGGCCAACTTCATCATCTTCTTCCAAAAGAGCTGGAGGATCCTGATTGGAGCAGCACCTGGTCCGGCCCTCCAATCGGCAGGATGCAAATTGGGGGACTTACTTACTTATGTTCGGACAACCTGACAGTCAGTGTGCCTGGGTGATCTCTTAGCTTGACAATGTACCTCTTGGTGTTAAAATTATTACTGTAAATAAATTAATAAACTTGTGGCTGAGGTACTTTGTTCCATACCTGGGGACTGAGCCAGGTATAATAGAATTACTGATCACACACACACACAGATCCTTTTGTTGAAAATAAATTGGTTTAGTGGTGCTGTTTTCCTGTGTTTTTGGTTATTAAGTAAAGGTCCATTTAGAAAGGTAAGACTCTGATTTTAAAGAGTACTCTTTTGGTTATATTTATTTATTACATGATGTAATAAATAAATAAAGGGCAAACAGATGTAATTTACATCCGTTTGCCCTTTTCCTCTTGTAGTCTGCCTCTACTCTTTTTTTCATTAATCCTAAATCCTGGCAATAAATAACTTTATTTTAACAAGTACATCTGGATTTGTTGCTTCCTTTTCCCTACACGAGCTGGGTTGTAACAGTTACCGTCCTGTCTGGGTCCCCCGCCCTCATTAACTGGAGGGCTAACAGGGCTCAGACCTCTCTGAGGTCTAATTGACCCAAATCCCAAGTAATGTCACACAAAACCTTTTTTTTTTTTGGTCCATGTGCAGCCCATATCATACATAAAATATTTAATGAAATGGTAGAATACATGTGGCAATGCACAATGGTTTTGTTATCATGAAATGTGTATGCACAGTAGTTTGTGGCAACAGGAAGAGTTACTACCTTAACAGTTTTTTAGTTACTGAGTTTTATTAAGGTCAAATTAAAAAAAAATACTTTTACACATACCGCAGTAGAATTTGTGTAACCCCAAACAATGAGGAAGTAAAGTCAATGTCAACTAAACACAAGGGATATAAAAAGTCCAAATTTTAGAATTTCTATCGTCTAATTTTGATTAAACAAGTGAAGATTTTGTGTAAGGAATACTTAGAAATTCAGACAAAGTGTTTGACCTTCGTAAATGAAATGTTCGATTTATTTAATCACAGTTCATTGATTAAATAATAACTTTGACTTTATTACGAAACTTCCATAAAGTTGGGAGACTTGCAACACTCAAGTAAAAAAAAACAAAAAACAAATGGTCAATAATAAAGCAAATATCCTGACTTATCGTCATGGGTGAGGTTCTATAAACAATACATCCCACCATAATGCAACAGCAATAATAAACCCTACATGTTTACTAAATGTCCACATGGTTTCAAACTTCAGCTCTAACCCAGGCTCTCCGTTGTCTGAAATTACCAAACCCAAGTCAATATAACCCTGATGACATCATTAAGATGTCATTTGGGTTATTTTCTCATAGCCACAAAAAACATTATACAACTGTTTTGAATTAAACTGAACTTGATGTAAAAATCTCTCAAATCCAACTTATATTTATATGTATTATTTATGTTTTTAAAGCATTTTTACTTTTGTTATTACCATTTAACATTTTATGTGTTTTTTTTCTTTTTTCTGGCAGAAATGGGCTTCCATAGTGGACAGAGAGATGACCTAAATAGCTTCTTTTCCCCATCTCATGAACAGACACAGATGGCTCACTTATCCTTTTCCTGTTTTCATGACTTTTGGTCAGGAGTGCCCTCGCACAAACAAACATGGTGAAGTATTCAAGAAGTAAACCTGCTGGCGGTTCAGTGGAATCCTCTGTGAGTTAGTGCCTGGACATGAGGCAGCGTGGTTTTATACTCCACCATCACACAGACAGACAGACAGACAGACAGACAGACAGACAGAACAAACTACTTGAGAAAGCTCTTTTCAGGGTAAATGGAGGTTCGCCTCTGGAGGAGTGGCACTCTTTAGTGAAGCCATGTGGACAGTTAGCATATAAGAGGAGTGTATTATTGTAACCACACAAACACTGCCACAGTACTATCAGTCGCTCTTGTATATTGTATCTAGATGAGTTATACTGTAAAAAAATGTAACATTTTTAAAATAACTTTTTCAGTAGTTTTCTGTTTTAATTGTATTCAAATCTCTGTAGAATTATGGATAGACAATCTATTAATTTATTATATATATATATATATATATATATATATATATATATATATATATATATATATATATATATATATATATATATTTATATATGCTAAGTATTATGCAATAATGACAAATTAAAGTTATTTCACATTTTTGTACAGAAAAAACATCATTAAATTGCATAAATGTAAAATAACAATCATGATCTGTTTTTAAATAGCTTACTATATAAATGTTTGTGTCAATACTAACAATTTTACTTTAGAATTTTATGGTATTAGCTTTACATTTATGTGTACTTTTATATTCTACAAAGCTGCAATGCTCTCTTGTGAATGAAAGTGACCACAGTGAGTAGAAGCACATACATGCCAATGAATTGGCCAAAACTAAAATGAGTAAATATGGGCAAAGTTGTTGGTCCCCAAATCAAAGTGTCAAGATATTGTTTCTCTACCAGTTGGTGATGAGAGATGGCTGTCCACCATAAGCTGGTTTCTGCCTCTTAAAGAAGGTTTTTCTGTGCCACCATTACTACAGTACATATTTGCTCATGGTTAGAATTGTTGAGTCTCTGTAAGTAATATTACAAAGAGTACTGTCTAGACCATGGAAAGTGTCATATATTTCACTTAAATTTTTGGGGTTTATTTGACCGCCGCTACTGCGATCATTTAACTGTTTTTAATGATTTTATTTTTTTACAGCGTAATTTTACAATAAGTAGGTAACAAGTTCAGAATCTGTAGAAGAAAAACAGCAAAAGTTTGAATGCGTAGTGAAGATGCTGACATGGGTCATACATGACTTCACCTTTACCAGCTCTAGTTATCAAGTTTTATCAAAGCCTGTGATATGTGACATCTGTGAAGTTCTTACTAACAAGTGAATGCATTTGATAACTCATAGAACATTATGAAATCATGAAACTAAAATGTCTCTCAACAAAAATTTGCAGGTTGCAACTCATTCTGCACTAGTAAAGATATTCAATATGGACCAGCACAGCTAAATCCAACATCATAACCAAACAATAAACCACATGTGCTCTCTTCAACACGATGTCAGTTGAAACACTGACTGTATGAATTAATAAGAAAGCTTCATAAATGTCAGGTGGACAGAAGGTCACACAGTCAATAATAAAAATATATATATATTTTTTTGCTCTGGAAACTCACCAGCACCCATGATGAGACCTGGAGCAGAGTCTTTGGTGTGAACAGTGCCGGACACGTAAGGGTTGTCCGCCCAGCGCAGGTGGAGATGGAGGTGACAGTCCGGCTACAGAACAGAAACAGAGAATGTCACGTGAGGATAAAAGTGTCATTCTCCTGCAGTACAAACCCTGATCCGCCATCTAATGGGATGTTTCACAGTGGATCTGTAACAATGAGCTTTAATACGAGGAAATATCAGTTCGGTAAAGACACTCACGCTCAGTCATGTTTAACGAGTCTTACCACACAGATACCTGATAATCCTGCTGCAAATACGGCTCAGTGCGAGGATTCAGCGCTGTTAATGAAATTTAACATGGGGAGAGATCTTTAATAGAAGCTAATTCATTTCAAAAGAGGGAATGAGAGTGGACTTTCAGCGATGCAATTATTTATCAGAGGCAGAGCTGCTCTGGATCTTGTTTCTTTAAACCATAAAAGGCAGAGCTAAAGAAAGTCTTTTCTGCAAGCAAGTAGTCTTAAGAAATTCATATTATTTTGTATTTTCTGGCATGGTTATCTATTATGATATTTTATCTGGGAACCAGCATGTTTGAGTCACAAAATTGTGATGATTTCTACATTTAAAGGAGCAGTGTGTGGGGCATTGAGCTTGCTGATTGCAACCCTGTCGCCTCACTCTCTCCTTCCGAACGTTAAGTACAAACTACAATGGTTGCGAAAAAAGCAAAAGAGGTGTCTGCAGATATAAAAGTCTCATTCCAAGGTAACAAAACACATAATAACAAATAATGTGTTTTAATCATTCTTATTTTCAGATGATTGTACAATAATATACATACAACATAGTTATGAATATTTTATTGCATTTCTGATGGATTCTGTTAACAAAGAGCCCTGAATCTAACATGCTGGACCTCTAATTAAGACAGAAGACACTCTCGAAATAACTTGCATTACATGCTTTTTTTTCCACAGCCATTTAAAAATAGAGATTCACCAGAACAGTGAGCATCTGCTTTAATATTTGTCAAAGTTACATTGGTAATTATAAAAATATATTCTGTAGAAGCACATGTAGGATTTTCACCCCTTATGTCACATTTTATCAGATCACTCCACACTGACCTGAAGCATCATATAGATCCTGTGTCAGTATGATGAAATCATACAAGGCTATAACACATAAAAGTGCTGAAATACATGCCCTCTATGTTTGAAATGCGCCATATCTCCTTGTTTTCCTACATTTCCTGTGTGTGTTTTTACTTCAGAGCTTCAGACCAAGTGTTAGGATGAAGCATATTACCTGCAGTCTTTGTGTATTCACAGCCATGGCGATCTCATTTCAAGGGGAACACTGAACACCTGTTTGTCTTTTCTGCTTCATACAGTACTTTCCAACACTGGATTAAATGCAGACTGTAAGCATTAATCATTCACACTTGATGATAAACTGCTTCTGTGCATACAAGAGGTCATTACTCTCAGCTAGACTCTGTCAAGTGGCGAGGCAATGGATAAAGCTGACAGCGTTTGCCTGATACAGTGACACTACTGTAGTACATCTAGTATCATGGCTTTGGCTAGCTCGGAGGTGATGTGTGTGATGCCGGCATTTGAAATGAAGCTGTCCCTCTGAGACGTAAAGATCCAGGAGAACTGATTTTCTTTGCAAGTTTATGTTGAGGAAAAAGAAAAGAAGTGGTCAATAGAGCCAGCAGCCGTGTGTGTGTGTGTGTGTTTCAGCCATGGTAAACAAGTCTGAAGTCTCTGTTTGGCTGACTACAGCGAGGTTACAGGTTCAAATAAAGGATCAGTCTTGCTCTCCCCGTGAGGTGTGATGTATGGATATCAGACTGCCGGTGACTCATTGCTCTTTGCCGTCGAGCTTCGCGGTAGCGACTTTGACAAGATGGATGAAAGAACTAGGCAGGCGTCTCGCACACATTCCTCAAAGTACAACACTCATCCTTCGTTCTCTGACTTTGTGTTCACATTCTGAACAACCCAGTTGACAGGTCCCAAATTTGACTGAGTGCCACCACAAAGTTTGAACATATTGTCTAGTTGTAGCTGTATCTAGGATTCGCAGGTTTGGCAGTGCGCTTTACATCACTGAAATAGCATGTCCATAAAAAAAAAAAAGAGAATTTGTTTTGTAATTTGAAGTCACAATGTGAAGAATGAATAAATCACTGGAACTGGGACCAACAAAAACATATACCATTAGCATAGAGATACCCCGTAATGTGGATTTAGTGTCTTCCCTCTCTCTATCCTTATTAGAAACCCCATGATTCCTTGCATGAATTATAGGCTTGGCTTCCAGTTAGCGGGACACTACAGGTGTCTTCCCCTTTTCTTTGAGATTTTTGGTAAACGACATGTCACACCTTGAAAGACAAGTTCATTTTGGGAAATAGGTTTATTCACTTTCTTGCCGAGAGATGACACACACATGTCTGTAAGGTAAATGTGAAGCGCTGCCAGCAGCAGTTTGGTTAATCCAGACAAAATCAAAGCAAAAAAGACTTGTTATGTAGGTGGGTTGCTTTACCTTTGGAAATATCCAGGTTAACTGGTTCCCCTTGTTTCCAGTCTTTGCGCTAAGCTAAGTTAGTATTCAGTAGTTTCAGAGATGAGTAGTGTCAACTCTCTCTTCTCACTTTTGGCAACAAAGCGATTACACATATTTCCAAAAATGTCACACTTTGCCTTTGAAAGCCTTACCAAAGAGGCAACCTGACCAAGTTGCACTGGATAGTGGTAACAAACTAAGTTAGCTTTACTCAGCCAGTTATTCAGCCAGTAAGAGTTTGTGGTGGCTCCGCCCTATTGGGAGTTGACTTGGTATGTCAACACATGGTAATTGCAAAGTATTGACGGTAAAAATCATGGACGTAGTCTCCATGACATCACCCACAGGTTTCTGAAGAACCACTGTAAAGGTCAGTGTGCTGGCTCTGGTCACCACCAACTTGCCAGTCCTGCATCCAAAAATGGGCAAAGAAGTGGAGGCGGGCTGAATGAAGCCTAGTTGCTCAAACAAGCCATCTGTGACAGCACCCAGCTGTCAGTCAAAGTGGCCATGCTCTTAATTCTGCATAACTTTAAGCCTTAATATCATTTGAACAGGTGAGTGCTATAAAAATTCACCCTCAGTACAGTTGTCATGAACGGGGAAATTAGCTATAGAGACCAAAACTGTTTTTTGTACCAGGCTGTAAACATATTTATTTCTGCTGTGAAGTTGGACATTTTAACATGGGGTCTATGGAAACTGCCTCATTCTGTAGCCAGCCTCAAGTGGACGTTTGAGGAACTGCAGTTTTTGGCACTTCTTTGTTGGCTTCATTTCACAGCCATGGAGGTTACTTGATGCAAACATGTTCACTTTAGAGCTGCAAACTCAATATTTCAACTCAGGTGGTAAAGTAAATAAAGGTCAGTTCTTACTGCTTTGCAGCTGATTGGCTTTCCATTCATGTCAGTGGCAGGCGGGGCCAAGGGTTCCCAGTCTCGTCCTTTGTTATAGGTGATGAGGGTTGTCACTTTGCCATCGATCTTTTGATTGGCCAGGAAGACTCCTTTGATACCACGTACCTGGGAAACAAGGTAGATTTAAAACAGCCTGGGTTAACGTTATGATAAAATATCTGAACATTTGCTGAAAAATGGCTACTGTGGCCACAAATGGAAATTATTGCATGGAAATATTTATTTAAAGTCTACGGTCACATTAGCCACTATAAACTACTGCTCATACCAGGCCGAGTAAGCTGTAGCAGTAAAACTCCAGTGTGTACTTAAATGAACAAGAGTGTGTTTTGTTGCTTATGAATTTAATTTTTTATTTGTAAGAGGAAGAATGTGTCGTTAATATAATAAAAAAGTTCCATTATCTCACTTTAATTCAGTAACTGGATCTTCAGATTGTAATTTTCTTAACAAATGCACAAGAGGGGAGAATATGGTGAAAGTAGAATTTGTATGAAGAGTCCAAACATAAAATAAATGGTACTGTAACTCTACCTTGAACTATACAGCTACATTTAACTGTCAGCAGTGGTTGAAACCAATGTTACTTGAAAGGCTAAAAGGAAACCACTGACACAGAAACTACAGGGCTGTAAAAGTTTAATTCGCTGAAATCAATACATACAGCTTATTTTTTTTCCCGCGGCTCTGAGGCTGATAGCTACAGACTCTGAAGTTGAAACATTAAACAGCAAGATGATGGTGAAGACTGCGCAGACAGACATTTAGACAGAGCCAGGCAGCATGTCAGACATGTCTCCATCCGCAGACTCCCCTAGCTCCCTTTGCTATCTATTATGTAGCATTGGTGTTTATAGAGTGAAACAAGGTAACTGTTTAAATCAAAGTACATAAGCCTGCTTGTATTCTCTCTGGACTTCTGGCTCCTCTCCGCTCTGTCTGCAGTTCTTCATCTCTTCACCTCTGTTCAACACTTCTTCATCACCTTCTCTCCCTGCCTCAAGTCTGTATCCATCTCCTGCATGTTGTTCACCTCTCTATCTCTTTCTACAGCATGTGATGAGAGTGCAGCCCCGGAGCGAGGGACGAGAGGGGAGGAGGAGGAGGAGGAGGAGGAGGAAATGAGTTCTGCAGTGAGGCCTCTGCCTCCATGGTCCACCGCCTCTTCTTTTCCCTCCAACACTTCCTCTCTCCTTCTTCCTGCTCTACGTTTCATGCCCTCTGTGCCCATTTATCTAGAGACCTTGGGTGACACAGATGAACAATAGCTTGACTGCTACAACACACGGAATGAAAGCATGGTGAGGCTGACACAAGGAGATCAGTCCTTAAACAGTCTTGATGCAAGATTGCTTTTACTAAAATAATACATTCATGGCTGAAGGTATTCATTTTATATCCATTTAGATGGAAGAAAAATGTATGCATAAAGCCAAGCAGTGGTTGTCCAATCATAGCTTAGCAACCGTAACTAGGCATGGCAGACAGTCGGTTGCAATCTGGTTTGCAATCAAACCTCACCGCTAGATGCTCTCAATTTCTATACATGACAAAGTGGTGTGCTCAGGGCTGTAGTTCATGCAACATTCTGAACTTGTTTGTTATTTCGTGGCATCTAGCCAGGTGAGGTTGCAGATTGCAACTGACTGAATACCCCTCACCTCACTCCCCCTTTCATGCACGTAGGAGAAACTACAAAGGCTGCAAAACTCATTAGCCTTTCTTAAGTTCATCTGTTCTGGGCTACTGTAAAAACATGGTTGTTCAACACGGAAGAAGACCTGTGGCATCCGTAGATATGAGGCTAATTCTAAGGTAACAGAAACATAATGATTCTTATTTAAGTGCAAGTATAAAGAATGTATGCAGTGTCCAGCTAACTAGCTTGCCATCTACAATAGTCCTGCTTCTATTTTCTCCTAAATTCTTAAAAGTGAAAAGTATGTGAGCTAATCAGCCAAACATTGTAACATAAGTCAACTGTAAGCCTGAAGTCAACCAGTGACAAAGTTTTCAACCAACTCATAGGGTAAACATTAGCGTAATTAGCTAACTAACTACCAGCAGAATCAAAGGTTGAAGGCTTGAAATGAGAAATCTGCTTTAGTCTAGCTAAAATGAGCTAAAATGACTGAGTGAATGAGTATTATTTGTGGAGATGGGTTGGGATAGGAAATTGACATCACAGATTCCCTCATAAACATTTTCTTTACTCTGTTGAGTCTTGTTCATGAGTGTAAGATGGAGCATTAGATTTAAAGGATTGGTGTGGAGACTGCTGACATCAAAGTGTATGTTTCAATCCACCATGTGCTCTCATTTGTGACTGAAACAACGAGAGCGAGGATGGTGAGATGAGGCTTCCTTCCAGGCTGTCTGGGCTTCCCGTTATGGACAAGATAAGGAGTCAGATGCTAGATCTGGTGTGAGTTCAGAGTAGAATCCCTGCTTCACTGCACTAACAGGAACCAGTTGAGGTTGTTCAGAAATCTGATTTAGGATGCCTCCCCACAGGAAGTATTCCTGGCATATCCAGCTGGGAGGAGAGTGAGGGAATGACCTAAAACACCCTGAAGGGGATTTCATATACCATCCAGCCTGGGTAGGTTTCGCTGCCACCATAACCAGCGCCCTAATAAGCGGTGGAAGATGGCTCTGCATGGATGAACTGATGGGTTGATTACCATGATACATTATACACCTCCTGCACACTGCAGGAATGTACTGCAAATTGCAGAAACTAATCCCTTCCCTTGGCCATCTCTTGTTACAGCTCACTCAAAACCACAGGCCATTAGAAGAAACCCACTGTTTTTGCTGAAGTACTAATACTTAAACAGTTTCATGGCAATGTCACACTGCAAGTGAAGTAACAGTCTTCTGAAAGACGCCTAACTATCATTTAGTGTGACTAAAGACAAACCAAGAGCCAACAGATGTGTCAAGGTGTATCCCAATGTCAGTGTTCAACAAACTAGCTGACATGTTCCTTCATTATAAACAACACCCCATCTCACCTCAAGTATGTCGATGAGGACGTTCTCCTCTGGCTGCTTGGTGCTGCGAACATTTTCCAGGACAATGGAGTAGTAGACGCCCTGGGGGTCCGACTGATACAGGTTATATGTGTCTGACTGGTACCACTCCTGGAGGGCGAGGAAGACCTGGTTCTCGTCCGTACTCACGATCTGAACATCCTGGAGGGCGTAGATGGAGGGACGGGGGTAAGAGAGGGTAGGAGAAGTGGGAGCACATAGGGACAGTCAGTATTTTTGTGAAAAAAGAGTTGAGGCAAGAGAAGAGAAAATGAATGAATTCAAGAAATGTATGCATATTATAATAAAACAAATGAGACAATAGAGAGAGCTCACAGAGTTCAGAGAGATCATTAAAGAGAAAAAATGGTAAAGCCGAAAACAAAACGAAAGAAATGTGATGACAGGTGGAAAATGAAAGAAGGAAAAACAGAGGAGAGAACAGCAAAAAGCAGCAAAGTCTGATTCACAGAGGTTTGACAGCAACTTACCGAGACAGAGAACATAACCCGATAAATACAGAGCTACAGAGTCACAGAAACAAACTGGGGGAGATAAGAGAACTCTTTACCCGCTGAAAAACTGGTTTTGGCAGCTCGGAAAACTTGTTATGTGTTCTTGTCAAAGCTTGTGAGCTTCCAATGCAAATGGCTTCATCACTTATGAAAGACTGTAACGACTGCGCGAAGAGCGACTCAGCACTTTCTCTGTGTTAGTGATTACATTAACATAACATTTGAAGATAAAGCCATCAGAGTGCGGGGGAAAGTGCCCAAGAAGGTGTGTCTCTAATCATTGACACTCTGCCATCTTTCTCAGAAAAAAAACACTAGAGCTCAATTACCCTTGGATTTATGGTTGTGGCTCAGAGTAATAACAGTATTGAAAGCTGTGGGCTGATCTTCATATTCATAGATGTACTGTTTTCTGAGTCACAGAGCAAGCTGTCCGCATATTGCCAGGAAGGCAAGTAAAAAAAAAAAAAAAAGTTGTACACAGGACCGTTATGGAGTGTAACTTCAGGTCTGAGCAATGACATCCAAGTCAGACAAGGGTTAAAGCAACCAACCAATGTACCTACAGCCAAGCCATCACTCTTCAATAACATACTCTCTAATAATCGTGAATCGTCATTTGTTATGCTAGATGTGACAGGCAGAATTTTCATTATTGTATAACACATTACCATGCAATACTGACGGTGAATGAGGAAATAAATGCGCAGGTGCCGTAATGACAGCATCTTGTCTGAGTTCAAACATGAATATTCCGCCTCATTTACTTTTCCTTGCATCTCCCCCTCTGTCTACCTTTCTCTTCTCTCCCTTCCTCTATCCTCTTACAGCACTGCGGTGTAGCCTGAGTTTACAGCTGACAGCTCCGCTCAGGCAGCAGTTTGGAGCTTGAGGAGGAGTTGGCACTGAGAAGTGTGCAAACTTCAACTCCTGCTGCCTTTAAACATTTCGAGTCAGCCTTCCACCCACCACAGTAGCTAAAACATAATCTCATGCTACAGAGGATGTGTCGAGGTGAGGAAGTAAATAACTGCAGACGAAACTGACTGAACATGTGTAAACCGAGCACATTTAATACTATACATGCTGTATTTTCACTGTTTTCACTGTTATTTCACACAAGTCACAAAAGAGTCCTTGGTACAAAGACCTGTGGCCAAACTGAGAGTGAGAAGCAAATAAATTATTTTTTGTAGGGGCAAAAACCTGTATTTCCCAAGTCTGAATTAACCCAAAGAGCCCAATGGGACCATTCCTCTTTGCATACAGTAAAGGCCAAAGGTCTGGAAGCTTTATTTGGCGATTTGAGAAAACGTTCTTGCAAGTAGGCTTAATATTTGTTGTCAGTGGTCCAGCAGGATGACTGATGTGTCCAAAATATAGCTCTGTATCTACAACCTCCCATGTTTCCATGATGTTACAGACTGCTGCTATGGCCAACCAATTGCAAACTGAGATTGTTCACTATTTGGTGGGACCAATCACTCACAGTCATTCACTCAAGAATAATTGCATGTATTTATTACACGTTGGATATGTACAGAAGCCTCAGTTGAGCTAGTCTGAGCTGGACACATGGGAGACACAATGTTTGTCCAAATGCTACCCATATGACTGTCTTAGGTACACAGGCAATACATTGTTATGTAGCATCACAAATCCTTTTAGAGAGTATGTTAGGTAGAAGGATAGGTAAACAATTGGATGACTTCAGAATGCTACTTACTTATTTCCCAATACTTACTGCTATTGGCTTTAACTATGACTGCAATCTGACCGCATAGTTTTTGCACATTAATTGAATGTGACATTTTTAATACTATTTATAGTTACTTTCAATGTTACATTATGTTGTTCTAGATGGTAAGCCTAGATTTACGAAACATGTTTGAGATTTGTACCCATTGTTTCTGCACATGGAAGAACTTTTTTCTAAACATAATTCAAGTTTTTTATTGTTCCTTAAACCTAAACAACAATTTTTCCCTCAACCAAATTATGACTAAAAATCTGAATAAGTAAATTTTAAAAATAAAAACTAATCATCAACGTTTCATACAAGACGTGAACAATGGTTTTTTGTTCATTTCTGAGGAAATGCACAACCAGTGCTCCAAATGGATGCAGGATACACAAGGTAGCCATCATGCACGCATGAAGCCACAGTTAAAAGCAAATATAAGCAAGCATATCGCTGCCTTTAGTGGCAGAGACCACCATTCTCCACTGGATTCAGATTTTGTACCTAAGCATCAGGGGTCACAGGAAAATGATGTGGCATGCATATTTGCAAATTTAACTCACTGATATCAGACTTGCTGTTAAAAGTAGGGACATAACATAGGCTAGATGCAATGTCTAACTTGTTATCAGAAGTTGTTGCTCAATATTTGCCTCATACTCAGTACATTTCCTTTCAAATCTCAGATCTGCATGTTCTTATTTTGCCCCATGACACAAGATAAAAATGTATTTACTTGCAGGTCTACCAACCAAGCACTCTGATATACCTCTTGTTGTTGAATATTTTGGAAGGAAGTCATGTCCATGAAGGTTTGGTGTAAAAAATTTAAGGGCTGGCTCTTTCATGTGCAAATACACTCCCCAAAACACAGATCAAACAGGAATTCTTCAACTACACGAGGCCCCCCCGACAGCTTAATGAAAGTCCCATCTGCTTATGTCTTTACCTGTGAAGTGCTTGCTCCTAAGTCTGTACTTTAAATTTACAGATCAAACACAGCAGCCAAGAAACATGTTTAAATATTCTTCTATTCTTTTTTTAAGTATGTGAATTCTCCTGAACAGGATTATGATGAACGGCAGCTGAAAGAAGATTTTCTACGCCCTCAGTGAGTCAGTGTTAACTGGATGGATTTGGTTGAGATGAGAAAAGACGCAGATGATTCAAAGAGGTTGCTTTTGTAAGCCATGACATGTAGAATAATCATGTCACACTGTGTGAATCCAGCTAAGGCAGTTTGTCAAACTGATGTTGTGATGAAACCTCAAAGGGAGCATTAGTTTTCTTTCAATAACCAAAGTCTGGAAACTACACAAATGTTCTGAAGTGCAAAAATATTGAATTTTGGAAACTTTCTGTACTTTCAATAAATGTGATCTACAAGTAAAAACTCAACAGATGGTATGAGTTAAAAAAAAGAAAAAAGATACACAAGGATTGGAATAGTCTGCAGTCCAATAGTTGAAAATGTGGCACCATCATCAAACAGTCCACTTTATCTTGAACTGGATCCCAGTCCACCTTTAACTGGTTAACAAACTGGTGTCGTGAAGCAAAATTACAGAGCCAAAATGTAGAAGAATGACAGCAACAATGAAAGACTGCTGTGCAAAAGTCTTGTATGCCTGTATTCTCTAGTCCATTAGTGGAGTCAGTGGTATTTGAGCTGGGTGTTTACATTTAACCATAGCTAAAGTAGCAAAATGTAGCATGATAAGGTCATCGAAAATGTCCGCATCTGGCATGCCAAGTTGCACTTTTTTGGAAATGCCACCTGGCAAGTCCCTTGTCCTTTACCCTCTGGCTGAAATCCTAACTTGAAATTGCAGGATATCTCTACCAGTGTCCCTCTTATTGGTGCTGCATCACTGAGTGCCCTCTGAAACAAATACCCTCCATCCATCTCTGTCAGGGCCAGCAGGGCTACAGTCACCCCAGAGATAAGGGCCACTGCTGGGAGTGAAATATCAGAAATCCTGGGTCCTAGAAGCAGCACGAGCCACTGGAAGCAATAACAACCCACACTCAGCTATTTTAAACTTCCCTTGACCCAAACTCAGCATGGTGTTAATAACACTAGAAAGGCAAAGACAGAAAAAAAAATAATGAGATGGTGAAGGCTAAAGCTCAATTTACACACAAATGGAAACTGTGCAGAGACACTCCATGCGCATCCTCAAAAATAAGTACCTTATGTAGGGAAAAACAAACCACAACAATGAGTGAAAATGAGCGGTGTGATTAGTCAGCTGTAAGGTATACACAGTAGCAAAAACCCACACTGCGCTGAGAGAAAAGCCAGAATGAAACAAGACACAGGAGCTGCTACAGCAGAAAGTAAGGGTGAAGGTGAACTGAGGGAAGCGTGAAGTGGAAAGGTGAAACAGATGTTGCAGCATCCTATCGTAGGTTTCAAGCATCTAGTCTTACTGTTAAACATATCGTGTTTTATTGATGACATTATCAAAAGTGCTGAAATGTGAAATGAGATGGCATATATAAAAGTTTTTTTGGGAGACTGGCTATTAATCAACGTACCCTTGTATATCCCAACAGTGTATCATCCATCTTTGATGTTCAAGGTGATTTATATTGTGTTTCAGTGTCGCATTTGCCTTGTTGTTATTCCTACTTTGCCTCAAACTACCCCGTTTACGTCTGCTTATGATTTCCCAAAGCTTTAGATGGCAGGGAATGTGTCTGTCCTGATTTCTTTCAGCTGTGGACCATATGCCAACACAACAAGAACTACTTTGAGGAGAGTGGTAATGACATGACAGAAAATGGAGTGTTGCATATCAGTTTTATGTAAGGAGCCTCTCAAACCAGCTCTAACTGCTGAGCCAAGGCTGCCCAAGTCCAGCCCAAATTAAGTAATTTTATTGTCCTCTATGGTAACACATAGTATACCAGGATTTGCCTCTTAACAAGCCATCCTTGAAGGGGGATCTCCAAGGAGTTACTGTTATCACAATTACTGCAACTTGATTAACTTTGCTTGATATGAGATATACTGGGCTGGGAAAAACAATACCCATAGCAATAATGCCAGTAGAAATGTTTTCACTGAACATAATGTGGGGTTTTGCTGAATTGTCCATTATGTTCTCTGTAATGATAGGGTTGATTTCTCTACCATTGCTTGGCATGGTTGTAGGGATGGCAACATCAGCCTTTGAATAAGTTGCTTGGTTCACCAATGCTTTAATATCTTAATAGTTATTAGATTGACATAGGATTTTGCATAGATTCATGTGGATGAATCCAAATTACTTCAGTGATCCCCTGACCTTTCATCTTGTTCCACCATGAGGTTCGTAATTGTGGTTTGCAATGAATACCTAAACAACCACTGGCTAGATTGTCATGACATGTGGTACAGGCGTTAATGTTCCCAACAGGATGAATTCTAATAACTTTGATGAGTTTTTATTTGAGTGACATCACTGGGTCAAAATTTCAATTTGTCTACTGCAGTGCCAAAGCTGCTAGCATGGTTCTTTAGATGCTCCTCTTATGTAAACGTGTTTGTGCTGTAGGTTTTTTTTTTATCTGATATTAAGAGAAACTTATTTTTGCCAATCATTACTAGGTGTCACCCCTTCAGTGGGTACCATAATCGCAGGTCCAGATCCCTTTTATTCCCAGGCAGATATAAAACTGTGAACTTCATCCTGTCATTCCACCATATAAACCCCTTTCTAAATCTGAAACCTGTAGCTGCCCTGTAGCCTGAGCTTTAACTCCACTTCATTTCTTCACACTGGATTTATCATCAGGTACCTGAAATCTAAAAGACTCATGTCTTACAAAGACTCATGTCTTTGAGATTTCGGGAAGATTGGAAGATTTCAGAATCCAGCTGGCAGTCCATTATTTCTGTTCCATTTCCCTTTAAAGTGTGGGTGAATTCCAAACTGTTGAATGACTTCTTCTCTTCACTGGTCATCCCAATTGAGGCACATCTGTTTAGGACCACCCCCACCTGTTTAGACTAGACTTGTCACACCCCAGTAAGACTAACAATAAACTATAAAATCAGTGTCCAGTAGGCTGGAGGTTACAAGGACAGAGACTCCAACCTTGCCTCCAGTTGTTTATTTGCTTGGGCATACATAGAGCTCTGCCTCCAACCAAATTCCCATGTACATCAGTGTTATACTATATTATGTTATATTATGTTAGATATTCTGTTTTAAGCCACATGATAAAACTTATATATTTTAAGAAAGACCCTTAGTATGTAATTCCTCATACTTCCGTTGGAAGCCCACATCCCGTCATTACAGTTTTTCTCTTAAATAGATTAAACTGCTTCATTGCCTTCATCTTCTGGCAACATTACTGACACTTGGTACAGAGTGGTGTGAGAAGTGTCTTGCTCATTTCATTAAAAAAATGGACAACATCTGATACCAGATTTCCCCCAGCAGTCAGCTGTGGCATAATAGCCTCTTCACTGTGCTCAACCTCTTTCAGCAGCGTTGAGCTCATTTCCTTTCACACTCTAACAGATCCCATTAATCATTTAAATCCTCATCATGCCCCTTGGACATTATTCACACTGAATTTTGTAAAGAGGTCTTTGATACAGTCGGCCCACACGTCTTACCTTTCTAAAAAACCTTCACTGGCGTCTGGCTCAATTCAGCTTCCTTTAATATACCATACTGATGGTAGGATCAATCCTGTTGGTGATTACAAGCATGTATCCAAATTGCCTTCTTGTTTAAGCTGTCATTTTGGAACACTTTAAAGATGTCAGTGGTCACAAACTGATTGTGATTGTTGATCCAATATAGTGCTGTGGACAAATAAATCTTTTATATCAGTTCCTTTTCTAATTTGGTACATGTTAGCTCTGACCTGACCTGACCTGGACAGAGCACAGGCTTGCCCTCCGAGTCTGAAACTGACAGCCATAGATTGTTCAATACTGCTGCTAACTTGCATGTTTATTCAACTCAACTTGCATGTTGGTCCTACTCCCTCCTGTGCACGGAGTACTCAACACTTCTTGTGCAAACTGAACTTTTTGCATGTATGCCAAAGAATATCAGAAACCACTTATGGGCTTTTGGGCTTTCCACACAGTACACTCTGTGCTGAGTAGCCTATGGATTTCATTATTGGCAGCCTACAGAAGTTGGCGAGACTCACTGCTGTAGTGTGGTGGATGGTTAGACTACGTATTGGGTATGTTGGTGTAAGCAATTCTTTTGCTTATTTTGACAAAATAATTTGAACTCCAGGTCCCTTACTATCTTTCAACCGCATCCAAAAATCCTTGTCATCAAATTGGCTGAGTCATTCATACATTTGCTGCTGAAGAATGCAAGATGTGACTCAGAAAAAAGCTGTTAAGTGTCAAGTCAAGCAAATTTTTATTATATAAACCACAATCACAAATTTGCTTCAAAGGGCTTTAAATCTACAACAATGTGATACCTGCCAACCATAGACACTACATTTGGATAAGCAAAACCAGAGGGTGGCCTTACAAACTGTTTCCTAGGAACTCAACTCACACCATGTAGCCTCCCCTTGTGTGAAGCACTGTCTCAAACAGACCCTGACAGAAACAGTGGTCACAATATGTTTGCCACGATGTGCCAATAGAGGGCGCAAAGTTGATACCAATTGAAAACACCAGGTACGTGTGTTCAATCAGCATCTGTGTGTGCTACCTGTTGTGGATAATTCTATTCATCAATGGTCAGTTCAGTCAGTGGAAAGAAAGTGCACAGGAGTCCAAGATGTTATGCTCAAAGGGTTATTGAAGTTTGGCCAAAGAGAATGGAGGATTCATCAATACGCTTGTCATGACAAGATGCTGCTTCGATTCTGAAGAAGAACTACTCTGTGTCTATAAATGATCATAGTCAATGCATCTACCTCATAAGGTATTTGCCAATTGGTCATTAGTCTGCAAATAAGGAATTACGTTCACTCTACCCTTCAGTCAACCGAAGATTTGAACTTTCTGACACTGTTCTGATGAAACTGAGGTGCCTCTCTCTTGCAAGAGCTACCACTGAAGTGCCATTGAGCAATATATTCTAGCTGGTCTACAAGAGCTGACTGTAAAAGAAAGTGTTAAAGAAGCAGAGTACAAAGGGACAATTATTACCTATGATTTCACAGCACAGCAAGCTCTATGTGTGTATGTGTGTGTGTGTGGTTAATCCATAACTTGGGTCAGGTCTCGCAGGACAAAGCCAAACTGCTTTCTCTGATGGCCTTTGCATTTTTTATCCTCCAGCCTTTCAATTATTCACAGTGGAAAAACATGGGCACTCGAAACACTCCTCTCTCTCTCTCTCTCTCTCTCTCTCTCTCTCTCTCTCTCTCTCTCTCACACACACACACACACACACACACACTTTCCCCTCCTCTCCTCCCTTCTGTCTCTCACTCCATCCTTCTTTTTCTTCTCTATTTCCCTTCCTTGTCCCCCCTCTGTGTCGCTCGACCTAAAAGCTTTGCAACGTGTGACCTATCTGCTCACCCAAGTAAGAGGACACATGTAGAGAGAGGGAGACATGGGGCGAGAGAGAGAGAGAGAGCAACTAGGGCATACTTTAACTAAACACACACACACACACACACATGCTCGTAAACAAACTGATTTATCCACCGCCTTCCTGCCACCTAATCAAATAGATCCCTATCGTCGAATGCTATGGAGAGTAAGAAGATGTGAAGAAGGTGTGTGTGTGTGTGTGTGTGTGTGTGTGTGTGTGTGTGTGTGTCTGTGAGTAATTCAATCCCTTTCACCTTCCTTGAGGATCACTCAGCACTGTAGCTGAAGTAGTCAAGCAATTGAGGCATAAGATCTCTCTAAGTGGTGGGCTGGAGTCGAACAAGAGTAATTCTATACATTTCCTGGGGAGTGTGTATGTGGGTACATGTGTGCGTGTCGGTAGAAAACACACGCTGCAAAGTCTTCTCTGACAGAGTGTCAATGGCAGTGATTGTCTTAAAGGTTTTCTTTTCTTAGTTTAAGGTTGAAAAATACATGAGACGTCTCCCCAGGCTCTGCATTCAATCAGCGCTGTTCAATAGCACTCAGGCTGGCGTCGCGCTCAAACGGCCCCCTGTGCCAGTGTCGCTGACAGCAAAGGTTCCTTGTCTTGTATCGGAGTGGAGCTCATTTATCGTCTTTGCCTATGTCAGTGACACGGGATGCGACCGGATCAATGCTTAGTGGTGAATATTTTATGGGAGCTATCGTGTATCGGGCGAGGAACCAGGACTGATTTGGGTACAGGTACTGTACAAACATCTGATACCAACGGAGAAGTGGAACATGGTGGTACGAGGGTTGTAATGTTGCAGGTTTGAATCCCCAGAGTGCAGAAAAGGGCATTTCAGCCTGTACAGGCTTATTGGAGAACATGTAAAGGTAAGTAAAGTTGGCAAAGTTGAGATGTGCACAGAAGTCTTTGTAAATGTTCTATTGCTGAAAACAGCTTCGCTAAGCACTGGCTGTCGGTGTGAACTGATAGATTTGTGCCGTGGACAGCCCTTTAGTTACCTAAACTCATTTTGGCCTGACAGAAATCTACTGTGACACGGCGTATCAATCTAGTTCAGGGGTGTCAAAGTCATTTTGGATCATGGGCCACATATACCCCAACTGATCTCAACTGGGCTGGACCAGTAAAACCATTGCATCAGATTGTTCCCTTTCTTTTAGCATAATATATAGCATTTTTTTAACAAGTAGACAAAGCAGGATAATTTTCTTTTCTTGCAACACTTCTATGACACCACATCTATGGCTCCTTCTAAGTTACTCTTGAGATTGCTTACAAGACTTTGTTGAAAACTTGATTCCGATGGTCAATTACAGCATTCTGTGGTCTGTTATTTCTGTATAGCAGACCACTGCTATGGATGCAGTTCTGATCATAGATTCTGGAGGACCACAGCGAACCCTATAAAATCATTTTTAAATTGATATTTTGAGTCAAATTATTTATTTCTTTAATGAGTAGCCCAGTAATAAGATGAATAATGTACACAGAGGGGGTTATCGTTGTAACAATAAACCCTTTCAGGCTGACTCAAGTCCTGCATCACATATTTTGCAACAATGACTGGCTTGTTGTACATTATCTCTAACATGGTGTACAGACAACAATTACAATACAGACAACAGTTCTGTTATATGGCAGTAATGGCACAGCGGTAAGTATTTATATACTGTATCTGCTGATAAGTGGTGTTTTCTCCAAATATTCAGCATCTTTAATCTTCTAACAAAAAGCAACGCATTAGTTTGAAGTGACATCAGCAGTAAAAGAAGTATCATTGTTGTCGTACTTTACCTTTGGCAGGGAGTACTTGGGAAACCTCATCTGGACGAACTCATTGCGCCGATAGGACACGTAGTGCTTGGTGCGATTCCCTGTGGTCACCTGGGAAATGGACAAGAAACAAAATAAAGTCTCAACATGCATTTTCTTTTTCACAATCCACAAGTTAAAACTCCTTTTTTTTATTCTAGTGCATTCTTGTGTCTTATATTATACTTTTATAGATTACTCTGAATGTTTCAAACACACAGGGAGGGAGGAGGGAAGAGATAAGAACCAAATATACATAAGGAGTAAGATAGAGGTCAGACTGAAGAACAAAACAGGATGTGTACAAGTTTGTTTAATAAACAGTCTGCAGAGTTAGGGCTGAATTCTGACTGAATGCTTTTATTTTGGAAAATGCAATTTAAAGAATATTTAAATCATTTCTCCGCAAGACAAAATTAAAAAACAAAATGAGGTAGTCAACATCCACCATTGTGCAGTCGCTGAGTTAAAGTGCAGAGTTCACCATCTGCTGTTGGTGACTCACACCGTGCTGAAAGGTATAAAAAAAAAACAACAACAAAAAAAAAAAACTCCCCCACACTGCACAGACCTTGGCATCCACCTCACAGAGTGGGACCTGTGGGTAAAAGGCTGAATCACGCTGCGCCCCCTGAAAGCTCACAGGGTACTGAACCAGAATACCCGAACATCCGAGGCTACGTTTTTAGCAGAGGAAGCTCAGTGAGAGAGGCCGGTGACTGACAGCGATTTAAACAGGACTTGAACGTGTCATATTCCGAGTGACAGGCTCAGGCGCCTGCGGAACACTTTCTGAAACGCAGTCCCTGTCACTGTTTGGCTTTTTTTTATAAGGCGAGCAGCGCTTAAACCTTTTGAGCTGCTGCTTTCAAAATCGGATGGAGAACTTTGTATTCACTGCTTCTATTTCGGGCTTTGTGGGAAGAGGTTTTGTTTTTTCTCTCTCTCTGTCTCACTCTCAGATATCTGAGCCTCTATCGTCGGTGTTCAGACTTAGCTGTGATTACATCCATCGTCTGTGATTGAAAGGAGCAGACTTGCACAGCTTTTTTTTAATGCTGAACAGTGATGAAAAAGTGATGAAACAATGAAAGCCATCTTTATAAGTAAGAGCCCCTGAAGGAAGCGCTATCGACCGTGTTTCAAAAGGAATCGCTTTCTAAAGAACGGCTGGCGAAGTGAGAAGAGATGATGTGTGTGTGTGTGCAGAGGTGAATGTGTGAATGCCAACGCTCACACTGCGTGCTTACCTCTGACTCTGCATATTTCTGTACTGCACCCCAAGGATCTGGCTAAACCACTGGCGAGTGTGTGTATAAATGTCTGTGTATGCATTCGCTGTCAAGGGTGAGGGTTTGGTTTCAGAACTGAAAGTTAAAATCAGAGGTTTTCAAACCCCCCCTACATACCACATATTGGGCTTTCTAAATTAATAAATTCAAAATTGACTCCCTATCTCCCCTACCAGAGTAGCGAGAAACTTAGGAGTCGTGATTGATGACCAACTGACCTTCTCTGATCACGTTGCCTCAGTTACTTGCACTTCTTAGTACTTCATAACATAAGAAAAATCAGACTTTACCTAACTCAACATGCTACCCAACTCCTGAAACAGTGGTCATCGCACAACTTGATTACTGTAATGGACTCCTGAGGGGCCTCCTGCACAGTGAAACCCTAACAGATGATCAAGAATGTGGCAGCTCGCCTGGTCTTCAATCAATCCAAAAGGACACTTGGACCACAAGGACCTTTCTGGTCTTCTGACCACTCAAGGCACTCTAACACTACATATCTCATTCACCCATTCACCCATACATTCACTGATGGCATTGGCTGCCATGCAAGGTGCCAGCTGCTCATCAATTTTTGGGAAGCTAATCATTCATGCATATTCCCACACCTTTGGGAGGACTTGGGGTTCAGTGTCTGAAGGACACTTCGCTGCATGTCGAAGTGGAGGGGCGAATCGAGCTATCAAACTGACTCGCTACCGCTCTACCTCCTGAGCCACAGCCCAGGGAGATATCCAGTTGTTCGTAGTGCAAGGAGAGGAGCTACTCTCTGAAGAGCTGGGTCTTCAAGAGTTTTTCAAAGGTACCCCGCTGCTCATTGAGCTCCACTGGCTACCTGCAGCAGCCCGCATGTAATTCAAATCCCTAATGCTTGCCTACAGTAGTCTCCAGTTCTGCACCCACCTGCTTGAATGCCCTTATGCAGGCATATGTTACCTCCAACGTCTGGCTCCAGTACGCTCAGGACAATCCAAACTCTCCTTGTCTGTTGTTCCCCGTTGGTGGAATGTCCTACAAGTTCCTACAGATCAGGGGCGTCTCTCCTTATCTTTAAAAATCTCCTGAAGACCCAGCTCTTCAGAGAGGACCTCCTCTCCGACACTACCAACAACTGGACATGTGGAATCTCCCTCTACAACCTTCAAGTAATGTCACTGAAGTCAGCATTGGTCGGGGGCTGAAGACTACAAGTTTGAAAATCTGCACAATCCTCCAGATTTTGCCCTGCACATCCCTCAGTGGAAATGTGGAACACATTATTCCTACATCTGATATCAGTTTGTTAATAATACTGGGAGCACTGGGAGGATAATCCCTGGAGGATAATGAATGAATATTGTTGCCTAATGAGGACTTAATTCGTCCCACACTTTAAGCACATACATAAACATATAGACACACACACACCCACAAGATACGACTGTTCTATCCCACTATAGGGATTCTGTCCTGCTATACCAGCTCATGTATATCCCGCTGTTATCGCATGCAAATGGTTTTCAGCTCTCGGCCTCCTCTGAGCGTTCGGTACTGTACAGCATGGGAAGTCAATTATAGACAAGGCAAGATTAATTCTGCACAATGTCCCGAATAGCAGTTTTTTTCCATTTCAAGCCGACAGTATTGTACGTTATCTGTGCGGCGGAGTTTATCAGTAAAGAAGACCGCAGCCTTGGTCGCACGCGTGTGTGTGTGTGTGTGTGTGCAAACGCTTTCACAACTGAATAGATACACTGACAGATACAACATATGCAGAAAAATTGCTGAATGGTAGGAAGTGGGATTGAGAACAACAAACTTAAAGGTACACTACAGTATTGATATTCATTCTGAGACATTAGTGTAATTAACAAATGAGAGCTCTGCTGAGGAGATTTTGGGAATCGCTGTTTTCTACTTGATTCTCAGATCAGGTGTGAAGAATACTTGCTCAACGACACAAGAATTAGTTGCTTATTTTAACACTTAGAGTTGAAAGTTACAGTTTTCCAGACCAACAACTTCTTGTGGTCTCAGAACTAAAAAGTTTCAGGGAGGAGATCAGGTTGGATGGTTGAGTGTACAAAACAGTGTTGTAGACAAGGCCACCTAAACCAAGACCAAGATCAGAGTGTACCAAGACCAATCCCTAAAAAAACAAAGTCAACCTCTCACATCTCAAGACAATGTGTCAAAAGTCACTAAATTTTAGGATTGAGGATCTTGCAGGGTAACTACAGATTACAGCTTGATTAATTTTGAGATTATTTCCCATCCTGCACTTGTTGGAAATTTACAAGAACATTGGAGCAGAAACAAAAGCAGCTTTTGTCCACAGCTGTCCTCATGTGTGCATTTTGAGGGCTGGAGCGACTTCTGTCCACTTTTTTCCCCCTTCTTCACTCGCTTGCGGCACAGATTGCGAAATTGTTTGAAAAGCGTTTGGTGTAAGGAAAGCACAAGATGAGATGAAGACCAAGGCAGAGAAAGACAGAGACAGAGTATGGGTCAAGATCAAGACACTATACACATAGGTAATATGTATTGTTTTTTTCATTGTGCAATAAGGTGGTTCAAAGACAAAGACAAACAACAGAAACAAAGAAGAATTCAAGCCAGCGGGTACGCAGGAAACAAAGGATCAGGAATGAATGTCTAGCAAAAAAAACAAACAAAAAAACTGTGTTTGCAGATGGATGTGTCTGTCTGTGTGTATGCTAATATTTGCAAATCTTTTTGGGTGAGGTGTGAAGAGATTTCTGAAGAGTTTTGGTACAGGAGCAGATTGCTAACATGCTTCCTTTCTAAGTGTTGATAAGAGTTTGATGTGGTCCTGTCTCAGCAAGAGTTACATCGCAGGATTTACACACTGCTGTTTTTTTCCCTTTTGGACTCTGTTTTGCAGATGAACTCTTTGTGGTTCAGGGAGACAGATTTTATTACAAAAGATTTAGCTGACGTCTCCCAGAGAGACCCAGCTTCTCCTCGGTCTCCCGCATTTCACTTTCTTTGAGTGTGCGTGTGCAGGGGGGCGGCGGGGGGAGAGGTGACAGCCGTTAACGGGAACAAGGGTTTCAAATTAGAAATAAGTCATGTGGTTGGTTGCATTTGATGCAGGGAATTTCACATCCAATCACAGTAATGATGTTAACAAATAAATCAGACAAAGCACAGGCATTTTTACATTTGATACCCCTGCAGAGCTCTCTGTGTCTGAGACGGACACAAGGCAGAGTAAAAATGCAATGTTCTTGAGACCAAGACTGAACTCGAGTACTGCAACACTAGTACAAAGTGTGTGACTTTGAGACCAGCGCATGAAAAAGTATTTATGTAAAGGATGTATTACCCAAATTTACACATCCCCTCAGCTCTGTGGGGCTTTTTTAGCACCTTTCAGCACTTTGTTTTGGTTATACTGTCTGTAAATGGTTCTTTGTGGTGGAGACCAAAGCAGAGCTGAAACTAAAGTATGTTATTCAGGTGTCCTGACAAACAACTCCAAATAATGTTGCTCTGGTTCTACTAAACGTGTACATAGGCAACTATTCGCTAACACGCTAGCTATATCCACTTCTGAGGTTTGTTTCTATTAAGTGGTTCTAAGAAATTAGCCTTTGCAGGTTCAACAGACCATTTGAAAGAGACAAGTAACAAATAAAAAGGTCAGAATTGTAGCAACAGAAGCTGAGATATATCGACTTTTAGTTCCTAATAAGGCTAAAGCTCCCCAAACACCAATTTTCCAGTTGCCAATAATGCAATTTGATAGCATTTGTCAGACCCTAACTGCCTGGTAAATGCCCATGTCTTTCAAACTCCACACCTCAGGGTTGTATAACAGCTTTTTTTTGTATCACTAACAGCTGTTTTTTACAGGCCTAGTAGCCCTCCCTATGACAAGTGTGGAGGAAATCTGATGAGAGGCAGTTCAGTTGGAGGTTAAAGAACTTCTCCAGAGGCCTTGAAGACTTACACAGCATTATTTATTGACGCTCGATCGATGAGAATGGAGATCAGAATGACTTTTTAGACTGGATTCTGAAGGTTGCCTCCTGACAGAAGATATTTAACTCAAACACAAACCCAAAAGATCTACTAGTATCCAAACAAGCCATAAGTTACCCAGATAATATAATATTTGTTCAAAACAAGAAACTCTGCTTAACTAAGCTATCCAAATTCACATTGGATGACCCTCATAGTCACGTGCAACACATTCTAAGAGGGAGACAGTCTAAAATAAAGCTAATCTTGATCTTGTGTTGCCTAGGAAACACACCGCAGAGTTCAGCCAAACAGAAAAAGAGTAGACACAGAGTTTAACTTGGCTGCCTTTCCAGCAAAACAACTGAACACCCATGACGGTCACAGAAAAATGCTGCAAACTTGAGAAATCTCCCACAAGCACGTTTACACCTTCTCAAATTCTCCTTAGAGATGCACAAAATCCTTTTCTACCAGTTGCAAATTAAGAAATGCATCTCATGCACTCACGTTTTTGCTGCGAACATGGTGCAAAACACATTCAAACACTCAAACTATGTGAAGTCATGCACGATATTTACACATCCACAAATCAGTATGTAAACTCATGTCAGTAACGACAACTCTCTTGAATCTGCCACTACAGGTCTCTTTTCTCACTTCAGCACCACATATCTCAGTGAAACTTGGAGCAACAGTGATTTGTGCACTTGCAGAGCCAAAGATGTGGACTGGGAAGAGATCAGAGAACTCGTGTGGCCAATCAAAGGAATTTTCCCTACATGAATTCACGCTCACATCCGTATGACAAAAGCTCCAACGGTACATGACTGACAGCCGCAGTAGTGTGGAAAATAGCGACACGGGGCACAGAATTTGATGAATTTACAGCCTCTATGCTCAAACTGTTAACTCATAGTCCTTCTGAATTAACACTTTCTATTACTCAGCACTCAAAGTCATCAAATTCAGTGCCCCAGATTTACTGATACACATGTGACTAATTCCACTGTCTCAGGTGATGAGTTGCTTTTGCTCCATAAATACCATCATACTGGTTTATCCACTTCCATAAAGCCAAACAGAGAACCCTCAAGTGAAGAGGCGAAACAAACCTCTTTCCAACATTGACCAACAGGTTCGTGGGAAATGTAGTCCTAATTTCGAATGCACTAGCTACGTCAGCCGCTATGTCACTGGTTGGAAATTAAATTACAGTATATTAAGGTGTCACATTCCCAGCTACAAAAAGGAACAAGGCAGGTAAGACCAGCACATTCTGATGACATGAAGTTTATTTTGGCTTACACAACTGAAACTACTGCATCAATACTGCGCCTTCTCTACTTCCACCATGTAAAAAGGAGCTCTACCACAGGTCCTTCATTCCAACAGCTGTCAGAATCTTTGACACCAGCGTGACTTCATGACTTTCCTCTTACATCTTCATATCGTATCTAATTTTATCTTTTCTTACAGAAAGTAAGGCCATTATTTACTCAATAAACAAGTCTCTGAATAGAAAAAGAAAACCTGTGTCAGTGTGATTGAAGCCTCCCATTTTTATTTCACTAAAAGTCACGTTGTTCACCTTGACAAATATGTAGTCGTCCTGCACCAGCAGCGAGTTGTGGTCGATCTTGCCGAGGAACTGAGCCGTCACCATTTTGTCCGAACAGTTCTGGATGAGACAGGTAACGTACAGGTAACCTGCAGGGACAGAAATCAATGATTATGTTTGGTGACGTAAAAAAAAGGGGGCCAGACTCTGCTGTAGCTAGTGTACAGCAACAGAGAAAATAAGAGGAACGTAATTTAATTTAAAAAAAAAGTAGATGAACCATAAAACAAGTCTTATAGACAGAGAAGAGGAAGAGGTAGAGGACACAGGAGAAAAAATGTGTGAGGAAACGAGGAGAACAGAAAAATTGAGACATCATTTTCCAAACTCTATAAGATATGACAGCTTCCCCATAGACATACAGCCATTCTAGCATCCAAATGGCCGGGAGGGATTATCCTCACAGAGACACACAGAGAGGTTAGCGCCTGTTGCAGAGCTTACCCGGTATTGAATTTCAACCAGCAGCTGCATCAGCAACATTGCCTGTTGAAATTCAGCCGTTATTCTCCTCCCAGAGGTGACAAGTAGGCAATAGAGAAAATATTCACACGCACACGCACACACACTCGCAAGTGTGCACCTATCCATGTGAGGTTGTTCGTTCAGAAGTGAGTTGCCGTAGCAGACTGCAAAAACACACGTTTCTGATACTTCTTTTGACCTGCGATCGCGAGCTTAACTTGTTCACCCCGACTTTAACTGTCACCGCGAAGCCGCCACACATGAACAGATACAACTTAAAACCTTTACCAAGCCTTTAGTGGATGGGACGTTCACCAAATTGTCTTTGATATGAATCTTTTTAAGATGTTACTGTAAGTACATGCAGATGTGGATGTGGTTCGAAAATCGTCATCCGACACAGAACTGCAAACCACATACAGATTTAGCCTCTTGGGGGCATGAATGTGCTCAGCAACTTTCATGGAAATCTGATTATTAGATTATGAGATATCATATGTGAGGCTGACATTTTAGCCCACGGGCAGGTGGTGCTAGGAAAGCTAATGGAGTGAGAAAAATGAAAAGGGTTTATCCTATCCTTCAGGGAGGATAAATGTGTATTATGAAAGGGGAAATTTTGGCCTGATGAATCACTAAAAACCTGCTCAGAATAACCAAAACCTTAACCTTAAAAAAGGTTTAAACATAAACTCTCACTCCCTTGAAACACAGATTTGAAAGCCAAAGGAAAGAGCAGGGAGAGGGTGGTTGTGTTTTTAGCTTTAACTTCAGAATGAGAAGAATCTATAGTTGGAAAAAATACTATAAATTCTCACAGGGTCAGGGTTAGCATGAAAAAAAGGAGGTATTGGAAACACCTGTACGACAACAGGTCACATGGTAAATTCAGATTTCCATGGGGGCATGCTCTGTCATAATCAGCATTCTGTTGCTATAGCAACAGATTCATTTACAATCTCTTTTCTATCACTTCCATTTTGCCATTTTTTCCCCACTCGTAGTTAAGCTACTGACAGAAAATGCCAGATTTGGAACACTGAAATAGGCTAACGTGAAATGCTAACATTGTAGCATGCAACAAAGTAGAGTTCAGGTTGATGGGAATGTCTTTAGTGTTACAGGTGTAAGGCTATATCCCTTTCTATGGATTAGATAAGGTTATATATACATAAATCATAGTAGTTGCCAAATGTTGACTTGATGATGGTGGTGGTCAATGGACCACTAAAGTCCAGCTATGGCTAGCTAAGTGACCTAAAAACCTACCTACCATAAAAGTGTAATGTTCAAGTATTGAACAAATGTTACTTCAGGTGGTTTGTAAGGTTTATAACTTATGTTAGTATTTAAATATTGGCTAGGTGTGACGTAGAGTTAAGGGTCCAACAAAAGGCGACTCTTAGGTTAGTCGGGTAATGAGCAAATACAGATTTGCTTGTTGCCAACACTATTTGTCAAGTTAACCTGTCATTGTGTTTGGAAAGAAATCAAAAAGTAATCAATTTCTTCTGAGTTTTATAATAAATGTTCTTTTGAAGGGGCACTGACATGCACACAGCACCGTTTCTTGCTATATGCAGACTTTGCAATTGCATAGGGCCCTGCATCCACCAGGGGGCCCCAAAGCCTGTCTTACCTGTCTTTATTTGTAGCCAAGCAAACTCCCTCATTTGTTGTGTGAACCACGTATATGCTTAAAAAAAGCAGCCTTTTTTAGAGGCTATACGCAAAACCGAGGTGCCATGAACTCAGCGTTCACAGGATAAAGGTAAAGTATTTGTTCATGATGTGGGGTGGAGGGGGGGAACAAGGCAGTTTGCTACTTTTGTCATGCTGACTAGCTCAGCTAGCCTCAGATAAATGTTAGCAGTGTCAGCTAGCTGGCTAGGATTGTTTGTATGTAAATGAACTCAGCTTTATGAAGTGTTTGCTTTACAAAAGGTTAGGAATCTCTCCTTCGGAGTTTGACAAAATAGGGCCCCCCCCAAACAGCATCTTGCATAGGGCCCCCAAACAGCTAGAAACGACCATGCATGCACATTTTGTTGAACAAGCTAACATTAGCTAATATTCAGTAGCAGGCTAACATCTTGAGCGTTCCATTGCATTTCACTTTCACTTCAACCAGCTTCCTCTTGTATGTTTTAGCAAATTTAGTACTTCTTTCACACCTAACACACTAAAAGAAACAATTTATATTTGGCCAGTTTATTGGATTATGGGATTGGCCTTTGGCTGTTACTTAGCAAACATTATCTTAATGGTACTTAACATACTGTGCAAAAAGCTCTCTAAACATTGTTAAACCTCATTAAATAAAGTTCTCGGAGGGAAAATGGCTGCTAAAGATATTAACCCACCTCACTCCTCACAGGGCCCCTGTTGGCATCTTTATATATTTATCCAATAACATGAGTTTGTCAGTTTTTCAAGTACCAGAGAATATACACAGATGCAATAAACTCCGCTCGTGAGTCTGTCCTCCTCATCGTCCCTGCACTTTTCTCTCTCTGCTTTTGTCTTTGCTCAAGAGGTGTCTGATCTAACAAATGGACTAGCTAATTTATTGAAAAGCCTGGACGTTTAATCAAAGCAGCATACGGCGGAGAACTCATTAAAAAACCATTAGATTGGGCTAAGTGTTCAATTGCGGCTTGTGGCACAGACACTTCTTCATGCTACTTGCCACCTTCACACACCTGCAAACACACTCACATGCTATACACTTTTACCTGCACCTGTGCAACAGAGAAAACTAAATAGTGACTCACAAATAAATGAATAAGACATTATTCTGTGCACCACCCTTAATTTAAATTTCTAAAGTGCTGGAGACGTGTGCTGTGTGTTTGTTTACACATGTATGTCCCTGTCTGAACGTGTGCATGCTTGTGTATCGGCGCATGAACAAGGTACACTTGCTTTCCTGCACATCAGTCCCCTTTAATGACACACACACACAAACACACTCCATGCCAGCCTCCCTGTACACATGGCTCATCCATCAACCGACCACCCCGATATTCTCTGGAGTCCTGTCCCTCTTGTCAACCCGGCGGTCCGGGGTGCAACCCCCACACTCTCCCTACACAGCATGGCCTGGGCACCGTTCCCCCACCTCTGCAGAGACTCCTGAGACTCCGTGTCCTTCTTTGTAGCGTGCCACCGTTTAACCTTGGTGTTGCCACGTGTGACAGGGGGGGCACAGGACGAACAGATTGGTTTGGCATGCCTGATTGCTCCAGCCCCCCTCGACTATCTATCTATCTGGGCACGGAAGCATGGAGAGGAAAAGGGAGGAGATTGAAAAGGAGAAGGTGGAGGAGAAAAGGGGGGTGGGGGGTAACCATGTGGCTCTGCCTAGCCCCAGGAAGAGCTCTCGTGCCTGGGCAGCTGGCCCAGACAGACAGCCTCTCCTGCTCACCCTCCACAAACACAGGCAGCCTTGTTCGGGCTGACAGCTTTCACATTGCAGGCAGCATCTTTCTGTGTGTGGAGTTAAAACGCCGCGTGTCTCCTCGAGGGATTTAAGAGGTGTTTGTGTTTTTCCGCGGCGGAGGTTTATGGAGAAATAGATGTGCGCAAATACAAAACACATATCACTTTGCCCTTCACTATCTGTCACTACTTCCTGACTTTGCCTGCTCGGGTTTATTTAGAGTGAGGGATTATGGGTTAGGAGACGCACGGCAGGTAAAGTCTAGAACACATACACACACACACACACATGCATTTACAGTCACACATTAACACACCCACACAATCTTAAATACACACCACTTCCATTACCCTTTTGGCCCCTTGGTGGGGAGGTTAAGGACTAACCTGTCTGTCTGTCACTCAGCTGATATGACAATCCAGATTTGCTGTTCGGGTTGCGACACCACTCCTTAACTTACCCATTACTTCCCCATTGACCTCCTCCCCCACACAGAAACACACCTCACCCACAGCAAGGTCAACCATTCGTCTCTTCTATTACCTGCACTGACGCTGCAGGCTATGCTAAGACTAGTACTGCCATGATGGGGAGCATAATTCCTCACCTCAGCAGGTCTCTTAGAGAATTGATCTGAATCAAATGTCATGTCACTGAATTTCTGTACTCAGCTTTAGATACTTAGCACAGAAGAAGATTCATAAAGGTTTAGTACAATGTAATTACATCACAAGGCGGAACAGCTGATGTTTGAAAGTCTAATTACACTTTAAAGATACCCTGTGGAGTATTTTTTATGTGGATGATGTAACATACGGTCCTTTGAGCAATTCATCAACAGAGGCAAAAAAGAAAAGAAGACAGCTAGCTAGCAAGCTTTGATGTAAACAATGCGGGTTCCAAAAAATCTGCTCTGCAAATGTTTTCTGCATTCAACACGTTCGACGGGCCTCAAGAATACACACAATTTATTACGGTGACAAACAGTGAATGTAAACATTGCTTTGTTTTTTCACCAAAGAAAGCCAACCGATACGCGTGCCTTTGAATACTCAATCACACCAGACTGGTGTACAAGGATCTGCTCATTGGCATCATTCCATACCAGGTAGCAGATCCACTGGAATCAGTTAATTTCTAAAACTATCATTGGAAAACTTGTTCATTAGTGTGGTAATTCTTAAAGTCTGCACCTTCTTTCCCCATTCCAGTGTCTGGAACACAGTACGTAGTGAACTTGATCTAATACTACCTTCTTGCAGGTTCTGCATCTATGTATTAATGTCTTGTATTGAGCTGCCTCCTGTTGCTGCTGCTTAGTTAGGTCATAGGATTGGTTCACAACTGACATATCTTCCTAAATCAAGGTCAAATGAAAGTAAAGTGGTTTCTTGTTCGTGGTTGGTTTGTAATGAAATGAGTGAATTTACGTGACAAAGTTAACCAAAGTTGAACTTGATGAGAAAATTCCACACATGGCAATTCCAATTCAGATGAATATATTTCTGTCTAAAATGTCATGTAATGGTGTGAGCATGGCTCCAACAGTCTCATGAATAAATACATCAATGATAAATGAGCAGATGGAACATCACTGTACCTCCACTCGTATCTTGCATTTCCATGTGCACCAGATCAGGATCCACGTCCACACCAGACACTGACCTGGAAAGACAGAAAAGAAAATAGGGAATGACATTAATCCACGACTGTACATTCAATAAGAAAGGAGACTTAAAACGACAAAAAACACCAGCTTTAGATGTTAGATAAGGTACATGACACGTCTGCACAGTCAAAAGTACAAAAATCTTGAAGGTTGAATGTCATCTGTCTCATTTTTCAGTTCAGTAGTCAGAGGAATTATGTTCACATCGGACATTTCTGCCCCTCAGGATTTACGTCCAATGAAAACGTTCACTGCCCAAGCAGGAAGTGTGTGCCCTGTCATGTCATGAAAAAAAAAAAAGGAGGTCGGGGTGGTCGATGGACATGTGGGACATGGACATGTCTCATCCCATGACCGACCTACAATCAGTCTCTAACCATACCCACACCACAGTTTATTTGTCTTGTTTTTGGGCTTTCCGGAATCGTCCAATAGCCAACATTCTTGTGTGTGGACGCATGTTAGGTACACTTGCAGATATTTCAAGTCCACCCGATCACTGTGCAGATATTTAACCAATACATAAAATATTTAAAACTCAGTGTTAGGCTAAAATGTGCAGCCATTACATCACAGCATACAAGTAAACAAACACATCCTTTGGTCAGCTTTGATTACACAGATACCTCAGTAAATATGCACAGCTCGGTTCTTCCTGGAAAGTGCACTCGGATGTACTCAGCCTAGCCTAACATGCTTAAAACCTCCAAAACTTTATACACCCTTTTCCTTCTCGGAGGCACACTGACATACACCACAGTACGCTCCCTCTGTGTGCCCTTCAGTGAGCAGTAAACTAAGCAGTTCATCTGATTAGAGCCGCGCAGTGCAGTCTGTGAAATTTCCCCAGCCCAGTAAAGATAGAGTGGAGATTTAAAACCTCGTTACTCCGCCTATAAAGAGACTTTACGAGCAATTAGCGGGCCATGGAGGGACGATGGAGGAAGGAAGGAGCGGAGGGGAGAAGACGGATCGCCGGACAGGATCTGCTGCCCGTGGATGATCGCTCGGTCTTCCTCGAGCGATCTGTGCGAGCAGTTCAAAGTCAAGATTGTTTGGTCACTTTTCCATCAAACCAACAGAAAGTCAGGCAGGCTTCACAGGTGACGACAGCAATAAAAATGTAGCTGATCTGCTTCATATTACATTTTACAGCTCTCATTTTCACACCAGCTGATGATACTTAGGCAAACCAGATGACTTCATATAAATCGAGTTCCACTGGAATCTTGAAGAACAACATGAATCAGCAGGTTCTTCCTATTGGTCAACAAAACCCTTTCACTGGTCTCGTTTCCTAACTTCTAGGACGATGAGTTGAAGTCATCAAGGGTTGAAGAAACACCTCCTTCTATAAAAAGCAGTAATACCTCAAAGGATAGAGCTGTGATAGATGTAAAAGTATAGCATGGAGCCAAGAAGGAAATTTGCATGGTGCTCTCAAACAAATAATTCATGCGCGCAGATTAATTAGTTGACTTTTGCTCGCTTGACAGTCGCCCGAAACAAAGTCCAATGTACTGTAGCTGCACAACAAGGATCAATGTAATGTGGTAATAACAATAATGAGATTATCGTAAAGAGATGACCTGAGTATTTGAGGCTACCTCAATAACAAAACACAGCTGCTAGCTTGTCGCTGACACTCTGGTTGTGCTACAGCCTGTGAGTTGTGGTCCTTGATTTGCAGTCTCAGAGTTTTGTGGATGTAATCCAGACTTGGCCTGCTACATAGCATTGTGTTATCGTTGACATCCATTAAACATATGTTCAAATGTCAGCAATATTCTTAAATTTTCGTGTGCTCTAGGGAACCGGAGAACCCATGAGAAAGAAAAGCAATGAAATGCTAAACAGAAAATGTTTGATATTTTTGCTTGGAAAATGATAGAGTTAGCAAAAAAAAAAAAGAAAAAGAAAAAAAAAAGCTGATTATTTTCCTATTTGATCAACTAATCAGTTAATTGTCTCACTCCATATCACAGTCCTGGATTCAGGAAGTTATCAGACCAACAGACTGTCAGCTTTTCTCCAACTCATGGTCTTCACACATACCTGTCAAAACATAGGTGATCTACTTTATATTAGCATTGTGTAGCTTTCATTATCAGTGTTAGAGAAAAGCAGCAAGAGTTTGTCCATATTGGCCAACAGAACCCTTTTTCTGCCATGCAGAACCATGTATGGTGGAAGAATCACTTCATGCTAAAATAATAGCAACCCAGTATTCTTTGGCAACGTCAACGCTTGTCAACGCTCGTTGGTGTTGAGGTCAAGTCAGTAGATGGGTGTAGTTCATTTAACACATTCCCTAATATTTGTTGTATTGTTTCAGCTGCCTTACACTGACCACTGACTGAATAAAATATCTTCATATTTAAAAGAGTTCTATATTATTTTGCCAAAGATTCTACATCGCTTCTCTCTTAACCTTATCTTAAGCATTGGGAAGTTACTATGCACATTTATTATAGAATCTAATAAGTTTAAGAAAAGATTGACAATATTGTCTCATTCTAATGGCAACTTTCTTGTCTGGACATAGGATTGAGTAGAAGTAGTAATACAGTAATGAAAAACTACTGTAATACAAGTAAGTATTTAAGTTGTAATACTGAAAAAGTAGTGAACATTGTGTCATGCATAATTACCACAACTGGAAATATGTATATTATATTATTTTTTATTATATTATATATTATTATTATTATTATATTTTGCCAGACAAAATGCCAAAATTATTTGTTCGCTTCTTAATCACAAAATGTAAACTCTTTGTGGAGGAAAAGTTCCAAATGGAAATAGTCAAAAAAGAACCAGAACCTCTTAAAAGTTCTTATACTTTTCTTATACTATTCTGAATTCATGATATCCCTCACAAGGTCCACATAGTTTGCTTCAATGAAATTGTTCGATGGTATGGTACTTAGAACCAGCTGTTGATCAGTGAGGCGCGAGGTTAGTTTGTCTACAAATTTATAAAAGTAAGACCTCAGCTGAGGGTGATCTGAGTGAAGTTTAGATGATGCAATTATTTGTACCACCACAAGAGGTCACCCCAAGAGTCCAGTCAAAAACTGAGGATCTGGCCGACGGAGGAAAGGGAGAGAAAAGGAAAAAAACTTTTCAACAGTTCCTATGTGTCCTGCAGAAGTGTCCTTGACCAAGCCTTTGAACCTGCGCCTTTTCACTCAGTATGGGATAAAAGTGTCAGCTGTATGCTTGAAATGCAAATACCTAAGATTGAAAGTGATAGCACTCTCTCTCTCTCTGTACTGGCAGTGCATCATTTATTCATTCCACTGACGTTTTGGTCCAGTTATACCTTTATCACAGTCCAAGTGTGTGGGATTTCCTTCTCCTTCGGTCAGGGCAGTTAAAGCAGAAAGAAGAAGACACAGCGGAAATGAAACGAATGAAGGACGTGGCTGATGGAGAGGTGGGGAGGTTCATGCTCCAAGAAAAGATAATTGATTTGGAGGTAAAGGAGGGAGGAAGTGCAACATGCTGCAAAAAAAGAAACACCCTCCCTGGGATGGGATTCAGTTTCATTGCAGCGCTGCCATTCGATTACACTTTTATCCGCATGCTTTTCTCAGCATTTCATTTTTTTAACGCCTATCTTCAAATGTTTGCTTTTGTTGTCGGCTGTGATCCTGTGAGACGGCGGTTCAATTTCAAAAAACGGCTGTTTCTTTTCATTCGGGATGACAAACACAAACTTTATAGCCCAGGATCACAAAAACAAGGTCCACGAGAGCACATTTGGCCAGACCACCCTCAGCAGCAGATTGGGTTTAATGTGATGTTTTTAATGTGATTTATGTGAGCTGGCTGCCAGACTCCTGTTCTCTTGTTGCTTTTATGACCGTTAGGCCACAGGCGAGGCTAATGCCAACAACTAGCTGACTCTGTCTCCTCTGACCACACGCATTTAGAGCACATGTACATGTCACACACACACACACACACACACACACACACACGATGGAGGAGCGGTTCTCAGCTTTTACAGTACTCGCAGGCCTGAATACATGTGTGCATGTCTGCCCGTGGGCAAATTTACCTGAGGCAAATAAAACTCAGCAATATGTGGTTCAATTTTAAGAGTGGCAAGTATTAAATGTACACCATGAAATAATCATTTGATATTCTACTTCCTACAAACAGCTTTAGACAGACCCAATAAAAAAAAAAAATCTTATTAAAACTTTCCAGATGTTAAAAGGAAAAACATTGGTGAACGTTAAAGGAATAGTTTAACATTTTGGGAAATATCAGCTGTCTTTATACATGTGATATAAATCTCATGTCCGTCCATTAAAGCTGAATAAAATTTTGCCCATTCTATATTGTTTTGTTCCTGGTGATGAATTACTACTTTTAGTTTTGTTTTGGTCTCCAACTCCTAAGTAAAAGATCTGCCTCTTTAGCTGCTAAATGTTCCACCATGTTCGCCAGCTAGTTGCTAACTTCGCCCCTCTCTGTGTGGTGCTGTGTAGGTAATGTACCGTCAGTTCATCAGCTGTTCTTCTGAACGAAAGCTTTAAACGAGGTAAACGAGAGCGGCGAGAACCAAACGAGCTGAAACGCAGCGAAGAGTCGGGTGATGATTCTCTATGGATGTCAGTATGAGTGACAGTATTCATATCAATATGATACGATACGATAAAATAGACTTTAATGATCCCATCATGTAGAATATGGAGAATATGAACTGATATAACTGAATAATTACTCAAATTGAAATGTCATTAAATGCACTAAAATAACATTTAAAATTAAAATGAATTAACTCATTGTAAGCATTTATTAATTCATAAATGTGACATGAATTGTTATTTGTTATAATTTTCTCTTGTATTTGTTCCACTCTTTATTTACTTTACCCATTTTATTTATTCATTAATTCATGTTTTAATCATTTTGTTATGTATTATTTCCCCTGAATTTATTTATTTATTTCTCTATTTTCTTTTTATAATTTGTATACATTTTCTATCTCATTATGCAAATGATCAACATCAGCAATGAAGAGACAGCACAGTACAAATACAGAAGCAAATTTTATGAATTAATCAAAGCCTATCTCATTTTCTATATTATTTTTGGTGCATTTAATGGAAATGTTGGGTCTCTTTAAATAATGAAGAGTACAATCTAGACTTGTTCTACACGGAACTTGTCATGAAAATACTTCTGTTATGATTTGGCTCTATATAAATAAAATTGAATTGAATTCAATATTAATTTATTTACTGAGTCATTTATTTGTTTTCTTTGTTTTATTTTTGATTTTGGCAGCTTTGGCCCTCCATAGTTTGATCCGTTCATGTAAAAACAGGGCTCCAGATATTCATTCATTCAGAAGTCTGATCTTAAGTAACTTTAGTCTGAAGTAGGAAGCACTTGCAGCTGTTTCTCTCCCTCTTTCTCACCCTACCGTCTTCTTTTTTTTTTTTTTTTGCAGTGCACAGTGTGGATGATTTGTGTGTTGGAGTTGCTGGTATAAATCAGAGGTGTCTGAGCATGCGAACCAGCTCATTTGCCATTGGTGGTGAGAGGAAACAAACGGGAGCTTGCAGGACCTTCGTGACCTTCCGAAGAAGAGAAGAGAGCGTAGTCAATTGTATTTAAATGCAGCATGTGTGAATGCACCATCTTACAATAACGCAGCTCGGACAGGGTGGAGGAAGAAGAAACAAAGTTGAGAAAGGAGGAGGAGGTTAAAAAAACTTGAGGCGAGATCGGTGGATGGAGGAGACGAGATAAAGACGGAGAAATACATGAAGCAAGATAAGATGAAGGCGAGAATGAGGAGGGGGAGCACTGGAAGAGATAGCTCTCAAGCTGTGAAATATTACATGTGCAGGGAGAAGCCGTATAACTCCGCCTGCCACCTGAACCACAAACTATCAAGAGATCCATCCATGAAAAGGTTCTGCTACATAAACTCCAGCGCTCACGACCGAAGTTCAACTCCACTTTCTAATTTAAGAAAAACATAAGTTTTCTGTATTACGGTAAACATAAAACTGATTGATTAGTATGTGGGATATGACTGCTGTGGGTATGATTTTATTATTTGAGCAGTACTGTGTAAAGTGAGAAAATAAATAAACCTATTAACTCTGCAGGAGATCCGATTTATGTTCCACAAAGCTTGATCAAAATATACTTCCTGGATTGTGTTTTTGAATCAAATCAAAGAAGTCGAGCAACAAATAAATAAATAAAATGAAATAAACTCCCACACCATGCTTGTATTATAATATTTACTTTATTAACAAGAGTGATAATTGAGAGCATAAATCAGTGAATGTCTGAATATACTGGATGTATTTATCTCTTTCTTATTATTTTGTTCTCTATTATGTCTGTTAGATTACTCACATGAAAATAAAAATCACTTGCAAGGTGATTTATAGTTAAAATAGTTCAACATTTATGCGTTTATAAATGTTTATTTGCTTTCTTTCTAGGAGTGAGATGACAGGTTTGATACCTCTCTCATGTCTGTGCATTCAGTACAGACCTGATGAACCTCATGAACGTATCGTTCAGTTTGAACTAATCTTTTATATGACTCAGGAGTCTCAGTGAGTGATTCGTTCATTTTCATGCAGTGCGTTCCCTCGCCACATGGCAGCTGCATGAGCTCAGTCAGGGCGGGAAACAGAAATGATTAGTTCACGACTCAACTACGCGTCCTCAAGTTTGAGTCTCTCATTTGTCACGTGACAGGCAGCTCAGGCACAGGCTTGTATGACGAGCAGTACACACAGCGGTTCGGGATTGCTGGCCTCTAGCTGAAAAAATACATGCCGAGGCGTTGTTTCTTTGTGGCCAATCCAAGGAGCACTGTGACAGTTTGGTGACCTAAAATTAGCTTCGAATAAATTGCATTGCATAAATGAATAAGTCAGACTGTATGGAAAGCTTCTCCTTCAGTTCATTAAATCCCTGCGGCATCTGAAGGCAGCGGGACACATGCTGATAAATCTGCAGCCTCTGATTGTAGCAGTGCTGCAGTGCCATTGCACAGGGCTGTCCTGCGAATGACACCGGGATGCAGAATAGCATGCTCTGCTATGATGGTTTATATCAGATGAGCCTTCTCTCTAACTAACAAAACTGATTTTTTATGTTTTATTGGTGAGATATAAACTGATTTTACAATATGGTGTGAGCTGGACAGTGTTTGAAGAATTGAATTGAATTAATTAACGTCCTGTTTGTGTTTGGGACAATAAAAAACAGACCCTGGGACACAAAGATAAAGTGTGTGGGACAGCAGAGAAACATATCATTACAAATGAACTTATTACCCTGATGTGTCAGGCCCGAGCTTCCATGGCGGACCAGAGTGAGTGAAAAAAGTGATGCGAGTTACTATAACTTTATTTATTGTGTAGAACAAAACCATGCTTCAGTTTTGGACAGCGTTTGTTAGGGCCGCCACAGTTGAAATAGGTGTCATTGGTCTGTACAGGCACAATGGTATGAAACCCAGCAAGCCTCACATCACAACAAGACGACTGTGTTAGGCTGTAAATGCGGCTGTTGTGAATGTGAATCGGAAAATTCACCATTGTATCTTAAAGAGCTCATAGTACCTTATTACCTCACTAGAACACTGCGCTCCCAACATGCAGGGTTCCTTGTGGTTCCTTTAGTCTCCAAAAGTAGACTGGGAGCCAGAGCTTTCAGCTATCAAGCTGCTCTTCTGTGGAACAACCTCCCACTTCGGGTTTGGGAGGCTGACACCATCAACACTTTTAGGCTTCCCTTTTGACAGAGCTTATAGTAAGGGCTGACTCAGGTGAGTCCTGATCCATCCCTTCGTTAAACAGCTATAGGCCTAGACTGCCAGAGGACTTTCCATGATGCACCGAGCTCTTCTCTTCTTCTCTCCCTCTCCATTTGAACATATTCATGTCCCATTAATGCATCGGCATTTGATTTTTTTCTGCTTCTGTGTCTGGCAGGTTCTCATGGATTATGGCTATACGCCTAGATCAGGGGTTGTGGTTGCTCTTGATATGGTGCTGCTTGATATCCACTACAAATACTATAATAAATACTATCACTACTACTACTATTAGTCATATCTCCATTGAAATTATACTTAAAGTTATCATTATTAATGTTTCTGCTGTGCACTCTGCCTCTTCAAAGGAACTTTTTCCTTGCCACTGTTGCCAAGTGCTTGCTCGTGGTGGGGATTGTTGAGTTGTTGACTCTTTTGTTGAGCTTTGTACTGATCTTATTACTTATAACTTGACTTATTTCATATACTATATGACTTCTGTCTGTGTAGGAAGGTGTGAACAAAGACTACTCATTATGTAGCGTCTTTGAAACAAGAAGTCAGACATCCACTGCCTGCTAACATTCTAGTAATCAATGAAGAAGTCAGCCTGCACACTGAGCTGAGCCGTGAAGTCCTTATTTGTGTAAAAAACATAAATAAAATCAAGTTTAACTGACCAGTAGACTTTGTCCTTGGTCACCCGCTCCTGAAGCAAAGTCCACTTGCGTCCTAGGTCTGTGGAAGCAAAGAGCTGGACACACACACAAAAAAAACACACACACAGAGAAGAGCACAATTAGAAAAGATAACACACACTCAAAGCTTGTAACATTAACTCATAAAGCCTAACTGGAGCCTTATTACCAGCTGTATCCTTTACAATGGAGGATAAATCGAGGGGCTACTTGGGAAAAAAAAAAGTTCTCCCAATCAAGCATACTGAATTTCATGGTTCACCAAGTTAAGACTGAGCTCAATTAATTATTAATCATAGCAGGTTTGATGTGTGTGAGTGTGTAATATTTTATGAGCAAGCGTGTGTGCTGTATGGCATTGATCGCAACCATAATGAAAGTCTATTGATTCCTACACACAAGGTATCCTTGCTGTCTGAAAAGCACATTGGAGCTGAGAAAAGAACTTGAGTTTGCAGACTTCCCTCCGCCACACAAAAACACAATTACACACACACACACACACACAAACGTTGACCCAAGGTGAGCTGTACTCCTCATAACAAGCTTTCTCGATCACGGTCATCAGAAAATGTGAGTCATCAACGTTCAAATGCTTTCCTGAAGCGCATTTCGAGCTGTGAAAAAGAAAAACCTTGAGAGAAATCTGTCCGTGCCTCTCACACACCTTCTTTTTAAGATATAGCAATTGCTGTTTTATTCAGTAGTGACAGCTGGAAAGATTGACAGGAAGTTCAGGGGAGAGAGAGAGGGGAACCCTAACCTTAACCGTTGGGGCGCAAGCTCTACCCGGTGAGCTATCACGGCGCCCCTCACACACCTTTCTAATTTACACATGCCACTACGCGTCCTCCCATCATCCTCTAACTAAATGATTTTTTTGTTCTGTTCGAATGGATTCCTCGCTTCCATCTGCAGCCCGCCCATATGGAACAGATTAAAACTTAATTGAATTTCTTGTTTAATTATGTGTAAATTATTAAAGTTAAGGAGGAGCTGAGCTGACTCAAACTTATGAACTATTGGACCTAATGTCCCACTTCTGTCTCCGGATCTATTTCCACTTTACAGTACACTTTTCAATTAGTGTGCGTGTGTGTGTGTGTGTGTGTGTGTGTGTGAATGTGTTTGAGAGGGCGGACATGTCTCTGTCTGAGTAATTAAGGGAATTGAAAATGAATAAAAAACAAGCAAAAATCAGCGAGATGCTTTCATAGTTGTAGTTTATCCATAATCGTAAGAAGAACCGGATCTTAGTGAGGACACTGATGGCTGAAGGTCATCCATGATACAGCATGACAGCCATGCCGCCGTGCCCCTTTCAGTTTGGCCTCATGCCCCTCAAAACTCGATATACCCTGCGGCCACAGTAGCCTTGATTCGCTCTGCCCCAGCTGATTTCACTGTCTCGTCCTCTGCCTCTTTCCTGTCAATGTTCAATTTATGGTATGAGCCACTGGAAAAGCGAGATATGTATGACGATAGTTTGATGCAAATCTAGCACCCAACAACCAGGAGAGTGAACTCATCCTGACGTGTCAGTGCTGCAAAGCTGTGACTGGGTCAACCTGAGAGGAGAAGTTCGAGTGAGCTCAATAAAATGTTTTGCTTGCGTTGCAGCGACATATACAACATGGTTGGCCCAATGGCCTAAAGGCCAAATTCCACCAGGCACAAATGAGGGAGCGCCAATATCAAGAAAGCTGCTGAATCACAGAAATAAAAAGTTATTTTCTGATTGTTTCATAGTGGTTATGTTCAAGCAATGTGGACATTCATCATTGTTTTATTTATTTTAATCAAAGTTGCTGTATTGGAGGGAGAATTCTCTCCGGAACCAAATTGTCAATCTATTGTTGTCTGACCAGATCAACGTGTGCTTGTAATAATACTTTTGTCATTTGAGTTGTATGTAAAATATCTGTAGTACTCTTGTTTGCAGCATTTAGTCCCATATAAAAACACTCAACACAGTATATCACTGTCAGTTTTATTGTGCTACCTTTGTGTGACTACCATAAACAAACGAGACAGTGCTGGATATAATTAGTTGCTTCTGTTTCACACTAGTGGTCTTGTTAACGTTAACGTCTCCTAAAATGAATATGACATTTCCGATGAGCTGTATTGCTGACCCTCCCTCCCTCCCTCGTGTGTTTTCCTGAAGCGGTGGAGAAAAATGTTGGAATTGATTAGTACATCATTTGCCAGTGGCAGAAATAGTGAAACCGGTGTGCTTTCAAGCAGTGGTTGCCAAATTTCTTTGGCTTATAGTCTTTCTATTTTATCCTTTAAGAGCACTAAGATTTAACTTGGGACCCCTTTGGCTGGGCCCCAACACAAAACCACTGCAGCTTAAAGACACATGTCTCATTTGTTGTGTACTGATGCCTCCAAATGAATAAGATTAATATATTGATGTCAACATGTTATGTAAGTGCACTCTCACTTAGTTTTATAACCTAATTGAGAATGCATGGCCTTTGACCAGCACTCTTCTCATGCAGCAGCTGTTCTCCTGCAGTCCCGCGAGTTTGAAGGTCTCACTGAATCATCTCCATGCGTCATACATACAGGATGACAGCAGTGTGATGTGTCAGTCATCGCGTTTGCTCGGCATTTACCATTTACCTGAGGAAGCAATTAACTTTGCGGCAGAGCCGGCTGGATGTTAAACACGGAGAGCCATGTAGTGGAACTATTTTCTGCTTTACCAGTGTGCATGCATGCTCAACCAACACCTGAGAATCCTTCACACTGTAACTGTTAGTGATAATTAGTTATTTTAACACTTGTTACAACACTGAAGATTTGTCTTGGATGTGATGTCAAAACACCTCAGTGAGGCATTGACTGAAAAATAATTAGAAACTGCTTTCACTTGTTTGTTCACTACACAAAAGTGCTCTGATGCAGTGATGACATGTAGTAATGCTGCTACATTTACATTACTACATTTCCCACGTAGCGTTCAGGTTAGTATAGCTACAGTAGTTAAACTAATTATTCTGTTGTAACGTTAAATGTTTTATTTTGACAGGACAAATAGTATGCTGTACGTGGTAACAATATAAGTTATCAGATTATTGATTGGTTGAAACTTTTCACTGATGCTGATCCACTTTTCTTTTTCTGGCATGGCAGCAGTGGTCAACAGTATTTGACAACTTGACATTTACAAACTAGATGTAATGTAAATTTTAAAATGATTAATTTTTATGCTTATTTTCACAGTTTTAGCCATTTTTTCAGTCAGTAAAAATAACATGGCTACGTATCTGAAAAATACATTTGGCAGAACATACTTTCTTTTGACTCTTTACAATCCTGATTCCAAAAAAAGTTGAGAAGCTAATGTAAATTTAGCTCTGAGGACACAATGTCTGATTTCCAAAACGATATGAGATGTGATATCTGTCTTCCTCTTTGCATGGTAGAGTCTGAACTTCATTTGTAGATGCAGAGATGAACTGTGTTTTTACTGACAATACTTTTCTATTCCAGAGCCCATGTAGTAATATCCTTTATACAGTTGTGTGGGTACTGCTTGATGGGTTGAAGGTCATGGACTCAATGGATTTAATGTTGGTTCTGGGTGTTGCCCAGACTTCTCTGAATCTTTTAATGATTCAATTCAATTCAATTTTATTTATATAGTGCCAATTCATAACAAAGTTATCTCATGACACCTTCCATACAGAGCAGGTCTAGACCGTACTCTTTATAATATTATCTACAGAGACCAACAATTCCACCATGAGCAAGCACTTGGCGACGGTGGCGAGGAAAAACTTCCTTTTAACAGGGAGAAACCTCAGGCAGACCCAAGCTCATTGGTGGACGGTCATCCACAGTGACCGGTTGAGTTAAAGATAGATATAATTTAATGAGAAATGAGAAAGCCATGAATTTATTGCAACTGTGCATTAAGAAATCTTCAACCGTTGGACTATTTGCAGTTTTTCACAATGTGGTCATCCTCGCTGCATCCTTGCCTGTGGACAACTAAGCCTTCCGAGGATGCCCCCATTTCATACCCAATCATGATACTATCACCTGTTACCAAATATTGGTCAAAAACTCTTTTGGACACAGGGTTGAGTCTTCATATTGTGTCTCTTTTATATCTCGTCTGAATGTCTGAATGTCTGAATGTTGTCTTCTTGTTGCTTAAAGGTGCTATACAAATAAACTTCCTTAAAGAAAGGACAGTACATTTACAGCAACATTGTACAGAGTTTACAGAACCACTTAAATGAAGCAGATCATCTGAAAAGCTGTGTACACTAATGTATTTATGAGGTGAATTTGCTTGCATCGGAATCCAGACTTTTTCCTTCTTCCAGTCAAAATATTTAAAAGAGTTTCCAAGTGAGATTGCGACTTGTTCTCAATATGAAATACAATATCAAAGAGTGTGTGAGTGTATTTGGATGTGGTCGCCGTTCTGTTTGTTTCTCTTGCGTTAGAAGATTTGCCCCACAGCTGTATTGTGGAATGAGAAATCACACATCACGAGTTTCCTCTGAGGTTCGCGTTCAGCTGGTGCGTGCGAAAATTGAAATTTAATGCATTGCTGCACTGACAGCAGAGATGACTTGCTGGTGTAACATCGCTGCTGCCTGTTTGTTCCGTCCTTTCAGATATTTATTTTCATGTTCCTGCGGTGCCGTGATACCCACCCTGCCCTCTTTGCAGTAAGCCAGGAGCTTGTCTTCTTCCTTGGGGTGGAAGACGAGCGTTTCCGGGGTGAAAGAGATGGGCTGGCGCTGGAAGGAGGAACCTTCGTCGGTGCTGATGAACAGCATCTGATCCCTCTCGTTTATGGACGAACCCACCAGAACTACCTGAAAGAGACAGACAGATGAGGAGAACGTGCGGAAAACAGAGGTCAGAGGTGAAATGGTCAAAGGGTAATGCCCTGCCACATATTCATCACTCAGTCAGCAGTCTGTGGAAGACGCAAAAAGCCCGTCCTCCTCATATCAATACCTTGTGCATATTAATTTGCCTGCTTGTACTGGAAAACTGATGAATATAAATGCATGCACCACCACGCACCCACATCTATTCAAGGCCATTCTCTAGGCCACAAGAACTTTCCATCCACCTTACATGCTGCTTAGACCGAGGCGACACTGTATTGATTATCTATTCACTTTTATAGCTCATAAAGTGAAGGCATTAAACACAGGGCACACCAGGACCTGCCAACCCACCAATCACAATTATGTCCCGGACACCCAGAAGTAAGGCTACCGATAGGGGTGATCGATAGGAACTAATGAACCAGTTGCATTCTTTAGGAGTTTGTGAGAGGTGGGAAACTGTCCAATGAGGCTTTTTCAGTGTTCATCATCATCACGCTGCTGTTTGCACCTTGTCTTCACAGGAAGTACTTGTCATACTATAGTAACCTTTACAACTGTTTCTTCAGTCAACCAAATAATGGAAATCATTGGCTGACAGCTGTGTTCTGTCTAAACATCTGTTTCATTCTGTTGCCGAGGTTTTAGATTAATGGATGCAGAGCGTGGAAGAGACTCAAGGTGGGTAAAAAAGAAAGTGCAGCTTGTGTTGATTATTTAAAACATGAATTCTGCTTGTTTTGCATGTAGCCAAACAAGTATTTAGGCTTTATTTCTCATTTTTATGCTTTTATTTATTGGCAAAACAACTCTGATCTATACATGACTCTGCAAACAGCAAATGGAAAAATTATGCCAAAAGCACAAGTATTTTTTAAAAGTTTTTCAAGAGTAAGAGTGCCAGTGGTTTAAGCTTTGAACTCAACATAACATAACTTAAAGGCCTCAAACACACATTTTCTCAGTCAGCTTTTTATTAGCACAATGATGTGCCACATGAATACAAACTGTTCTGCCAAAGTTCAAGAAGCTTCCATTTTTTAACGTGAGAGATTTCTGTATTATTGTTTCTATCTCGTTGGTTGCAAGTGGGCAGGACACTTGACACTTGAACTGGGTGAACCAGATTAACTAAATTGTATGAGCCTCCTAATAAATCATACTTAAAAATATTATGGATATTTTCTAAAGTTTAACTTCCTTATTTACTCATGAATATTTAATGTTGTAGGGAAATACTTTGTTTTGAAAACAAGATTTCAGAAACTTTAAATAATTTATTAGTAAAATTATTTACTTTTTTTTTAGTTTTTATAGTTGGGCTTTCTAAAGGAGACCCAACAGAACAATTAAGGTGTTAAAGGACCAGTGTGTAGAATTTAGTAGCATCTTACAGTGTAGGTGTAGGTTGCAAACCCCTCGCCTCACCCTCTCCTTCCTAGCATGAAGGAGACTCTACAGTGTGTGTGAAACAAACAGCAAACAACAATGGCCCTGAGCCAGTTTGTCATATAGTGTAGAACAGTGGTCTTCAACCTTTTTCAGCCCGAGGATCCCTTGGACGAGAGACAAACATAACAGAGACCCCCACATCTAATTCATTTTTTAAATACTGGATTATTAGCCTGTATGAGTTTATGATTGATAAAAAGTTCATGCATAATTATTATTGATCATTAAATGCCAAGAGCTGTGTGTCTTTGGACATATCCACTGATTCATCCAATTAGAGTGCAAATGCTTCCGCTCTTTGTAGTTTCTCAATTATCTGCACCCTCACGTTCACCATTATTTCGGTGAAAATAATCAATTGCCCCCTGCAGTATCTTTGCGGGCCCCCTGGGGGTTGAGGATCCCTGTTGTAGAAATATGGTGATTCAACATGGAGCCACAGTGTCTGTAGATATAAAGGCTCATTCTAACGTAACAAAATCATGACTTTTGATTATTATATCTCCCTCTAGGGGACCCGAAAACCCAGTTTAATTTGAGTTTTTGGTAACTTAATAACTGTTTAATTAGTTTGGGATTTGCACCACTAAAATACACTGTATTATTATGTTAACATGTGGTACTCAGTTTCAAAATATAAATTTAATCAAATGACCACAATCTAACTGACACAAAGAAAACCCAGAGTCCAGTAGTTCAGCTGGATTTATAGTTGACAGCTTAACAGCAGTCCCGTAGGTTTTTATTCATAGCTAAGCGTCAATACTAGATGATCAGACCATACAGTGCTTTATATTCCCCACAGTAACCGTGTTTTCATTTCACTCTCATTCACACACATCATAATATTTCACTGCGGATCGTTACTGAATAACTCCAGAGTGATGACGCTTTACTGGCTGCTTTGTGGATACAGAAAGAATGAAGTTGCCGTCAATAGTGTGCTGTCTGCACCGCACATAATAGGGACTTTACTGCAACAGCATCTTCACATTCTTCAGTAGATTCAGTTTATTTTCTTCTCTGTCTGTTTTCATTTTATTATTATTTCTTTTCATCCGCAATCTCTCCGAGATTTCGAAGTACATTTATGGCAATTCCTGCTCTTGGTTCTCTCCGTTGTCATCATAAAAGCATCAAATTCTGACTCACATGGACTTGACACTTACCACACATTGAACTCTGAGGCTGCGTTCAGTCATTTTGTTATCATATTAGATAAATACAATAAGAAATTGTATCCACTGAAACACAGAAGCTAGTCAGTAAGCATTCACGCACACAAATCCTGTTTAGTATTCTCATCATGTCTGCAGTTAGCCGCCGTAGCATGCCTCACATCTTGCTGGGCTGCACTACTTGAGAGCTGTGTGTGTGTGTGTGTGTGTAACTCCTGCTTGTTCTGAACACACTTTCCTGAGCAACATGGTCAATTAAAGGCCCGGCGTTTGTTTGGCTTCCAGAGGAAGGCCTACAAGGACGAGCGGTGGAGGCGTAAAGTCAGAAGAGCAGGACAGAAGAGGCTCAGAGGAATGTATTATTTCTCTTTACATAAAAGTCTTTCTTTTTATTTATTTTGTGAATGTTGACCGGGTATGTCCTGTATTTACACCTGGGAGCTGCCCACAGTGCTTGGCTGTTGACAGCCAAGCAGATCCACAAGAAAGCTCATGGTTCAGTTCCTTGCTCAAGGGCACCTTGGGAGTATTTGCTCTGAGAAGGAAAAGCATTTTAAGGAGCCAAAGAACTTCTTCAGTCACAATCCTGCACTTCCCACGACGCTGAGGCGCTGGTCATAACCGAGTAATGATAAGAAAGTCGGAAATGTCTGCTCTCAGGCGATGGAGCATTTATTTACATGTCAAAATAGCAAAAGATCTTTGGCTTTCTTTGAGAGATCTCTTACTGTGTTTTTCTCTTCGTGTCCCTGCAGGGCAGCACCATCAATCAGGTCAGCCTGCCTCTGCCAATATGTCTCTATTTAAAGGACATCACTCAGTTTAACCTAGTTGAGCTCTGACAGCTGGACATCCTCAGGACACACACAAGGCCACCCACACACCAACACATCAGTGAACACTGACAGAAAATTTACAGTGAGGCAAGAAGCACCTTGGAAAATAATCATTCAGAATTCATGAATGTGTGTGTTGGATCTTTAAAATTTGAACCTTAAGGATATTAAAATGTTATTTCGGGTATGTCTCACTACCCACTGACCCGTAAAAGATTGAAATATCTGCACTCGCGACTGTTTCTGATGCATTTCCCTGCTTTGTTTTGAACACACTGTCAATGCTACAGTCTCTGCACTGCAAAAAGATAAAATATATATCTTGGCAAGGGGACACTCCACAGCCCCACATCTCAGACACTGCATGGGAGACAGTCCCAGATGGGTCTCATAGCTCAGGGTCATGGTTCTGTGTTGTTGTTTTTTTAAGTTAACCAAGATGAACATCTGCCAAACCAACCAGTCAGTCTTTATCCTTGAAGTCTTTTCTCTTGTAAAGCTTGAAAAATAGAGAAACCAATGTGTTCACAAGCGTTTCTATGGGAACCATTCGGGACTGTCTCCACATGGTGGGTGAGACAATCCCAAACAGACTTCAACATTTTTTTTTTTTTTTTACAATACACGACACAAGAGCCGTTTTTATGAAAGGATTCCAGTATTTTTAGACTCAGTATGATTAAACTTGACCACACAATGATGAGAAGAAATGACAATAGAGGCTGCCTGGCATTGTTAGGAAGGCTTATGCAGTGTTTTGATTTTCATGTTGTAAATGTATCTTGAAATTATTGCTGAAATTCTTATATGTGGGTGAAAAACCCTCAAAAACCCAACTGATTTTAAAAAAAAAACAATCATTGTGACATGAAAGCAGGTTTTATTTATGTGAAAACCCAAAAGTGAGCCTACATGATCAACGCTTTTTTGCAGTTTATTCTCTGCGCCGATGAAAGAAAACGCTGATTCACAGCCTTCTTGGCTTGTAACCCCTTAAAGACAAGAAATGCTTACTTGTGAGGCCTCATCATACCTTGTGTCTTTGAGTTCTGAGCAGTTAAACCATAGAGTGATGTTCTCTTCTCAGATTGTCTCATTTTAATAGCTTTGAGAGGCTTAACGTGGAAAACTCTGCAGGTTCAAAGACAAGCAAAGACTTGAGAAGATCCCTCAGATTTATAAAGTGACATGTTTGGGGATGTGTCCCAACCCCATCACTCAGGAACCACTAATGTAAAAGACAGTATGGGGCAAAATGTTGTTGATCAGGTGAAGCCAGAAAAATGTTGATCCATTATTGATCTCAGTCACTGAAATCATTAAAAGAAATCCTAAAAAATGTTGTAGAAAGGTTTGAAATATGTTGCAGAAATGCACTGACTACAGCCTCCTGACGCAGTAACCGGACTTGCCAACAAGTGGCACTCTTGTCAAACTGTATGCACGTAAGCATGCCTCCAAATCTTCATAATAAAGTTGAAACTGGGCTTGACTCAATTCACAGATTAAGATTGTGAACTTTTGGGGGGGAAGCTACAAAAGAAAAAAACAGATGGAGGGAGGAAGACGGGAGACACCCATGACAATACCTCTCCTGTAGCACAAGTTATGATCCTCCACAATCAAAAGACTTTGATACATTCTTCCAACGTAACGATTTCCTCTGAGTAATAACTCAAGCTTTGGGAAGCACAGTGCTGCCATTGTGTGCAGCAGATAAAAGCAGACTCTAAACTTCCTGTGTCTGCTCTGGAGACTGTAGGGGTACGACACATTTAAGGGGACTGATGGAAACAAAAGTCAGCTCTTTTTTTATCTGTAAGGAGCTTAAACACCAGCGTGGGTTTGTGGAGCGCACGGCGAATCTGTGCGACGTCTGCTAATCTTTCGATCACAGTCAGTCTGACAGAGGAGGCTGATCGCGCACAAGTCCTGCTGTGTTGACACACATCAGAGGGTATCAGCCCTATAATCTATTATAAAACAACACAATCTACTTAGAAGCTTAGAATAGCTTATAGAGAAGTTCTGGCGTGCAGTTGCAGCATGAACAGCATGAAGATCTACGGGCAGGAGGAGGATAAGAATGCTACATTATCTCTGCATGGCATGTCACAACCTTTGGAGCAGTTAAAGGGTTTTACTGTCTCCATGCTAACGTGGCTGATGGAAGCTTTTCAGGTCTCGAGAATGGAGAAAGCTTGTACTTGATACACACACATGGGAAAATGTAGCAGCATGTCAAATACACCTGGAGAGTATAAAATATGAACATGCATGTGCACACAAAGATGACATAAGTTGTGGATATTGAACGGATGGCACCATACATCCGATTCTGAAAAGTTCCTAAAGGGTAATGCTGGTTTAATACAACTTGGGTCCTGAGTTATCCCTTAATGCTCCAGAATCATCAAGTTAGTTAGATAGTTGTGTAAACTCAGTTTTAGCAGTTTGTTTAATCAGACTTCCATGTTTGTTTTCTCAAACTCAAAATGACTAGTTCTGTCAACTGTCATTTCTTTGAAAGTTTAAATTGACTAAAAGAGGAATTTGCAATCTTCCTTTGCTTAATGGATGATTTTTATATTGCCATTGTTGTTGCGGAAAGGTTGGGGGTTCTGCTTTTGACTTACGTCATCTTGCAAATTGTTGGCTAGCAATCATGAGTCAGCAGTACCTGCAGTCAGTAGACTGTTGTTACATACTTAGCTACACAAAACAATGGGATACTTGGATCTGTAGTAGGTAGTCAGAACCCATGTAGCTACTCAATTGGTGGTCATTAGCTATGGGATTGATGAAAGGTTGGAAGTATGGTTGTTACCAGGTTAGCTAAATAGTAAATTGCGGGAGTAATAAGTACACACAGATTGAGGAGCTACGTGGGTAAGAAAAAGAGTTCTTATACTGATTACCTACTATAGTTTCAAGAAGTATCCCATTGTTTTGGGAGAGACAGAGTGTAATGAAGGAAGACAGCTTTATTTGCTGATTTCTACAGTTCCTCATGGCCCATTACAAATGTTCCATGACCTGGTTTTGGCCCATAGCCCTGACATTGGGAACCTTGTTTACAATCTCTCTGATCGTCTAACTGCTCGTGTTTGTCGACCAAATGGACCTCATTGTAGTGGCGTCGCTGTGTTTCCCAGATCTTGACAATATGCCTTTTTCATAGCAAACATTGTGTCATGGCAGTAATGAAGTAATTGTGCATGCTGACTCACTGTCATAGCATATTGGGGCACTTGATGTAACTGAGCTATTGTTAACAAAATTCGTTATAGCAGTGCTTTTCGTGCTATGACAAGTCAATGTCTGCCATGTAAAAAATAGTTTGGTGAGTGAATGTTATGTTTTGTTTGTCTAACTGACTGAGAAAGTTGTAATAAATCATAGTTACCTTTGATTTCTCTTTGACATCTACACACATAAACACACATGTACACATGCAAACCGGTAGCTGCTTGCAGTGAGAGGCTCCCAGCACAATTGCTTTCCACTCAATTACATATGTAAATTGCTTGGGCTCCGATTTCCACTGGGAGACAGGGCCCCGTGTGACGGCAGCTCATCGAGCCGTGGTCTATTGGGAGTTATGACCTAGAAGAGCAGAGCAGCATGGGAGCTCAGAGGACACCACCAGACAGCATAAAAAGTTGTCTGATGATGGATAGGTTCATTGTCAGGCCCTTTGGTACCAAAGGGTGTGTCAGTGAGTATAATATTAAAGTCCCCATGGAATGGATAGAGACGGACTTGTCGTGGATATTGATTGGCGTATACAGTAGACAAGAGCAGATGTGCATTACACCCCACTGCAACGTAATTCCCTGTTGATCTCAGAGGCTGATTCAGTCAGCAGCAGTTACCTAGCAGTTAGCTACTTTGGCAAATAGTTAGCAACTAAAGCTATCTGTCCATCAGGTAACTGTAAATCACAGAGAGTTGAAGCTGAGCTGTTGGAGGACAACAGAGGGAAAGCAGCAAATGTATTCTGTCCAAAATAATACCCAATTTCACCAAAATCACTGAGTAAAGTTAGAAAGTTGTGCTTTTGTACAGTAATCGGTGAGGCCCAGTCATGGACACATGTAGCAGCCCTCAGAATCACTCATAGGCTGTATCAAACAGGAAGCACTCTGCTCCGGCAGCATCATAAGAGAAAAGGCGTTACGTTGGATGTAAAATGAACATACGGCATAAGTGCAGGATGAGTCATCAAAAACTTTGGTTATCAGGAGAGAACCTGGAATCAAATGTCTGGTTAGTTTCATAAACTTGTTTTCCTGATTGAAGTCCCAGTTTGTTTTTGTCACCTGCACTCTGCAACTACAATCAGAACAATCACTGATTTTTCATCATTGATAGATTTTGATCCGACAAACAGGCCTTTCAGTTTTCCTTGAGTCTCTGCGGAAGACCTCTGTTGGATCTTCTTTACCATTTGTTGTACAAGTAACCTCCTCGGGTAGTCGGACCCTTTGATAAACTTTGTTTATTCATTCATAAAATGTACTGTTGAAACTAATTCTTCTTATGTTGCCATGGTGCAATGGTTTGCATAAGTGCTACACAATAGAATGAATAGAAGCGACTCGAACAAAGAATTTGGAGACCCCTATTAAAGCTTTTGCAGATCTGATTTTGCAGGATTGCGGCTCAGCGTCTTCTTTGTTGGTCTGATATTATTTGGAACATGAACATTTTTTATGTAAACCGCTCTATTCTACTTTAAATTGACTTTATTCTTGAAATAGTCGTGGAACAAGCTTCTTGTTTCGAGTGACCTTAAGGTGAGATTGTTTTCCAACCAACTGCTTCTGAGGTCAGGAATGTTACTTTTAATCTCTTTTTTTAGCGACACTGAAAATGCTTCAATAATGCTGTGTTGTACAGACAAAGAAGAAGGAAAATAAGAAGAAGGAGATATATATGATGGTATTGTCAGTGTCAGATTTACTTGTACAACTTTCTTACTTAAAGACATTATTGGCTGTGGTAAGATCATTCCACTTTACAGTGCAGTCTCTCTTTTGTCGATATCTCCACTCAAGTCAGAGGAAGGCTAGAATCAACAAAATGTCATTGGATTAAGTTAATCCTTGAAGCTGGTTCACAATGGAAACAACAGAAATTATCTCCACTCTCTGTGGTATTTCTCCCGACTTGTTCAATAAAATAAAGATTTTAAGACTAAACAGAAGCCTGAAAGACTTGTACAGAGCTTGTGCTGCACCGCGCCGCCATCACCTCACACTCCCACCTCTCCGAAGGTGAGAAATGATATGTTTGGTTGAAATGGCCAGTCGTGGAAGCAAACACGGGCGACACATTGTCCTGCGAGGTGTCGGTTACAGGGAGATGAGAGGTCTGAGAGCGTTTTCACTCCACCTTGGCTACAGCTCAAGTGCATTAGCTGGAGGCGCCCTCGTGCATTATACATATTAAGCTTCCTCCCCGGCTGCTGCGCTTGTGTACTACAGCGGAGGTGACTGGCAAACGTGCTTAGCTCCAGCAAAATCCCATAATTTGGCTCGAGTTCAGAGGAAAACACTGATGCACACGCATGCTTGTAAAGGGGGGTCAACTCTTACACGTGACCCCCCGAGCCAAAAGTCAATTAAAAATGTGGTACGTTTTTGTGAACAAGCACTCATGTGTGTCGACACAGACTCACCCACGTGTGTTAAATAAAGAAGAAACCCTCATCATCAACTGTTTTACAGTACATGTATTATTTTATCATTTAAAATCGTCTGGTGATGACATAACCATCTGTTTTGTAGCTTTGGTATGAGTGTTGCTTCTTGCCAATGGAGCATATTTGATCAGTTAAATTGAATTGGAAGGAACGAAAGAGACAGAGACAGAAAGTGTTTGTGGCAATGCTAAGACTGACAGCAGGGATGGATACAATAAAGAATGGTGTGTTTTTGTGTGTGTTTGTGTGTGTTTGTGTGTGTGTGTGGTACATCACTGCCTGTCCCAGATTCAGCCCTGTTATCTGTTAGTTACTCCCTCCATCTGAAGCCTCCCGAAGCGCAAAGATTGTGACTGACAAGCATTTGGATATATTCTCCTCCTTGTGTCTTTTTTTTCTTCTTCTTTCATCCACCTCTTTACAGCAACTTCTCCAACCAGCTGTTGAGTACAATTCAAACATGTCTTTAAAAATGTACCTCAAAATGAGATACTAGCACTGAATACCAGAGAAGCAGTCCGCCCTGTGAAGACAATGAGCACAGAAACTATAAATTCAGGCCTTGAAAAAGCAGATTCTGCACTCTGCCTCACCCTAAACGCATTATCTGAAAACCAAACGTGCTCTTTCAGCTTTCTCGCGTGTATAAAACTGACCAACTACAACAACAATAAAGAAGATATCTTTTCACTAAGCCACAATCAAAGACATGATGACAAGCGAACCTTGACAACAAAGCAAACACCACATGCCGAGGACGAATGTGATGACACCTTTGAAAAGTTAGAAAGTGAATGTTATTTATTTATTAACTGATGCCAACTCAGCAAGTGTCAGAGGCTGAAAATACTTAGAATCTAAGACTAGTGATGCTGGTGTCACTTTATCTGGCCATGATGACTAGATTTAACTACTGACCTTGTTGATTGATTTTACTCCATGAGTTACTGAGATGTTGAATCACTAAATGTGCAATTTTTCAACTGCAAGAAACATGTGGGAGAGAAGACCACGTCGATGGTGCGTTACAGGGGCATTCATAGTCAGTTATAATGCATTCATAAAGCTTCACACATAATGTTTTCTGATGCACTATATCAACAGTCATGAAACATTACAGACGTGACTTATAATGAATTTTAACTTTAACTAAGTGTCTTGCGGCAGTTCTTGACTAGTTATAAACCAGAGGTTGACTGACACATTATGGCTACTTATGCTCACCTACACACACACCTTAACATGTATTTCACTTTACTGAGCATATGTGATGAGATCTTATGACATTGCATGGACTGTTAAGTGAAGTACATATTGATTAGGTGTGTATAGGTGTTTATAGGTAATAATAATGTTTGTGGACGTGCGTGTATAGGTGACACTGTATACATCTTTTATTTTTGATATATTCATACTGTTCATACTGCTATATCTACACTGTATCTTTTTATATTTGCCGTACTTTTGCAGATCTCTTTATACTTGTATATATTTTATATTTCATGTTTATTGCTGTCTGCACAAGGGATATGAGGGAAACGTTATTTCAATTCTATGTCCTGTACATAAGGCAGCGTTGACAATAAAGTTGACTTGACCTGAGTAACGTTCTAATTCATTAAATTTCTATTCATAGGATAGCTACAATGCTTTATGACTCACAAAGCATTGTGAGTATGTATGCAGTTACAATAATTTGTCATTAATAATGAGATGTTAATAAGCCAGAAATAATTACAAGTGCTAATGAGTAATTATTAAAGTAGTTCTTGTCATTATATATACAGTGCAACCAAAAAGTTGCAACTTATCAGCCTTATTTGAAAGTGGAACCATAATGAGAAACAAAGTCTTTTCTATTGCAACGGAATGGCCTGTGATGTATCACTTTCCCCTTCACTGCCTTTCCCCTCCACATCTTCACGTTTTATCTGTCAGCCTGATGTTCTGTCTGCCTCAGCCGTCTCCTGCCTTCCTCCATCGCTCTCCCTCTCATTGACGGATCTCTCTATCTTCATCGCTCTTCCGATATCTCCTCCTGCTCCCACTGAGTCTCTCTCTCTCTTTGTATCGCTCTCTAGCTGTCGATGATAGACGGCGGGTCTAAGCTCTCCATTAGAGGGTGGAGACAATGATCAAACCCCGGGAAAGCTCTCTCTCCTCTTTTAATTACATTCCTCTGTCAAGTAAAGGAGAGGAGAGGAGAATGAGAAGGAGGAGAGGAGAGGAAGAGAGGAACCTCTGAGCAATTATTCTAGACTTAATTACATAAAGTTAAAAAAAACTCTGTACCTTCCTGCCAGAGAGTGTGTGCACGTGTGTGTGTGTGAGAGAGAGAGAAAGAGCCTCACTATAGGCTCACACCTGAAAGACTTTCCTCTGTTACTGATGGCTGCCATTCAATTGTCAACCGCCCACACACACACACACACACACACACACACACACACACACACACACGTGCACACACACGACACTGTTGTACTCCTTCTGGCACTGGGAGCAGTCATCTCCATGACAACTCTGTTCTGGCATGGGCAAACAATATTGTAATGGCAGAGTAATAAACAACAAGTGATATAACTTGAAAATAATAATCTGCATTATATTTATTGAGAGATGAAATATCTGACTGTGAACATACGTTTGACCTCAGATGGAATAGCTATTAGCTAATTAGGTTAACTAGCTACTGAATCACATATACAACCTATTCAAAATATAAACTAGCAGGCATTTCACTCGTTACTTGGTGATAACTTGCTTATCACAATTGTGAAGCTAATTGTAAAAATCTCTATCTCTATAAAGTGATATCTACATCTTCGAGTGCAAAACCTGTAAGCAATGGACCAAGACTTTGACTTTGGAAGTATTCTGGTTTCCATTTGTAGTCCAAGTAGTATTGACCAATCACGTTTAAGCAGGTTTTTGTTGTATGCAAAAGAGGTGGAACATATTGGCTGAAATACAATCTCAACTCGGCTATCATCCGATCCCATCTTAATTCATATGCAGATCTGTTTATAGAGATTAGCTGAAATGTGTCTGTCTTGTCATTCTTGCTTATCGAGTTGTTAATCGGACTGCAGAAGAAGTCTTGGCCTGGATAGTTACTTTGGCTACTCCAAGGCTAAATCATCCTCACGTGATACCAGATGGGTTGCAAGACTAATAGAGACCCGCTTTGCCAACTTTTATCGGTTTTAGAGCACTGTCCTCTGAACCTTTTTCAGGTAAATGTTCTTATATTTGATTGAAGATCAGCTCAGTTTTGTGACTGGTAGTGTGCTGTACATGCGCCATCTATTGACTTAGTTCCAAAGTTCACAGAAGAGTTTCACAAGTAGCAACTCTTCTTCCACAGCAGCCAGATTTAGTAGTATTTTGTTAAGGTTTGTAGGGGCTTCATACATGCCTGGCTGGCTTTTGCCTTCATATTATAAGAAATAATTAAGTCCTAAGTGAAAATGCCCCCTAAAAATAGCTTTTCAATGAACAATGTTTCCAGGGAAAGGTGTTTCTTCTCTGAGCACTTGAATTCTCTTAGATCAAAGACCACTACAAGAACCACCAGCTGTTATTTAGTTATCTAGTTTATATTCCAAACATATTCAAGAGGCTAAAATAATTGAACGTGGCTTTGTGTACTTTTCATGATGGAGTCACAACTGTGTCACTGAAGATGCCAGTTTCCCTCCAAAAGACAGCCCTTGCCAGCTTGTCCCTAGTGGTCCAGTACCGACTACTACTAGAGCTTCTACACCATACATGGATTCTGATGCTTTGCTGCATCAGACCAAATAGGATAAATACTCCCTCCAGGTGTTTTGGCTCCTCTTTCCAGGAGGAGCTCCTGATCCAATGTCCAAATCACCTTAACTCAAAGGAGCAGAGGTTCTACACTGAGTTCACTCTGGATATCTCAGCTCCTGGGGCTGTGGGCCCATAAACCACTTAATAAATGATTAAGTGAATGTACAGTGTTGATATTTGGCATCGAAATCGTGTCACTCCCCACAAGGATACATCAAGCTCAGCACAGCAGGGATTGGAGAGGGATGACGATACCTTTATCTTCTACATTACGTTTCTTTGACCGATGGTTTGGTCCAAAACAATTTTTTTTTCCGAAGCTTACACCCACTCCAACACCAACAGGAATGGATGACCATGCAAGGAGCTGGCCTGCTCGTTAGAAGCTGGAAGTTAGCGTCTTGCTCAAGGACACAATAACATCTGAATATGTTGAGGCGCCCAGGTAGCTACTGGTACCATGAGTACCACATGTACTAAGGTCTGGGTTTGATTCCAACCAACAGCCTTTTGCTGCATGTCAACCCCTCTCTGACCCCTTTCATCTGTCTGTCTAAAGTTGTCACTATCCAATAAATGCTACAAAGCACAAAATGTGTGCATACTGCAACCCAAGTCACAAGTCTTACCACCTGAGCTTCAGCCTCTACCGGGCTTACATTTAGAGGCTTACCCTCATGAACAAGACCCCAAATGGCTAAACTCCTGTTTAGGGGCTAGAAGAAATGATTCAAAGACCTTTATTAATAAGCTTTAAAGAGTACCTTGCATGGGTGCTTTCCGCCTACACTGGTCAGGCTTGGACCTTATTGACAATGTGTGGAGGCAGAAGAATTGTCTAAATAAACCCTGGCTAGGACTACCTCTCATATGTGGAATAAATCAATTCCATGTGATGGAACTAAAACCTTAAGTCATCTTTTAAATCCTCTTGTTGAGTGGAATGACAAGCAAGTTCTACCAAAACCAGATGAACATGCATTGGACGCTGTACACAATATTTGCACGTTTTTAAAAAAAAATGGTAATAAGCAACAGTCCCAACAGAATCCAGTCGTCTTTTGGAATGTCAAAAAATCAAACAATATATTGTTTGATGCCTTTCAACCATCAAGTCATCGAATGATTCTTAAATCTTTCATTGTTTCCACACAGGAAAATGGATGCATCGCTGAATGCACATGAGCAGAAAGAAGAAATGATTGTTTTCTTGTCTCTGAGGCATTAGTTGATCATTGAGATTGACCCGATTTGCTCTCTTTTAAGGACAAATTCCACCATGGTGAGGCTTTTTTGAGTGAGTATTAGGCAGAGATACATGCTTGCATTTATTTTGTTGAAGATGACATCGAAGACATCAGTTTTGCCAGTCCTTTTGGGGCAAATCCATATGATCCATACTGTACGCTAGACAAGTTGCGTGTCTATTACGAGGTCTATCACAAACAGTAAATACATAGATAGACATTCAGAATCTTCGGAGTCGACCTTCCTGCTGCAAGGTGACATTGCCAAACTGTTTAATTCCACAGACACTGAAAAGAACTCTACAAACTCATCAGCAAAAGTAATACAGCAACAAGAAATAATTCCACTCCCTGATTTTCATTACTGCAATCATTCTGCAAGAGCTGAGATAAGATTGAAAGAGGGAATCTCATTTCCAATTTCTGCTTCTGTTTCATCTCCAAAATGAAAACTTTGAGATTCTTTGTGGTTATCTTTTGGAGGACACGTGTTATGTCAATCACGGCTGCCTCAAGCTGAAAGACAAATCAAAGCACGACACTTCCACCAGGTTCACTTAATAAAATATCTTCTTACTGAGAATTAATAATAGAGATGGTGTTCAGTTGAAAGTATTCATTTAAAGTAGTTAAGATAAGGTGGAAATATCAAATATCTTAGAGATGTGGAAAGGCCGGAATTGTTTTTGAGGTGTTAACCTAGGTGAAAAAAAACAAAAAACAACAGAGTACATTTACATTTACATTTACATTTAGTCATTTAGCAGACGCTGTTATCCAAAGCGACTTACAGAAAAGGGAACAATCAAGGTATAGTGCGATAAGAAGCGTTAGTGCAGTAACAAGTGCTAGTGACAATTCTTTAAGGTGTAGATTTGTCGTGTAGTGCTAGGAGAGAAGGTACTCTCTGAAGAGCTGGGTCTTCAGGAGTTTCTTAAAGGTAGAGAGGGACGCCCCTGCTCTGGTAGGAACTGGTAGTGCGTTCCACCAGCGGGGAACAACAAACGAGAAGAGTTTGGATTGCTTTGAACGAACGGGTGGCAGAGCCAGGCGTCGTTCATTGGAGGAGCGCAACGGTCGTGAGGTAGCATATGCATGTATGAGGGCATTCAAGTAGGTAGGTGCAGTACCGGAGACAACTTTGTAGGCGAGCATTAGAGATCTGAACTTAATGCGGGCTGCGACAGGTAGCCGGTGGAGCTCGATGAGAAGCGGGTCGACATGTGACCTTTTGGGTTGGTTGTAGACCAGGCGCGCCGCCGCGTTCTGGATCATCTGAAGAGGTTTCACTGTGCAGGCTGGGAGGCCCGTCAGGAGGGCATTACAGTAGTCTAGTCTTGAGATAACGACAGCTTGTGTCAGGAGTTGAATAGCATGTTGAGTTAAGTAAGGTCTGATTCTTCTGATGTTTTAAAGTGCAAAGCGGCATGACCGGGCAACTGAGGCGACATGATTGGAAAAGGTTAGTTGGTCATCAATCATAACACCCTGGTGGGGATGAGTACACAGAGCATTCAACGCTCGGAGTGATAGCATAGTGGCAGATCAGACTGACATTAATCCAGACCAATTTGTCAGTGGCTGTACTGCTAAGGTTAATTATCTGATCATCACAAGCTGCTACTGCCACAAACACTTTAGAGTGCATCCAGACATGGAGTGAGAGACCCTCACAGACAGACAGACAGGGAGAGAGAGAGAGAGAGAGAGAGAGAGAGAGAGAGAGAGAGAGAGAGATGCTTTGACCTCACCACCTTGCAGCAGCAAACACCCACTCTGCTGAAAGAAGAACAGGAGGAGGCAGACAGTAGAAGAAGATCAACAACTACAGACTGTTGTCGTCCTGATCAAGACGAGACCGAAATAGAAAAAGACAGAGAGGGCAAACAAGCGGAGATGGAAAAGTGAGAAGGGACGACTCGGTGGAGGGGAGACCTCACTGCTTCACTTTCCTTTGCTTTACTTTCTTACATGAGAACACATCAACATCTTTTCCTGATTATTGCATCTGTATATTACAAATGTGTGGTATAGAAATGTATACAACAATACTCCGCCATCTCCACATTGTCACATCCTGAAAATAAAGAACATGTAAACAAATACTATAATAAATAAATAAGTCCACCGGAAGTCAACTTTAATAAAGTAATACATCTGAATTTACAATTTCAGCTTTCTTTAATGAATATTCTGTGTGTTATGGAGCTGTTAGACCACCTCATAAATACAGGTGTGTACCTCGTTATTATCCACAACCTCTATAAGCTTTGACGGGACTATAAAGTTTCTCTGTTGCTAGGTCCTTGCTAAGGCTTGGGCTACTTGCTGGAGTAGTAAATTACATATAGGAGTCTACTGCGGTGACTGATTGTTTTCCAGGTATTAGTCAGACCCTGTGTATCTCCATAGAAACGGAGATCAGAACAGAAACAGAGAGCAAAGAAATGTTTATTTTAAGAGCAAATTGCCACAAAAACATGAATATCTTTTGATTATATGTTTTATTTAAGTTGGTAATTGTTGTATAATCACAATATTACACTCGAGGGTGTGCTTTAACTTATTATTGGCACTTCAGTGATGCTAACGGACCTGACTGCATCACTGTCGTGCCAATAATGACATTAAAGCACACCCTCGAGTGTAATATTGCTTAATTACAATATACTGGATGGAGTGCTGGCATATATTTTTGTTGATCTTAATGAGACAAACAAGTTTGCACTTTGCATCATGTGATCAATGTTTTCCATTATTAAATATTTAAAGAAACAAATAAAAATAAATTTAAGCCATATAAAAAACATTTTTTTAGAGTCATGTTTGTGACCATTTGATTAATGTAAGTCCAATATTCACTCTCCTTTTAGCGCCCGCTCCTGAGGGAAATATCTGGTTATTCAGCTGCTAAACGCTCCACTATGTGGTGATGTGGCCACCTGACGCAGGTAGCGTTCGGTGAATGTAACAAAGCTTTTTATGCTAAAAATGAGCAGAGTTGCTGTAAAACCAAAACAAAAAATGAGAGAGCTGAGGGGAACATGATAACACAATCCTCTGTGTGCCTGTCACTAAAAAATGTCACCTTTTACATGATCCAGTTTTTATATAAAAATATGAATTAGTGCAGCTTTAAACTTTTGTATATTGTATGAATAGCAGTGAAGTAAAAAGGGATACAGAGGCAGAGAAAGACAGCAGAGAGACAGAGAGTGAAATGGCGGCTTACAGTTGACGGACCTCCACGCTGACCCCCTGACTGACGCGATTAAAGGCATTATGCTGCCAAGACCGTCTCATGCAACACACATTGGTGTGTGCCATCCCTGCCCTGTCAGCCCTGGCTGGCAAAATTCAATTACCACTTATCACCAGTGACAGGGAGCATCACTCCGACTGGCATACATGACCACGCTGCCAGACACACACACACACACACACGAGAGAGAAACCCAGCTGAAACCAAAACCAGACACACACAATCAGCCCCAACACGTCTGAGTTAACGCTGTTGTATGAAGCACCTCAGCCTATGCCTTGACTTATTACAAGTTAAAAAACAAAATAGATCGCCTTAAACTGACCCTGTGACCATTACAAAATTGATTGATATGACTGTTCTCGGATCTGTCACCTCTAGTCTTACACTTCAGGGAAAAGTTCGAAACCCAAACTGTTGGTAATGACAGGATGTGAGCCTCGGTCTTTGGTATCCGGTGTTATTTAAGGCTACAGTGTCACGCTAACTCTGCCCTTGCATCTGTACCAGTTTTTACCACAGCAGTTCTTTTTTGCCTTTTTCCACTGAAAATTGAGAAATTCTGTCCTCCAGACAAAAAAAAAACTCTAAATAATCTGTGATGTTTCCTTGTATTCCGTGCCCCAGAAGTACAAGGAACCATTGCATTCTCTCTGATCTGGGCAATGCTGCAAGACACATAAACACACAAATCAACTCTTGGCAGCATGGAGAGTTTAATTTCATTCTTCCTGGTCGCTACAAACAGGTGAAATCCAGACCTACGGTCTGTGGCCTTCATCCAGAATTCATAGAACTACAGCTGCACACACTATGTAACGTTTTATGGAGTATCACTCTCTATGTCCGGTGAAAAGAGCCACTTTGGGTCTCAGTGTTTACATCTACCCAGCACCGGACCGCAGACAGACACAGTTAGCAACTAGCTAGTGAACGTAGTGGAGAATTTAGCAGCTAAAGAGCCTGATATTTTTCTCAGGCATTGATGGAGACCAAAACAAAGCTAAAAGACAGTATATTGGACTGACACAATGATTCCAATGAACGTTGCTCTGCGTTTGCTGAATGTGCCAACTGTTCGCTAACACATTCGTTTAGCACTTTCTATGGGCATTCATCGTTAATTATAATGCTTTATAACAACATTCGTAAACACACATAATGCTTTCTGATGCACTATGTCAACAATAATAAACATTACAGATGTGAATTATAATGATTTCTAACTTCAAGTGTCTCTTGGATGCTCTTGACTAGTTGGTCAACCTCTAGTAGTTGACTAGAGGTTGATCAATGGGGCTTATAACACATTATAACTATACTCACCTATATACACACCTCAACAATCAACTGTAGTAAGGACTCATAGTATGCTATGCAGTGTCATATGTTAACATTGTATGTGCTAATGCATTTTAATGCATTAAAAATATCCTTGTGTGTAGTCATAAAGCATTATGAATGCCTTATGAATGCCCTCATAATGCACTGAAGATGTGCTCTCTTAAAGCATACTGATGTACGATGCATGTTTATGATCTCACGTTTTAACAGATATTTGAACATAAAAAATGTAAAATTGCTGAATCACTGTTTCTACGAGCTAAAAGTGCAGCATCAACAGTTCATAAAACTATTAGTGTTATTGTCCATATGTCAGCTATGACACTTTGCTCCACGGAAACAGCTCTGGGCAACAGGAGGGAAATAATGCAGTAAAAAATATTCCCCGCTGAGGAGGCTGGTGCTTTGAGTGATCCATATTTGCATTGTATTTCCATTATCATTCATCATTCATTGCTCATTGCATCATTGCCCTTATACATGTTGTGATGTTGCATTTTAAGTAAAAGGCTCAGCTAAAGGAAGCAGTAAGCAGGTGGATGGTTTTCCATGTTTATTTTCCATTTGCTCCATGATTCTGCAGTATGAGGCTGCCAGTCAGAAAGTCATTTTACAATAACCTCAACTATATCTTAGCCACTTGAAGTACTAATTGCTATTTTCCACCACAAGGTCAATTATGTGTGGCGTAGAGAGCTCTCAGGATGAAATGACCACGGCTCTCGGCGACTGAAGTGCATTTGCGGTCACCTGACACGTTTTAACAAGGTTGAAAGTACACAACGTGCACCTATAGCTCCAAATTCAATCACAGCTGTACCTGCTAGTTAGCAAAATGGACCTGAAATGGGCTTAAACAAAAACACGAGGGTGGATAATGATCTTAATTGCTGCGGAGTGGTTTGATACCGTCTGCGTGGGAACAAAAACCCATTAGCTCAATCATTTCACAACAGTGTTGCAGGGCACTTGCGTGGTGGAGATAATTGATTTGAACAGATATGGAGTATTTAATTGGCTGGCTGACATTGTTTTGGGAAATTTGACAAGAAGTGGGCTTTTTAATAAGGAAAAAGAAGATTTTCTCAGCAGTATGAAGGGATTTTCTTGTGATGTGAATCTATTTGCTTCCAACTCTAAGGCAGCTGATATACAAGCGGAATAGTGGATTATGAAGTGGAGGTTGGGAAGTCGTGCTCGCTTCATTTCGCTTCTTAGAAATCGGAGAATTCATGCTGTCATTTATCTTTTGTTTCCCGTCCAGCCGCGTTTTTATCAGTTCTAATCAAAAAATATGATTATTTTATCATAACAAACACAAAAATCTCTCCTAATGTTAGGACAGTTTTGGTTATTTCACACGAGAGATATCTGATGACAGTCATAGAGAAGATTTTGTCAGCAATCAAATCAGATCAAACCACAGCCACACGGTCCTGATGAAGCACATTTACTCTTAATGTATAGATTATAATTTCTTTTTTTCCCCAGGCTATAATGTATTGCTGCTTATTTTAATATTGAATGTTTATGAGAAGTGCTTTGAAACCACAGGGGCTTTAAGTAGCCGTCATGTCCACACTTCATACTACAAAAAGCAGATTCATTATATTCTGCCCAAAGCCCCAAAAAGCAATTAACAATCCCCCAGAATTGCAGTGTGACAGTGAGTTTGTTATTAGATTAAAACACCATTATTTTAAGTAATATGTGCAATACGAACACAATACCACCTGAAATAATGGAGGTATTAAAAACACAAAAGTGACTCAAATATTAAGTAAAAGTGAAGCCATGCCTTCAGGTGCTGACCAAGGACAGTTTATATTGTGCTTTAGTATGTTACTTAGTATATTAGACAAAATAAACTTGTAGTTTTTAATTGCCCTGCTGGGGATGAATTTACTTATTAAATAAAGAACAGTAATAGTAACCCACAAGGGTCTGGAACTCTGGGGCACTAACTGGATCATATTTTATGGAGAAAATGTTTTTCTGCTTTTCCCTCTGATGTCCTCCAGCTGCTCCGCCTCAACTCCTGATGGACGGTGAAGTAAACTGCTGCCAACTGTAGCTGCTGTCAGCTAATGTTAGCCCAGTTTGTTAGCCGGACTGTTGGGACCGTGAACTCAGAGCGCGGGAGGGGGGTGTTAGTGTTTGTACCACAGGAGTTTTGAACCACCGGTAAGAAGAAGAGGAGGTTTTCAGATGCTGGTCACCAGCCTTAGCAGACGAAGAACATACCAGATGCACAGAGACCAAAGAGGAAGCTAAGAAGAGAGAAAGAGAGAGTGGGCAAGCGAGAAGCTGCCGGACAAGAGTAAATCTGGGACTGACTTTAAGTCATCGATGAGAGCTTTGTGAAATAACAGGCTGAAAGACAGACGCCGAGCTGGACTTCTTAAGGGTAACTATAATACTAGGTGTAATATTATCTTTGATTTAAGAGAACTGACTGAAAACACACGCTTGATAGCTGTTATTAATCAATAATGGAAGAGAGTTGGACCCTCCTGTGACTGTCGAATAGAAAGATGAACACTGGCAGCCCGTCAGACTGCGTGCATATGCTTTTCTATTTCTCTTGCAATGATTTTCAATTAAAGGGACCCATATCGCTTCAAAGAGTTCCATTGTTTTTTAACTTGAGAGGCAGACATTCAACTGAATTAAAAAGTGGATGGAAGAATCGAAAATATTTCACTTTATTCCAACCTCTGCAAAAATGTTCCACATATTCTTCACCTCACCTTACGCAGCTATTTGTAATATGGCAAACCTGGAATGGGATCCGTGAATGAGCAAGAGGAAAAAGCGAGTAAGACAGAGAAGTTGACGTACCATAAAGTAGATTTAACATGGAGAGAAGAAGCAGACATTCAAGTCAGGTAATAAATATATTGGAGTTTTTCTATCTGCTCTACCTTTGGTACATCCAGAGTTTGGAATTATTATTATAGTGTGTGTGGGAAGATTGAAGCTCACAGACATCACGTGTTTGACGTCCCAAAAAAAAGGGTTATGAAGCCCGCTTCCTTTTCAAAACTCTTAAAAAAGAGTAATGTTTTGGAAAATAACTCCACATATGAGAAAAAAGATGTGACTCAGTTGTGAAATAAAGTTTCACTCCTGATGCACTGACTGTGTGCTTCTGCTATTTGGTGAATATTCAGACTTACAAATATTACAAATGGTAAAACTGAGTCGACTTTCGAAGTCAGCCAAGTCTAGAATTTTAGCTATCCATCCACATTAAGAGTGAAAAAATCTGAAATGTTTCAGGTTTTATCATGGATGTGAAAAACAGACATTTTTGATTTGGAATTTGGATGGTAGGCTATGACTGGTTGGGGGCTGTGTGGAGCAAAAGAAGCAACCATATCGGTACTCTGTCAGTGTGTAGACGCAACATTGAGTAGTAGTAGAGAGGATTTGTCAGCAGTTACAGCCTTACACGAAATCAATGTCGTAAGCTGGAGGAAAACACACTTGAAGCGTCGCCTCAGGTCACATGTACATACATAAACTTAGCGTAAAGCATCAGCCATAACATTAATACAGGTACTGTCATTACCTGTATTAGTGTTAAAGCTGCACAAGTCAATATTTTTACATCAACAAGGGTCAGATTACTACGTATAATGTCGTTAAGGTTTTTGGCCAAACACTTCCAGTTCCTCTGAACTTCACAGAGCTTTTTGGTGCCTTTAAGCACGTTGTTTTGGTTTCGCGGCCCACAATGTCACTGTTTTGATTCACTCTCACAGTTCTCATCAGGATTCAGCAGTTACCTTAATACTAAGCTCTAATAAACCTGTTACGCTACCTGTTCAGCAGACACAGTTAACAACTAGCTAGCTCCAACATAGTGGAGCATTTTAATCTTAATTGTAATTTATGTTTTTCTCAGGCATTGATGGAGACCAAAGTGATGTTACATTTGGAGTTTGGAAACCCGACTTCCAATGAACACTAATGTTTCTCTGTGTCTGCTTGGATGTGTACCTATGTGTACCAAGGAAATTTGACTCATTCTCCCTCCTTGTCTAATCTACACCAGATCCAATGACTTTAATGAGATATTTCCACCTTTGTCTCATTTCCTGCGAGCGGCGCTGATAATTACCACCAGCAGGGCATCAATCTACGCCAAACCAGTATGAGCAGCATTTTTGATGTGCACCTACAGTAATACACTTACCAGTACACAATACAATTTAAAGCCTGCTGCGCTGTAATTACAGGGAGATCCGAACAGGCAGTGACAGGGAGGAGAAGATATTTCAATTCCGACCACAAACAGCTCACATTCGCGGGGGGGCTGGGAGAGGATGGTTGGGTAGGGATGAAAGACCAAAGAGACAGAGGGAGAGGCTGAAAGATGAACAAATAGTGGACGGGGCTGGAGATTTTAGAGCGCAGAGGCAGGAGGGAAGCAGGTAAAGTCCCTGGGAGTATGGAACTGACCAAGCATTTAGAAAACCATCACTTAAATAAAAAAAAAACTCAGAGACATCTCCTCCTGACAAACTGGCACCTGTGAGGAGATATGATCTGACCTGCGAGTGTAAAGACATAATAAGAGGATATTCCAACCTTCAGTCCTTGTGATGTGTCTTAAAAATAGAGCTCCTTATTACTGTACAGTACAAGAGCGGGATGACTAATACCACTATTATTTCTGCTGCACTCTTCTCTCGTTGACTCAATTCCAGCAGTCTGTCTCTGCCACACACACACACACACGCACACACAAAAACTACCTTGCAGCTACCAAACTGAGCGATGATGAAATGCCTGCTACATGACCTGAACGGTGCAGGAACACACGTCAAACACTCCTCTTTAGATCGAGATATAATCCTGAATGCTGGGAGCAATCAAAGGTTTTTCCAGCCATAAATCATCACTTTTCAAGAGGAACGGGAGGAGTTGTATCTCTCTAGTGATTCATCTGCATACTTCAGGTTTGAATATTGGGAATTTAGAGTCCGGTGGTTTCTGGGAGTTCTCGTCAAAATGTACTCCCTTCGTCCAAGGTAAACACCGGCAGAAACATTATGTTTGGGGCAGAGCTGTCGGGCGATCATTCCACCATTGTTCCAGCGTGAAATATCTTATTGGTGTTCTACAGAGTGATCTTTCTATGTAGCACCACCATCACAAATATATTTAGTATTCAGTGAAATATTCTCTAGATGGATCGGCACGACGTTTGCCTCAGACATTTCTCTTTCCTCCTCAATTTATCCTAATGACTTTGGTGCTTTGACTTTTGTGCTTTGTGGCAAAATCACTTAATTTGACAGGATTACATGCTGCATCGTTTCATGTGAAGTCCTCGTGCAGCGACGGCAGTTTGAATCCCACGTTAATATACTGACCAGGCCTTTAAGGGTCACATACCGTTGCTGTCTGATGAAGTTTTGATGGTTTTGACTTTTTTCTGTATATGGAATGTGCATATTCTTTTCTGTCTACGGTCAGCATTTAGACTCTTATTGACCAATGAAAAGAAGTTTTGTTACATCATGTATGTAGGATAGATAGAAGGAGGATAACTTTGAATAATAACGTGTTGAGTTTTGATTTAAGGATATACAATGAGCTCTGTGATCTCTCTATATCGAGTTGGACTGATGCAACACGTCAGTGTCAGATGAACATTAACCTGGATTATGCTGATTTCAACTGAGCTTTGACTTAGACAATGTGCTTTGTGGAAACACGTAGGACAGCTCTGATATTGATAGTAGACATAAAGAGAAGAGTCGAAGCTCGGAACCACCTGCACGTCGTTAGAAGGTGCTAAATGTGTCTCATTACAGTGTTTTAGGTTCTTTTTGTGAGCTAGTTTCTGAGAAGAAGAGTTTCATCCTCCTGAAAAGAAAGATTTTTGGATTCACAAAGATTCACATCGATACACTCCAAAATGTCCAGGCCTGTTCAGACAGCACACACGTAGGCTACATGGAAAGCTGAAGTCTTGTTAGCATGTGGGCGCCTGTGTGTTTGCATATGAGCATAAGACTACTATGACTACAGTAGTACAGAAAACAAAGATGCCGCTCCCAAAGCACATTAGCAACACCACGCAACTGTTGCAGTCTAATTTTAAGGCCTAAAAAAATACCTTTTTATTGCCGTAACATAACTGAATCAATTTCTCAGCTCCAGAGGTTTATTTTAACCGTTTCCCAAGCTTAAGTGTCAGTTGATATTTCAGCTTCATGTCAAAATAATTAGCAAACGAGTGCTAAATCTGGAAAAGATAATTATCATTCAACAATCAGATGCAAAGGTCTCCATCCTTAAATCAGAAAGCGAGAACATTCAACAAGTAAAGCATCACGTTTTGAAGATTTAGCATTAATGCTACAAGCAAACGTCAGAATCAACATGGTCAAATGGCTGAATATATAATAACATCAGGTCAGCACTAAAAAACATTCAAATGTTCCAGTATGACCACTGTATGATTGATTTATACTGAGTATTCATAGTCTTGTTGGGGAAAGAGTTACATATTTCTGGGTAGAAATCTGTATCTTTCTATATCCCCGAGAGCATTATTGAGACCTTCATGTAACTTTCCATTTTTTTTGTCCACAGGGAGCTTAGCTTCAGCAGAACAGACTTGGAGAAAGTACATCTGTGCACAAAATGTGCCCAAGCCTTCGCATGCACTCACACTGCATTGTGGTAGTCTCAATACTTTAATAAAAGACTCATCCAGCTGCAGCTCTCTTTGCTCTGTAACTACAGTCAGACAAAAGACAGCCGGATCACCACTGCAGGCCTGACTATGAGACAGGCAGACAAAGAGGAGAGAGAGGAGAGAATGAGGGTCATTGAAGTGGTATTTAGTCTGGCTGTTTGTTTAGTGCTGACTCTGACCGGACCTTGGATGGATTACCTGATCCCTGCAGCAGCAGTGAGGTTATGAGAAGGAAGGTGGAGGGACAAGGGGGAGAAGAAGAGGATGAAAAGGTGAAAGGCAGTGGTGAGACTTTATAATGAGGCTGTCGGACCTAATGGGAATTCATACAATGACTTATATTGAACTAACAGACGCCTGGGCCACATTTACTGCATGCAAAAAGAGTAAATATTAGTATATTTCAGACCATATAGCATAAATATTATGTACAATATTCACAAAAGTCAAAGTGTCTATAGACACGCTAGCAGTTCCCTGAGGCTGTACAGTGAAGTTTTGAACTAAATGCTAAAGTCAGCAAGCTAACACACTCACATTGACAATGCTAATATTCTGATGCTAAGTTAGTATTACCTTATTCACCACGAACAGTAACCTGTGTTCTGTGAAATGAAGGCATCGCCCAAGTGCCAAAAACTGCAGTTCCTCAAACGGCCACTTGAGGCTGGCTACAGTACAAGTCAGTCTCCATAAGTCCCCATGTTAAAACGTCCAACTTCACAGCAGAAATAAACATGTTTACAGCCTGGTACAAAAAACAGTTTTGGTCTCTATAGCTAATTTCCCCGTTCATGACAACTGTACTGAGGGTGAATCTTTATACAACTCACCTGTTCAAATGATATTAAGGCTTAAAGTTATGCAGTGGCTGCTTTGATTGACAGGTGGGTGTCAACACAGGTGGATGATTTTACTAACCACACTCCATGTCTTTGCCCATTTTTTGGATTAGCCAGAAGCCGGTACAAGCAGGACTACAAAGATGGCAGCGACCAGAGCCACCACGCCGAGCTTCACAACGGCTCTCAGCTAGCTAGCATGCTAAAATTAGCTAATTACCACTAAACACAAATTATTATTTTTGCAGGTAGTTGCTCCTAAACCAAAGAACTGGACAAATTCAAATTTTGACAGCATTCTGTGTACTAAATGTCAAAAATCTCCTCATTAAAGAGTCGACTCAACATTCAGACAACCAAAAACAGGTCAGGGTTCTTCAACTGAACTTTTTCAAACAGATAGTTCCTCAAGTCACTGAACACAGGGCAATGAAATTCATCCTCAACACCAAGATCACAGCAAACACATAAACGCTGCTCCTTAGTTTTCAGTGGTAGAGTACCAGTTTTTAACTAAGCACATAGGAACCTCTGTCCTTTCTTGAAATGTCATGTTACGTGAGCTTCCGCAAAGTCATTGTCTGCAAATTATTCCTGAAAATAAAATGTTAATCAGAGAGTGAACTATTGCAGAAACATATCGTGACCTGAGATAAGTGTGTGCTTCATCCCAGTTAAAGATCTTTTGGCTCAACCTTTCTTTTGGCAACTGAACGAGCCGGTCCCACCCCACAACAAGACATGATTATCATCCCATGTCACCTCCAATCACCCACTTAGCAGTGTATTTATGCACCCCAGGAAAACACCTCATGGCTCAACTCAGGATAGCATTACTGTCAGGGGCATCCTTGAGAGCCAACACTGCTGCAGCATGAAATCAAACTGAGTCAACGATGCAAACTGTGGATTTAGTCGAGTGGTAATTAATGTGACCGTAAGAGTCACTGTGGACTGAACAGAAGAGAAGAACACAAGAGTATAATACTCTATATTAAATCAATCTAATTGAATACCATGTTTCAGACAAATCAAATGAAATTCAAAGTGAACAACAATTTCTAGAATACGCACCAAAACAACCAAAGGTTAATTGAAAAGACAACAATAACAGATAGTTAGAGGTAGTTAAGATAATAAAAGATAATTGCAGTGTGTTGATAAAACAAATATAAAATAAATAGCGGTGATGATAATAAATAGGTATAAATAATAAAACCCCAGAGGCTGTTGAGCAGTGCACAGCTGAATGTTTTCATTCTGCTCAAAGAGAAGAACCAGAGGATCTGCGCTTCCCGCTTCACAAACCAAAAACACTTTTGAGACGTAGTCCTTGTACAAGGCCATGTTTTATGAACTAATAAAATATTTCTGTGCGTACACTAACAGGTAACCATGTGGAAGGACTTTACAATGTGTGAGTCAGCACTTGTGCAACAGGTTTTTTAATTGATTGTAGCTGATTTATTATATTCTGAAGGAGACCAGAAGGGAGGGCGCTACAATAATCCAGCCTGCTAGTTTCTGTCTGTGTCCCTCAGACAGAATTGTCCTCACTTTGGAAAGTAAAATGAAAAAATACCGTCTTGCACATAATAGTCAAAAATGGCTCCCACATTTCTCCTCCTGACTTGAGTCCTTGTGTGTTTGGTTTTGGAGGCCACTTTCTCTCTCTGAGTCCTTTGAACCAGTGATCAATACTCCATAAACACTTTCATTATCAGGCGTTTGGGTCCTTGTATTGCCTGTATACCTACAGTCCTTCTACTGAATGGACATACTGAACAGGAAGGTCTGAAAACATCAAATCATGTCATGCTGCCTTATGTCATGTCACCTCCATGTAATATGATGTGCACGTGTTACATTTGCTGATGAACACCATCATGTGTGTATATGGTCACCAGGTCATGTCATGTATTATAAAATTACAGTGTTACACTGCAGTGCTGTATCACCAATTTTAACCAGATTTCGAGACAATCAATTGAATGCTTGTTTCAATCCACTGACGTTATGCGAACCACCTTGAACATTAAAACCATAGACTGTATAAAGCATGGATGGCAGTCCTATCTTCAACACCTCCCAGCAGAAATGGGCAAAGAATGTGGATGGAACTGAGGCGGCCTGGTTGCTCAAACAAGCCACCTGTAATGGCAACTAACTGTCAATCAAAGCAGCCTTGCTCTCAATTCTGTATAACTTTAAGCCTTAATATAATTTGAACAGGTGAGTTCTATAAAGATTCACCCTCAGTACAGTTGTAATGAATGGGGAAATTAGCTATAGAGACCAAAACGGTTTTTTGTACCAGGCTGTAAACATGTTTATTTCTGCTGTGAAGTTGGACATTTTAACATAGGAGCTTATGGAGATTCACCCATTTTTGACCTAGCATCATGTGACCATTTGAGGAACTGCAGTTTTGGCACTTGTCACAGCCAGAGAGACTGCTGCTTGGTAACATTTTTTCCATCAAATACTTCAAAATGTGCATCAAAATATATTTATGAAAACACGACTACTATAACAGTCACACTGCAGCACCAACACACACGGTTACTGCGTGTTCATTTCATGTTGTGTTTCTGTTACACTTCTGTTTCATCAGTAAAACTGGCTCCGAAAGCTGCAGCGGCTCTGCTGTATCCGCTCAGCTATAAACTACACTGATAAAGTGTGTGTGGGCTTTCTGGCTGGCATGCTGCTGCTGCTGGGGCTCCGACAAACTGCTGCTGCTGCTGGCGAGAACGCCGTGTTGATATTCATGCTTCTTGGAACGGCGTGTCACATCTCTGAGTGTTAGCATGCTGAGCTGATAACCTATAATATACGGGGAAGTGCTCCACTCCGGAGCTATAACTAAAGATAACTAAAGTGAAGAGGCCTAATAAAGAACTCTCTGAACTCTGCTCGTTTCCTACGAAAAGATACTTGTTAGTGCAGCGCGGGGTCACTTAGAGGTGCGTACAACAAACACACCTTTCATTTACGCAGAGGTACAAGCACATGTCTCTTTTTGAAGTGTAATGGCATCAGTGTGTGTGGACAGGCTGGATGATGAGCAGTTGTTTTGGGTGTTAGAGTCCAGGATTGTTAAAGCTGCATGCCTGGCTAAACAAACAGCCATTATAACGATTTGTACCACAGTACACAGTATTGTTTCATCAATCTGATTCTGCAGGAAAACGACTGCTATCATCTGGCAGTTGAATTCTTGTATCTGCTTTGTCACCGTGGGTCGCGGGAGGTGAGGGAGGACGAGATGAGACAGCGACAGGCGGGTGGGGGCGGGAGGTAAATTTGACCTCTCTGCTCTCTGAAATGGAATCTCGCATTGTTTGCTCAGAGCATCGGAGCGAGCTCTCCGAAGTGGCTTCTCCACGGCATCTGTTTTTATTGACCCTTCATCCTTGAGTTTGATAACGCCGCCCTCGTCGCTCCTATTCTTTATTTCTCTATTTTTCCTCGTCTCTGACAGATGGAACAATGAGGTAGCGGCGGCGGCGGCGGCGGCAGCGGCGTGCTGCTTCATGCAGCAGGAGAGACATTACAGCGGACAGGCGAGACCCCCACTGCGAGCAAAGGGTGGAAACTCTCTTTGCTACACTTATTTTATTCCCCCCACAAGTTTCCCAGCGGGAAGGAGAATATTTGTGTGTATCTCTCTTCAGCTCCTCCATTAGTAATCTGTCCGTGTGTCGGGCTCACAATGACATCAAAGCTCGGAGCTAGGTGACGGCTGAGCAGGGACTAATTTAAGTTTCCTGCCACAAAGTCCAGGGTGTAATTCAGTTTAATGAACAATGCAGTTCATGTGATTTCTAAACAAAAAGAACAGAGCAGTCTGTGAACAATAAATGGACTGCAATCAAACGGGTCGGCACGCTGCAGCTGCTCGCATAAAGTGAAATAATTTCAGATTACACTGCAAAAAATAGTCTGTGTTCCGTCTTTCATGCAAGTTCAGCCATGTTATCTCGCTTACACTTCACGGCCTGCGGACACCCCTCTCTCCACACACTTTCTGCTCTGTGTGGTTTTGGTCTCTTAGTTTCAATTAAAGGGATTCTTAATGCTCCAGCACACAGTGACATTTTAGAAGACAGTGTTCTTCCAACTTTGTGGCAACAAGTTTGTGTTTGTCCTCGTTTCAACATGCTCCTTGCACAAAGCCAAGTCCGTAAAGAAGTGGTCATTTTCTGGTGTTTTTCGAGGGCTGTATCAGGACTCTGTGTGCTGCTGATTCATCGGGACAGCAGCCGTGATTTTGCAAAAGAAAATCGTATACCATGGTGCAAGTATTCCAGCCAGCCCTACAGCTGACCTGCTGCCTGAGATCTGTACAAGTTTTCATGTGTTTTTTGTTGTGCTGTGCTGTAGCTGTTTAGTTTCCTCTTGTTCTGTTAGTGTTAAAATGTTTGATATTATGTCTAATATTTCCGAACGGCTCATTTTCTGGTGGATTGCAGACTATATTTGGACCCTGAAAAGTGATCTTTGCTGGAAAAAAGCTTGACGGTGCACACTGTCAGTAGTTTTCAAGGTGGGGCATGTCTTTGGATGGAAGTCATTTCAGTTGACTGACCCTTTAAAATCTCCCCATATCTGCAGGGGAGAACAGGGTGTTCTCTGGGTGCTCCGGTTTCCTCCACAGTCCGTCAGGCCTCTGAACAGGATAAGCAGGTGTAGATAATGGATGGATTGAATGAAAGAATTGACGCTTAACAACTCCTTAAAAGCAGATTTTTTTTGCAGTGTAATTTCACATACTTTAAACATGCTGCTCGAGCTGCAGATCAAAGATGTTTGTTGACATAATTCTATTCATTGCTGCCTTAAAGACTGTGTCTGGATTGAATTGTGTAAGCACTGCTTCCCACAGCCTGGAAGCTCTGGTTTGCAGTCCTCTGATCTGGATTACATGGAGATATTTTGCTCTACGGCACCTCCTCTACGGTCAAGTGGGAATCCTGGATAACAGACTCAAAGAAGCTGCAGCACCGCACGCCCAACCAACGGCAACCTAACATCAAACTCAGACCAAACCTTTGTCCTGGAACAAAGGACTAATACTTGCACCAGCACATCAGAACAAACCAGAGTGTCTGTTTGTCTGCGCTCTTTTCTGTCTCTTTTTCACGTCTAGAAGTTCAGTTCTATCACATCCTAGAGTCGTTTTCTGGTTAGTAGTGTATTTCTTTGTTCACATCATACCAAATTACAGCCATTCTCTCTAAATCAAACAAAGAATGATGACATTTTCTAGCCTCAATCAAGCGGAATGCAATAAAAGTTGTATTCTGTCGAAGTTTTTATCCATGATCACAGACATGCACTCATATTCAGTTAGTGATGCCCGTACACTCACGGTAAATTGAGAGCACCAAGTTCAAGTTCCTTTTCAGAGCAATGTGAAGTATTCTGAAAGAAAATCACTATACCCAACTCCAAGGCAGGTCGAGTGTTCAACCATTAGCTCTTGACCATGACATTAACTGTATATTGCTAATATAAAATAGTAAATACTCCAGTTATGTTTTTATCAAAGAAATGTTTTCATTGAACGTGTCTGCAAAGTTGCAAAATGTTCACCAAACGTGCAGATTTGAACCAAACTGCCACAAAATCACGTAAGAAAATGAGAATGAATGTGCATTTCTATCCACTGCTGTGAATATTAAGAGATGGGGTGGAACTAATTGTGCAGAGTGGTGACATTAAGTCACTGCTAAAGTTTTGTGAGATTTTTCATAACATAAGAACTCTCCAGTATTTTTATGGGCAAATTGAACAAAGCATGTAGAAACAGGAGGAGAAGCTCTTGATGATAAATTTCATTCGTTCTGAGAAACTAAAGCACGATAAACATTTTTGTTATTTTGTTTAGGCAACTCAAAGGACTCGATTATGGTTAGGCAAAGATTAGAAACTTGGTTTAATACTGAAAAAGTCAAAAAGTCTAAATTCCATTAGACCAAATACATGCACTAAACTAATGACAGTCGTCAGATGCTCTTTCTGTTTCGTGCTAATGAGCAAAGGCTAGTGTGCTAACACGCTAAGATGACTACCATGGTAATATTAACCACTGAACATCATCTGTTGTTGTTGGCATTAGCATTAGCTGTGTAACATTGTTGCTTTTCAGCTTTCATGTGAGGTTCAAACAACCAACCACCTCTTAAACTGATCTCGCTCCAGCTATTTGTCATTAAACTTCTAGTTCTCTAGTTTGGCTCATCCCTTGTTAGCTAGCCAGCAACCATGACTGACGACAGCCCAATGCTAATATCTGTAGCAAGCTAACATCATGTGAACATGGCGTAAAACTTTTAACTAATGGTGTCTAATACTAAGTAAAACAAACAAATACATTTTATTGTTATTTATTGTTATGTTTATTATCTTTTAAAGGTCCAGTGTGTAGAATTTAGTTGCATCTAGTGGTGTAATCGCTGCATTGCAAACCTTCCTAGTGTAAAGGAGAAACAACGATTAAAAGACTCTATATAGAGTCACTATTTAGTTTGTCTGTTCTGGGCTACAGAAGAAACACGGTGTTTCAACATGGCGGCCCCTGTGAAAGGGGACCTGCTCCCACTGTAGATATAAGAATAATTTTTAAGTAACAAAAAAAAAAAAAAAGATTCTTATTTTCAGGTTATTATACACGCATGAAAACATAGTTATGAATATTATATTCCATGTCTGCCTTATTCTGAAAATAAAGTCCCCAAAATCTTACACACTGCATCTTTAAGTCTTTAAAGGAGCTGTGGGAACCCTTTAATCCTGGACTTCCTGTTATTGTTCATCATAAATTAGCTTTAAAAGAACTTCATGTTCTCCAGAGGTTTCTATTATGTATTAGCTATTATGTTTTTCGACCTGTTGTTGATGTGTGGCTGGATCTGATTCTGGGTTATGCGGCTAATATTACATCCGTTGTTGTGAGTGGCCATTAGCCTACATAGCGCATTGTTCTCCTGTCTGATGGCATATAAAGACAGAATGAGCCAAACTGTGTAACCCGACGTCCTCAGAGGGACAAGAAATGAGAACAAGTTGTCATAATGTGACATTAGAAGCACACACACACACACGCACATGCGCAATCACACGGTCACAAAAACCATTTAAACACCCACAAGCCTGTGAGCCTCACAATATAAATTATAATAGGCTGTCTACAATATTTCTCTGGGTTCAGCTTTTCAATACTCTGTAAACAACAAAACTGCTGCTCTGGCTGACTTCCTGTATTAGAGGGAAGATAGATGGTCCTGTGTGCGGCGCAGCACATCCAGGCGTGGGCTGACACAGTATAAAGCCTGCAGCGCTACAGTAAACAGTTGTTAGTGGATTACTGGGAATCAATGGCAACGAGTGGGCACAAAACCCTGGCTCGTGTATGGGAGGGAAACCTGCGGCGGTGCATCCACCTGCATGCATTAAGTCCATAAGAAGGACTTAGACCACAAGCACAAGCAACAAGAAAGGTTCCTTTTTAGTTCGAACGAGCCGGCCTTTTGTCCTGATTCAAGGACGTCAGTGGTGGGCAGTTAAACTGGTGTTTCTCGCACCCTCTATGAATCCCTTTTTTATAGCAAACATTTGCCTTCATGTCTTTTTCCTGTAATTATACATCACCATAATAAATCATAACTGTCCCCACCCTGAACTCTTCTGCAGTATGCAGTCACTAGTGTGTCCACTGCATACTTATTACCGGACTATACATAGGACAGTGATGTGACGATGGAAAAGGAAAACAGCTTATTGCCTCCAACTTTTGGAGCGAAGGACTGCTCTTCACATTTTTTCCTTCTGTGCGGAGAATCCAAATTTAAAATTTGCGGTTAGTTGTTGAAGTTATATCAGCTACATTCACAATCATTTAACGCTAGGAAGTTATTTTTTAAAAATAAAACTATGATCCAGCTTCTCAAATTCTGATCTTCTCAGTCTGTCCTATGATAATAAACTAAATATCTTTTTTGGAGTGTTGCTTGAATAAAAAAAAAGTATTTGAAGAGTTGCCATGAACTCTGGGAACTCATGATGCATTTTTGCTATTAGCTGACGGGCTACAGACCAATCGATTACTCAGTTAATAGAAAAAATAATTAGAATAATGCATAATAAAGAGTGATCTTCATTGCAGCTCAGCAGTAGTTAGAACATTCTCAGACTATCATAACCAAACAAGTAACAGCAAACAGATGATAAGTCGGCAATAGCTGAGTTCGGATGGAGGGTTCAAATCCAGCTCTGAGGTGCCAGTTCACCTCCAGGGTGCTGCCGAGGTACCCTTGACCAGGGCACCGAACAGTGCTGTTACGTGATGCATGTCTATAAGCCCTTTTTGAGTGTGTGTGCGGTCGATGTGTGTAAAGAAAAGAAAATTGAGTGAACAAAGAAGTTCCTCTTTGAGGGATTAATACGTAAATCTTCTTCTTCTCAGAAAAGGGACGAAGCAGCACTTTAAAATGACGATACAGTGTGCAGCGCAGACTTTATCCCATAAGCTGAAGTTTTGGTAAGAGCGTGTCTTCTTCTGAGCTTTGTATTTATTTATAGTTATATCTGAGTGATCACTTTTTTCCCGTGTATATATATATATATATATAGATCAAAGTAGTCTCTTCTGGGATGACAATTCTCCATCCACAGAATGTGGCTCACCGAAAGGTTTGATCAGAAAGAAAATGATGAGTCATCAGATCTGAATCTAACCGGACACCTACGAGAGACAGCGCTCTGCATCACCACCATCAAAGGATCAGAGGCTGGTACAAATTTTCATGAAAACATGAGATATATGTGGAACGATGAGGAGACTACAACCTTCCTCATATTAATACATGAAACAAACCACATTTGAAGACTAAAAATGGGCATGCATGGATAATGGGTGGAGCTGAGGCAGGCTGAATGACATCTAGGTGCTCAAACAAGCCACCTGTAACGGCACCTACCTGTCATTTAAAGCAACACTGTTAATTCTGCATAACTTTAAGTCTTAATATCATTTGAACAGGTGAGTTGTATAAAAATTCACCCTCAGCACAGTTGTCATGAACGGGGAAATTAGCTATAGAGACCAAAACTGTTTTTTGTACCAGGCTGTAAACATGTTTATTTCTGCTGTGAAGAAATTTTAACATGGGGATTTATGGAGATGTTCTGTAGCCAGCCTCAAGTGGCTGTTCGAGGAACTGCAGTTTTTAGCTCTTCCACGTGGGCTTCACTTTTTACTCATGAGTCGGAGAACGGAAGCTGCTCGGGATGCTTGTGGTGCAACAACAACACCTACGAAGACACTACGTCAGGTTTTCCCTTCGTCATCCACCTGCACGTGCACATTGTGTTGGAGAAGCTTTGAGATTGTGTGCATGAGGAATATTATGTCATCCGATCAATGAAAGGAGTTCATATAAGTGTTTACTCGGCTAAGAGCCGCAATATTGCCACACAGTAAGAGGTATCACGTCTATTGTGAATGGGATTGTCTGCTGTGTTTGAACAGAGTTCGTGACGCAAAGAGCTCCAGTCATTAATGGATTATTATGTTCCGTGCAAACCAAGCTATTGTTGCAAGCACACGCTCATTCCAGTAAGGCAGTGTGAACTGTGTGCTGTACGGGTGAAGTATTGCCATAATAGAAAAAGACTGCAGCAGCTTGTAGTGGGAAATGTTTGCGACGGGCTGCCAGCTCTCGGCCTTATGGCGAGCTCTTCTTTTTTGTCTTCTACCTGCACCTGTTCACATGGATTCGCATTAGTCTGCGTTGGAGGGCTTGTTTTGTTGATACTCTTCCAGTTACCTTAAGTCTACAAAAAAAAAAAAAAAAAAAAAAGCAATCCCATTTTCTTGAATTTATTTCAAAGTCAGCGTGAACTTCGCGGCAGGCTGACAGTTCATAAGAGCGAGCGCTTTTGACTGTTGGATGTGTTTTTCACGACGCGGACTCTGGCGCTAGTTTATGTCCAACCTAATAAACATCGCAGTTTGCTCGAAGCTTTCCTGGAACGCAGTCCTGATACGTGTTACTTCTCAGGCCTTGGACAGCTCAATCACTGTATACGAGCATGGACAACTACCCTCTGAAAGAGGAACATGCTTCTCTACTGGAGCAACTGCTTTGGCCTTTAGCTTAGCTTTAGCTTTAGCCACTACCCTAGTAAAAACATCATTAACACTCCTTTGCTGTAGGCCACATCAGGTTACACACAGAAGACTCAGAGGTTAAGTGGGTGTTCTTCACAAGTGAGGGGAATCTTCTCGCTTGTGTGTGTCTCAAGTACAGTAAATGTGTGTGTGTGTGTGTGTGTGTGTTCTTGTTGGCAGCAGTCTCTTTTGTTTACCCTCCCAGGCATGTCATAAAGCAGAGCAGAGCGCAGTAAATGAGGTGAGGGACGAGGGTGAACCGTTGCAGAGCGCCACTCGTTTAATCAGTCTAATTGTTACAATCAGACTCGTTCCTTCTCTCGTTGGCTCCTCCAGCACCCACTCCTCCTCCTCCTCTCTGTCGTCTCCTTGTTTTCTTCGTCTCACTGATGACTTTTTTTTAAATTCCCTTTTTGTTCGACTTTGTTCTGTTTTGCTCTCTTCTCTTGCCCTTTCCATGTTTTAGTATTCTCGTGTCTCCTCTTGTCACCTCTCCTCTCTACCCTCGTCTACTCTCTTTTCTCCTATCCTATCTCCCTCTCCTTTCCTTTTTCGTCTCTTCCTCTTCTTTTCTTTCGTCCTCCTGTCTCCTTCCTTCTCTCCTCTCACTCTTATTGCCTCCTATCTTCTTTCCTTTCATGTCCCATTTTCTCTTCTTTCTTCCCACATTTTCTGCATTCCTCTTCTCTCCTTCCATCTATTGTCTTCTACTTTCCTTCCTCCTTTCCTTATCCCCCCTGTCTCCTCTCCTATCCTCTTCTTTCTTCCTCCTCCTCCTCTCTCTCTCTTGTCTCCTCTTCTTTTCTTTCACCCTCCTGACTTCTCCTCTACTAAGTCCTCCAGAATCTCGTCTCTTCTTTCCTCCTGTCCTCTCCTTTCCTTCCTATTTCCTTATCTCTTTCCTTCTTCTGTCCCGTCTCCTTTCCTTTTTTATCTCTTCCTCTTCTGTTCTTTCATCCTCTTGCATTCTCCTCTTCTCTCTCCTTCAGAATCTCCTCTCTTCTTTCCTATTTCCTTACCTCATTTCCTCTTGTGCCTCTCCTCTTCTCTCCTCTCCATTCTTATGTCATCTTTCCTCTTATCCTATCCCCCCTCCTTTAGGCTAAAGAGGAGCTCCTCTCCTCTCCTCTCCTTTCCTCTCCAGCTCTTCCCAGACAAACCTGTCTTATCACCCCGGTGGGATCCATAAAGGGACAGGGGCTGTGTGATCAGGCTAATGATAATTAAATAGACTCATCATCAAACAGTCATTAAGGCAGATTGGCCTTCCTGCCCTCACTCAAAATGGCAGCTGACGGCCTGACACCAGCCGTCTGTCGCTGATTTAAACAGGACGGGGAGGGGCTCTTACCCCGCAGCTCCCCCCACATGAACCTCCTCTGTACACTAACTGCTAACTGGTAGCACGCTGCTTCCTTTTCTACAGTTCCACAGTAAAATGAGTGACGTCACCGGCCTCGGTGTTTCCTCGCTTGAGGAAAAATATCAAGCTCATTAAACTAAACACATCGTTGTAATCAAGTAAATTCAATTAGCTAAGAGATGAAATGAGTTTGGTCGCAGAGGAAGTTAAATCGAGCAACGCTTTTTTATTTTTATTGAATCGCGTGCAAAGCAGTGGCGATTAATTTGTCTTTTTTGGAATGAATTATGAAATTGTGCACACAAAGGAGTGAAAATGAGGGAAGGAAAAATATGGAAATGAGAGAATATGTACTCCTGTAGCTGAATGAATCAAAGCAAATGCACAGCTATAATTGCATTTGCATACAATAGCATCCCACTGACCTCAGCACAGTAAATTGTGGTCTTAATATATCATTTATCTTCACGATACCGCTCTCTTTTTTTTAATTTTTCTTTATTCTTTTCTGCTTTTTCTCCTCCAAAACCTCCTCCTCCACCTCCACCTCGTCCATTTCTTTTCTCTATTCTACTTCTATCTCTCACCATCCCCCCACCTCCTCCTTCTCCCGCTCTTTCTCAGTGTGATTTGGACTGCAGATTAATAGACACCCATGTTTTAATAAAGTCAGCTGTGACCTCCCGTAGCCCCCTCCCGCCGGACCTCGAGGCTTATTGGAGGAGCGACGCTGGGAAGATGAGAGGAGTTGAAATGAGGTTTGAGAAGAGAAAGGGCGGGGTGTTGGGGGGGACGTTCGTTGTCATACCGGAGGAATCTGACGGCTGCATAATCCTCGCCGCTACATTTATGAGAGAGAGAGAGAGTGGGCAGGCGGGGAGGAGAAGGATGGAGCGTTCAGAGGTGAGAGAAGGAAAAAAGATGGACAGACTGTGGCGTACAATATGTGGCTATGACAGCGTATCTGTGTCAGGGTCAGTTCTCATTACAGAGCTAGCCATGGGATGACAAGCTCAGACTGCGTGTGTGTGTGTGTGTGTGTGTGTGTGCCAGTGCATCAAGGGAATAACTTGGAGACAGCCACAACAATGAAATCAGATGAGAATCACCATCGGGAGTGTTGCTGGGAATTATGAGGAGATAGAGCAGTGCGTTATGGATTATGTAAACAGCCCCGCGAGCGCACGCAAACCTTTCATGAACCCGCAGTATCAGACCCGAAAAGCCTCCATTCTTTACTGTAATTAGCAAACAAATGATTTCCGATAAGGTGTCTCAGTCACACTCGCTCTGCTCATTTCCTCCTTGTCTCACACCACCTTCTTAGAAAAAAGGAGGAGTTCCAGAGAAACAAAAAAAAGCGTACACGGCGTCCAAAAAAGAAACCAACTGTGACTGTTTGTGGGACAGAAAGCAATCATTGGTGTAAAAACAAAAAGAAATCTGAAGGTTTGTTCACCCAACCATCAACTCCATCCCCTCTCTCTCTGAAAAGGTTACTTCTGCTTCAGCAGCTGAGAGAAGACAGTTGGTATCTGCACGGTCACAAGAGGTTGCATGTCAGGAAAACATAAGGACGGGCTTTTTTTTATAGACAGCTTCATTCATCATCAAACAATATCAGGAGGCAGACATTTATTCAGAATGGAATGCTTCATCCAGCATTCAAAAACACAGTGTTGTAGTCAAGACCACAAAAGGATGATGTCCAAGACCAAGGCATGACCAAGACCAGAGCGTATGGAGGCTGAGACCAAGACTTTGAGGGGTTGAGACCAAGTCAAGACCAAGACATGATAGTACTAGCTAATGTTTTTGTGCGCAGTATTGCAGATGAACTCTTTGTGGTTCAGGAAATCAAATTTTATTGCAGAAGATTTGTTGTCTCCTCGCAGACCACCCTGTGATGAGCTGGCCACTTGTCCAGGGTGTACCCCGCCTCTCGCCCAATGTCAGCTGGGATAGGCTCCAGCTCCACCGTGACCTTGATGAGGATAAGCGGCCACAGATAATGTATGGATGTATCTCTTCGCAGACAGCCGTCATTCATTTGCTTTAAATGCTTGAGAAGGGATGCAGAGAGAATTTAAAATAGGAATTAGTCACATTATTATTACAATTGAATAATATCCCTGTAGCTATGGTCTTAACCAGTCTTGAAATAAAATCCAGTGTCCTCTTTGTCTGACCAAGATCTTTGAAAAGTGGTCTTGAGACCGGTCTTGCGACCAGGACCAATCTCGAGTAGTACTGCCAAAACAGTTGGATGAGGACTCCTTCATCTCTAACATGGCTCCTAACTTCTGTATCTGAGTTGCCTCACACAACCACTACACAGTTAAAGCTGCGGCGTGGCTGTGATGGGGCGTACCTCCTCCATAAAAACATCAACACGAGACAAAGGACAGTTTTTTTCTTCCTTTTCTCTCCGCGCTGCGTTACATACTAAGTGACGGATTACCCTGATGTCGTAAATCTGCTTTCACCGACGAGTAAGGACAGGGCATGACACACTTAACAGGATTACTGAGATAATCCTTCCGATGTCGGGACCTTGCAAAAATGTCCAACATGCATTAATAAACTGTAAAATGTACCTCGACTCATGAGAACATGAATTCTGCTGGTGCGGGAGGGCCTTTTTATTTTTCTTTTAAACTTGTGTGTGAGCAAACTTTGACAAACCTGAACCGACTCTTAACAGTGACTTATTGGCAATGACTGGAGATTCAATCAGTAAATCCTTCACAGATTCAGATGGAGATCTGTTAAAGATTTCCCATCTGACTGTCTCCAGTAAATCAGCTGGTAATCCTCTGGTGTGTCTGCAACATCGCCGCCAATTAAAGGAACGTCTAAAGCTCGTCTGAAGCTCCTGTTTTAAAGATTTAGATTGAGAAGGGTCTTCCACCACGTCTATTTGATATGTATTCCACTGGAAGCTGGTAGATTATTTTCACATCCAGAGCATGGCCGCTTTAATATTCATCCAGTGTTTGTGTAGAAATGACAGGAAGAGCTTTGGTAATGCCAGGTTCCTCACGTTGCAGTCATTTGTTTCACCTTGGTGTCAGATTTAATCATATTGCTTTTTTTTTTTTAAACTTATTTCCTCCCTGAAAAAAAAAAATCTAAAAACCTCAGGCCTGCAGAGTCATCTTCATTTTTTCCTCTCATCCCTTTTTATCCGCCGCCCCCGCCTGCTCTCCTTCACTCTCCTTCAACCCCCAAGATTACAGCCTGTAAATACGAATTTCAATACACATTTGCGCTGATCCCATACTCAAGGCAACGCAGGCTTATCATTAAGCCAGACCCATCGCTGACATGATAGTCAACCCCCCAACACTCACCACGGGCTCACAACCTGCTGTTACTGATGCTGCCGGGGGTTATAAATACACAGGAAACAGTAGGGGGGTGAGTGGAGTGGCGAGGGGGTCCGTGTGTTTGGACTCAAACAAACACCGGCCTAATGTCTGGAAGACGAAAAACACGAGTAAACACCTTGGCAGTTGCTTCGAAACTTGAGAGGACAAAAAGAGCGTTTGCATGAACATAACCACCGCCTGCCAACACACGTGCACGTTCGTACTGTACGGCGCGCGCCGCAAAATGATAGTGATCAAAGCAGGCGTCCCGCAGAGATTTCCCCAAATTGTGCGTCAAGATGGCAGAGAGCACCTCCCTCCTCTGATTGCCATGAGCTCCCTGATGACAGCCCCTCTCTTTATCATTCACTCCGATGTTTTGAATCCCAGTCAACCTCCCCCAACCACCCTCCACCCTCCTCTCCTCCACAGCCCTGTTACCCTGTTGTTGGGAAAAATGATTCAGGGTATTAAAGATTCAAACCGAGCTCAAAAACAGCCGCGGACAGGATGGTGGTTGGTGGTTTTGGAGGGGGTGGGCAGAGGGGGCGAATCCCCCTGGGTTATATTTGGGGTCTGCTGCTTTGAATAATGTACACGCTGCGGGTGAGGCGGGGTGGAACGCATCTTCAGCTGATGAAAAATCCAAAGGCATGCAGACGGCGGGGGACATGCGAGCACTTATGCGAGCGCTGGGAGGGATGGCGAGGCAGAGGAGGAACGCTGCACAAGCATGGGGCTGAGATGAAGGAGCTGTACCAGAGAAAGCTGTTTGTTTATGCTGAGAATTCTTCATGAATAAAGGAATATATTATGAGTGTTATGAGTAAACAAAGACAAGGGCCTCAAATGATCCTCAGAACATATGGAGGTCCAGGGAAGCCAAAATTACAAAAAAATTAATTTTTTTCTTTTTTCTTTTGTTTTTTTTTTCAGACAGCGTGAAGAAACAATAGTGCTGTCCTCTGATTGGTGCATTGGTATGTGCATGAAATGACTAGCCAGTAGAGTTAGAGAGATTTAAAGCAACACTGTGTAGAAACTGTGGTAAATATGGACAGGCGTACACATGTATTTGTTATGGTTATATCACTTCTGATCAAAAACTAGCGAGTCGACAACTTCAAGCAAGGTCAACAACACATAACAGCCAGCTAATATTACTTACTAGTCCAACAGCAGTCAGCCCAGCTGGGCGTCTGTCTTTCAGCCTTTTATTTCACCAAGCTCTCACCAACCACTAAAAGTCACCCTCTAATTTTCACTTTTTAGCCTCCTCTGTTGACGTCCTTTTCGGTCTCTTCTCCTCTGCCATTATGTCCATGGAGGCTGCAGAGCCTGGTTATGCTGCCCACTTGCCCAGCTCTGGTTCTCCTAAGCACCGGCTCCGCTACCCATATGCATTCGCCCCAAAACTACCACCGGGAGGTGGTCCAGAATGCCTGCGATACAAACATTAACACTCCCTTGGTGCTCTGAGCTCACAGTCCGCTACAGTTCACAGCAGTTTACTTCACTGTCCATAAGAAAACAGCAGACAGTTAGCAATTAGCTGGTGGAGACCAAAAAATAGCTAAAAGAACAGTAAATATTGGACTGACATTCATCAGGTGGTGAAAAACACAATTTCAAATGTTGCTTGTTACCTAAAAAATACAAATTTCAAAAAGTAAAATCTCGGATGTTTCTCTAGCAAGTGGACAAAAAAAAATAAAAAATGCATTGCTTTAATTTCATCATACATCATCACAAAAAAGGAAAACGACATTTTAATTAGATTAAATGATTACAATTATTGATTGAATATGATTAATAATGGGACCCCTTAACTTCCATACAGGCGGATAAGCAATATTGACAGCTTAATGAAAAACACTTACCTAAAGGCATCTATGTCCTTGAATTACTTCACCATGATACTGTAATTTACTCTTGACATCAAACACTCTTTCTTCCCTCCCTTTTCTTCTCCAGGCACCATGCATACACACATTAACACACACACACACACACACACACACACACACACACACACACACACACACACACACACACACTAGGAAACAAGCATTCTAAAGCCAGAGGTGATGTTAGGATTTATATTTACTTTATAGCCATTTAGCTGTCACTCTCGTATTGAGAGCAGCGAGTGCAGCGGGAGGTGACAGCTCTGTCACAGTACTGCAGAGCGAGAAGTCAACGTACAACAGCTTCGAAATGAATAAATAAAGATGAAGAGAGAAGTGGAAGCAGAGATAGAGAAGAGAAATTACTCCCATAAGAGAAGTTGTGCCGACAAGATGAACTGCTGGTTAGCTTTTAGCTTGTCATGGGAAAGACCGACATCAACCGGTTCTGGTGACTGACAGAAACATCATCTTCTTGACGGACTTATTTGATTCTAACTACTGAACTATGACGATTAAAGAGAAAACATCTCCTGTGAAGTTGAAAGAATTTAGCTTCGTAATCAAACCCACACTCAGAGCTCTATTAGAATTAATAAGAAACGCCATAAAAAAGCAGCATGAGCTTCCAAGAGTTGTATGCACATAAACGATTTTTATATTATGAGCAACAGATGCTCCAACAGACATATTAGAAAATGTAAATTAACAGCACATGGAAGTCTCCTTTTATAGACTTTCACTTGGGGCGAGGGTGGGCTTGTTCTTTTTAGATTCTACATGCAGAAGAAGAGAAACACGTCTGAAAATATGAGACAGAATATATCCAACAATCACATACGTTTCAAGATTCTTCCATGCTGATAACAAATCTACTACTGCAAGGCAAACAAACGTATGACTCCTCTGCTCTGTGGCTGCACGTGGTGTATTAGATTTAAGGAAAGACTTGAAGAATTATATATTCTGAAAAATAACGTGACAATGTGTGTCAATGATTTATTTTGACTCATGATAAAATATAGATGGTATTGTTTGCTTTTTAGTTTTTATTTGTGCTAATATTCATATATACAAAGCTACATTTCTTAATCAACCCCGTTTTTAACTTTATTTTGAGCCTCTGAAATTTGTAACAAAAAAGAAAAGCATGTCTGTAGTTTAAATTTACTCAGTATGGAAGCCCCAAGCGGTCATACAGTTAATTTCAGTTTTTGTTGTGTTGTTTTCTCGAGATGACGGGATAATTTTCCCGAGATCGTGAGATAGCAAAACTTTGTTTTGTTTGAGATAATGACACAATTAATTTGAGATCTCAAGAAAACAAATGAATAGGCTAGTATTTCAAAGCATTGCAATTGCAAACTCCTGCTCCTCTGACATCGCTACACTGAATGATGTTTCCTGCAACAACATTTGTTATTTCAACATAATGACATAAAAAAATGAACTCATTATCACGAGGAAATAAAGTGTATGAATGTTTGACAGCTTGGGGCTTCCATAACTCAGAGATTTCCCCTCTCTCTCTCTCTCTCTCTCTCGCTCTGTTTTTTGTTTTGTGTTAAATGAACTGGTATGACTGATGACTGTACATTCAGATAATTCATTAAATAAATAAAGAAAGAAAAGCCAAAGAAAGTTTATTCCAGTGTTTGACATCTTGTAGCGTTTCACAGAGCCTTAATGGAAAATTTATTTTTCTTCTGTGGTGGCACAGAGATCTAATGTTGATCTTAGGTGGTGGTCAGAATTATTATTCACGACTGTCATGAAGTTCAGGCAGCTAGAAACAGGAGTGGATGAGGCGTCTTAGGGTGATAGCTGCTTTGTGGTTAGTGTGTTTTAATTTTTATTGATGAGCTTACAAAATGCAGGGAGTTTACAGACGCATTCACTTGGAAGTGGACCAGGATCTTTTTCCTGGTGAATGTGAAACAGAAAACAAAATTGCAAATGCACCAGATTGTCTGCACTCAGGCAAGAAAGAGGCCTTTAATGCCACAGCGGTGAGTCTTCTCTGTTGAAACAAGCTGATGCTGTTACATCAGTTTTAGTTATAATCTCCCTGTTAAACTGTCAGACTTCATATTTCGACACTTTAAGTCTATCAGCAGTTCTGAAATATGACCTCCAGTGCTTGTGCAAAAGCAATTTGACATCTTTGAAATCTGTTATTTCACTGTCTAAACAATATTATTAACAATAAATAATTGACATAAACAAATGGTCAAAATGTTGCCTCAGCATGTCGGAGTCTGTACTCAACCAAGATGAAAATGTTACTGGTGGTGCTGAGTCGTCTCTGATGAAATGATCCAGCTCACTGGTTCTCAAACTGTGGTACAAGTACCACTGGTGGTACGCGAGCTCCCTTAAGTGTGTACGTGGAGGAATCCTTGAAATGTAACTCATTTAGAAATATTTATACCATCAACACCACAAGAATGTAAACTGTACAAATGCTAAGATATCCTGTAATATTTAGTTTCAATACAGTCAAGTCACATCATTCATGCAGGCAGCACGCATACATCCATGATTAGTTATGAGCTAAAATGTGACAGTGAGATAGTGCGTGGAGGTAAAAATGAACGGTTGGCAGTCATGACTACAAATGTGAACTATGAGGAAGAGAAGGGCAGATCAGGAGTGCCTCTTTTCTGCTCAAGTAGCTCTGGCTCTTCAACAACAGGATTCAACAACAGTCAATAAAAGAAATCTTAGCAGGAATAAACCTGTCTGCAGTGTGACCTGTCTGCTGCTGAACAGGGTTGGCCTATTTTATTTTAAAGTCAGTGTAAAGTCAGAATAAATATGTGTTCTGAGTTTGTCAGACCAAAGAAGAAGGTGTTATTAACCACCCAGACAAATTTGAATGATTAAAAATATCGACAAGTTTATGAATTTGGTTTTAAAATCAGGTAAAAATGAATTCTCAGCTCCAGGACTGTGGGGGTGTGTCCTCTGAATGTGCTGAAGCCACGCCCACCCGCGGGAGCAGTCAAGCAGCCATTTTGAAGACTGAAACGTGTCAGATGAGTTCAGAAAATGACATGACTAACTTTGAAACACTCTGAGCGAGATGAATTCATCTCCATCTCTCTGCTAGGGGTGCAGGGGTATGCTCAGGGTGGCCTCAGCGTGTCATCGAGCCACCCTTTAAGGACCGCCCACAAAATCCTGGACTGAAAACTGGTGAAAAACTGTTTGAACCTCTAACTCCACATTTCAGTAATATATCGTTCAAAGTCTTTTCACATGTTTTCAGCAACTATTTTCCAACATACAGCACTGATCTAGCTGACTCCATTAAATCAGTTTATATAATCGACATTTTCAGGTTCTTCCTACAGATCTGTATATCCGCTATTCACTTTAAAAGTTCAACTTCAAACTCACACGAGTGTCACGAAAGAGCACGAAGTTGGTGAAATGTGACAAAGCGTGATGTTTGTCGTGACACAATGAGAGCAGGTGCAGCGAAAAAATATGAAAGCAGAGTTTAATGTTGCTTGTGCATTCAGTGGACATATTTTTGTATGTATGAGCGCAGCTGGGCAGGTGTGTGTGTGTGTGTGTGTGTGTGTGTACCTGTGATTCATTCACATGTGTGTCGAATATGATTGTATTCCTCGCAGCAGGCAGGCTGAGGATAATTTGAATTAGCATATTGTCACACAAACCATGTAATTTACTTCACATCTGCCACTAAAACATATAAACATGCTCATCTTATTCTCCGCCGATGTCTGCCCTAATCTCAGCAAATCCCTAAGTGATGCATAATGTTTGGAGCATGCAGAATGGAGGGAAATAAAAAAAAGTACATGTGCAACCAGGAACTCACAATACGCCTCCATTTGCAAGCATGAAAGTGGCACCCACAATAAGAAAATATTTTATCGTTATGTCACTGGAGTTTGCTGTTTACGTCTTCTCAGTGTTGGAACTGGTCTTATTTTTCAGCAACTCCGTTGTGGAACAGAACACAACAGGAAAATAGCAAAAAAGAAATAAAGAAGGCAACACAACAACAACTCAAATAATGGACTTATAAATCACTGGGACTTGAATAAACACCACTGAGACGCTGTGTCGCAAAGAACTTAACATCATGAGCTTCACAATTAAGACTGCATTATATGGGATTTAAAATAACATTCAAATAACATGAGAGGAACCCCTCATGAAGAAACAAGTGAGATGAAAAATTGAGTTTTAAAATTGAATTTTGGGGAGGGGGTTATTATTAAATGGTGACTATAATAAAGTCTAACAAAAGCAGTGAGTCTCAGGAACACGCTCCTGTTCCTTCTTCCTCCTCTGTGATAATTGTCCTAATTCACCGGTGCATCTTCAGCACCGGTGCAAAATTTGTTGGCTATTGATTACCGTGGTAACAGGTCACAGTGACAGGGAGCGCTTGGGATTGGATTAAAAATAAAAACAAACATCGATCAGCGGCTAAACAGCAGCGCTGTCAGGAGGGAGGGCTTCAACAGAGTGCAAACAAGGCTGGAGAAGGGAGATTTGAGATGTTAGCTTGTTTTATACACATGAAGAGATGATCTAACTCTAGAGATAACAGAGGGGGGGCATAAAACATACATCAAGGGGAAAAAATGAATGAATTTTGGATTGTATAACCAGTTATTCTTGATAATAATTATGCTTCCATGCAAGCCTAAGGAAGTAGTTTTTGTTCCTAAGCCTGTTTTGGTTCCTAAGTCCAAGGAAGTAGTTTTTGTTCCTCAGCATAAGGAAGTAGTTTTTGTTCCTAAGTCTCAGTAAGTAGCCTTTTGATCCTAAGCCTAACCAATGTGCAACCGTTTAATAATGTTGACCACACAAGATTTATTTCGAAAGCCTAAACGGACATTGCATATTTATCCTTGCTTCCTTGTTCCAAAAGCCTAAGGAAGTAGTTTTAGTTCCTAAGTCTCAGGAAGGAGTTTTTGATCCTTGACTTATGGAAGTAGTTTTAGCTCCCAAGCCTAACCAATGTGTAACCGTTTCACAACGTTGACCACAAAAGATTTACATTTATCCTTGCTGACAGTATGATGAGAGTTTTTTATTAATCATTATTAATTACTAATTAGGCTGCCCCTGAAAACTGATCTACATTACAAAATGTAACATGGTTCTCTACATAATAACTTTACTTACAATAGCAAAAGCTAAGCGACGAGGAACTGTCAGACACCTTAAAAAGAGCTCTTTTGAAACAACTCCACCTGCTATTTTTCTTTTTGACAAACTGTCACAGTGTTTCCAGTCAAAGAGCAACATGGAGTGGATATGCAAGGAGCGCACCCACAGTGCCAACGCACTCGGAACAAGCTCACGGTTGGCTCTTTAAAGAAACTTCATGAGATGTGAGAAGGCAACAACTGAGGAGTGGTGCTGAGAGGAGGATTTGTCCTCTGTGTGGGAAACCTGTAGCAACGCACAACTCCACATTTGAAACAAATTGCCCACTTGGTGTGTGTGAGGGGAAAGCAGCGACCACTTGCCTGGACAAGGATTTGATATAACAAACATCTCTTTCTCTTGTGTCTTTTGGAATGTCACAGAGTGTTCAAGGACGGTGATGGTGATTCACCTTCGTGTTCTGCTCTGGTTGAGATGTGTTGAGGACAGAGAGACGTCAGATAAAGGACAGAGCAAAGAGAGAAGGGTGATGGTGGTAGCGGGCGGGGGGAGGCTTTCTCCTTGACTGACCTGGTCTGTCTGTGTTAAAAGAAGAACACAGGCTGAGGATCAAACTGGGCCTCTCGGAAGCTGGGCCAACCACTGTTCTGTGTTAATGCTGCAGGGGTCTCCTGCTGCAGCCCCAAAGAACACCACAGAACAGGGAGGGAAAGAACACTGAGAGAATCAGTGGGCATGTGTACAGGAAAACATATATAAAAGGATCAAATGTACTTGCTTGTTTTTTGTTTTGGGTTGAAACGAACGGACAAGCGAATAAAGATCTGAGAAACAGAGTTGGGGAGCATCCTGGGACAACATGGAAACTGATTTATATTCTGCTATGAGAAATAGCTGGAATAAAAAAATATGAAATCAATGCACTATTACTCATGCTGTTGCATCACTGTGTTTATGTTGAGGAGGCTGACCACCAGGGCTACAAGTAAAGAGACACATTAGTCAAAATGAATAGAAAGCACAAGCAATGAGTGTTTTACTCCCAAATAATACGTTTCGGCCATCATTCCTACCAGATAACAATCTCTGAGATAACAAGATAACAAGATCTGAGATCTGGGAGCACTGCTACATCGCTGGAACAACTATGTCACGTTCTTTTACTTTATATATTCAGCTTGACATTGTGTTCATATCTGAAAGGGAAGTCAGTAGCTAGTTATGTATTTGTTGCCATTTTCAGTTATAATAAAGACTTGTTAGCAGAAGTTAAGAGTAATTAAGTTCTTATTTCTGTAAACTGAATCAACTTCCTGTACAGGAATTCTCATCCAAACTTGTCTCTATTTATTTGTCACTATTTTAGCTCAGCACTTAGCCAAGTAACTAGCTAGCTATCTAAAAGATGATATTACGTCACATTCTTGTTCTTAATCCCGCCTACTGTACTCTGATTCGTCCTTCCAGGTGAGGAAAATTGCGATCAACGAGCCAAACAACAGACCTTTTTGAATCCATGGGCAAATCAGAGATAAGGTTTGAAACAATGTTACAGTGGTTACATCGGACAAGTTGTAAAAAAAAAAAAAGTAAAGCCAACATGTTCATCCAGAGTACCTAAAAGTTCGAATACCCAGAATGCTTCCAATAATCCTTCTTTGCACAGGAAGACTGTTCTGAATGCGTTACTATGGCAAGTTTGGTAGGTCAAGGTAGAACTGGGAAGTTGTTCAGTAGACTGTGATTGGATGTCTTGGATATTTAGAGTGCAAACTGTTTGCATTTGTTTTCTCTTTGTAATAAGTCGTATTTAGATTGGTTTTATTTAAAACAGTTGTCTGCTTGTATTCCTTATTTGCCATGTCTGACATCTTTTAGCAGTACTGCTGCATTGTAATTTTAGAGCTAGGCCAAAACCATGAATATATAACTGAATTTATAATAATCTGTGATAATTCTTTCGGTATATGGGCCTACATCAAATATAAGTTGCAGTCTAAGCTGTTCAGTACAGTATCCCCTTTATAACATGCTGTATATAACAGTGAGCATGCCAGCATACAGAACATGTTAGCAATCATATACTTCAGTTTACATGAGATCCAACTGAGGGACGTGTTAACCTCACTGTGCCTTGGTGGGCTTACTAGCAGGGAGCGAAATTAAAAAGGGGAAGGACAGCGGTGACGGGTAAATGAACTGTGGGATTGAGGGAAGGAAGGAGGGAAGGATTACCAGCTAAGCGTTCAATCACCTGCTGGGTATGTAATTGGTGGGGAGGAAAAAAAGCACTGCCTTTTTCCCCTGCTGCCAGTCAGTCTGGATCGACTCTGTTTTCCACTCTCATCACCCTGTTCTCTGGGGGGGTTGTAGGGTTCTCAGTAGGGGCCAAACACATGGGCATAAAACTGCGCTGACATAACATACACATCTTTAAATGTTACAGTATCTCTGCAGACTATGGGAAAATGCTTTTTTTTTGCTTTAGCCTGCAGAGGATACTGGTATGCATGATGAAATCACAGGTGGTTTTTTTGAAAGGTTTTCCGCGGAGAAAAAAATTATGCTCCATTGATTTTCAAGTACTCTTTCCTCAAGTACAAATATCCCTCATCAGGTGCAACATTTGGCACTAATAATACAGCTGACTGCAAACATTTTTCACCTCGTTTCTGACATGCATTTGACATGAGTATATTTCTTTTCTGGCACATTTTGGTTGCCATGGCAGTGCTACAAAAATCCTCGTCATGTACTGTTGTTGGTTAGAATCTAATGTTCCAGGCATTGTGAAATGTGTCACTGAGTGCCATTAGCAGCATTTAGCACTCTCTGCACCGCTAACAGCATGATTAGCTCGTTTACAGATGATTTCTTCTTCTTTTTTTTTTGTTGCTATAGCTCGTGTTTCATTTTACCAAGAAGAGATGTGGGAAAATGTAAGAGGCAGCAAAAGACAGAGTAAGAGAGAAAAGGAAGAATTAAATGACTCTTTGGGGAGGCCTTTAATCAATTCCCCCCACACCGGTGTCAGTGGATAAAAGGCAGAAAAAAAGTCAGTCTGTTAGACAAAAAATTATAGGAAAGAGGCAGAAAACCCACTTGCAGCTGGATGATATGTGCTGAAAGAAATGTGGATGAATAGTTAAAAGACTTAAAGGTGCAGTGTGTCAAATTTAGGGGGCTCTACATACAGATTTGTGTATATGTATCTTCATTAGTGTATAATCACCTGAAGATAAGAACTGTTACACCGTGTCCACGTCCTTTGTAAGTGTCATGGCCACCGTAGTTTCTCCTTTACACTAGGAAGGAGAGGGTGAAACGAGAGGGTTGCAATCCACAACTACACTGCTAGATGGCACTAAATCATAGCAACTCATTGAGTAGCTGTCCAGCCAGCAACTTTACTCTTTTGGTTCACTTTCCTCGCTCTCATAGTGTGATTTTTGGCCGTACCAGGTGGCTGTTTTCAGCGACAAAGCTCTAAAAACTTACTGTCCGCTACCTGCTCAGCATCAAACAGGAGACAGACGCTCTTGTAAACATCATGGAGCATTTAGAGGCTAAGTGGTCAGATATTTTCTTCAGGAGTTGGAAGAGAAATAAGTGAAAAGAGAGTGAACATTGGATTTGCATTCACCAAGTGGACACAAACAGGACATCTGATGAATTGTAATGTTCTGTAACTGCTGGATGTGTAAATGGTAAATGGACTGTACTTATATAGCTCCTTTCTAGTCTTCCAACCACTCAAGGGGCTTTTATACTCCACATCACACTCACCCATTCACACACATTCATACACTGATGGCACTGGCTGCCATGCAAGGTGCCAACTGCCCATCAGACAGGAGCTAATTCATTCACACACACATTCACACACTGTTGGTGCAGCCTTCGGGAGCAATTTGGGGTTCAGTATCTTGACCAAGGACACTCTGACACGCAGAGTAGAGGAGCCAGGGATCAAACCAACGATTGGTGATTAGTAGACGACCCGCTCCTCCACCCGAGCCACAGCTGCCCCAAGAAAGAAGTGTAAAGAAGCAACAGGTTGCTAACAAGTTCAACACATCAACCTAAAAGGTGATGATGTGTCGGTGTTGTGTTGTTTCAGGTGCCCTCATGTGGCCCTCAAAGTCTCTAATTGTGCCAATCATCCATATGTGTCATGTGTTGCAAGTACACTGTAAAAAAAGAAACTGTTGTTTTTATGGTAAACTGGCAGCTGTGGTTGCCAGAATTTTACCGTAATAAATACGGTATAACCTTTCTAATATTACACCAAAAAGGGTAGTAGTACTGTTGACTTCACGTAAAGGGTATACAGAAAAACACAGCCATACTTCATGGCATGTTTTACGGTCTTTTACTGTCATGGTTTGGCAGTTTTTCACCATAATATCTACAGATTTTTTTTACAGTGTAGATGCAAAGTAGGAAGAAAGCCTAGCAAGCTAACAGCCTGTAATGGATGAACTAAAGAAAACTGTGAAGAGGTTTTAGACGCTGGGTAAGGGTCTGGCTTTAATTTCTCAGCTCAACCTATCAGAACATTTTTAAAAAATCTCAGGCTGAATATTCATAATTAAAATGATTATGTCCTCATGTACAATTCTGCAATTTACTGATAATTATACTTCATATAAAAATCATTAAAATATTATCAGTCTGCGTGGATCTGCCCTTTCTAAGTGGAGACGGTATTACAAAGACATTTCAGAAAACATCTGTTTCCATCCAAGATGAGCCAACATTACAGAGCAAAACACCTTCAAAAAGTTAAATAATTATGCACACACACACACACACCTTTATTAAACAAACTCTGCAGTATTTGATGTCCTGTAGTGAGCATTAATATTCTCTTAAACACACACCGAGCAGCACGCGTCATCTGACAAATCCCTCTGCACGTCCTCGTCCCGGGGGGGGGGGGCTGGCGTCTAAATAAACATTACAACAGTCTCCATGGGGATTAGCCTAATGTGCTGTGCTGTAGCACCAGTGATATGTTGCTTTAATTGTCCCCTAAATTAAACACGCAGCGGTTTATCTTCAAATCTCATAAATCTCATAATCCTTCCTCACTCTCTGTTGCGTTTTATCAATCAATGATGAAAAGCCCCCCCCCCTCTCTCTTCCCCCTTCCTCTCAAATAAATCTGCCGTCTTGTGAATTTTCAAAGAACACCATTCCACCTACGCTCAAAACTTGAGCTACTTTGTAAGACAAAGTGTATCTGATCACAAGTTTGCACACACACGCCATTTTTCATCAGTGGAGGTAATTTATTAGCCAATTAGGAATGATGAAAGCACACAGTTCTGGAGTCAGTGATTACTGCCACTGTGCAATGATGAAATTTATCATTCTTACTGAGAAGCTGAGAGGATGTGTTTCCTCGCATGAGCAATAGAGAAAATGCTCGAGGCTGGTGGAGGGGAATCGAAACGACAACTGTAGCCATTAATTCCTTTCCTTCTACCTCTGAGATGTCATAAATATTCAGTCTGCATCACCACAAGGGCTTTTTTTCGTGCTATCGAGGCCATGTGGCAAGACACAGGAGTAATAAAATAAATGCCTCGGGTTCAGAGCGCATCTGTGGCTGCAGCTTAAAGGGCTTGGAATGAACTTCAAAGCGTTTATTCTGTTTGGTTTGGTGTTAAATTTACTGTAACGTGCCAGAGGTGGCAACCCACAGAGGTGAGTCCTTCAACGCACCTAAAGGCAGGACTGGACCTGGTTTGCCTCTGCAGATAAGGCACTTAGAAAGAATGTCATCATGTTTCAAAAATATACAACATATGGTGAACAACTGGCCGACCTTACAATACAATTCGACTTGTAGTGACTCCAGCTTTAATAAATGTTCTGATGGTCGTGTTTCAGCACTGGCTGCACATGGTTAAGGTTAGGGAGAGATCCTGGTCTGGTTGAATAAGATGTCGACAGATTTGAAGCATGAGATTCGTGTTTACCTTATTAACATTAAATCAAAACCACAATCCCATCATCTAACCACAGATGGGACTGGAGTCAAAGTGCTCCACTTCGTCACAAAGCTTGCAACGCACTGGTTCAAATTAAACAGTGTATCTTCTCAAAGCACCTCAAAAAGAATCTTTTTCATCTGTATCTGGAGCATTTTGAAATATACATTTGAGTCTAGAAATGCTGTTAAGTTAGTTGTTCAGTTCCCAGTTTTGTAGTACAGCATATACGGAGTATACCCACTTATTTTTCAGTCAGCATTGGGTATACTCATTTCTGTTTTTCCTATGATGGCGAAGGAATAATAGAGTTGCAAAATCTGTAGATCTTCTGTGGTTAATGTTTATTTTATAATGATATTTACCCCCTGAAGTCAAGCTGTAAGAGTTAAGTGACAGTGTTCAAATACTACTGGACCATTTTTTAACAAGCTAAATATGCAAGAGCTGCCATATATACACATATATAAGTGTTGATCCTTTGTCCTGGACAGGACGCTTCTTTTTGGGTATACTGACATCTCCAGGCACTACTACTACAAAAAACTAAAGATCCTCTTTTTCTGGAACATCGTGTTCAACTGTGAATGGATTTGGAGTTGTCATGAAGGTGGCATGCAATAATGGGTTTGTGATTGAATTGTACTTCAGTCTCTACACTCCGTGACAACTGAGAAGGAATGCGTTCATCCAATCTGCAGAATCCATGTTACCTACAGTGACTTTATCAAGTGGACCAGCCGCTGGCCTGAAGTCACCAGTTTAAAATACGGTTTATGTTACTGGCTGATTTTTTTTGTCATCAGTATCATGTCAAGTTTCAACTTTCATACATACCAATGACACTCATCACATGCATGTGCTTCACTATTTATATGAATGCACAGTAACAGCACCAAAAATAATCTGTAAACTGATGTAGTTGGGGAAAAAGACAGCACTGATACTCCAGATCAGCAACTTATTCTGATCACTACTATGGTAACCAAGGTCAGAAGATAGGGCTGTCTCCCTAGGCACAACAGATAGGTACGTAACATAGCTTCAATAAACCTTCGGGCATAAGTAGTAGTAGTATTTGGACCTTATATTGGCATTGAGACCCAAGATTACGAGTTCAAGCCACTGTGCTTACCTTCAATAAACACTGCCACAGTTCCAAGATGCTAAATTTGTGTTCCTCATAAAGACCAGTCATAAAATGCCTCTTAATTATGTTACAGTACCCAGCATCAGATTTGCATCAGCAGCTGAAAAAAAAACCCAAAACAAAACAAAAAAAGGATTTCTCCTGAGCTCTTACCTGAGGAATGTTGAAGAGGGTCACGGACAGGGCAGACATGCAAAAAAGCAGAGAGAAGAGAAGCAAAATCATTAGCCGAAGGTCGAGCCGTGCATGAAATCACCCCACGAGATGAAATCATCCATATGTCAGCCTCCCATAGACACAGCACCTGTCACCCCAACAGGAATGAATAGTGTTTAGTAGGCGGAAACACAATGAGACGCAATGAGCCTTGCATCTCGAGTTGCCTGCCTCAGTCATTAGCCATTACTCCCATTTGAGAGAGGTCGATGAAGCAGCAATCCCGGTCCATCACGCCTGCTGTATTATACCACATGTCCTTCACAAGCAGCCGTACCTGATGGGCCCCATGATTTCGCTGTGTATTTAGGCTAATAGCTTAACTGATGAGAGTACAGAGGCCCCGAGACACGAGTGAGGATTTTCCCTTCATTTTTTTCTTTCATATTCACACAGCGGATGGTTTGAAGCAGCCATAAGCCACAGAGAGGAGAATCACTGCTATTCATCACTGTAAGTGCTAAACACTCATGAGATGAGATGAGATGCAAAGTGAATGAATGACTAAGATGTATGTGTCTCTGTGAATCACTCTCTTTCTCACCGCAGTCAAGATATTTCGCTTTCGATTCCTCTGTTTTGAATTTTTTTTTTTTTTTTTTTTTGGCGACAGCTCCTTTGCCTCAGAAGGATGATATGACAAGGCAGGACTGAGGGGATAAATTCCTAAAGAGGTGTGCATCAAACAAAGACAAGTGGGAGAGGAGGATTTGCAGACAGGGGGATATTTTTCAATAAAAAAAGAGAGATGGGGGTGGATTTTCTGGCATCTTTTATCTAGGCAGAATGAGAATTATTACAGTGTACTCAGACAGGCATAAAACACGTACCAACAATCCTTCATCCACATGCAAAACGAAGTGGAAATGCCCAACTCGCTGCTCGAAAAACAAATCCTTACATGGCTGTTCTGCAGATTGGAAACTTGTGAGGAACAATTGGAGGAAGTCAATTTAAATCTTGATTTAATTACTTTCATTTACTTTCGAGTTGGGAGCTTGTCTTGTCTCACAATATGCTGCAAATTCTATGCAGCCGTCTGCATAGAATATTACGGGAAACTCTGTCCTGGACTGCCCTGGGCTCCACAGAGGAAGTGGTTTAGAGGAGGATATTAGCAAAGCTGACATCTATCATGAACAACAAGTAAGAGCCCTCAAAGCAGAGAATATGTCTGCCTTCATTTTATATTCCTGATATATGAAAAAAGAACAAAATACAGGGGGAAAAAGTAGCATTCATTATCATATTTGCCATCTTTGTGTCAAATACACATTTTCTTTTTTATTGCCATTATATGTCATCACCACCAACACGAAGCCTCCGCTGTTTTTCCTCAGATTTACCCCTCTTTATTTATAGGCTCATAGCAGGAGTCACTAGATGCATGTATTGTTATTTTCATACTCAGAAATGCCAGCTTTTGTCACACGAGTGTCAAAATGTGCGTTATGGGCTCTGAGCTAGCAACGCACACACCGACCACCAACCGTGTGTGTGGGAGTGTGCGTATGTCTGTCTTTTGGTTCAGCTCAGCCTCCTCTTCCTCCTCCTCCTCCTCCTCCTTTTGTCTCTGTGTTTATGAAGCAGACTCATAAAGCCCCAGGATGCCAACAATTTTGTCACCAAACAAGAAACATTTGCAATTCGCGTGTACGTGTCTTTGCATCAATTAACCCCGATCTGGGAAACTTTCAGGCAGTAATGTAAGAGGTGTGTTGATGCGTTGGTTCTGTCAAAAATGTATTAGTAATGTCAAACCAAATAAGGTCTTTTTCACAGACTGTGTGACTCTTTTTTCCCATTAGTTTTGGCTCTACAGTTCCCATCATGCAACATTATACTTATTATGCAAAACAGGAAGTAAATAAATAGTAAATGTAAAGAGGCAAATGCAATGCAAGTGAATACTACATAAAAAGATCTACTTCTGATGATTATGACAAATGATAAGCAGTTATAAGAACATGTTTTTCAAAGTAGATTTTGGGAACGTTTCCTCAAGACCGAAAACCTGTTCTGAAATATTAAGTCATATTCCGGTTTGATTGATTTATGACTCTAACCCCTTGGACCCCACCATGCACGGCTCTGTGATGTCACTGTACCAACACTGTTTTGGCCATTTTCCATGTTTCTTCATCCTCCACCTGGGGTGTTTCAGAAGCGTTTTGCCCACCGGACTTTGTGTGTTTCTACCATGAGTAAGTAGGCTACGTAGTTGAATCATTTCCCTTTTGTCTGTTTTTATGATCAGGTCTGCACATGGTGTTGAATTTTGAAAATTGATGGAATTCTCTATGCTGTTTCTGTGTCTGACTTCCAAAAGGCTGGATCAGCTCTGTGCTGCTTGATGCGGCAACCATCAAAAATAGACCAGCCGTGTATTCTCCGCAGAGCAGAGCTTCAGGTAGAATCACAAACAGTGTCTAGAACAGGTGCGAAGAGCTCTGGCGGCCGTGGCTGTGCCCGATGGGATTGAGCGATTTGAAAAAAGGAAATTATTTTTATGCAAAAGCATGAATCAGGTACTAAAGGTCCATATGTACTCTGGAATATCATTGCTTAATTGGAAACCTACAATATTTTGTTTGAAGATAAGATGCAACAACCCTTGATATTGAACACAAGTTCTGGAAAGATAAATCATCTATGATACGGTTTGTTATAGATGTGGTTGGTAAATGGGATAAGTCAGCTTTGGCCTGATGTAATTCACCCAGACAAAGTTCAGCTAAAGTTCACCATCAGCTGCAGTCACCTTCCTCCATCTCCACCCTCCTCTCCTCATCATTCCCGCAATCACTCCATCTCTCCTCGTCACATAAAACTCTCTCAAGCAGCCTCGTCGGTGCTGAAATATTCAACAGAACACAGCCAACGCTTGCCCTCGAAAGCCAAGAAGTAAAAAGTTGAACACTTGATTCGTGTGGTAGGTCATACGGCAAAGTTTTTTTTTTTCTAAGCAAGAAAATATAATATTTTCGTATATGCATTATCTAGCAGCTCAAAATGCCAACTGAAAAAACTGTTTTGCTCAAATAATTGAATAAAAATGTCACAAATTGATTGTCTTTATTTCTGGGCACGTTCCAGACATGTTACAAGTCCAATCATCCAGCTCTGACTTTCTCTCCACTTCAATTTTTTACTCCTCTTCTCACAAAAATAAGAAAAAATGAGGCTCCTGACAACCCAACCGTGACTTTCCAGACCTTGTTATCGCCCTTTTGAGTGTTGCCGCTAAAATGCGCAACCGTCCTGACCCAGAAGATGAAAGCAACCTACAGTATGAGCACATTCTCCTCAAGACGAAGTAGAGGAAAATTGAGAAGGTGAATTTACAATATTTCACCTGAGCAATACGGCGAAATGCTTTCTGCTTTTGTACTAAGTGAGAAAAACCCTGGCTGGAAACGTGTGGTCTGGGAGTACACAGGCGTAGGGAATGTGTGTACCAAACAAACAGCTCATTAATCTCTGGCCTGCCAGGCATGAGGGGCAATAAATTGCCCTCATATGGGGTATGCTCAAGTGTTGCGAGGAATTTCTGTCTGTCATCGTGTGAAACGCGCCATGTGTGAGGTGTTTGTCGCTGGGTGTTCGTCAAACGTACGCGGAGGTATGTGTGGAGTATGTGCATCTGTGCCCAAGTCTTTAATCTTCAAGAGGGGGTTATGACTGAGGGTGCTGACAGGAAGGAGAGGAAGAGGGGAGGCTTTTCTTTATGGGTCTTCCAGTAATTCCAATGGAGACTAAATCAAAGACCAGCGCAGTATTAAGGCGTAGATGAAGTCAACTAAATGCAAATCAGTCTCAACTCAAATCATCAGCCTAATAAAAGATGCATGATCTAGTTTTAAATTAAAGTGAAGGTAAAGAAGTTCTGAGCCTGTAGATAAGTTCAGGACAACCTTCCTTTCAGTTTTGCCCAGTCATTTTTGATTATCACAGCTATTGTATCATAGCTTTAAAGCTAAATATTTGCATCTGGAGGGACAAACACACTTTGGCGCACTTGCAAGATGCAGTTCCTCGAATGACCACTTGAGGCTGGCTCCAGAAATGAGTCAATCTCCATAGGCCCCTATGTTAAAATGTCCAACTTCACAGCAGAAATAAACATGTTTACAGCCTGGTACAAAAAACAGTTTTGGTCTCTATAGCTAATTTCCCCGTTCATGACAACTGTACTGAGGGTGAGGGTTTTATACAACTCACCTGTTCAGATTATATTAAGGCTTAAAGTTATGCAGAATTAAGAATATGTGCCGTTACAGGTGGCTCATTTGAGCAAGCAGGCTTCATTCAGCCTGCCACAGCTCTACCCACGAGCCACCTCTTCACCCATTTTTCGGATTTGCGGGGAGCCAACGGGAGCAGGACTGCCAAGATGGTGACGGCCAAAGCCACCACACTCTACATCCAGACTTCATCCATGTTTGATACAGTTTATGGTATGGCTGCAGCTACTGTCAGAAAGTGATGTGAGCAGCTTTAAAGTTCAGTTTTGCGTTAATATCTATGACATTTTGCGTGTGATACACACCTCTAAAGTGCTGTTGCTGATTGAAAACCTCGGTTGTTTGTTGCAGGAATGCTAAAGTTGAAGACATTAATGCCAAAACAGATCATTATCTGTGGTGCAGGTTATATATTCTTAATGGAATTTCTGTTGCTTCACTAATTTCAATCCCAAATGACTAAATTTCAGCCTTTTTGTAGGCTTTTGTAGGAGCACTGTATGCTATAATCTAGCAGAGTGTGAGAATCTATTGCGAGATGCAGACCAGAAGCTAGTGGTTTTAAATTAAACTTAAGTTTTTAACTGACTCCCACTATTTATGACCTACATAAACAAACATGACCACCGGTGAGAATATTGACTATTTCTGTATTTTTTCCTAATGCCTGCCTCCGGGTCGGATCTGGTCAGATTTCCCTCAAAATCAGATGAAATGAGGTGGTGGAAACACTACCACTTATGTCCACAGGGGCTTCCAGAATCAGCACAAAATGAAAGTTCCTTGTAGCTGCTTCAAGTTATTTGGCAGTGAAAAGAATAATGCCCTCAGGGATAGAAACTGGCCCTGATAGAAAATGACCAGAAACTGGATAGATATTAGGCTGGGCAGCTCACTGTCTTCTAGTGACATCTCAATGGAGATATAAAAAAGGGATGTTGATGTAACAGAAGACTGTAAAATCAGATATTCAAAGCAGAAATGTTAGGGTTTCTTTCATCTGGGGCCATGGATCTTGCTTTCATTCTCATAGAAGCTTAAACCTCTGAGGTGCCCCTCCCCTGTGATGACAACTTAGCAGTTTCAGAAGATGGGTGGTTTACGGAATAAATATTTAAAGTATAGACGCTGAAAACAAAAGCCGTGGCTTGACAGGTGACTCAGCAATTTTGGAAAATAGGCCTGACTCATCAACTTGTAGCCAAAGCTGCTTTGATCACGGCATCATCGGCCCAAAGGCCTCTTTAAGTATATGATCCTCCCCAGCAGAAGAAAAGTGATGGTTTAGCTTCATCTTTGCACTAATAAGGATGCAAAGTCGTCTCCGATGACCTGACAGTTATTTTGATAAAACAAACCCACAAACAAGACTTCAGATGCTTTTGTGGAGCAACATTAACAGACAATGCTGAGGATTGCCGTCTCCAAACCAGGACAATGGCTATAAATTGAATAAATCGCAGCTCTAATGCTTCCAGTGGGCCCTGTGAAACCCCCGGCTAATGAAGACATGTTGATTTAACGAGCCATGCCCCTGTCTCGCATAGAGCTGAGCTGACTTTGCCAGATTAATGGGCGCCTCGGCTATCACTAATGGCTAATAATTCAGCAGTAGTTTGTTTCTTTCTCTCATTTTTATCTAATCGCTATTGCTGCCGCATCCGGTCTTCCTTACATCTCAGTGCATCCATCACAGCAGAGCTTGTGGTTGTTCAATTATGTTTGGGCTTTCAGTTTAGCAATTAGACTTTAAGTCATGGAATATGGAGTATTTTCATTATTCAAAAAAGTCATTTTTTTAGTTTTTCCCATCTCTGTCTCATCATCTGTTGGACTTGTGTCCAAGGCTGGATTACAAACCAGCCGAAGCAGTCAACTGCCTGAGCGGACCAGAATCCCACGGGCCCCAAAAGCTCAATGTTTAACTGCATGTCTGTCAGGTTTACATAATTTAATTAACTGAATATTGTCTAGATAAGTGAAGTACTATCTAAGATGGTAGGTCCTGCATTATTTCTGAATGTTGTGGCCCTTTCTTGTAGAGGGGTACTTTGTCAAACCGCAGATCTTAATAAATTTTGTAATTTTGTCAAGAAATTCAATTAAAAAACCAAATGTTTTCGATCTTTCAGTATGTTCAAACTTCCCCTATCATATATGGCACTTAAGGCACCCGTATACTTCATCATAAATGCGTGTCTGATGGTCAAACAATCCCCCAACTCTGACCCCCTACAAAGACACCTCCACAAAGGTGTAATTTGGGGGTTGCACTCTAGAAACTGACAATCCAACACTCACTTCCACTTCATCCACTTTGGTCAGCTGTGTGGAGGTGAGAAAGTAAGTGGGGTTTGAGTATCTTTCTTTCTTTTCTATACACAAGCGCAACACTACGAATGTCTTCCAGGAGAGACTAGATTAAAAAACCTTTGCTGTTATCCTAGGATTTAGGGTATTGTGTCACCCTCCTTCTTCTATGTTGGCTGATGTTTCAACCCACTAGTTCCCACCCATTCACAGTTCACAACTTTATAACTGATTTTCTTTACAGCTCTTAATACGGGATATATAGAGGATGTAGAGGATATATCAGGCTTGTTAATGGGATACATATAATGTTGGTTTTGATCTTTTCATGGGATTTGTCTGGTGGATTTCCTTAAATAAAGTTGCGATGCTTTAAACTGGACCCACAAAATCAGGCAGCAGCCGATGTTCTGGAGTACTGATCACTAGTTAAGGGAGCACTATTACATCCATCAGCTCCACACATTTATTTTCAACCTCATTCAAAGTAAATTGTGAGGTGCAGAATCATCCAATATGGATGTAATTCCAAGGGACACCTTACTGGAGAATACAAATAATAAATCTGCCATGTGCAGTGTGCTGTGTGCACTGTACAGTACATATGTGGAACTGGTGGGGTATGCACCGCACAGAGGGTGGAGGTGGAGGCCAAACTTACAACAAATATTTGCCCAGGGCCCCACAACAGGTTGATCTGTCCATGCCTCTCTAAACTGTGATATATTGTTATTGCGAGCTGTACGTGTAGTTCAGCCCCCAAATGGGCCTCGGCTATCACTACAGTAAATAGATACCACTGTTTTCTCAATAACACTAAAAAAAGAAGTCTACCCTGTGTTAGCACAGGTTGCATTGAGGGGGAAATATATATCTCTCATTGCTGAAAGATAGTGACAAACAACAACAACGGTAAGCCCAGGGGGAGAAAAATGTGAAATTGATCAAACAAACGCTATTATCGCCTGCCTAGACTCTGCTATTCATTTTTCTCTCCCGCTCTACCGTCTGGCATCCACAGCAAAACAAGGTGCTTTGCAGGTTTGAAAAAAACTAACAAAGGTAAAGCTTGCCATCAGCTAAGTACTGATGCGCCTCCTCCGGTGACATGACAATGAGTCGAACTGATACAGTGTCTACAGCTGTTGTTTGAAAAGAGAATCACAGGAATAGAGCAGCATGCACAATCGCTTCACGCTCGGCAGCTTGCGCTCTTTAAAAAAATGAAATGCTTGAGTGGTGGGTCAAGGAGAGGTGGGAGCAAGTTCCAAAGCATGCTGTGACCATATGTTGCTCGGGATGACATTCACAAATAAGAACTTCAAAAGCTATACGTCCCTTCACCTGTTTTGAGTCTGTTCATTTGGTCCCCGGATGGTTCCAAACAACTTGTACAAAAAGGACTTTGTAAATTGATATCTTTATGGAAAAAATGACCAAATCTCATTCACCTTGCAAGGAGTTTATTTGAGGGGAATGTTGCAGAATAAATGAGACACGCGGCTTCAGCAGTGGGTGATGAGATCATATTTTCTCGGCCGCTAATAAAACACCTTGAAAAAGAGTGTTTCATTGCGTGAGTCAGAATGTGCAAATGAGGCAGAGGCTGTTATGATGACTGTAATCAGCATTACAAAGCAATAAAGACTGATGCATCAGATACTGGCCGAGAGAAACGACATCCATGTACATTCGCTAAATGTGGTACCAACCAAGGATGAAGCAGTAAAAGTCCATTTGTGCTGCTTGTTTATGGCTCAGTGTTACTTTGCCCCGTTTCACTTGAAGGACATCGAGGCTTTTTCTATGAACTGTAGTGTTCATTAAGACGCTGACGCTGGAGAGCATATTTAGTTGTGTTACTGATCTGTGGAAATGAATGAGACATGTAGCAGCAGGTAAACCAACTAAATACAAACATCTTTACTAGTGATTTACTGAGAAAAACCTTGACTTGTATTTTATGTCATTAAGTCTTTTCTAAACACGGTGGCCAACCATGGAAAGATGCTTACTCACTGCCCTGAAAATGGAGGCTGCTTCATTCATATTTCAGCTCTTCATTCAGGCCAAAGAACTAAAAATCAACATCAAACATAGTCAAGATATGAGGGTTGATTAGCAGAGATGTGGACTTTTGACATGATAGACAATGAATGACTTGAAAGATAAAGACTCAGAACCATGACTAAAATGACTCAGTTTAAATATTAAATAATATAATATAAATGTTCTATGTCCATGTCAAGTGTCAAGTGGAATTGTCATGATTAAATGACTACCCTGTCAAGCTCATTGTGACACTACCTGATGGTCTGGGCATCAGATCATCATCATCACTTTCAGATTCAGGACTTTCACATGTGAAGGAAAAAGGTGAAGTCCTGAATAGAAGACCTGTTCATCAAAGATTTCAGACAGACAGACGACAACATCAAACCTTGTTCATCATGTGACTCATTCGGATCCGCAAGTGTCTAACGTTTGCCAGATAAAATCTGTTCTCTCACGACTATGTAACTAGCTGACCTGATAACGACTGATATCACTGATCAACAATTTTCCAGAACAAAACATTTCTGCAAGCGGATACGCTGAACCTCAATCTGTAAGTTACATTTTAATGTTAATATTTTCATGCGTCTTTCAACGCTTAAGCAGCTCCTTCAGCAACAGACTGCTACTCCCACCATGTAAGAAGGAGCTCTACCACAGGTCCTTCATTCCAACAGCTGTCAGACTCTTCAACACCAGCATAACTTCATGCCTTTTTCTATATATTTCTTGCTTGTGAATAATTTATTATCAAGCTTGTGTATATGAGCTGCTGTGACAAGTACAGTAAATTGCATTGGTGTGGGCTAGACTAACTATCAGTGAATAATATAGAAAAATACTACTGCACTGGTATCTAACATGGGTTGAAACCTTCAAGCATGTTACACAAACACCACAAATCCAGATAAACCCACTGTACACTACCTGCCCAGCAGACAGACTAAATTAGCGGCTAACTAACATGCTGAAGCATTTAGCAGCTTTAGAGCCAGATTTTTTTTTTTTTTTTTTGAGTTGGTGGAGACAAAATCGGAGCTAAAAGAAGGGTGAACATTTACATTGATAGAACCAAGACTCCAAATAGATGCCAACGCTGCTCCGTGTCTGCTGAATAAACAGGCAACTGTCTGCTAACATGTTAGCCATTAAAACTTAAAAGTATGATAACATGTCATGTTGTGTTTACAGCTTGCTCCCAAGTGGCCAAACATGAATCAATGAATGTGTTGCAGCTTTAAATGTTTTCACAGTAAGTCATGTTTCTTAGCAGTGACTCACGTCAAGGAAAAGGTTTGCCTGTTGAAAGGAAAAAGTTCTGGAACACTCCCTAATTACTAATTTCTACAAAGAGTACTGATACCTGAGTGACAACACAGACGAGCAGAGGCCGACACTGTCAATCCCATGAACATCAGGCCTTTAATGGTAAAAAAGAGCAACAAAATGACTTCTGTAGTGTGGAGGAAGTCAAATGGCGCTGAGTAGGATGATAAACCCTGTAATTCCTCGTAACCAGAGCAATTTGACAAGAGCCTGTCACCAAGCGCCAAACCTCTGCCAATCACCTCAAAGCGTTACCGCCAATCCCAATTAGCTTCAGAGTGTCCACCTGTCAATCAGTCCCGGTGGTTGAGGCTAACTGGGAGGGAGCTGCCCGCCAATTTACACAAACAACTAATCAGTCAATCAGTCAGTCACTTTGGGAATCATACGCCAACAGGGCGGTGTTATCGGAGAGATAACCTTGCTTTAGCAGTGCACTATGGAATGGATCCTTCAAGTCAAAGGATTATTGAGGAAATGTTGAGAAATAAAGCCAAATGAAATGCAATAAAAAGAAAGCATAATATTAGTTTATGATGTTTGCATGGAGATTGACTGTTTCCAGAGTAGATTCTGTGTATCCACATCAACTCCCACACCAATATTCATCCAGCTTTGAACTGCTCCGAACAGATCCATGTATGTCATCTTCTCTAATATGGTGTTTGCAGACGCTTGATAATCCCAGTAAATATGTGATGCAGCCTGATCCCCCAGACAGACGCCTGACCGCAGGCCTGCAGACGTCAGCGATGCTGGGAAATGCTTCCATCCAGTCTGCTCTTTCTCTCTCTCTCACACACACACACACACACACACACACACACACACACATTTACACACAGGTCAAACATTGACAAAAGCTCCTTCTGTCCCCTCGCTGTGTGAGTGCGAGTGTGCTTATCACACTCCTTGGAAGCCGTAGCGTGTCTGAATACACACCTCGCCTGTCAGATTTACATCTGCAGAGAGAGTTGTGTGTGGGTGCCTGGGTCATATTTTTTTCTCCAGCACGCAAACACACACACATACACACTCTGTAGGAGTGCATTGCCTGCCTTTCAAGTAGCTCTGCCTCATTGCCTGCATGTTGAACATGAGCTGCCACTACTCTGTTGGCTGTCAGGCAAAATCTCCAGGCTTCTGACATCTGAGAGAAGCTACAATCTGCATGTAGAGGCGCTTCACGCCGTAAGCTGCACGAGCAAGCCTCTGCGTTACACTTGTTATCAATCAATACATGATAAAAATGAGATGGAGCATAGCAATTGATAATGTTTCTGTCATTGATCGTAAAGAGGATTTATGTTTATTACAGCACAGTGTCTTTGAGCAACGAGCGCTACCATTTGTTTCCAGTCACATGTGGAAAGTGGCGGTAAATTAAACAGAAACTATATTTCATGTTTTGTTCATGTCATGACATCAATACAAAACTGTCCAATGGAACAACACAAAGCAGTTAAAGCTCACTTCACTTCAAGTGGAACCTTATTTTCCAATGTTTATGTGTCAGAGTGACTAATGGGGACAACAAGTTGGTCCAGTATTGAGGGGGAACGCAGCAGCCTTCAGACTGCAGCCAAGAAACGTGCTACGACGTAATCCTTGTGGACAATTGTGCACCATCAAAATAAAAGTGCTTATCTTTGCCCCTGACCGGCTCAGATTGTTGTCTGTTGTCTGGCAACACAACCCTACAGGGAAATGAAACTTCTTCTGACTTGAAAATGGGAAGAGTTTGTTGTGTTGGAGATTTTCAATGCCATATTTTGCTGAATGTCCAATCTGGAATATGTAGCTGGAGAGCTCCTACAAGCTACAGACTGGACAAATAAAAAGAAAGAGGGGCAACAGGCAGAGAAAGGTGAACCAGCTGCTGCAAGGCTGTGATGCTCAGGAGACCGGTGGCGTTCCTACGGGAGCTGTGATCCATACACCCACAGAGGAGATCAAGCAAAATGTTTGGTACACCTTTCATGTTTCTGTAGGGTGCTATAGAACTGCCACAAGGTAGACATAGTCTACTAGGCTATAGTGTTTGGCTGCAGCGCTCTCTCTCAATACTAGACCAGATTCAAGACTTGTTGTCCTTATTAGTCATTTGACACTAAAGACGAGAAGATTCATGGGAAAGTAAGGTCTTCAGTTACTCTTGAAGATGATCCTCTCCAATGCGTAGTATGTGGGAATGACTAGGACGTGAGGAAACGTTGCAAGTGGGGGGAACGAGGAGACGATCAGGCAAATGAGAAGCACCCAATGTTTCATCAGCTGTGTTTGATGTACCTCTGGACCAGAGAGGAATGCTTAAAGACTTGTGAGGTATGACTTTCTTTGGTATGGTTTTAGATAGACCTTACATAAATGGACATAAATAGTTGGGGTAGCTTTTGCAAGTACTCTCTGAACTGATTTTAAAATTGACAAAAAAAAAAAAAAAAAAACGTAAAAAAGTTGCCTCGTGCATGGACAACCTCTACTTAACCTACTGTTACAGACATTTACAGCAGGAGCTCCTGCAGAGACGCAAAAAGTTCCACTGACTCTCATTTAACCGCTCTTCTATAGAGGTTAATGGCTCGGTGCTGCACTCGAGAGCACATGGACAGCTGTTTAAAGAGCTGAGTGTTACATAGTTTATTTATGCTAGCACATTTTCACAGCAAGGGGTTCAGACTGACAACTTTCAGCTCACAGTTATTGCACTTGACTTCTCTCCTCTTGACTTATTCGTATACACCAAAGACTCTAATTTAAACATTGTTATGCTAACCTTTTACCATACTGCATCTTTCCTAGCAGGCTCAGAAGGCGAAGCAGAGGGAGATCACAGTGAATTTTTCTAGGACAATGACGTGTCTGGTTCTAAGGCTGAACTCCACCCGACAAAAACATGCTGAGCCTGTCTGAAGGCGACAATCAATTATTCAGAAGTGGCTTCTATGTCTTGTCATTACCATCCACTTCATGTTTGGGGATGATGGCACTGGAATACGGCTGCTTTTAGGGCTTAAGGCGAAGGATGAAAAAGACATGTTTCCAAACCTTTGATTTACTTTTAAGGCACTGAATTTAATCTTTGCGAAATGTTTGGTTCTACAGTCTTGGTGATGTAGTGTCTATTCACAGGGCTTACACAGTTGGTGTAGCTGGTGTAACTGCTGTAAGCTGGTGACATAGATGGCTGAGCTAGTGCTGCTCACTTGCAATAGCTCCTCTATCTTCTCTTTTCTCCCTACTGTTCTGTTTACTTCCCTCAGAACACCATTTTGTTCAATAAAAAGTTACTGAAGAAAGAAAATAAAACTCTCACAGTTTCTTCAAGAGATGTATTTGTACCATTGACTCCAGTCTCACAATTACCTGCAAATCATTCATCTTTGGTGGAACAGTTTTTACTCCAACTTTCTCTAGAGCAACCAGTTCTCCATTCCCTCAAAGGTGAACACAGTCAAGATGGATTGCTATTGGTCAAATTCACAGATCAAAGTTCACCAGAGTTTATCTACATTGCCCCTGTGATGGGGATTCCATTGAACTGAATGGAATCCGCTGCAATATTTTGGTGTTTTAAATGCTGATGTGACTTGGTCTTTATGAGGACTGATGACTTCAGCTCGACTCACTGTCACTGTTGTTTTTCAGTACACGGCTATATGCTTTAAACTGGCAGGCAGTAGCGACTGCAAAATCATTGACGGGTGTCTGGCACAGACGCTCCACCCGTCTCATCGATCAAAGGTGTCCTGCCGTTGGCACCAACAAAAAAGTCAAATATTCACAATGTAGACAAATTAGTTAATTAGAGGAGAGATCCAACAAAAGAGTCCAGAGAACAGTCAATCTATCACTGTACAAAACAGGTATATATATAACCTTTAAGCTATTTGGCCTTAGCTTTTTTTTGGCCTTCCTGACTGAAGTGTTCATCAATTGTGTTGTCCACCATTGCTCATGTGGACAGGGCAAATTGGAAGTGGCTGGAAATACCAATAGTTGCAAAGAGTTTTTTTCAGGCCTGTACAAAGTAGATATTAGATGGAGGTTATAAAGCCACTTAGTAGCTCAAACATTTGTTTGGTCTTATCTGCGATTTTGACATTTACAACATTAGCATTATAATTGAACTACTAACAAACTTTTTCTTGTATTTAAAACATTAGAGGGTTTAATGTTGCCCACCCCTTTGAAAGGTGCGCATGGTTTATTCCACCAGCAGTTAGATGGACAAGAAAAGTTTGTCTAAAAACTGCTAAATTGGATGGATATTGATGTTGAGGACTTCTAGTGACCTTTGAAACTTCCTATCATGAAAAATAAAATCAGTCCACAGAAAGAGAAAAGAAAGACGGGAGCGAGAAAGCCACTCAAATTGCTAGCAGCGTCACACTTGTATTTGTATGCTAATAGAGTATATAAGTAGAGACATCTATATTATCTTTATTATGCATTGCTTTTTGATTGTTTGGCCAGTCGGGCTGAACCTGTGAAGGTGAACCTGTAACATATATCACCATACGTAGTTGTTAGAGCTAATGTGCTAGCAATCTGTTGCGTATTTACACATCTAACAGGCACGGAGCGACCTTAGCATTCATTTGCAGTCGTGCTTTTAGCCACTGTATTTAGCTCTATTTTGGTCTTCACCACCTGCTGAGAGAACTATCAGGCTCTTTAGCAGCTTAATATTCCACTATGTTCACCAGCTAGCTCTGTCTGCCGTCTGCGCTCACATTACAAAGAATTATTTGATATCTGTATGAAAAATTGATTGTTGCAGCTCTAAATAGATTTCTGTTATTGTATTTTTTAAGTACCTCCACACCATTGGATTGACATATTTTTTCATTCCTCTGCTTCTCCTGGCACAAGCTCTTGTTAGATTATTAAGAACTGACACAAATTCCCAAAGAACAAAGAAGAACAGCAGCTTTGACACAGTTCCCCACTGCTCAAAGCGAGAGGTTATATTTTGGTTTGGAAGCTGCTACACGCCTTGAGGCGGGCGGCTGTGTGTCTGGAGATTGGGTTTAATTGGGAAGCGGTGACCTTTTCCACCAGAGAAAACACACAGAAGCTGTAAAATGCACATTAGGAGTCAGAGTCGGGTTCTATCAAGCTGGGACAGACACTGACTTACAGCTTTGTGATTCAACAAAAAAATTAATTAAGAGGACAGATACTGCTGTGCGGGTAATTCATGATTCATGTTAATACACATAAAGGGCAAATTCCCCTTTCTATCTCTCTTTTACTGCTAGTTCTTCTATGATTTTGTATCTCTACATCAAACCCTATTATATAGTACTCTCAATGCTATGCAACTATATTTCAAATATGGCACTCTGAATTATTTAATCATTCGCATTTGAATGAAAAACTCAGTGTCACAAAGGTGCTTTGCACCATTAGTTAGATTGATTTTGAGACACCAGGATGACGGCAGACTGGACTGACCCCTTTACTGTGCTTGACATTGAGGGCAGATGGTTTGGATCAGACAGTCTGGTGCGGGCTGTGATGGATCGCTTCAGCGCTGGTTCCCCATTGTGTTGCACAGCGCGTGAAGCTGCAAGATTTCAGGACTATATAGCTGATCAAGGTTCAAACCACAGTCTCGATCAGAGTTTTCATGTGGTTAATTATTAAAGACTCAACTCAAATCAATCCTAATCAAGCAGCAACTTCTGTGGCTGAAAAAAAAAAAAACTGCAATTCCCCAAACATTCACTTGAGGCTGGCTAGAGAACAAGTCACTCACCATAAGTGCCCATGTTAAAATGTCCAACTTCACAGCAGAAATAAACATGTTTACAGCCTGGTACAAAAAACAGTTTTGGTCTCTATAGCTAATTTCCTCGTTCATGACAGCTGTACTGAATTTTTATACAACTCACCTGTTCAAGTAATATTAAGTTAAGTTATTCAGAATAAACAGCATGGCTGCTTTGATTGACAGGTGGGTGCCGTTACAGATGGCTTGTTTGAGCAACCAGGCTTCATTCAGCCCACCTCCGGCCCACCGACGCTCCACATCTTTGCCCATTTTTAGATTAGCCGAGAGGCAGCAGAGGCAGGCTCAGGCTCTTCATAAACCTGTGGGTGGCGTCCCGGATACCGCGTCCATATTTTATACTGTTTATACAGTTCTGTGCAAATTAGGAGTTCACTGATAATTGGCTGTGTTGATTCTTAAGTCAGGTGCCATAAAACTATTGCAGAAGAAGATGATTTAATTAAAACAGCACCAGTCAAAGTACAAACTGACAAAAACAAAAATTGGCATTTATAGGTATTCATTTGGGGAAGTGACAATACACTTAAAAACTGGAGGCTGGAAATGTGGCAGGCACAGACAGCATTAAAATATTGGAATATCATTTCTCCATGTGGCTGTAGGACCAAAATTATAACTGCATACCAAAATAGTATCATATCATTTCTTCTTAATTTTGCTATTATGAGTATTAATGTAACATTATTAAATGTAAAAAGCAACCAAGCAAACAACTTGAGACACAAAACAAAGAAAAGGTTGGAAACTGCAAAGAAAAGAAGAGGTTGACACAGTCTCTACTTGCCAGAACAGCCCACAATATTATGCCAATGATCGGGTTTAAAGTACACCAGTGGTATACGTGGACATGACCAATATTAAAAACTAAAAGTCAGGATATTCTAGCATTTGTTGCTTCAATTTAACAAATTGATACCAATTGGCATACCAATTTTGACGTCACAGTGATTTCCGTCAATTTATTTCATATAAATCAACTGCAAAAACTGCACACTGATGGCAGTAACATACTGTTTACTGTTAAAATACATTTACAACTACAGGATACACAGCCGTAGAGTCTCTGGCAGTGGCGTATTAAAGAGAAGTGGAAAATAACTCTTCAGGTTTATTCTTCAGAGACCTAAAATAATACCCCGAGCCGTCTGGACTATAGTCCAGTTTGTTTATGGTAAGTTTACGAAGTTACCTTAATTAACTTGACAGTTATATAATATGCAATATAAACTGTAGCACAATTACAATGAAAGTCGTCTCTCTGCCATTTGTCTTCCAGTTTTTGTCACAGTCATTACAAACAGTAAGTACCAGAAACTCATTTATACTCACACAAACACAAACAAACACGCACTAACACACATATGCACATTCATAACATTTACATATTCATAATAGGAAAGCAAAGCTTTGTAATCATGCATTGTTTGGCAATGATGTTTACAACAGTGCAGACAGTCAGACATCATTACGGTCTAAATACTGTGAATTAAATTAAGCAAATGTGGTCGCTCAGCAAAATGGATTTTCAAATGAATGGCAGAGCAAGCAACAGAAATGCATTCATGTTTAGTTAGCGGGAATACTGAGCTCCCACCAGCAGCAGCAGCAAATGGGCATTTAAAGCTGCTGATTCATTCACTTGTTTAGAGAAACATACAGAAAAAACTCTTTTTTTTTACAAGACTGTCAGCAGCTTTAGCAACATGCTAATGTGTAGCATGTGGCTAAGTTTGTATTATTAAAGCACCACTACACACGCTTTGCTAAACTAGCAATGACAGGCAAATAGCAGTTGCTAAAATCTGCTAATAATTAGGGTACTGAGATGATTAAAATTTTATGAAATAAAAAGTATCTGAGCATTAGAGATGTTGTGTCGCCATGATTTTTTTGTAGTGAAGCACGGAAACGCAGCAACATCTTCTGATGGACTGTTACAGAGCTCTGAGCGTCCGGTCTGCACTATAGGGCCTCGGTCTGGTTTCACCTTAAATTCTAACTCTGCTCTGTATGATGTTCTCCAAGAAAAAAAAGTCTCTCACGGAAAAAAACAATCAGTGTGAAAATGTGGAGAACCAGATGTGCAATAATCATTAATCAAACTGTGATTGACAGTGACGTGGTTATTAAACAGGAGCTTACTCAACTCAGAAGAAGGCGAACTTTGGACAAAAATTGGAGCCTTTCTTGGCACATCTTGGATTTTGACATGAAGAAACTTTGAACTACAAACAATATGACTAAACACTGAAAATGAACCATGAACTTGCGGCTCTGTGAGAGGGTAATGTGATGTCAAAACTGGTTCACGATAAATGCTCTGCAGCACTTTGAGTTCTCTTTTTATCCTCGAGAATCCTTTTTTGCTGTTTGCTGTTTGTTGGGGAACCGAATGTAAAAAAGAATTCTTCAAGTCCCGATTTCAGCACTTTTGGTGCTTTAAAGAACCTTTTTATGTTTAATAATGTTTTTTCCTTTAAGGGTTCTTTGGAATACTGATTACTGGTTCTTCAAGTTCCCATTTGCAACAATGTGACCAACAAACGGTTTGCCAGTTTGAACACCTTTTTGTTAAACCTGAAGTATGTATAAAGGGTAAAATTCTTAAGAGCAATTAGTACGTATTAATCAAATGTTGCATTGAAAAATAAATTATTTAATTCAATGTATTCTAAACTGCATTTTGAATTAACTCAGGGACAAAAACTTTTTTATACAGAATTATGGGAATTTGACAATAAGTGGCTCTTTAAAGAACCAAAAGGCAAAATGTTCCCCTGTGGCATCACCATGAAGAACCATTTTAAGTTCTTACTCAAACCTTTATTTTTTAAGGATGTACACAGCAATAACTACTTGTTGGTCGCTAACATTAGCCATCATAAGCTAACGGTCATACCAGACCATGTGCACTTGGAGGAGCACAACCCCTGAAAGTACTGCATTGAATTGAAAAAGGGTCTGCTTTATTGCTCATGAATTCAACATTTTATTGCTAAGAGGATGAATGTGACATTTATTATTTCAAAGTTAGTGTAACATGCATTATGTGTCATCATACAAAAATCTGGGAAAAAAATCTCAAAAGTGACTGCTGAAGCTGAGTGAAAAAAATATTTGAATACAGAAAATGCTTAAGTGTACATAGTTTTGGATGGGCTATAGAGCCTTATATTTAACTGCAGCACAGTGGAGGAGGATAAGGTAGGCACTTAGTAAAGAGCCTTTCATCCTTGATATTTCGGTGCCTTGGCAGCTCATTTATTGGTCTCCCGAACCATCTATCAAACTATTCAGCTGTGCTGATTGGCCCGCCGGCTTGCAAAGGAGACCAAAAAATCAATTTAAAGCCAGGATCTTCACTTGCGTTTGATTAAGTGTTTCACCTCGCCCAGGAGGGAAAAGGCTCGCTCGTCATTGTCATGCAAACTCAAACCTCGCTCATCTTCGCCTAACACACTCCTCTCACCTCCATCCCTCACTCTTGCTGCCCCTCTTTCACCTCCTTCTCTTTTCTTTCGTTCCTGTCTTTTTCTCCGGCTCACCTCCGTTCGCCTTTCCAAAGTTTTGACACTGACTTGGTGAAATTAAGTCGGTTTGACTGGCGCCTGTCAAGCCAGCGGAGGATAAATACTTTATGTGTCAAAAAAAAAGAAGGGAAGGTGAAAATGAATGTCAGAGAACAGAACGTCCTGCTCTGCCCTGATTCCCATGAGTCTCCCTGCTGGCAAAGAGAAGCATCATGACAGCCGCAGCCAGAGGTTAAAGCACCAATTAGCTACAGTTAATGAAGCCTCATTAGCCTCTGCTAAGTTTCTCCCCCTGCTCTTTTGCGCTCTCTTCCACTTCCTTCCTTCACACTTCTCTTCCATTACTGCTCAGATATCAACCGAGGGTGACCTCAAAGGCCAGCGGAGGAAAGACACACACAGTGAGATGATTGACAGTGACTGACAATGAACAGAAAATCCATAACACGCTGCATATCGGTATTATATTCAGAGGGTAAACAAAAACAAACCTGGGAAACTGCTAGCTGTGAGAGATCGTCTTTACTGGATTACTTCAAACGACAAAACATCTACATCGAGCACCGACTTGTTTGACTGACATCGTCGCACTTGGCTTTGTTTTGTTTAAGCGGATTCATGGACTATTTTCTTCATGACAGAGATAATGATAATAATATTTTGGGAAAGTGAAAGTCGCACTGAATCTAAAAATATGTTTATCGTGCTTGTGTTTTCGGTTCTAAACCTCACGTCACGGCCTGCCACCTCCAACTCCCCCCAATCTGCCAACGCTTTAAATACTAAGTTTATGTTCAGCTGCTACGATTGTTGCGCTGATTGCTTTCGCCTTAGCCGCGGTTTAAAATGTTTCCTCAATGACAATCTATGCTACGTGCTGCTGTTCAGGATTCACTTCAGGGTGGCACAGCCATTGGTTTCTTGTTCAGTTCCGCATGTGTGCGATGCCATTGGACAAATACTCGTTATTTTGGGTTAGTCACTCTTTCACTCATTCAGGCAGTACATGATTAGGAATCATATATAATGGGCTTTCCTTCTTATGACATGACATGATAGCAAACTCTGTTTCTGACCATCAGCAGAAGTTGCAGGATGTTTGGCTACAACAAACACGTACAAATACTGTAACTACCTAACCGTTTTGTGGGCAGAAAAATAGTTTAAAATATTCATATTCAAAAGAAACAAATAAACAAAGAATGCACAGCAGTACGCATGCATGATCTTTCACCTGTCAAAACTATCATTGTTGTAATGAAACTCCTACACACTGCATAAAAAAGTTGGCTAGCTGACTTGGTTTTTGTCAAAAATTGTTTAGCATGGCTTAAAGTCTATAATGGCACTGGTAAGCGCTTAGCTCTGCTTTTGCACACATAAACACTTTTATTAAGTATAGTTTTGGCATTTTCTGCTTTATTGTAGTTGGAGAGAGAGAGAGGGGATGACGACATGCAGGAAAGGACCAAGGCCGGAATCGAACCTGAGTCGCTGTGGTGAGGACTTTGGAAAGCCTTGATACATGCTGCGTGCTCTCTCTGGTGTGACCTCTCATTATACTGCAGTGACATAGCAGTGTAGTGGGTGTGTCAGTATATAATTAATGGAAAACACTTCCGGGCCTGTGAAGTGAGGCCAACATCTCACATGTCCTGAATTCATTCTAATGACCAGCAGGGGGCAGCTCCATTGGCTGCAAAAAGAAAACAGATTGTATTGAGTCTTATGGAGAACTTAGCAGACTTCTCACTTGATTTATTTCAAGTTTCAAGTCTTCTTCCACACAGCATGATGTTCATTTTATAAATCATGGTCCCTTTTAGAGTAAAACAGATGATACAGCAGGGTATGCTTTAGAGTGTGGCTGCCTTGTGACTGACAACTCTTTCTCTGTCCGTCCAGCTCAACACACCTGGCTCATGAAACTCAGATCAAACTATGCTGATCAAATATGTATCAATCTTGTTACTGCATTGATTATTTCTCAAGTCAAAATATTGTTTAGCTGGAATACAAGAATGTTTGTACCTAGACAGGATACTATTTTTTACTGCTTCAAAATCACAACCAAACACAGCCCAACTCGCCGAGTGTCACTCACCAGCTCCACACTCTTGTCCAAATATGGTCACTTCTGGCTCCAAAATACAAAGATTCCAACGTCCATAATGCCAAACTTGAGGCTTTATAAAGCTTGTCTACAAACCAGTGGGTAACGTCACGGTAGCAGTTCACTGTGACATTACTACTACCATACTTTTGGTTAAAGTTGCAAAAGCGCACCCCTACCCCCAGTCATTGGTGATGATTAGTGACGAAGATGAACAACAACAATAAATATGTCTTCTTAAGAGTTATTAACCACCCAGCCAAATCTGAATGATTAAAAATATCGACAAGTTTATGAAATTAGGTGTCAAAATCAGGTAAAAATGAATTCTCAGCTCCAGGACTGTGGGGGTGTGTCCTCTGAATGTGCTGAAGCCACGCCCACTCGTGGAAGGAGTCAAGCAGCCATTTTGAAGAGACTGAAATGTGTCAGATGAGTTCAGAAAATGACATGACTAACTTTGAAACACTCTGAGCGAGATGAATTCATCTTTATCTCTCTGTTAGGGGTGCAGGGGTATGCTCAGGGTGGCCTCAGTGTGTCATCGAGCCACCCTTTAAGGACCGCCCACAAAATCCTGGACTGAAAACTGGTGAAAAACTGTTTGAACCTCTAACTCCACATTTCAGTAATATATCATTTAAAGTCTTTTCACACTTTTCAGCAACTATTTTCCAACATATTTAATGTTTATTGAAAGAAATCTGAATGAAAGAAAGTTTAGCTCTGCCCTCATACATCCTGAATAGAGGTCTAATAAGCTAGGTTAAAGCTGTGTGGATATTTTGTGCCTTTTAGAGTGACTTACAAATGTCGGCAGAAGTGTAAGGCTGTTGGAAAAGTCACTTTCAAAAAGTTTTTCATCTTCAGAAAAGCCAATGAGAAAACGGACGAAGATGTTCAAGGCAGTAGGAAGTAAACAGCAGCAGTTTGCGGATACAAATTGGCCCAACAATGTTCTCATTTATTTGAGGTAATTGTGCTAATTCATCAAAGTTAACTTACCAATAAGGCATTAATGAGTAAGAATGATCACACCTTCAAGCAATATAGACAACAGGGAAAGAAATTTAAAACTCCTTATATGTACAGTAATTACTCCCTATTTGATTTTTTATTGTTCTGAAGACGCTGCAGTTCAATCGGGCACTTTGCGCTTTGGCAATGTATCAAATGACAGTGTCAAGCTATTAAAGCACAGCCTGATGGAAGAGAGGCTGCGGCAGAGAGAGAGAGTGAATGCAGGACAGTACTGAAGACAGGTTTGACTGAACAGTAATATTATGAAATGAGAAGCCTACAGGGACTTCATTGGTCAAGCTCACTGGAAAGTCAAGCACTTTTTTTTTTTTTTTTTTTTTTGTAATATGAGCTCATTAATGGCAAAGTGAATTTAACTCCAGGTCATAGAATCATCTCCACCACCCTGTACGGGGGCTCTGCAGGGACACACAGGGCAAGCTGAGCCTCGGGGGGCAAAAAGATGATAAAATAAACTGTTATGGTCCAGGCTTGTCCTTCTGAAATGTACACACACACATACAGCCCTGCACACACATAAATCAGCATCATTAAATCGACCCCCTGCTAGTTTTTCCCAAACAGGGGAAGCCCCAGAGCAGCGAGCGGTAAAGAAGCTCACATCAATTAACACAGAGGCATGTAAGATGAACTGAGGGACATTACTGTATTACTCACATCAAAGGGCAGAAGATTCATGACCTGTAGTGTGTGTGTGCGTGTGCATGTGTGTGATTCAAAGCACCCCTGCGAGAAAACATATTCCGCCTGTGTGTATTGTACATCACAGTATAATCTAATGATAGATGCTTTGCATGGTTTAAATAGGGCTCTATATCTCTGCTTGTTATGAGTCAATATATCATATGTAGGCAATAAATGAACTGGTTTGCGGCGCGGCTAGTTGATGCTTTTGTTAAACAAAAGTGAAAGAAGCCCCGGCCGGATGCAGCCAGTGTGTAGTTTGGTAGCTAGAAAGGCTAGAGGACAATCAGACTGGCATTTCATTTCACTTTTTCACTTAAGGCTCCTTTAGACTGCGCAGCAAATACATTTATTTAAATACGCCGCATATGAAATGTCACAACAGTCAGTTTGTTTGTAGATCTGAGTTGCAGCCACTGACAGTATGTGATTAGTGGACACAGCTTCGAGATCAGGGGTATTAAAACTGCATTCTTTCTAATGGTCAGCAGGGGGCAACTAATTGTCTGCAAAAACAGGTCCACTTATGGCGAAATAACCCAAGTTCTGACTTGATTTATGACCTCCATAAACAGTTTCCTTATGAGTTTATGGTCTAAATCTCAAATTTTAAGTCTTCTTCCATACAGCATGATGTTCATTTTGTAAATTATGGTCCCGTTTAGAGTAAATTAGATGATAAGTCAGGGTTTGTTTAGAACACAGCTACCTTGTGGCTGACATGCTATTTTCAGTGAGTTCATCTAGCTCAACACACCAGGCTCATGAAACTCAACTATGAAATTAAGCAGCACGGATCAAATACGAGTCAAGATGTTCAGATATACACACTGTTTAAAAAAACAATTGCAGCTTCAGGGTCATATCCAAATGCAGTCACTTCCGGCTCTAATGGACCAAGATGGCAACTGCCATAATGCCAAACTCAAGGCTTTAAAACAGTTCCCCACAAACCAACGGGGGATGTTGCGTTGTCAAATTGTGAGAATTTGGTCCTAAATTTCAGACACAATCAAAACAGCCTGTCTTTGTGGGCCAAACCTCCAAGTCATTCATCAGTAGACAACCATTCAGGAGTGTCAACCAAATGCGTGAACCATGTTTCTCTCAGAATTGTCAACTTTAGTCTCAGACTGTGTCATTTTGCAAGAGTGTAAAGGGGCTTTCAGTCTGACAGTGCATTCATGTTAGTCGTTTCAAGTTTGGAAGAGTTTGTTATTTAACCCTAAGCGATTAGTGGCGGGTGACCTATCCGTCCCACTGAATTAATTTTCAGTTGACATGGAAGCTGCAGTAGTGGTTGCTAGAAACAGTCAGTGTTTGTCATGTCCTTCAAAGAAATGCTGATTTAGGAGTTTCTCTTAGTCTTACAGCACCCCACATGCATTGATCTCATCCACACTCATCTGTATTCTGGTATCAGTGAACATACCAGATCTATTGAATCTGCAAAAAAATGATATTCATATGAACCATGCCAAACAAAACTGGGAGATTAGGAGGAAAAATAATAGATAGGATTGTTGTTTCTGGGATTTTTTTTTTGTCTTTTTAGGCTCCATTTTCTTTGAACTTAAACATGTAACTACATTGACTGTGTCTTGGGCAATGGGCACTGATAAACTCCTCTCAGTCTCTGTTCCATGGTGTAGTCATTGAGGAAAGACTGCAGCGCATGTGGACGTGTGGAGAAAGCAGAAACTGTGCATTATTTTTATTAAGTCTGAAATCAGTTTTGGGGCTGCAGTGCCTTAAAATAAGAACAATTATCACTGCTCTTGCAGACGATTCCTTTATTGTGTTCAACAGCAACCATCTTTATAAAAGGAGTAACCGCTGCTGTCTGAATCACGGCTAAATGATTGATCAGACAGGAAACACACAGGTACTGATTCATTTCTACATGTAGACATTTGATCGGTGTTCTGGTGTCTTAATTGAAAAAAGGGCATCTGGGATCTGTTGTAGTCGTTCACGTGCTGTTAAACTCCGATTACATGCTTCGCTGTTGAGTTTTCCCACTTTACTGCCTTTAGTGATCAGACAACAAAAGCAGTAATTAAGTGACTGCAAACATGAATACTGTCTGTTGTTTGCAAAGGCTTACCGACCATGAAATGAGCCCTAGAGAAGCTATCAGTGCTTCCAGCTTGAAAAAACACCCTTAGCAGCATTTGGCGTTGCTGATAAAATGCTGATTGATTTGATTCTGCCTTGATGGGTTGTTGAGAATGAGCCTTTCTGGGCATCTCAATGATATTCTGAAGACGGAGGATGCTGTGTCATGTGTTTGAATCCTCTGTCACATGCGTAAGTAAGATTTATATGGTGCTATCACAGGGAAATAAACAAAGCAAAAAAAAAAATCATAGCGCACCAGTGGCTTCCATCGCCTGAGAGAACTGGTTTGGCAGCATAGAAAATAAATTCCTGGAAAGATATCAAAGGGGAACTTTACAACCCAGAGCTGTGTGCTGGTGGGAGCTATTGCAGCGTTGCGTATAGGGCATTGGGCTGTATCCCAGAGGGGACTCAAGTCTGGACAGAGACAGAAACACATTTATTATGCAGCAGTGCTCAACTTCTTCTTCTTTATTCTTGATATTTCCAACTCTCCACAATCTGTAAAGTTACATGCACCTCGGCTGACCCTGAAACAAGACTAGATATATCCAGAAAAGGCCCCAGAGAGAGAACATCTCTGTCAAGGTGGCACAAATTTGTTGCTTTAATAACTGAAAATGTTCAGAATCCAGATTGACTCTGTGAAAAAATATTTTATTATTTTTATCATTTCCGAATAAAATACTGTTATTCTGCATGCCCTGCGTCTATGTTGTGTACATATTTTAGATTTTAGATCAGGAATACTCAACTTTGTTTGCCCAGGGGCCACTTACAAAATGACAGGAGGCCAGGGACCAGCCAATAAACAAACATGAATATTATTTATCAGATGAAATGAATAAACATTAGGATTGTTAATGTGGCAGAATAATATAACTTTAAAGTTGCAATCTTCTCTTTTCCTGTGGTGCTACCAGGTGGGAACACTGCCCTAAAGCTAGCACGTTTTAATGGTGGTTGAGCGTGCATACAGCAGTTGTCATCTGGCAAATTGAACAGTGGTTTAGAATTTTATTGTCAACTTTTGTGACTTTTGCTGTCCTCTCCCATGTTCTGATGCTGATGAGCTGATATGGAACTTCCCAAATAATAGACAAAGGACATTATTGAACGTTTAATACCTGGTACAAACCAAGTGGCCGTGAAGTGAAGCCCACTGTTAAATCACTGCAAACAAAGAAACAAAGAGATGAAGCATTTGAAAGAAATCCAGTCAAACCCAAGCTGCAACATCTGTGGCTGTGAAGTGAAGCCAACCTGGAAGTTCAGAAAACTGCAGTTCCTCAAAAGCTGGATTCTCCATAAGTCCCCATGTTCAACTTCACAGCAGAAATAAACATGTTTACAGCCTGGTACAAAAAACAGTTTTGGTCTCTATAGCTAATTTCCCCGTTCATGACAACTGTACTGAGGGTGAATTTTTATACAACTCACCTGTTCAAATGGTATTAAGACTTAAAGTTATGCAGAGTTAAGGGTGTGGCTGCTTTGATTGACAGGTCGGTGCTGTTACAGGTGCCTTGTTTGGGCAACCAGACATCATTCAGCCCGCCTCAGCACCACCCATGCTCCACATCTTGAGGTGATGGAGGGAAGATTGCCAAGATGGTGGTGGCACAGAGCCACCTTCAGAAACCTGTAGGTGACGTCACAGAGACTACATCCATGTTTTATATAGTCTATCATTTTCATTGTGAATAAGAAACTGGTCGGTGGGCCAAATCTCACCTGTTTAATATCGTTGCTTTAGATTCATAAGCTGTATACACTCATTATACATTGTAGCACTGTTAAAGGTCATTGTATTTTAGCAAATCCACTTACTTCTGTTATATTTTAGCTGGTTGTTTTATGGATTGGGTGATGCAAAGATTTAAATTCCCTACAAATGTCTAATCAAAATGTTGACTTTAGTGTTATTACCTTGGCGGTAACAATGTCTTGATCTGGCTTTGAACCCAACGTCACACTGATACTATCCTGATGTATAAAATATGAGTGACTTTAAAGAAAAATGTGAAAAAAGTTCTTCAAAAGACACAGATATCAAAGTAGTACAAATCTAATCTAAGCTTGACTAAACAAAGTAAAGTTTTCTGTGTTCTACAAGTCGGCATTGTTTTAATGCATTCAATCAGCTTTTTTTTTTTTTTTACTATGTTTAAAATCAAGAATGCGAGGCAATTAAAAGGAATATGAAATGTCTGGGAGCTGATTGCTCTGAATTATTGATTTGTGTGTCTGTCAGGGAGCAGGGAGCGTTTGAGCTGTGAGGTGGAGAGGATCAGAGGGTCTGTCTTTGTTTTGCTCTGTTGTTAGCACTGCCAGTCATCCTCATAGCACACATTCATCTCCATTCAATATGCTGTCACCGTTCTATCCTTGTTCACGCAGCATATCCCTGAGCTCATTACCCTGCCGGCACGTACACTCACACACACACGCTCGCACTGGAATCGCAGGCCCTGGTGCACCGATGCATTAAAAAAAAGCACACTTTTGTTTCATTATTAATTTGCTTATTTATTCATAGCATCAATAAAACATGGCGGCAGGTCTGGAGTCTGACGGAGCAATACTGAATCAAATGAGGATCAACAAACTGGGTTTGAAGGAGATCACACCTCGCACAAATTGCCAGTTGTTTTGTTCGCACCACCTGGGTTAGCATAGCAGGAGATCATGATGGGCAAAGCAAATCACGGAATATCTTTCATATGGTGATTTGACTCGTTGGGAGCAGAGTCTCGCGCTGAATGGCAAACGGCACAGATAGTGATTATTCAGCCTTTCACAGTAAAAGCCGGAGTAGGTGAACTACAGCTAGGGACATGCATGAGGATAATTGGAGTGAATTCCACTTGATTTACCCGTAAAGATAATCGAAAGAGAAATCCATGTCAGAGCCAATGAACAGCAGACATCATCTGGCAGCGTGAGATATGGAGTTATTTTTAATAGACTGAAGCAGATCTGAATCTTTCTGCAGCAGCGGCCGATCGAGATGGGGCCACGGGGTCAAACTGCTAACCGGGAAACAGAGACATGAACATCGTCTCCACTTAGTCGTCAGTATTCAAAATACATTCATGTTTCCTAACAGGAGGTATTCCATGTCTAGTGAGTTTCACAATTCAAGGTAAGTTTAAAGTGTAAAATCCATGATAAGATGTGCATGTCAAAGTGACAGCTCTCCCTGCTGGCCCGAAGGCAGATTTGATAAAACTCTAAGTCAGTGGTAGACTGTGTTTGACAGTTCATCTTGATTTGCAGCATCTCATTTCATGCTTAACATTACAAATGTGCATACACTCACACGAGTGTTGTACAATTGAGAACAAGAAGAAACGTGATGAACGGGACGTTGTGTGCGTCATCTAAATTCATCGTTCATTTTGAATCATTGATGTGGGACTTTTATGAAGGGACATGCAAGGTTAAGTTGTTTTCGGTCTTATAAAATAGAAGCGATGAGAGTAAAGAAGTGTCAGGTCGCAGAAGAATCCTGATTAATTCATGTTTATTTACTTTAAAGTGAAGAACTTTTCAAAGTAGACACAATTCAATCTTTATCATAAACATAAAAGTTTGAATTCATTAACAATAAAAAGTGCTCTTGTTTAGTTCAGTACACTCACGAATTTATGGTCTGGTATGACCAGTATGGTGGCTAATGTTAGCAAACTTTAGATGAATCTTATACATAACTGTGTACTTAATTACTGATACTGTAATATTACATATTATTGTTTTGTTTCATGTAATTGTCACTTGTGGACACTGATAAACAAACGTTACATACTGTAGAGAGTTTTCCAGTGCCATACAACATACTAATTATATACAGAATTACAAACAGAAGATGATAATCTATAACTTTACATTAAACTTAATGAAAACGAAATTAATAAAGAAAATGTAAAAGGCATTGTTTGTTTCAGGTGTTCTTGAGTGTCTGACCACTTTCCACAACTATTATTATTACCTGTTTCCTTATTTCTCTGCTGTGAACTGCTCCTGCATTTCCATTGTACATGCCCATTGCATTGTGGGAGAAGAGCGTGCATCAACAGCACACTCAGAAATCAAGAATTTTTTACTCTGCACAATGACTGTTCTATGTATATATCATTTTCCATAGTGAACACACTAGCATCCTAAGACCTGTTTAGTTTGTGTTTATTATTATTATTATTATTATTAGTAGTAGTAGTAGTAGTATTAGTAGTAGTAGTAGTAGTAGTAGTAGTAGCAGTAATAGTAGTATTACTTATTTAGTTCCATCAAGATTACTTTTAAACCTACTTATTTAGTCATATTACTTCCATAATAACTACATTTTTTATTCATCTCTGTCCTTTTACACTGTTTTAAACATATTGTAGGAGCTTATGGAAATACATTTCACTATGATTGCTCCTTTATGATTGCATGTGACAGATAATGAATTGAATTGGATTAGTGTGTGGAATAGATTTGGGGAACAAGCATCACTTGTTTCAGCAGGTGCTCCAAAACGACATGAGTTTAGTCAAGTGACGAATCCCTCCAGTGGTCGTCATAATTATCTAATTACTGTGGAGCAAAGGAGAAAGTCAGGTGATGTTGAGGAGATGCCTGTGGATGGATGGAACCAAACAGACATAACCGCAACGCACAACCATGTCAACACACTCGCTCCCAGGCACTGAGGCTGGCAGAGGCCTCCAGACATACATCCAGTCTCAGATCCACCGTGCATTAAGACACACACACACACAGGCACACACTTGCAGTCACACGCCCAAACACAAAGGAGGCGCTAACTAACACACGAACGCGAGCGCAGACACTTACAGTATATCATCTTTATCTCTCTCTGCCAACCCCCCCCCACACACACGCGCACTCACACTTGCAAATTAACGCCCTTCTGCTGTTTATCATCTGATTCAATTAAAGCAGTGGAGGCGAAGGGATCAGAGCCTGTGGGACAGCATTTTAAATGGCCACAAAACAAATGAGCTGAGGTTCAGCCACTGACATTTAAATGAGAGTAATGAGGCTGCTTGTCGTCGCCACTCTTCTACCAGCCGCACAATACCCGCCGTTTTCTCCTCTACTTTCTGTCTCTTGCTCAACTTTGTCTCTGTAACTTTCTTTTCCCATCATCCCCTCCCCTGCCATCACTCTTTCTCGGTGGCAAAAAAACGTTACATTCGCGCTGGCAAAATCGCTCCATCTGCCTCACCTTCTCTCAGCTGCCATGATGTTTATTCTTCTTTCATCGCGTCGTTCATCATCTCTCAATCCTGGCAGAGGAAAATGCAATGTGCGCCGTCTGGTTTGCAGATCTCAGGCGAAACCTTCGGAGCCCGGAGTTTAGCTCGACTCCCCAAACGCATGAATCACCGGCTCTTATTTATTCTGCAGTTGGAAAGCGCCGGCTGCAACGACAGGTCATTTTGGAATATAATGCAGATGGGGCCAATAAAGCCGATGGACTTTAAATCCCAGCGTGCGTTTTTGTGAGCCTCGATCATAAAACTATGCAACCGTCACATACAAACAAAATTAACAACTCCATCAAACACTTTCAGTGATAAAAAGACACTTTTCAAGGTGTTATAAGCAAGTAAACCCTCTGAGAGGAAACATAAAACTTTAGCTGACTTTGGAAGTTTCACCATCCATTCCCATTTGGTTAATTAAACCATTTAATTCTTGGCAATTGACAAATTCCTAATTACATCCCTGTGACAATAATGTAGCTATGAGTGCACTGTGTTTGCCACTAATGGTCACTGTAAAGATTACATTCCTATCAGCTCACAGGTCGTGGAGGGGCACCAAGAAGGGCGGAGAAGGTCAAACACATGTTTTTTTAGCAGCCAATCAGTTCTCACCTTAGGCCCATATTTTTTTTTTGCAAGAGCTGTCTGGCAGAGCATCATGGGAACTCATTAGTGGTGTCAGGCGGCCGCAGTCATGAGAAAACTCATCATACTACACCATCCAACATGAAAATTAAATGGTGAAACCAGTCGCTAAGGCAACGTACATGCAAAAGTTCAGAAGTGATTGGTAATGCAACATATACATAAATGCAAGCAGGGAAATGGTGGTGAAGAGGAGTTACAGTGATGCAGATGGTTTCTAGAGATGCAGCCCAGGCATGAGGAGACCTTCATCACTCCGCTGCCTCTGGTTAATTGGACTGTCTGGCTCTGGCTAACTACTCAGCCTTACAACACTTTTATAACCTCCATCAACCTTGAACAGGATCGGAGTTCCTGTGATGTGAAATATTCACTTTATAGTTCACATACAGGAGTCTGTTTATGTTGGCCTTCACTGTTCATTGAAATGCACTTTCTTCAAGTAAGGCCTGTCTATTCATTCATTTTCAGATTTTAGATTTGAGTTCATGTTTTACTCTATTTTACCCTCTGGCTTTCTGCCTCACTTTCTCTGCACTTTGTTCAAACCTATCAAAGCAAACCACTAAAAACAAATGCACTATTTTCACTTGATCAATCTGGATATAAAGGGGTTTGTGACCTACTGCTTTGAAGGCTGGGGCAATCATTTTAAGGTTTTAGTTGTACATGCTGCCACGCATTGTGGTAGATCTAATCTACCAATACATGTGTCACATGTTCATACTCATGTTACTTTTCATTGTACTCACAGTAAGTATGAACAAGTACAATGCTATCTGTAACTGAGGTTTAAACCAGAACTTGTTCATTTAAGGCAGAATTAATATGACATCACAGCCATCAGGAGTACTTTGGGGTTCAGTATCTTGCTCACAGACTCTTTGACTGGACTGAGGGAGCCAGGAATCAAACCAGCAACCCATTACTAGACAACCAGCTCTATCACTTGAGCCACAACCATCCTAAAAACTATCCGTAAAGAGATTCTTGCTCAACCCTAACTCACAGTTCATCAATGTTCTACCTGATACTAACAAACCCACAGTTGGTACAGCAGATAATAAAATGTTAAACTTGTGAATTTGTGTTCAGTAATATTACAAATGATTGTTACTAATCCAAATTGAAACCATACAGTCTCTGCAGCTCAGATGGTTCAGCATCTGTTTTTTATTCACTTGTAGTTCCCACTGTCTCAAACAGAATCCATGAGGGTTGTCTGTCTTGTTTTTATGAAGAATGGAGGAGACAGAATTACAGCAGAAACTTTTGTGGGTGTAAATTATTTGAATCTCTGTGAGAGCATCTGGAATTACGCCTCTGTGACAGAAAGTGGATGAAGTGGATCTTTGTTTAATTGTCTTCCTGGTCTTCTTTTTCATTTCCCTTCTTCCCTTTGAGCTTACTTGCTCTTCCGATGACTGAGGACCTTTCCATGAATCATGGAAGAATCGTCAGTCTCTATTGATCAATGTCATCACTTCATTTTTTGGGTGTATCAGCTATCTGGCAGTCTACCTTATCTACTACTACTACTCGAGGTCTTCACATGTATTTTGTACCTGATCCAAAATGCACCGGACAGTAAGGTAGGCCAGAGGACAGGGACACAAATATTAGGTAACCAACAATATTCCTAAGAGGTAGCAACATGTGTGAGAGCCACCGATTAATGATCAATGTTAAAAGTGTAGGAATATGCAGACCTCAACTTCACAGAAACAGTACAGAACTCTAACAAGACACAGTTAGACTTTAAATCTGGTCTGACTGGTATCTTGGTTTGTGTCTTCCTTACTCAGAGCCTGAATTTTAAGAACCTTCAGAAACTCAGTGTGAATTTGTTGCTTTCAATGAAACAGTGACATAAAAAACTAGCTCACCACCAAGATTGTGACAGTTTGAGTATGGCTATGTTCACGGCAACCTTCCACTCACTGCCTTTGATTCCTGGAATGCTTTCTTGTCTGTTCAGATCTCTGAATACACAGATATTACTCTCTGCTCTTTAGGAATTAATTTCTCCCTGTATAATTGTTGTAAATCAAGCTGAGCTTGTTTACAGTGAATGAAGAGACACGTTTTTGACTGAGACAAATGATCGGGTCAGTGTGAAGTTGACAAAGCAAATGAGATCAAAGCGAGAGAAAAGGCACCAAGCTAAAATCAGATAAATCCCACAGCCCATCCTGTTCAGCATGGATCCTGTAGAACGAGCTGGAGGAAGATGGAGAGAGAGGTGAGAGATGGCGAGAGAGGAGGGGGATGTATAGAGGGGGTAGACAAGAGGCAGCAGCTGTGGGAGAAGTGTTGCTGCAGCGGTAGAACCCAGCGCCTCGGCTTGTCCCATTGATTTCAGCTCAACAACAAATTGGACCATTTTTCACACCGTCCTGCAGCGGCCCCACTTGCCTTTTTATTTATTCCCCCATTCAGCAGAGCCACATGTGTCCAGTCTGGGAAACCACCAACACACACTTACACACACTGTCTGATAAATATGAATGCATAAAACATGACACAAATACATTTCTGTCACCGTTTAGAGGTTTTAGTCCTAAACCTAGTCCTGATGCTCACTTAAGAGGATTTTCCTCATCCTTGTAGTCATGTGAGGATGTTTTGGCTTCATAAATGTAGTAACGCTCAATAGTTGACCATTCACTTAGCCTGGCCCTTACTGTTGCTACAACTGTCAAACCGTTTACGTATGACACATGACATGCAATGTAAAAAATTAGAGATGGAAGGTAGACATTTTGGAAATAATGCACCCTTGATTTAGCTAGCTAGAATAGGCTAGTACTAATGCTACAACTCTGTGAGTTTACACTCCGGATTAGTTATTAATATTTCCAGCTGATTCATTTGAAATGGAGTGTCTGTAAAAGGGTCTTATGATGACTATCTATCTGTTCATAAAGTTAAAGAACTGGGGCTAAAGCTTGCTACATATCAAGTCAACTTCCTCAACATGTGATGAACCATGTACAGGTTGTTGTGCATTACAAAGTAGAGCTATTGTAGCTAATTAGCTACTAGCTTACATACTTTGACAAGGGTTTTGTGTTGAATTGATTTATTTTCAAAAAGTATGTTTAGCTTAACATCACCAGAGAAAAGGCTTTTCTGGGTGAGGACTGTATATATAATGAATTTGCTGGCGCGTAAACTTTCCCCAGTTGAGTAGAGGACAGAGCCACTAACATTGGCTTTCACATCGATAAACCCCACAACCTAATATAGTATTAAATACAGCTTGCCTTGAATATGATGTTGGGTTGGGTTACTACATAGTAAGTTAGTTAGCTGGGCTAACACTTGCAGGTTACATTACAGCGGACTAAAACTAATACGTTTAATCCATTCCCTACACTCTCTTTGCTTTTATTTTCATTTTTGAAAAGGTAAAAAGAGGAACTCACAGGGTCTTTCCCAAGCCTGTCATGGATGCTAAGCTATGATTCGACAATTGCTGCCTGGGGCAGGGGTTTAGCAAACTGCGAATTACTTTGGTGGTCAGTCTTTATTGTAGTTCTTCAAAGCTGTTCAAAGCTACTGAAGTTTGTTAAGTGGAGTGCCTAGCCTGGAAACCCTGGACCTGTCTTTAGTCTCAGACTGTGTGACTGTCACTTAGAATTGAGGCATTTGTAAAAACTTTCTTTACTTAGAAATAAATATGTTTAGTTGATTGATATTCAACATCACCGTGCTGAGAAGTTATTAATTTTTACATCAGCAAGAAAGATCATGAATTTCAGTGGAGCATGAAGCTTCGAAGGCATAGTATGAAAAATACAAAATTCTGAGACTGGCTATTATATCTCAAATCATAAGAGAGGGAAAACTTGGAGACATATCGAGATATGACTATCATACAGATGATTTGATAGGAACTATTAGTATTCACTGCTAAACTTCAGTGGTTTCTTATTTCCTCTAAAGATGCAAGGTGACAACTTTTGGCTGAGGTCAGGTCTATACTAAACCTATACTAATAGTTTGGTTGTATTTTGTGCAAAGATCCGGAATTATCAACAAAAGTCACATGAGAGCAGTCAATGTGGTTTGAAATGTGGTGCAAGACAGAACTTTCTCTTAGGGTTAAACTGGCCCCTAATCCATAAATCACAGCTTGTTGAAATCATAATCCACAGCTTACTTCCAGGGGTTGAGTTCCCTCCTCAAGAAGTTCCAGACTTGGTCTGAAAATAACAGAAAAAACTGCCTCTAGCAAAACTCTTAATCCAACTGCTGCATTCCCATAAGTAGTGGGCAGGTTTCATTCTGATGCCTGCCGTGAGACACTCTTTCACTGTCTATGTGAACATCATCGCAGATGTTCAGTGAGGTAGCCGTCACATACAGGTAGAGGTGTGTCCTGGGCAGCAGACTAGTTGTGACAAAGGTATGAATGGCAAAAGTAGTGTAGGAGAAAGTACGTTTCTGGCTTAAAAATGTACTCAAGTCTACAGTTTAAAAAAAGGAATATGAGTAGTACTCTTTTCTTACAAAACACTTTTGTTACTACCCAGGCCTGGTTCTCGTACTACCAAAGTGGAATAGGTGCTCTTGCCTGTGGGCTGGGGGTTGGATAAAAGTCCTTATGAATTCTTTTTTGTATTTTTTATATTACCAATGAATCAAATAACTCAAATGTTACTCATAGCAAAGAACCCACCTAATTCTGCAGCTACCCTTAGCTCTTCTTTAGTGTCCTTTAGCTCATTATTTTAGTTTAATGACCTGTAATGTTACTGTTTTGATCCAATCTCTGCTCAGTAGACAGCTGTTTTCAATGAGACTGACTGCCCAGCACCTAACAGGAGACAATGTTAGCAACTAGCTGTTGAACATAGAGGCCAAATAATAATGCTGTTTTTTTGCCCAGAATCTCCTGTTCTAACAAAATGTAACAATAATTGAAAAACATCAATTATGTATTCAGATTCCTTTTTCAGAATAATGGATTTTTCTATTGACCTTCTTTTGTGTTCATACTAGTTATTATCATGTAGAAAAATAAATTAAGTGCCTGGTCTCAACAATGGCAGAAATTCTGGAGCAAAGTCAATTTCAATGGAATCATTAAACCATCATTAAGAATAACTGGATTTGCTCACAAAGGCAAAATACATGGCCTTCAGATAGACTTCAACTCTGGTGATTTTTGGCATGTGTGTTCATGATTTGTACTAATTATATAACCATGACACTGCTGAGGTTTCAGAGAACTGAAAGAACCATTGTATCTCCATAGTTCAGAGCTCAAAATGGGGGAAACTATTGTTTTATATTACCCTGCTCCACCAGATGTGAAGAAATCTTTACAAACAGATGAATCTGTAGACAAGGGACCAAGATTTTGGAATAGGAAGCACTGGTTTGTGTTGGTATCGACCAACTGTATTTAAGCAGGCTTACTGTTTGCATGCAGGTAAACAGTATCAAGGAAAGCAAAAGAGGCGGAATGCAATGTCTGAAATACAACCTCAGAACCCATTATCAAGTCATATGAAGAAGATTTAGCTTTTATTTATAAAAATCTGTAGTCATTCTTGTGTATCAAGTTGCTAATTGGAAGTCTTGGCATGGATATCCATTATCCGTTTTCCAAATATCCGCTGGCTAAATCAGAAACCTAGAAATGTTGGCCTTTGCCCCCAGAGACTATGGATTGCAAGACTGAATGAGAAGTAATTCCAATAAAAATTTCCTTTTCATATCCATTCTGCCAAAAACAAACAACTACCCACAACCAATGATAGCTACAACATCCCTGGAAGCATTCACTGTGTCACCAAGCTTCCAGCACCATCTATTTTGCAAGGGCAAGTAAATACATCAGTCTTTGCTTTCCTAGTGTGACCAGCCACTAATGTGAGCATAAAGCCTGAGAGTGGTTTGCCCTCACTTTATTTATTATGCTTGGCTCTCCAGGCATGACGAACTGCTGCTTCGTATTCCCTCCGTGTTTGTTTCATGCGGTTGTTTTGGAATTAGGTTGAACTTCTAATGAAACCAAGTTGTGCATTTTCAAGCATTTCAGTCTGGTAATTTGATGCCACTACTCTTTCGTTCTAGTAAAACAACCAAATTGGAAAAAATCTTCAAATTCTGAATGAAGTCTGGCAAACAACACTGGTGTACTGGCCCTCTGAGAGAATCACATTAAGACAGAGCAGTGCTTCACTCCAGGACAGTCCCACAGCATCACAGGGACTTCACCTTTACCTGCCCTTTTTCATGCCTCGATGCTCGCACACACATACATACACACACAATCTTTCACTTTCACAAACGTGAGAACTTCTCACGTCTTCTCTTCTTCTTTTCGTCCTTGTCACTGTTTCAAAGTCACTGCTGCTCATGTTCTCTCCTTCTCCTCCCTCCTTCAACCTGCCATCTGTATCAATCTCCGTCACACTCAGACTGACAGGTCGCCTCCTCATTGCTTTATACCTCCTCCCCGCCAATTCCCCAGCTCTGTCTGGGGAGGTGGCGTCACATCATCACCTCAGCACCACTCTACTTCCTTTCTCCCGTTCTTCATCTCTTCGCCTCCTCCTCACCACACCCTGTTGTTCAAACTTTAAAGGCCCCGGGAGTGATGCGAAGACTTAACAGGAGCCTAAGCTGAAGTGACAGTTTGGTGTCACTGCCAAGCGTTAAGTCCGTTTGAAAAATGTCAAACTGTTGTATGTGAAGGTGGTTACCGGTGGGCTGTGTGTGAACATAATGGATGACTGGCTTTAGGCGCCGTCTGCGAGCTGTCGAGCTGTCCGTCTGAAACGCTGCCCTGCTTAGATTCAAAAGTTAGATTCAAAAGTTGAGGCGTTCTCACACCGAGATGGTTTAGAACTGTTATCTCAAGTTTCTCCTTTCATTTGGTTCACCTGCACCTCTGCACTCTGGGTTAAACAGAAAAATACTATAGTCTAAGGATGAGTTACAGTGGAGTGACTTCTCTGCTCAGACATCTGACAGAAAAAATAAGGCACTGTATTTTTGTCCCAACAGTTTTTTAATTGTTCATGAATCATTTACTAATACTTTATGCTAAAGTTGATTCTCTGCTTCTAATTTCCATAGGGTCGATTTGTCACAACCTTATTTATGACCACAAACTATCAATGACTGTAAATGCTCTGCAAAACATTAGTAAATGATTCATTAACCATCAATAAAGCCATTAGTTACAACGTATAAACCCTTCTTAAAGGCTGCCTGAGTAGAAAGTCAGACCAAAACAGACAATGTAAAGAAGATATTGATTGGCTGTGGTCAGCGAGGAAGTTGACAACACTGGGTGGGTGGTTTATTTTTAATAAAAAGCAATCTTTGGCCTAATGTGTGGCCAATCGACATATTGATTTGGCCTCAGCCTACCTCAGCAGCACCAGGTGAACGTTTGCTGTTGCAGCTGAAAAAAGGACTGGTATAAAAAACAGAGGCTTTCTAGCTCTGTATACAGCATCATCGTGACCACTTCACTCTATTACAGGTGTGTGCTCGACACAGTCAAATTGATTGCTAATTCTGCAGTCCTTGATATTAGTGCATGCAGCCAAGTGACTTCTGATATGCAGGTAAAACTTGATTTATTCTTAATTAAAAGTGGCCATGATTATTTTTGTAATATTTTTTTATTGTGGAGACATTTAAATATTGAAAACATTAAAACTAAAATGCCCATTTTTTGAAAGAAACAAAGAAAATCTTCGTAGTAAACAAACTGAAGTGAAAGAATGGATACAGACAGTTACACTGCATGGACTCTATGGAGCTCCTCTCTTTGATAGGTGGACATCACTAAAGGCTGCAAGTCCCCACTTGGCAATTTCTTAAAAAAAATAATAAACACATTTAAAGTAATATTATGATTAAATACTTAAAAAATCTTTTTTTATTTTTGTATTATCAAAATGACGAGAAACACCAGTCACCACTTGGCAGTGCACCATCACATGTCCACTGTTAGCAAGGTTCGCACATAAGTGTGTATGCGTGTGTGTTTGCCGATTTAACTCCAAGACAGCTGATATAATGTTTACAGGAAAGGTGATTCCCCAGATAACTGGATCCAGCACACATTGCGACGATGGACATGAAAAAGGCCATTGAAGGATGAGCTGGGGTTTTGACTTCCACGTCCAAGGCAAACATTTCACACACACAGTGCAGCCTCACTAAAACCCCTTTAACGTCAACATCTTTGTCTATGTGTGTGTTCCTGTGTGTGTGTGTGTGTGTTTGCATGTCTGGCCCCAATTATATCTAGTTTTGCTTTGTCGTCTTCTGGACAGATTATTCCAAGCGCATCACCCTGAAAAAGATACACACACACACACACACACATACACACACATATACGATGTGATAAAATAATAAGCGCTCGTTTCCCCCCGTGGCACACAGATAGCTGGGAACTAACGAGGGGCATGTGGAGAGCTGACACACACACACACACACACGCACACGCACACACACATGACATAGTCACAGATAGAGGAAAAGAAGAAGAGTGAGCGGAGGAAGAAGGCAGATAATAGACAGAGAGGAGAGATAGCGGAAAGTAAGGGGGTGTAAATGAGGAAAAGGAAAGAGAATTAGCGTAAAAAGAAAGAGGGGGCGAAGAAGAGACGTGATGGAGATGGAGAAGGAGATGGAGATGGAGGATGAGGAAAGAAAATGAAGAACTCGGCCTGCAGCGCTAATGCAAATTTCCATCCATGCATCCATCCATCCATAACAACCCCCAATGCAGCTTTTTTGCATGAGGACACACACTTTCTGTGTGAGTATATGGAACCCAATATTCTCACCTGTTATTATTTCACATTTGAGAACACCAACCGGGAAATTTGGAACATGCTATCCACGTCATCCTTATGACCCCCTGACTCTTTCTCTCTCAGAACATGAAAACTTGTGTCTGTTCTCCTCCAACAGCTGCTACATGTTTTCTTTTCTTTTTCAAATCAAAGGGGAACGATAACTTAAAAATCAAGATGGTTCTAATGTAGCTGAAGCTGTAGCTTTTTTTTTTTTGTAGAGGAGACGGCACCAAATGTAGCAGAGTTTGTAGATACAGCTGTCAGGAGGCTGCTCAGGCTGTCTGCTCCAGGCTTTGGGAGGAGACGGCTCTGTCGGCACACACACACACACGCACAGTGATAGTCGGAGCCAGGGAAGATAAGAGTCTAGCTGTGTGTGCTTCTGAGAAAAGATCCACTATTCCACTATGGCCTCATGCACAACTGATAGGCAAGCGTCTTTCTACTTCTGCCAAAGTCTTCACCATCACTGCTAAGAACGGACATCAAGTGTGTTTGTTAGCTTAAAGCTGGAGTTACACCTCAACTTCGCAGTGGGTTGCAATTCCACTTAGGGATGGAGATTGATAGCATTTCATTACATTCAAATCCAGTTTTGAATCCAGTTATTGAATCTGAATGCTTGCAATTTTTTTTAGTTTATCTTTCAACAAGTAAAAGCTGAAATAACTGAGACTCAAAGGTGTCTAATGACATTTTGTTGGCTGAGAAGGCAGATTTAGTCATCAGTGTTCACAACCTGTAGCTGCAATATAAAAATCGCTTATCCTTATCAGGGTTGCAGGGAGCTGAAGTCAGCTGGCATTGGACAAGAGGGAAGGTACACCTACGGACAATTTAGAGTCACCAATTAACCTGCATGTCTTTGGACTGTGGGTGGAAGCAAGGGAGATCCCTGCAAACTCCACACAGAGCCGGGATTCTAACCAGGAACCTTCATGCTGTGAGGTGACAGTATGTATTAATTGTTGGTTAAATGTATGTGACAGCTGTAACCTACACTGTACGCCACTGGCCAGCCAAACCTTTCATTTAAGCATTTTAGCCACTCAAGTTCTCATTGTCGATGAAAAATATTTGCAGCGGAAATGGCTTCATGTTTGGTGTTACTGATTACTAAGATTAATAAGCCTTCCTGTAACTTGATATTTATTGCTCTAATTTTCACCAGTAGCTGCATAGCTATATTGGATATATGTGCAGGCTTCATTGCTACACTGTAAATCCTTAAAGCTGGTGCAGTTTTAAGAAATATGTTTTTATATGGGCAGTAGATCAAAAGTCTGTGTTTTGAAATAGTTCATGCAAATGAATGAATCACAGAGAATTATCACCCAACTCTTCAAGTGTTCATTGTTACTGTTTTCGTTCATTCTCACAGCTCTCATCAGCTCTGTCTCCAGCTGTACACTGTTTGAACCAGGTTCTGCTGGAGATTTCTGCCCCCTAAAAGGAAGTTTTTCCTTGCCACTGTCGCCAAGTGCATGTTCGTGATGGGAATTGTTGAGTACGGTCTAGACCTGCTCTTAATGGAAAATGTCATGAGATAACTTCTGTTATGACTTGGTGCTGTATAAATAAAATTATTGTTTTAAAATTGAATTGTACACTGTACCTGCCCAGCACCAAACACAAGACAAAGTTAGCAACTAGCTGGTGAACATTTAACAACTGACCCTTCATCTTTTCCTCAGAATCTGGTGGAGAAAATGCTCTGGAAGGAAAGTCAATACTGGACTTGGATTTGTCGAGTGGCTTTAAACACAAGTCAGAATGAATGCTAATGTTTCTCCCTGTCTGCTGGACTGTATAAGCAACTGTACTAACAAATTAACAACTAGTAATATAATAATATGCTGCCCCTAATTGTCTGGACAAATTAATTGAAAAGTGAATTTAATTGAAGTAAAGAGCAAAAGAAAAACAGCTTCCTGCATAACTACTCATTCCATAGATGTAAGTAATGAAAACTTACATTAGTGAAATGCATTACAAATTGCATTATATTGTCCCATTAGTGACCTTGGAATGCATCATGGATCTTGTAGTTAGAGTGTTACTTACAGTTGTAGAAAGTCTTCCTTTCCTTCTATTGACTTCTTCAAGTCACATGCAATTGCCCCGGCTGAGTGACAGCGGCAAGAACAAAACAACAACACAGGTCTTCTGTATTGGACGCTATAATCAAACTATAATGCACTTTGTCATTCCCCACACCCCTGCCTGATCCTACGAGAGCATTTTAGCAAGAGTCACCGGGGGAACAAATTGACAAAGCTGAGGCGAATATGAAGTATCGCTGTGTATCTGTGCGATGGGGAAAATTGGCAATTTACAAGGTTCCTATTCAGCAGGAGACAAAGTGATGCACAGGTGTATTTTTTTTTTTCTAAATGCAGATCAGGATGGATGGAGGGGAAATAAGCTGGGAAATCCTTTCCAATGCATGTACATCGGTGCAGAACAGGTCGCAGTAATGTTGTCTGAGCCCGATATGACAGACTCTCCACTTTCATGAAGCAGACGCATTCAAATGCCGTTTTTCGAAACATGAAATGACATCTATTTGACACCATGCAAAGTAGTGAAACAGGTTTGCTGGCAGTCATCGCCTGTTTGTCTGAAAACAGACTGACAGCTTGGCTTGGCAACTGACTGACTGGTTGTGTTTTGTGCTGTCAGCGTAACATTTTCATCTATTGTTGCTTTAATACTTGCAGTGGGATACATAAGAGTGAACGCTGACTTTGACCCCAACAAATATATCCTATCTGATATTTGTTTGGCAGGAAAAAAACTTACATCTGTCTGTGGCCAATCAACCTCACTGAAAGTCCTCTAGCATCGACATCGATTTGAATGTCTGGTCTCGATTTTTTTCTAATTTTGCTGCATTGTCTTCTGGTTTTTGTTCATATTTCTAACGGCTGTTGCGCGCTACTGACTTTAGAATATCCTACTATGTCCTATTAACCCTCAGACAAAGGCTTTTACCCCTTTTTTAACAAGTCCTTAGAGCATGGTTATCTGATTTTAGCGATTTTAGACACCTGTTCCTTTATAGTGCTCAGCATATGAGAGGACCCATCATCATGCTGTTAACTTTGTACTTTCCTAGCTTGCTAATGTTCTGATGTTATTTCAACAAATGCTGAGTCATCAGCACACTCAGTGCTGCATCAGTCACACATCATAGAAAGGAGCGCAGGCTAGCGTTAGCCGTCTCTCTGTTATGGGCCAAGATGTGGTGACAAATGACCAGGCTGTCAAAACTTAGCAACAGGTAGTCCTGTAACCTCAACACTCCATTTGTCAGCCCTTGACATGAATTACAACACAAAGTGAGTCAAGTCCAGTCACAGCTCTTTAAGTCTGTCCTAAAACAACACTCACATGCCCATAACGCAGAGTAAGAGTTCTTTGCAAAAATACAGTCTCTAGTTAACCTTAAGCTTATACAGACTTCATGAAGGAAGTGTGTATCTTTCAAAGTTAGTCTTCTTATCGTGGTATTTTCTCTTTTTGTTTCCCAGACAATATTTGTGCTGTAAAGACTGTGACTGTCCACAATACCCACTTGATTTGTGTAACTGAGACTGCATGAAGGAAGTGTGTATCTTTCAAAGTTAGTCTTCTTATCGTGGTATTTTCTCTTTTTGTTTCCCAGACAATATTTGTGCTGTAAAGACTGTGACTGTCCACAATACCCACTTGATTTGTGTAACTGAGACTGCTAAAGCCTCATATTAGCTCAAAGGAAGATTTCTGTATTCTTCAGATGTTTCTTTCCATGGTTTTGTGTCTAAGTGACTAATGGGGGACAACAATTTTCCCAATTGATCCGGTATTGAACGAGAGCGGTGCAGCCAGCAGCCAAGAAACAGGCTGCAATGTGTGAACCCTTCTGGGGGCATTGTGCACCATCAATGTACGTCCACTTAAAGTGCTTGTTTTTGCCACTGGCAGGATCAGATTGTTATGATAAGTGTATGACAACCTGAAGGAAGGACCCCAGAAAAAATAGACCTTGTTGTTAAAGAGTAAGATCCTTCTTGTTTCATCCAAAACAGCTCCGTTCAAAGCCACCAGACTCCATTGAAAAAAATATAAAATGTACATTTCATGAATTATCGCATCCCTAAATGTAATCCCAGATATTTAGCTCCGGCACTGTTTCTTCTGAGATCTTCTCTACCTTCTTTGGATCTATACAAGGAGCCATATCTTATTCCTGGCTTGCCTTTGGGTGTCATAGCAAGAACAGCCTGGTAAATTTATCAATTTATATTCAGCGTCGCTTGCAGTCAAAAGAAGAGGAGTCCCGAAAAAAAGATCAATTTTCCAGTTTTAGATCTTGGCTTTCATCACTTCTTCTCTCTCCCCCTCTCTCTCTCTTTCAGCCGGAGTTTCTGTTCTCCCCCTCTCTCTTGCCGTGGAATTGGGGTAAGATAAGTGAAAAATTGAGAAAGAGACGCTGGAAGATGGCAAAAGGGGACATAGAAGAAAGATTCAGAGTGAGGGAATTGGCTTGAGTGTGTGTGTGAGAGACAGTAAGGTACAAACAGAAGAAAACAGGAGTTGCAGTGTGTATGAGAGAGGATACAGTATATTGCCCAATACTGTCTGTTTGTTAAAGTAATAATTTGCAACTTTTTCATATGAATTCACGTCCTCTTTCCCGCTCTCCATCACTGATATAATATGAAATAATTGAACCTACAGCGAGCTTATGAAAACACAGTTGGTATAAACACATACAGTATATATGAGGTAATATATGAGAAAACGCTGAGCAGCAGCAGATGGATGAAGACTGGAGAGAAGACGGTAGATGAAATATTGGAAGCTTTATGTGGACTATTTACATGTTTGATATTGCACATTGATATAGTCATATCTTCCATATAGTCTTCCATCATACAATTAATAAATATGTGAAAAATTCCTTTTGTCGAGCCTGTCAAAATAACCCTGATGATGTCACAGTGATGTCATTATGGTTTGTGAGAAGGAGCCTGCGTTTTCCAGTGACTGGTCCAAATTTAGTAGAAAGATAAGTAACTAAAATCTGAAATTTTGGTGAAAAATTTGGACAAGATTATAGATTTATGTCAGTGCCAAATGTCTGACTGCTGCATTTTCTCCAGAAATTGTGCGTGGTTCACACCCAGAAAGAAAGTTCAGAATTTCATACCAAGCATGCTATTGTAGAAAAGAAGACATAGTTTGGACAACACACAGCTGCTTCACAGATTCTGAAAGCTGAAGACCTCATGTTTTCAAACCAGTATAACATTCATATCTTCTATAAATAGATGATTTTCCATCGTGATTTTTTGTAAGTATGTCACGTGGGTGAACCTGGTACTGCATTCGTTGGGCTTATGTTTAATGTACTGTACAAAGTGAGGCTTTAGAGGTTTAGGTAGTGGATGGACATGTAGTTTATCTTAACCCAAATTAATGTAACTTAGTTGATCTTGTAGGAGCCACTAAATTTTGTTTTGGAGTGTTGTATCTTTGTGTTTACTAATTACAAATGGGCACCAAGTGTTTTAATTAGATCATGCAAGGTTAGTCTAGGTTTGTAGGTGACGGGGAGCACACGATTCTTACTGTACAACCATACAAGACATGTAAGACAAGAAATGTAAGTATTCAGCAATTCAATAAATGGGAAACCTCGCCCAAAGGACAAACATGTGAAAGTCTGATTCTTGTTTTAATGAAAAATGTGTCAGAACCACCATATTACCTACAAAGTGACTGAGAGTTTGGAGTCTGGGCAGTCACTACAGCTCTCTTTGGAAAATGTTCATGTACTGAAGTTGTCAATGTGAAGTGTGTCAATATTTTCTCTGCTAGCATGCGACATATGGGGGTTACACAGGGTCAAGCATTAGTCTTGAAGTCACTTGAGACAACAGTTGTGTGTTTGTGTTCAGGAAAGTATGCACTGTTCTGATCTTAACTATCAGGTCAGAGGACAGGGCTGTCTCACTCCCTCGGCACAACAGATAGGTACGGAATGTATAAGCCTCTACAGAGTCAGATAACAATGTCGGAACACTGAGGGTAAAGGCCAGAGAGGACGACTCCATTAGAATTGAGGTGGCATCATCAAACAACAAGCGTATTGATGAATCCTCCATTCAGCTTGGCCAACCTTCAATAAACCTTTCAGCCTAAGACATCTTGGACTCCTGTGCACTTTCTCTTCACTGTCTGAACTGACCATTGATGGATAGAATTCTCCACAACGGTCCAATACAACCGTTCTGTCTGGTGCTAGACTTGCTGAGGTTCATCAGGTTCTGTATGCCACCAAAATAAAGACGATATTTGTTTTTGTTAGTCAAACTTTGCATTGCATCATCAGGATAATGATGTAAAACCTGCAGTTTCCTTAAATCCCTTCCACTTAGTTTCAGCAACAAACATCAAGGTCTCCTACAAGCCAGTCTAAATGAATCCAAAGTGACAAGCATTACATTTGGGCACATGTGCGCACTTTCAAGCACGTAGATGGATTAAAACCCAAGATAGAAAGTCAAAACATAGTTCAGCTGCTTGACTCAAACAATATAAAAAACCTGAGTCTCACTTTGAAACATATAAATCCTATCATAAATGTGACTAATGTAGTTAACGAATAATGTACCTGCCTGAGGACGGGGGGATTAAAATTAGCTGCAGCCGGATGTCTGCACGTTACCTCAACACTCGTATTTCCCTTTGAAGTTTATGGATTTATTCGACAAGTTCCCTATGAAGTGTAGTTGAAACTAAAGTGCAGAGAATAATCCTCAAAGAGGGCTGCGAGACCCGCTGTGGGTAGTCAACAACCAGCACACACACACACACACACACACACACACACACACACACACACTCAACAATAATACATCAACTTTGTAGTTTGGGTACAAATGTGCATGAGTTATTACGAGAACACACATATTCTACACAGCACAGTGACAGAGCGATGGTGTGGCCTGTATATAGAGACACACACACACAGTTTTACAGCAATACCATATATTATTTGCTGACGATGCAAGTGAATTTTTCTGCTACTCTTTTATTGTTTACTCATTTATCACTCCATCCTACTGTCCTTTTCTACTGTAAAACACTTACTTCAGCACACACACACACACACACGCAAACACACATCCTTCACCACCAGCATTAATTCATCCATCCCTTCTTCCGCTTCTTCCTGTTTTGTCTACAAACTCTTTTTTCTTAAAGACACAAGATCATGGTCAATCAATCCACACCATCTGACTCATGGCCTCTCGTCCGCAGTCAGCGAGGAAGAGGAGGAAGGATGGAGAGGGTGTAGAAAAGGAAGGAAAAAGGATGAGGAAGAAAATATAGAGAGTAAGTGGAACGGGGGCGTAGGGCAATTGCAATATAAATAGCATCTATTGTGGTGTTAATATTTATGATGGTGCCATTGCGGGGTAAAGTGACTGTATATGGGAGAATAGGAGCGATAAAATGGCAGGGGAGTAAAGAGAGAGGAGGACGTGACAAGAAAAAGAAGGGAATAGAGAAGAAGACACACTATGATGATAATAAAGAGGCAAGGGATGGTGGAAAATATATATTCACCATATTCAATATAAAAGAAAGAGATGGCTGGGAATTGACAGAAGAGGAAAAACAGTAAAGTTGAGAGTGGTGAGGGTGGAAAGAAATTCAGAGACAGAAGAGGTGACAGAAAAGAAAGAACCAATTTGACCACGTAGCTTCATAAACTAGACTCAACAACTAGATCAATGCCTCAACATTAACATGTGATCTGTATATGAATGACATCCAAACCCAGGTCAAGAGAAACCTGTGACAGACGAGTATAGTTTATTTTCAAATCACTTTTTAAGAGGCGAGACTTGCTATGTAGCTTTTGCTACATGGGTGGAATAGGTGGAGGTTGAATAGGTGGAGTTAGGTCATCTTTCAACTTGACACAAGGTGGTCACATCGCGTGATTGCATTTACACTTGACGAGGATCCAATCACAGTACGATCCTCCAGAAGAAGCCTGGTTGATTGCTTTCTGATTCTAGTTCAGGTCCACGATTCGCTATGTAGACGTGGGATGTAGAATTTGAGCTAAGGTAAAATTGAGTAATTGAGGTAAAGTTGAGGTAAAAGTTGAGTAACAACACCACACAATTAGTTAGGAATGTTCTTTGTGATGTTTGAATGGAAAGAAGAACACCAAATAAGTAGCACTTGCTATAGTCATATGTATTTTTGCTTTAGAACTGCATTACATTTCATATTAAATACGTTTTTGCAGCTGCTCAGTGAATGACATTCAGCGCTGTACACTCCCCTCAGGCCAGGAACTTAATTTCAGTTCCACTGATCAAAACCCTGAGGTCCCTGTCTTTGTGAAAAAGTTCCTAAAAAGGTTCCCTGGAAACCATCTGCAGTGGTAACAGGCTAAAAGATGACAAGGAGAGGGTGAAGGAGACATGGAGGATAGAAAAGACGAACAACAAAAAGAGAAAGACTCAGACATGGGAAGAGAATTTGATGGATGGCGGCGGTGGAAAGATGAATAGAAGAAGAGAGAAGTGGGCGAAAAAGGACTTCCCCATTGATAATGGATGGATGATGGATGGATGGAGGCATAGTTTTAGACAGGGCGGATGAAAGATTCAAAGTTAAAGGATTGGATGGATATGGACAGACGCTGGGTGGAAAAGAGAAGACTAGAGAAGTTTACGGTATGTAAGGTATGTGTTATGCCATGCTGTCATGCCGGTTTTCATACAGGACTATGTGTCATCAAGGTAGTACTGTTGGTAGATCTATAAATGGACCTACTAAATATTAAAAAGCAACACTGGCTGATGTGTGACAGTTCTCTGAAGGTAGAACTACTGGGAGACATCAAAACTTGAATCTCGTGGAGCTAAACTTGGCTCGCTTTAATCAATAAGAGACATTATAAAGAGATTAGTGACAGTCATTTTTATTTTTAGACACCACACATTTAAACAACTAGGCCAGTTAAAGTACTACGTCAAAGCTGATGTGTCTTTTCTCTGACAGGGGCTTCCTCTGTGCGGCATACAAATGCTGATTCAAATTAGCTTTAATGTCAAATTAATTTATTAATTTCACGATGCACTACATGACACATGAAAAGCTGAAAAACACTGATTTAATACTCTCCTCCTCCAGTTTTGTCTTCCCATCTGGTCTCCACTGATGTCTTCCCTGCTCTTACGTTCTCTTCGGTCTACTTCAGCTGCATTGAAATATTAACCAAGCCCCATTAAACTGTAGACCGCAGCAAACACACATAGCTATAAAATTCAAAGACAAGCACAGGACAGCATTAACATGTTTCAAAAGCTGCACAACAAATAGTTCAGTGTCCGGCCTCCCTCCGGGTTGAACCAGCAGATAGCAGTGTGAGTCAACGGCTCTGGCTCGCTACCTATTGATCCGAAGTGGTGGATCCAGGTCAGGTCAATCCATTTAGGCCCTGCCTGTGAAGGCCTTAATGTAGCAGTGTTGATCCCCATGGGCTTCCGCCCCGTGGAGGAGGACAAACACAAGAGCCCAGCTGGACGGAGCATATAGGTCAATAGTTGCGATCAATGCTAGGTCAAAGATGATCACAGCTAATGTTATGCTATAATCTGAATAGACTTGGGCCAATATGATTCATCTTGCTCTGTAGGGACCTGTAGCAGTAGCACTGTGGATGGAATATGCTTTGTCAGAGACATAGTGGACAGAGCAGAAGGCATTACAACAGCAGAGTTTGGAGGACATGACTGGCATATTCAAGGTGAAAGACTTGTCAATGTGAAGACAATAACAAGGCCAGATAATCCTGCAAGGTGGCCCTGAGGCAAAAATGAGCTGTTAGGACCCTGCTGACCTCCTTCCTTCAAATCTTTGGTGTATGTACCCTATCACCTCCAAATACCCATGAAGCCTTCGGCAACTGCTTGCTAGTACAGTTGAAGAAACCCATGAAACTTTCCATACTAATGATAGATGTTTTAAGTGATTGCTTCATAACATATTCTACTTGGTGTTCACTCTCCTTGGACATACCTCATTATGCGCCTTCTCGACATGAGTTTCAAACAGAGATACGTTATGTGGGTGTTCTTTTATGGCTAATACCTCTTCATACTTAAGTATCAGTCTGTGAGCAAGGCTGAACTATTGTCCGCTGTTCTTTCTGTGTTCTTTTCTTCTATCCTGAGACAAACACAGACTGCTGACACAGAGAGTACTGAAAAGCTTTGAAAGGGAAAGAAAGCCCGGCATCTGGTGTGTCAGAACATAAAGACAATGCTCTACCATCAGCCGGTGTCTGCTGGCTCATATGCATTTTGTCAAAGTATTATGTCCTCAGAGGGAACTGCATGAACTGCTGCATTCTTACATGTTTATACTTTCGAGTAAAACCCTCTCTTGAACCTTTCTCTGACTCATGATAATGTAGACGATTCTTTCTTACTCAAAATCAGTTGCTTCTTGACTCTCTGACTGGGTGTAACGCCTGAGCACCTGTCTTCCTGATGCTTCAAACGAAGCCTGCAGACTGAGAAGTAGAACACTGTTTCCATATGACTGCGTGGGTGGATCGAACCTCTGCAGTGGAACCCAAAGTCAATAACCCTCCAGCAAGTATTAGTGCTTGCTTATGTGGTCTAACCTCGCCTCCAGCTGTCCTCGGTTCACAGTTGCACCAGCTACTCGGGTGTCCTTATCAGCCTGTGCGCAGGTCCCAGATCAGTGTCTGGGCAAGGGATAAAGGAAAGACTGTTTCTCTATGTTACAGATGACATGGCTGCAGGGATAGAGGGAGGAGAGAGGAAGGGGAAACAACAGGGGAATAGTTGGTTCTCATGTGGCTATGCTGTGGTTTAGCCAGCGTTGCTCTCAGCTCTGGAACACATGCTTTACTGTGTCAAGCTGTGTTGAAAGGTCACTTTGCATGTCTTTTATTTTTCCTTCAAGTGGAAGACAAATCTACAATTTTTGCTCATGCCATGCAGCTCAACTCTGCTCCTTAGCGACATTAGTATGGGAGCTATATACACAACAGAGTAGCTTAACTTTCTATTTCCATGTGTTTTCACAGTTTCTCAAAAAGAGGATGGGCAAACACTTGGTTGAACCCCCTGAGGGTGAGAGCAAAGTGCTCCACCAAAGTATGTCTGTAAACCTACTGAATTATTGACGATTAATCACACAGAAAGCAGCCAGGGTGGAAACACCATGACTGTCATATCTTAAGTGTCAGCAACTCTGAAATGGGGAGAGAAGCATGAATAGAAAAACACTTCAAAATGGAAGTGGACTTTTTTGCCTTTTTTAAGCTCCATTTTTGACAGAGACAGCTGAAGAGTGACAGGAATGTAGGGAGAGAGAGATGGGGAACGACATGCAGCAAAGGGCCGCAGGTCGGATTCGAACCCCGGGCCGCTGCTGAGCCTTAGTACATGGGGTGGATGCTCTACCAACTGAGCTAATCGACACCCCACAATTTATGCACAATACCAAGGTTCATTGTCAAGTCAGGAAGAAGTGTGTCCTTTACGTTATGAAGGGAAGTGAAAAGTAAAAGTGTGGTGGCCAAGGTGTTGGATGGGTGTGCAGAACTTTCACACTAGAGTTTGTGTCTGTAAAAGAACACACCATATAACTATATATAACAGTTGGGTCAACAGTTGGGTGTGTTGTTTTAGAAGCAGCTAATGTAGCCTCGACAACTTCAGACACGTGCAGTAGAGCACCCCAACATATAAAAACAAACCTTCCTATAGTTTATTTGCCAGGACCACAACTTTTTCCTAAAGCTTTACATACATATTTGGATACTTATATAAGCAAGAGAAGTTGTAAAAGTTTGTTGGAGAGAAAAAATACTTACTGACATTGAATGTAATTCAATAAGTTTTGCAGAGTCGTCCATTATTGACATTTTTGTTGAATGCTGTAGTCGGCTGTTTTGTAGGATGGTATTGCTCTACGCAATGCTCCCTCCTACACTCTGACCTACACAAACCGACCTAACTGATAGAAAACTGGTCTTATGCTAGATTTGAGGTTAAGGTCGTGTCACACCAAATGAATAGGTTAGTGCATTGTTTGATTAGAACTAATTTCCAGAACAGAAATGTGAACATTGGATAAAGCCAGGTTCAACAATCGTGTTTCATTTTGCTGACATATTAGAGTAAAAGGTTTTTATAGAGAATTTTGGATATCTCTTTTTATCACAGCATAATTCAGAAAATACTGTCCATAGACATAAAAAAGAAAATCAATTTTCACCGTGCTTTTAGAAATAAAAGGTTAGTAAATCAGACTGTGAATGAAATAGGAACAAACCTGCAGTCAAAACTTTCAGAATATAGATCAGAATGAGGTTTGGTGTATGGTAGGTGCTACTGAAGTGAAGATTTCTGGCCCAGAAAAAAAATCATTTTAAGGAAATGGCCGTGAAAGATATGTATTGTGAAATTCCATACATTTTGCAGGACAGTACAGGTGAGTAGGGTCACCATGAAGCTTCCCCTATTGATGTGTCTGTATGTGTTTCCCTGTAGTGTCTCATCTTGATTGAACAGAACTGGTTCCAACAGAAGTAGTATAGTATCAGAAAAAGAGCTAATTAATTTAAGGTTTGACATATTAATGTACATGAGCTCAGTTGAAAGTCCCTTAGAGTGTTTTTGTGGGTAATAACATTTCATAAACAGTCAAATGCATTAAAAAAAAGTCTCCTCCTCACTTATTCATCCTCCATCTATGACTTCAGGTCATTTTCCATTAGCAGAGTGGCTTCTGTTACTGTTGAATTGCTTTTACCGTCATTTTGTTCATAATTACTTTCAAGGCCCTCTCCTCTGTGACAACACTGGACAAAGAAGGCAAATTTGCTTCAGAAAAAATTATCCAGTTACCAATATAGCTTTTTTTTTCTGATGGAAAGCTGGGGACACGGTTGACAGTCAGACAGAGATCACAGGGAGACAACCATTTCACTGTCAGTCACAGGGAAGAACAAGATAGTCTATCTGAAATGAGAAAAATTGCTCTTCATCATAGGGATATCGTCTGAACATAATGTGACCACATCTGAATATCTTACCTCTTCTCTTTGAAGCTCTTTGAACTGACAGTCACTGAAATGCTGTCAGTAAATCTGCAGTATCATTCACTCTGATGTTTCCCTATTTTTTTTCTCTTTTATTCATGTTTGTGTTTACTTGTCTTTTTCTTCTCACTTTGTTCTTTTGGCCTTTGTCTTTTGTCTTTTTTCTTCTGGCATTCTTCTTTTCCAGGTGACTAAAGGCATTTTCAAAACTACTGAAAATTTGTTGTTTGCCGCAGTCCAAGGCAGTGTGGCTTTGTAGTGTTTGTGCAGTAGTAGTTCAGTGTATAAAAGAAGGTTGTGTTGGAATAGTTCTTGCTGTAGAATTTGACTTTCTACTGAAGTGAAATTTCAACTTAATCCATAAATGACAGGGTATTTAAACCATAATGTACAGTGGTTTGGTGACACATCATGAAACACTTCTTTCAACAGGGACTTCTGAATTTCCAACAAAACTTACAAATGGGGAAAAAGCTCCAGGGTTGGGCCCCTAAACGAACTATTGTAGGTTAAAGAACCCAACACTCACACTTTGAACTGCATGACTTATCTATATAGCATGGCTCCTCTGTCGGCTCTGAGATGGAATTAATGAAGCGATTAAAACCCTAACCTCTGGGACTGAGAGAATATAGGAGAAATTTCTATAAGACAGACTTTACTTATTATTCTGCATCCTATACTAAAACCCTCCTTACTGATCTTGTAACTTAGCCATTTTCCCAAAACTTCAAAGGCTGATAAAGATTTGAAGTTTTTGCATGAGGGCACTAAAAGAGCCAGTTAAGGCGAAGGCAGACGCCCTGAGCCAGTTCGTTAAGCACTTATCTCTACTTTTGACCGCTTTGCTCTAGTATATATAAAGAAATGTTTAAACTCTTCCATCCTCTAGACAGATTCTATCACCTGTGGTTGATGTTTCTGCCTAAAGCAAATTTTTGGTACTGTTAGTGCTGGGCTCATTTATTAAGTGAATATTGTGATTCTTCACTTCAACTTTACAATCTCTTATGGTTAAGGATGGAATCCCATTGACACTATGCTTCCCTTCCAGACTTGTCTAATGTCTCAGCAAAGGAAAATGTGACATCTTCATCTTTCTGTGGCTGATTCTGATTCTGGGGCTCTGTCATATGTTGCCATGCTATGTTCCAGAATCACCTTTGATTATTGAACTGTCATGGCTAACATTTTATTATATACTCAAACACCTAAAAGAACAGAACAGTAATGGCCAGTCCAGCCACTAAAGAGCCTCTGGTGTCATTTAAAAACCTCTCTTGCTCTTGCAAGCCCTTTCAAATTAAAGCAGACCACTAGACCTCTTTTTATGGAGCAGTAAACACTTCCCCGTTCATCGAAATCGACTCTTCAGTCACCAGGCAGGAAATCATGAGCGGTCCTCCCCGAGGAGATGCCATGCTGACTAGTGGCCGACATAATAGACATAATTGAGGACACCAGCTCAGGAGGTTGTGTGCCTTTGATGCTCTTTGAGCTTGACAGCACTTCTCCAGGTGATGCCCTGCTGCTTAGAGAATTGCTGAGATAGAAATGTTATGGAAGTGTTACAAGCCACAGATGAGTTGTGTTGCAGTGACGCTATGTTCAAGAGGTGCAAAAAAGGTTTTTTGGAGTGGAGTTTAAAAATAGCATCAAGATGGGATCAGATTTGGATAAGCTGTTAATGGGCCAAGGAGTGTCTTCAAAATACACTGGAGACCATGCCTTAAATGTCTGAGATGATTCCACACCAACATATTTCTGTACTTTTCTATGTATCCCACCATTTGCTAGATACGGCCAGTTGCATTGATATATAGAGCAACTATCTTTTTCTATGAGCTAAAATCAAGGCTAGAGAAATTACTAATCACTGGAACTCTGGTTTGAGTTATTTTGTTCAGTTCAGTTTAGAGACTTTATTTGAATTGGGTGCCAAACATCAAGAGGACGCGAAGGCAGAGAAGAGAGAAAGAACAAACGTTGAAGTGACAATGAATAATAACTGTTATTAACCTTTAGTATTTTAGTTCAGTTTCTGTCGGTGTTCATTCAACACAGCTGTGAGCAGAAAACACTGGGCTGGCCCACCGCCCAGTGGAGTGAAGAGCCACTACAGAAGAGGGTTTGGGCCTGTTAGTAGTCAAGATCTACCTATGCTGATATAAAAACAGAAACATAATCTCAGAAGTAATTCTGGTCTGTTATTGGTTGACTGTTTTTTAGGTTAGGCTCAGCAAACACTTCATAAGTCTTCTGTCTTTCAGTCAGCTGTTAAACAGGGAGTAACACACTCAACATCAGATTCCCAGTGATCTTTGTATGTGTTGTTTTAAATTAATTTTAAAATAAATATCATTATATTATTAATACACATTTGAATATTGTTACAATAATTTCTAATCTATCCAAGGTGGACCCAACCTTTTACCAACCTTAAGGTCAGCTCCAGCTCCCTGCAACCCTCAAATGCTACAGTCCAGAATACGTTTGAGGTTCCCCTGGTTGGGAATTATGATTTCAACCTCATGACGGAGCTAACATTGGCATTTTCTGTCCAAAAAATGCGTCGTTGGCCCACGCAATGCGGAACATTTTCTGATCTGACAATGCTATCCACAGGATGGCAGCATTTTCTTGGAAAAAACTGTGATTTGGGTTAAGATTACTACTTCATTAAGGTTAGGGAACAGTCAACGTTGATGGTAAGTTGGAAATGGGTGGTGAACGATGATGTTCCGTATTAAAATCTCCTTTTGTTGACCAATCCATCCATTCTGATTTCCAACTACCGTGACTACTTTGAGTCTGTCGTTTTCTTAAAAAGACAGAATCTTTCAGACACCTCTGAGGGTAATTTCTTTGCTTAAAGCTACTGATTCAATTAGTGACACTGATGATTGAGGTCATTTTTGTAATAGGATTTGTTGTGCTCTTTTTGGACAAACTAGCGACCGTTAATAAACAGAAGGTTGACCTCATTTCTACGACAGCTTGCAAAATCCAACAGATGAGCACCGTTAGAAATCACTTTAAGCAAACACTTGAACCTTCATTTAGACCACACTCTCAGCACTCAAAAATAAGAAAAGGACTTGTCTTAGCTGACAGCCCTCTAGAGGCGACTGTTAAAGAAAATTGCTGAAGGAGAGCCTCCAGTCTCAAAGTTTATTTACAGCCGCACTGGCGCTGAAGTGTGTCAAGGGTCCTTGGAAACCCTCTCCCGCAAAGGGTCTTGAACAGATCTTTAATGGAGCTCTCAATGAAGCGACGGAGGGAGAGAAAGAGGGGGTGACATTGTCTCCATCTGAAGACTCACCTCTCTCTAATTGCCTCAAGTCCTATTGATTACCCGAGGCCCCTCACACCTTTTCCGTGTGATCCCTTCACACTGTTTGTAATCCCCTCGCAGCGCTTACAGACCCACCCGTTCGTTGTTTTCTGATGTGATTAACAGTATTGATCAAAGGGTGCTCACGTGTGTGTGTGTGTGTGCGTGTGCGCGTTTGTATGTGTGTCGGGGCGCCTTATGGACGTGATCGCTCATAATTTGGACGCTGGAAAGAAGGAAGTAAACACATGGCTGCATACTGATATTTAGTCAGAGGGATCAAAGTGTTTGATGATCAACTCCGCACACACATAAACCTACACACACGCGGCCTACATCCACTTCCTTTCACCCAAGAACACAACAGCAACACAACACAGACGCCTACACACACACCAATTCCAGCAAGCGGCAACAAACCTGAGCTTCCATCACTCCCTTCCTGCCAGGCCTGGAGGTGTGTTTAAACAGCAGCTTGATCCCCAGCTCATATTACCAGACATCCTACTGTCACAACACACACACTCTCACCGCCAGTCATCCCCACCCCACCACCACTCTCTTTCTATCTGTCTCTCTTTCTGTCCCTAAGGGAAATTAAGATGACTCCATTCCCATGCAATTAAATGCTCTCATGCTGTCTGGCCCTCAACTGTTCTCTGTGTGTGTGTGTGTGTGTGTGTGTGTGTGTGTGTGTGTTTGAAGGAGATGAGATGGCAGATCCAGCGTAGACATTTGGAGTGGAGGACTGGAGCAGAAAGTGAGAAAAGTGACTACATCTAATCTCCCTCTATCTCTTCATCGATTGGAAGAACCCTGGACCCCAGCGATAACGCCTGCCAATTAGACAGGCCACCGCAGTTGGCAATCCAGTCGTATATCAGCTTAAGTCACCTACTGTACCTCTTGGCTCTTGCTTGGGCTTATCAGCTGCCTGCTTTTTTGAAAATTCGCTGGAGTTCAGAAGCCGCCTGTGGACTGAATAACTGAAACGAGTGTAGGAGTGGTGCAAGAGTGCAAAAATACCAAACGATTGGGAAAAGTGCAATTCGAGATCAGCAACACGTCTCAGCTCAGTTTGCTGTCACGAAAATAAAAAAAACATTTTATATCCCAGCCAAAAGAGACACATTTGAAGCATTTGCTTAAATATGATTTCCCGTGATTAAAGCTCCTCGATTCAGAACGGAGAATGTGATTATAGCACCTCTCAAATTATGTGTGATGCTTTTTGTTTAGTCTTTTTTTATGAGACAATCCCAAGGAAAATTGGTGCTTTCTATGTGTTGCTTTCAGCCCATTCATTCTCAGTGTCCCTGGGTCGGAGCCATGAGGTGTAGGAGGATATCCTGTGTGTTCCTGTCAGAGTGTCTTTTTCAGTCCAGAATCCCCCAGTTACTCATTCATTTTGGACAAGTGACTGCAGCACATGATTCTCATCAAAAGTTATGGTCCAGATCCAATTTAGAAAGTAGGAAGCAGAGTGTGCTATATGTAGCAAAGCAGAAAGTAAGGGCATGGAGGACTGGGTGGTGGGCGGGTGTATGAGACTTTCGTGCAGCAGATTGGAGTTTGCATCCTGTTTGCTTCTGATATTAACCATAACCACAATTACCCCCGATCTCAAGTATTCAAAGGGGCAATCCACTAATTGTACACATGACGTTCTGTTTAGTTCTCATGAGGCGTGTTATACAGCCTGAGAAAAACATGAATCATGTCTTTGGTGGCTCAGGAGGAGCTGAGAACCAATGATTTCATCAGGGTAATTATGTTGGCTCCATTGGGTTGGGACACTATCTGGGACTCTGCTACTCTGCTAGCAAGGCCCCCAACTTTATGAAAGTACAAATGCCCTTTAAGTTCTCCAACCTTAACTATACATTAGCGCGTGTTTACTTGCCTAACCCTAACTGTTCTATAGTTGCACAGATACTTACATTTAGCCATTTAGCTAATGCTTTTATCCAAAGTGACTTACGAAAAAGGGAAACAATCAAAGTACAATGCGGCTATGACATGTTAGTGCAGTAATACGTACTGTGACAGTACAAGAGGGGGATAGATTTATCATGTCCAGATGTTGGGAGTGTCGGAGAGGAAGTCCTCTCTGAAGAGCTGGGTTTTCAGGAGACGAGAAAAGTTTGGATTCTCCTGAGCGTAAGGGCGGCAGAGCCAGGCGTTGCTCGTTGGTGGAGCGCAACATTCAGGAGGTAACATATGTCTGTACTAGGGCATTAACTACCTAGCAACAAGGTTCCTATTATACTACCACTTCTTTAGGGCAACAAAATCATAAATTTCCAGATTTAGAATATTTTTTTTTACTTGCTGCAGATAGTTTTATGTGTCAAGGTTGTGAATTTGGCTGAACTGACCTTTTAAAAGGGTATTGTTACTCTGATAATAGAATATTCCTAATGTCACTGCCTCTATACTTGAGTGTCTTATTTAATTTTAACCAGCCATTTGTCTTTCGTTTCAGTACATCACTTTCTCAAATCGCACATCTTTAACTAGACATCTTGTAATTCCTACCCCGCCTGCCAGTGTAAATATTCATCTAGGCCTCCAGCTTACTCTTTTAACAACACACTGGAGCAAAGCTTTTTAATTTCTTCTAAACTGTCGGTTTTAGAGGAGCAACGCTGTTGTAGATTTAAGCGAGCTCGTGGGAAACCTCATCAGTGGATACATCCTCCTTACCTTTTTCTTGTTGGTGGGGCAGATGTAGAAGCTGGTCACCACGATGGTCGTCCCTGGCATCAGGTTGAGTTTGGTGTAGGTGGTGCCATAGTCTGTAGACCTGAATGCAAGCAGACAACAACAAAACAGTTAGTCAAGAACTCTTTAAAGGTGTTTTTGTGGGTCATTTCCTCCTGTAATGGTCTCCTGAACTGCACGGTATCAATAGCAAAAGGCATTGTGGTAATGATTTGCAGAATAGGACCTCTATAAATGCTGCTGCACCTACAATATGTTGATAGTTCATTAGATTTTATAACTTTTCTTCGTTCTATTTCACCAGAATTGTCTTATCCTGCATATTAAAACAACAGCAGCTCCATGAAAAACCTTTGTGTTGACAGAAGGAGATTCAATCTGCAAAAAGCCTGGGAAAAAGCGACCTGCTTATTCTCTCAAACTGCCCTAAAGGCACTATATCGTCTCTCTGTTCATCATATTACTACTTTGTGGTCCGCGGTTTGAGCCCGGTGACAAATCAGAAATAGCTGGACAACCTGTCATTGCTACGACGATGCAGAAGCAGCCTCGGGCGAGCAATGAAGTAGCGGTCAATCTGGCAGCTTTAAGAGCATGTCCGCACTGCTGTGTATATGCGTGTGTGTGTGTGTGTGTGTGTGTGTTTGAGATTGATAGCTAGCTGCTGGATTGTTTCTCCAGTGCGGCTCAGTCACACCCACCGAGCAGAGTGAAGGTGATCGTTTGTGACAGGATTTGAAAAACGGCACAGGTTTCAGCTCGGCAACGGCTGAAGAGAGGTGACCGCTTACGGACAATTAATGTCTCAAATTCCACAGGAAAACTCCAAAACCACTTAATGCAAGCGAGGGAGATTAAGACAGCAAATGCTGATTAGGATGGATTAAGAAAGTGAATTTAGCTGAGGGTAAATAGCGGTAAAAGAATGCAAATATGAAATCTTCTGTATTTGCAATCGCCTGCTCTGCCGTGCAGCTTTTGACAGCTTTCCGGGGCTAATTTCGAAAGCAATCCAAAGCACACAGGAAAGGAGATGCTGCTGCATTTAGCCGAGGCTTGAAGGTTCAACAGGAGGGAGCCTGGAAGAAGAGGTCTTGATGAAAGAGAATGATGAGCTAGCACGTCAGCCTGGTTAAGGATGAGAGGATTTACTCCTTCGCGCAGTGGGACATCAACCACTGACAGACACACACACAATGAGACACATACACACCCCGAAGCCCTGCCAAGCCATTCAGCAATCAGCTCTCCCAGAGTGCTCTGATACAGCTGGAGAAAATGGAGTGGCATAGCGGGGGTGAGCTATTTCTCCGCGGTGAGCTGGCAAGTGTTTTCATCTTCCTCGCCGGCCTGTGTGCGGTGTTTAACCCGGGATCACTTGGAGGACATGGACAGATCTAGTGCTGATGGCTGTGTTAGCAGCCAGAGCTCAGTGCTTATCTCAAAAACCCACTTGTGGATGGAGTAAAGGCCTGTGGGGGCCTGCTGTGTAGAGGTCCACTGAGAGGCTGGATCATCCGGGTGTTAAGTGCAAAAAAGCACGCTGAGCAGTCACATTCACTCCTAATGAGTTACGTTGATTTATGCTCTCATTCTCAAACACTCATTATAAAAGGAGCATAACCACGATTCAGCTTTACATTTACTATTGAGCCACGTTTCAAAGCTTGTCATACATTTTTTGATTGATTTACTTCCTTCTAGGCAGATATTGGTTTCATTTCATGCCAGTAAATATATTAAAATCATCATGCAGAGGCTGGAAACTCAAACACCTGAAACACTAAAGCAAAAACAGAACAAGACATTACCAAATTCAAACTATTCTTTTAATGCTTTCTGTTGTTTGTCTTCTGGATTTAACTGTGTGACATTAGCAGAGTAGTTGTAATAATTGCTCTCTTTGGCCACTTCTGCTCAGTCTGTGGCTGAGTAACTCCACAAGAAGCTGAAAACAAATATTTGACATTAGCATTTATAAGTTGTTACGGTGTTTCTCTTTAGGTGCTTAACTGTTCACCAGCTGGGTGCTATAACTTTGTTTGCCGTTTGGTGCTGGGCAGGTAGCATGCAGTGGTATCATTTGTATATTTTTTGCTAAAAACAACAGCTGCTGCCGGCAAATAGGATGGAGAGCCACATTTTTATGTCATAAACCAAAACGAGCTAAAATGGAGCAGTAACCTCTGTGGCTAAAGTGAAGTGAAGCCTACACAGAAGTGCCAAAAACTGCAGTTACTCAAACGTCCACTTGAGGCTGGCTCCAGAAGTGAGTCAATCTCCATAAGTCCCCATGTTAAAATGTCCAACTTCACAGCAGAAATAAACATGTTTACAGCCTGGTACAAAAAACAGTTTTGGTCTCTATAGCTAATTTCCCCGTTCATGACAACTGTACTGAGGGTGACTTTTTATACAACTCACCTGTTCAAATTATATTAAGACCTAAAGTTACGCAGAATTAACAGCGTGGATGCTTTGATTGACAGGTAGGTGCTGTTACAGATGGCTTGTTTGAGCAACCAGGCTTCATTCAGCCCGCCTCAGCTCCACTTAAACTGTTTGCCCATTTTTGAGGAATGCCAAGATAGCGGCGACCAGAGCCACCACTACTACGTCCATGTTTTATACTGTCTATAGACTAAAAAAGCTCAATATAGCTAAGGGGAACTGCAGAGTTAGTGACAGCGACACCTTTCACATTAACACACATAGATATGTGATCCATTGGTATTGTACAATATAAATTTCTGCAGCTTCAGCTGTATTGGAAGTGAAATCAGTGGCTGCCTGGAGGTGGCAAATTAATCTGAAAACTTTTGCACTGGAAAATGTCGGCACTGATATAAAGTGCTGTATGTGCAATTAGCAAATGAATGAGATAAAAAAAATAAACCATGGTGCAGCCCTTCAAGAAATGAAAGTAATGATTAAATTATAACACTCGACTGTAAGTTGTTAAATAATGTAAAATAATCTAAGCACAGTCGATGTATATGTACATCTGCTGTCCTGAACAAACCTGTCATAATCTCCGTTTAATACAGAGGTCCACAAAGCCTTCTCTCCATTTTATATTCATAGTGCTTCATTAGCAGGAGTGTAATGAGCGGCCAGGGTTGGGGTGGGCTTTCTGCCCAGAAACACATCTCAACATCTGGATGCTGACTGTTCACACTTCATGCCCTATGCTTCTATCCTTATTACCCCTGACTACAAAGACGGTGTTACCGTCGAGGTTGCTTCTTTACATCCATCTGCTGTTAAAGACCAAACGTATAAGACAATTTTGGTCAAATAATGGAAACAACTAGAAAAATATTTGGGTTATGACGCACCAGCTTGCATAAAATACTCAAACATATTCAAATAAAAGAGGTATAAGGTTATAAGTCCAGCTTGCTGTAGATGGAGCACTCCGTCATTGTTGTTGCTTCTTGTTTGTTTCTCCCTGCAGGTAAGGAGTGACTACAATTCATGCAAAAATGCTATTGTGAAATATTCAAGTAAATGTTGCCTGCCAACAATAGTAGCAGCATCTATTAGACCGAGGATTGTGGTTACTCATGTGAAAAACAAAAAAAGGCGACTGAAAAATGTTGCCAAGCAGAGGGGAGGAGTCACAGGGAAATGGAAAAGAGGCTGCGCCACTAATGAGGCTAATTTGGGGGGGTTGGGTAGGGGTTTGCCGCGGAAAGTCAGTACTCCCAGCGCCTTGTCTGGTGAGAATGATGTCGGGTTAATAAGGGAGCTCATTTTGTACTGTCTGCCATCCAGAGTCTTGGATTAATAGACTGGTAAGAAGCTATCGTGGATTAATGAGGAATAATTACTTTGAAACAGAGTGGGGAGCAGATGAGAGGAGAGATGGCAGAGCACAGAGAGGAGGAGAGGAGGTGAAGGGTTGGACCAAAAAAAAGTGACTAAAATTGAATCCATTACAATCAGTGTAGCCCTCAATCCAAGCAAAATTACATAATAGCAGAAAAGTAGGGCATCGGGGTACGGGCACAAACAAACCATTGGCATTGATATAAGCTTTCATTCCGTACAATGGCAGACAGTTCAGGAAAATAACTCTCAGAATCTTACCTTCAAATATCATGGACAGAGAGACATTCAATTCTGATACACAAAGGCTTAAACAAGTTGCCACAGACATAAGCCATTTGGAGGCTGTATAGCTGAAGTAATATCTGTGAAAAGCCATAAACAACTAGAATACAGAGGTATAAAAGAAGAGTGGAATAGCAAGAGACAGAAAAAAGGGGGAAGGAAGGCAGACATGGAAGTGTCTGCGAGAGTGGATGTGACAGAGACAGACACTGCGGGTGAAATTGTATTTTCCTTGATGCGCTTGAGAAAACAGAGAATGTGGAAGCACTTTGGGGCGACGACAGGTGCTGATTCAGATTTAATGTCCTAATATGTCAAGGTTGCTCCTAGCACCTGACGTTTCCGGGAAGACAAATCGAGAGAGTCGATGGGATGTGTGACGAGACGGAATACCGAAATATAGAAAAGGTTGGAAATGATATGAGGAAACAGGTTTGTGATGAATTTTGGATAAATCAACCTAAAGATCTTCAACATTAGCAGTTGATGTGTTGTGACTGAGACCTGACAGACACAAGTATACCCTTCAAGGCATGTCTCTCGTTGATTGTATGCATGTCAAGAGGTGTCAAGAACTACGTTAATACTGTGAATTAGGTTCAAACGTCAGACGTTGGCACCTTGTAGACAAGCCAGGGGACATATACAGAAGCTGGATATGTCTTGACATGCTGAGAGTCTGATGAGAGGCGAATGCTGAGGCAGACAGATGCTGTCAGTCTGAGTCAGGGCCCAGACAGCCAGACGGCCAGACTGTTAGGTTTGATGAGGCTCATCAGTGATTGGCCTACGTACAGATGTCCCAGAAAACCCAACCAGCAATCGGGGGGGCAGTTGGGAAGGAAGCCAAAGTCTCCCCCGACAAGACGGAGGATTGAGCCATATCTGCCTGTGGAGAATGTGTCACGGCTTTCGATCATCTGTGCTGCAGACGCGCAAGGTTGAGAAAATCTTCAATGCATTACAACGCCGCCACTCCGCTGACAAGAGTGATGAAGCATGAGGCAAATTTGCTTCCATGCCAAGGTATCGTTCTCTGGGGTTATTAACTGCATCCCCAAAGAATTTGTGCCAAATTTTGTCCAGAGCGGGTTAAAGCTCGGGTCATGAGCGATCGTAACGATCTGAGCTTGCCTATCTTTCTTTTTGAAAGAGCAGGGAATTAGCAGGAGATGGGAGCATCTGATTTATCGCAGCTAAGGTACTTGCCGTGACTTGTGTTAAAAAAATACTGCTAAGAGATGGCTGCCATTAGCGTTAAAGCTGATTTACAGTGGTTAAAAGCAAGGCATCATAAATACCATCTGACGGATCGCACTTCCAACAAGTACGACGACATTTTATCCTTTTAGAACGGTAAACGCGCAGAAATGTAGCTTCATGACACAACTCTGTGATGTTGAGACAATGAAACTATGAGGTATGATGCTAAAAAAAGAAAAGATGGGGGGGGGGTGGGCTCCCATCTGCTTCACACATGGACAGGTCGTCAATGCTGACCTCTTTCTGGCTCGCATCTTCGTTTTAAAAATGACCATTCTGCTTGACTGCAGATGGGTTTTTTTACAGATCAGGCAACTCCTCTGTGCCATCTATCTGTTTATTTTCCCTACTTTTTACAGCAGTGCAATGGTTATGGATGATAAAGCTCACAGAGTCTCAGGTGTACCCTGGACGAAGGCTTTATGGCCATCTGCTCTGGCCTGATTGTGTCAAAGCCTGGCTTTATTGACTGCAGAATGGAATGTAGAATGATATAGTACGTCTTCCAGAGGTCTACCATATGTAGCCAACAGAGAAGCTACAGGAGAGTTGTGAAGCAACTTTGAAAAAAAAACTCAGTTTTGATCCAAAACGCCTGTGGGAATGTTGACCTTGCTACTATGATGCCCGCACTGTCCTTTGGAGACATTTGTGGCCGGGCCGTGATCTGGCTGTGACAGCCACAAACACAGACAAACAGATTTTAACACTCTATGCGTTAGTGTGAATGCTCCTTAGCTGTGAATGCCTCCAAAAAATGGCAACTATGCAGAGTAAAGTGTGAACCTGTGTCAGTAGGGAAAGCAAAAAGATGACATGAACTTCTCTTGACTTTGGGATGACAGTAGAGGTGTCAGCCACACTGGTCGCAACTCATGAGAGGCCAAACAAGTGCCCTCAATAAGATTTTATGGTTGACAGGCTCACTGACTGACTGTATTAGAATATTATTGGTTTGTTAATGAACGTCACAACTCTAAAGGAGATAGGAGTTATTATTCTCTAATTTTGCTTTACCGTTTTTGTTGTTAGAAAAGTGCATCCAGATGCTGCTGTGTTTTCTTTGGCTCATTTGTCCTAGACCACTGCTGTACTGACTACTGAGGCACTCACGTGAAGGCAGCTCAGGTGACATCATGCAATATTTGCACATCAAAATGTATCAAATAAGCCCACCCCATGTGTACTCCCCTTGGAAAAAAAAAAAAAAAAAAAGAACACCTCACAACTGCGACTCGGTTCCCATCGTTCATGTTAAAGAGCCGTTCAATAGATTCAGTTTGTTCGTGAACACCACAACTAAGCCATTACCTAAGACATTCCCATGCCAAATGGGAGATCCAACCAAGTTATTCTGGGTCTGACACTATCTCCTCACAGCTGGATGTGCCCAGAAAACCTCTTCTGGCCGGGGTGCATGGATCAGATACCCAAACCATCTAAATTGACTCAGCTGGTTGTCCGTTCGATAAGATGTAGCAGTTATTTTACTTCAGGATGCCTGAGCTACTCAACCTATCTGCCCATCCCTTTGAAGGAAACCCATTTCTGATGCTGGTTTCCCCAATACACATTAACTATCTATGAGGGGACAGAGTGAACATATGTTTTCGTAGTTTACATGAATTGATGCTTTTACCCAGAGTAGACGACATCTCTCTACCAATACAGTACTCTGTCCTCTGACTGCTCATCAGCATTCCCCTTTTTTCCTGCTCTCATCCCTCACTTCCTGATCAACTATAGAGCACACACTGGCTTTTGAGCCCAGCCTCTGCACTTGACACCACTTTATCAAAGTGCCATTTGCAGTGGCACAGGGCCTTTAAGGCACCGTCCTGTGTAATTCAGCAGAAAGGACTTGGAAGATAATGCACTGTATTGTCCTGTAAAAGGTAAAAGGTAGGAGAAGACACTTGTAGAAGTGGAACTGATCAGAGCTGACAGTCACGGATGCTATTACATAAAAGAATCCGCTCTGCAACAGATTTGCTTATGCTGCAATCACTCATACTGTATGATGAGAGTAAATTAGCTAATTTCCATTAGAATCACAATACCTGGCAGCAGAGGGTGGGAAGATGTGGGCTACACTTCTGTTCAGCTTAGTCACTGATGCCTCTGCAGCAATTGGCAAATTGCATCTGGAAGTGCCTCCTACACTGCAAGTAGTCTGAGCAGGCAGTTAGCCAGGATACAGTGATTCATGCTTGGTAAGGGCACTTCACAGTTGCGGATAGTCTCTTGAAGTGCACAAAACCACTGGAGCATATAGTTATCAGGAGCAGAGAGCTGCTGCCATTTGAGAAGCTGCTGTAAGGAAGCCCCCTGACAGTTTTTTAAAATCTATTTCTCCTATTTGTATGGAGAAAATGACATAATATTGTACATTAATTAGTCCACAGAAAGAAAAAAGGGCAAGGCATGGCAATTAAATATATCCGGCAACTTAAGAGGTCATTGTTGTATTTCACCACTGACCTCTCTGAGGTCCTACGCTGAGTCACTGGCCTCATCCTGTCAGTTTTGACGACAATTTGTTTGGATCTTTTTGACAAGAACCACTGAATAAAAGAACACTAAAAAGACATATGGAGGTTGCCATGGCCTCCGGGTCTCCCTCTATGGACTACAGTTCGCCTGCTTATATCAACACAGGCTGTGTTTGCACTTGGTGAAAAGCATTCAGTCACGGCTCTGTCCCTCCCGTGTCCTCAGTCTAATGCTGTCATATATTTGGTGCACCGCACCTTCCTGACAATCCATCACAAAAATAATGCTTGATAAATCACTCACTTGTAGGTGAGTGCTGAAACTTTGGGACTAGAGATCACTGTCAAAAAATACAAGTTTCACATGCCTATGGTTAGCGCCCTGCATACAAAGCATCGAGAAGGGTTCTCTGAAGAGAGGTGCATGAACGCTTTTGCTAATAACGCCCATAAAAAGGAAATATGTGTGCATATATAAAACACTGTATCACCAGGAGAAATAAGCACACTCCCTGGATCCCATCAACAAAACTCTATGGTTGTCCCAGTGAGCATAATTAGCAAAAATGCAAACCAAAATCAGCACAGACGAAAATCCTTGATTAGAATTCAATCCTCCTGCATGCGTCCAAGATCCATTCTGAATATTGTAATAATCACTATCAGGGTTTAATGCTGTTTACATTCTGTGGCCTACTTCTGTTTAACCTCCATGTTTAAGGCACCCAAAGTAGTTCACCAAGCGTCCCAAAAACCTTGTGAAAGGTGAATGATGTTCTTCTGATGGTATACCTAGTGGTAAGTAGACCATACTTAGGTATGCCCAAAGCAAACATGCAGTGAGGAGGTTCAAAGGTAAGAACGGTATCTGTGGAGAGTTGACATCTGAGTAAATCAGCTTCTGTCATGACTTTTATGAGAACCGGCAAGTCCATCAGACCTATGTGATGGGAGCGCTGGGTAGCTCACCTGGTGGAGTGTTGCTAGAGAGTTGCAAAAAAGTGATGCAGAGAACATCTGTGGACTGAAAGCTAGTACAAAAAACAAATCGATGCCACAAAGTTACTAAGATCCATCTGTGACACTAACTTTATTTTTAGGAGAAATTTAGGGCAAGAAAAGAAGGCAGAGAAAGATGTTATTACGTGCACTGTTCGTAACTGCCATTGGGTGCCTAGTAACAAAGCCTGTGCCCAGGAGTCAGGCCTTTGGTTGGCCTTTGGGTGTCAATATGAAGCACATAAAAGGAGGAAAATGTGTTTTTTGATGTTGAGCAGAGAATGAGCTGTGAAAAGTAAGGAGGAAAAGTGAGCTTTGTGTTCTCAGTCTCTTAGTGTCTGTAGAATCAAGTGCATTTTGCATTGGGTCTAATCATCCTGCAGTCTATTTAGACGTGGTCAGACTGTCTTTGGGTGCTCAGGTTTGATTAGGCTTAGGCAAAGGAAAGATTGTGTTTGTATTGAAATAAGTACTTTGTTAAGTTTAAGTTTAAGTACCACCCAACCGTGCCATGCACTGTGAGATGATGCAGTTTTTTGCTTCATACTTATTAATTTAAATTTTAGTTTCATTCAGACTTTAAAAAGTTATTTTAAACAGTTATAATAACTTTAGTCTTTACTTTTTATTCCCAGTTTTACTGTCCTTGTCTTAAGTCTTTGTCATGCACACATAAATCCCTGTCAGAAACCCATTTAAGCATGTACAGTGTGTGGTCAAGGAATCAGGTTTTCCCTGCAGAAATCTTGCTCTGTAACCTTTAATCCCTTACACTGATTAAGGGAAGCAGGTTTTTCATTTAAATGATGTTGAGAAATCAGGTTACTGTTGCAGAAAGCTGACAATTAAGTGCATGCGAACCCACTGACTGAAATGTGAGCAACCTACGGTGTTTATAGTAGCGTGGAGCTCTGCTCTGCTCAGTCCACTTAATGGTTCCACTTATCTTTCCCTCTCTACCTTCGCTTCTCCTGACTGAGATTAAACACTTCTCACAAGCGTCTCCTCAGTCTTCCTGCTCTAACGTGGTTAACCTCTGACTCAACCATCTCTGCTGGTTGGATCCGGCTGAGAGGAGACACCTAAGGCACCATAAAACACCCCCCACGTCCACCCATCCACTCCTGCACCGTAACACCCACGCTGCACCCTCCGTGCACCCATGTCCCCGCTGAATAGAAGGAGGAAGGGCGGTAAATGGGGACATTTATCTAGATGACATCCCCACCCGGCACCCTTGGGGACGTACACCCCGAACACCACCGCACTCTACCATGCTCTCCCAAGACTTCATATGAAACGTTTGCTGTTTGTGTGTGGTCGAATCTGTGAGGTTTGGCTTAGATCTCGCTCGTTTCATGTGTGAAGTGAAGAAGAGTGAGCAGAAACGAGCAGATAAAAAGGAGCAAATCCTCCCGACTGAACTTGGCTGTGAATTCTTAAACAGACGACGATGTTCACAGCCAGATCAGCAGAGCCTCTCCTCTCTCCGCTGTTTCACTCAATCTATTCTACAGATGATCCCATCACCTTCTCTACACTTTCGTTTTGTTTCTCCATAACCACGCCAAGGCTCAGAGGCGCAACAGAGGAAGCATAAAGCAACAGAATGCTCTCCAGCTTAATTTCTTTACTGGAAATCTAAAAGGATGTTTTTTTTTTTCCTTTCTTTCCTCAGGCTTTTGGAAAATACTCATCACTCTCACCATGAAAAGCCAATTAACGATCTCATCTATGTGACTAAAGAGAGACAAAATGCTCACATATTAAAGGTATTACCCAGAAATTCAGCAATTAGAACGCTGTAGAGAAAGATTAAGTCTCCCTGCTTTTGCTTAATGCTGTTTTCATCCTTAAAGATGTAATCCAGGTTACTGGCACAGTGTTAACTACAGGTTAGAATGTGCAGTTTTATTTTTAGGAACATGCTTTGATTTAAAAAAAAATATGCGCATATATAATACATGTACATCTGTGCAAGTGTTACCTTTGTGACTTAATGTTTGCCTGATATCAGACAGGCCTTTAAGTCGATACACTTCCATCTTTAGTCTGACTTTGACCCCTCTTTGATCAACTGGTTCCCCTCCTTTGGGGATTTTTCACCTGAATCTAACTTCCACTGATGCGCAACCATGGCAACATGCTGTTTTTTTTAAAGATGAAATGCCTTCAAGGAGAGTGCTGTTCGGATCAATCGATCTTCATTGTGGTTGCCATTGTTGTTGTTAGTCTTCCTCGGAACACAGCATGATAATGCTTGACAAAAGCTTGATAACAGCGATAGTCCTGCCTGTGGCGCTGATTGGCTAATCGTTATTCCCCTGCCCAACAGCGCTTATTGGATAATCACCTTTTCTTCAAGAAACTGCTGGTTCATATCATGATGCCAGACCAGAATTAGTCAGACAAACTCAAATGTCACAAAGCAATCATTAAAGGGTTGAACAGTCTATAGTTTCACTGCCATTAAAGTTAGAGAACTTAAAAGTAGCAGAGGTTGAGATATCATGTGTCAAGCTCCAAAAACCCCTCACACCTACATTTCCCAGAATGCATCCAGCAGTACATTTTTTGTCAAACCCTCCCTGGCCAAGTTGTCACATTCCTTTTTTCAAACCCAGTGTCCCCAGTTTGGAACCGGCTAAAGTTGTAAAAGTTTCAAAGCCCAAAATAAAGCCCAAGTTCTTACTGCAGCGACCCAGGTTCGATTTTAGCAAAGGTCCTTTACTGCACGTCATCCCCCCTCTCTCTCTCTCTCCCCCATGTATTTCCTGTCCATCTCTCCAGCTGTCACTGTATAAAAAAAGCAGAAATGCCAAAAAAAGAGATAGCTTCTATCTAAACTTCTTTCAGCATCTGTACAGATTGCACAATGTCAAGAAACTGAAAACGGCGCGTAGCCAAGTAATGTAAAGGAAGTAATGTCAAGCTTCTGTCAAGCTGAAGAAGTTAAATTTTGCACTGTCCAGACACTTGCTTTCCTTAAAGACTGGACTTGTTGAATTAATGGTAGTGTGGCTCTATGGATGAGAATCCTTCTTTGTGTTTTAATTCGTGAATTGATTTAATGAAAACTTTGACAAGAAGACAAGACAGGTCCCATGTGGTGGACAGCTCTGTCTGCTGCTCATGCTAATGCACTGTCGCCACCACAACTTATTAGCATTAGTCTACCAGTGAACAAATGGTCAGTTGTACCAAGCACAAGCTGCGAATTCTCATGTCAACCAAACACAGCCAGATAGTCGGAGTCTTCTTCTTGTCTTATTTTGGCTGTGGCGACTAATAGGCCAAAGAAGTGAAGTCATGAAGTCATTGTCCCATGAGAAAATATGACATCACAGTCAGGAATGTGCTATGATTGGCTAAAATGATTTTAATAACATCATGATTCAGACTTCTTCATCCTCATCAATAATCTGCACATGGAATTAATTTGTTTTATGTCTTTTTCCAGTTAAAAATAAAACCAGCGTGTGCCAACAGCCAATCAATACTTTTACTATTTGTACTGATAAATGCTGCTTTCCATTTGAACAGAGGTTGAATGTGTCTTGGGAAAGTTGTGTTTGTGTTTGATTTTGGGGAAACCGTGAATGCTATGCAGCGATAGTGGTTCTTGAATTTTATGATTTCAACCCTGAAGGATCTTTTTTTGCCAAACGATGACTGTTTAACAAACTCCAGGAGACTCTAGATTCTTGGAAATTGTGCTTCGGGACAAATCAAGGAGATGAAACCTTGATGATATGGCAGCTTAGGCAGCAAATACAGTCTGGTTTTGTTTGAAAAGAAAGCAAGGTTTTTGGTTTTATTAACCATGCTAGCAGCATGGCTCTTGGTCGGTCAACCATTGAAATATCTCAGTGACTACTCTATCATTTGATTTGCCATTCAGAGACATCATGTAGTCAAAAAACCTACAACGCTAACAGTCCCATCAGCCTCAGCTGTACCTACTTGTACCTGCTCGGTGCTAATTAGCAAATGTTAGCCCACTAACATGCTAAACTAATATGGTGAACACAACATGCATTATATATCAGCATGTTAGCGTTGTCACTGTAAGCATGTTGGCATGCTGAAGTAGGCTGAAGCATCAGCGTCACAGAGCTGCTAGCATGGATGTAGACTCTTAATGATGTTACGATGCATGAGTGCAAAACTCGACACTAAAAATATGAACCTACTCAAATGCTGCATTGTCTTTTCTAGTGTTAAAAACATTACTTTTACATTTGCTGGTTCGAGCTTCTCAAAAACGAGGATTCACAGACTTTGATGATTTATATTCATGTTAACAATCTTTGGATTTTAGACTCTAGTTCCAACTGTTTGTGGATTTACTGAAGCAGAATAAAATGAGGTGTTTCTCTTTATGTGCCATGCAGGAAGAAAGGAGCTCTAACTTGATTCTTCAGCTAGGAGATAGATCGATAGTGCTCCTCACAGAACAACAGAGTTTAATTAAAACGAACTGGTTTAAATCTCCATTCATCACCTGATATCCCCCTAAGGGTCCTGACTTCAAAGACCGACAGACTACTCCCCCTTGCAAAGCGTGTCTTAACGCTGGGAACACGCTCTCCTACTTGCCGTGGGGCATCGCACAGTATAGTCCACATGAAGGCCAACACGCAGCCTCGCTGGCAATGATCAAGAGCAAATATGAAGACAATAACATGAAGGACGAAGAGAGAGGTTCCTTTGATGTACTGTAGGATTGTGCTGTATGTATAACTTATAAGTTATAAGAGACCCTTGACTGATTGGTTAGATACTGAGCCTTAACGAATTCAGCTATAGGAGGATCAGCAGCGGTTACAATGAGATGCCGAGAACATCTCTTGTGTCTCTCCACTCTTTGTCCCCATTTGCCCTTTTCTTTTTAATCTCAGCGCTTCTACCTTTGACCCCGCCGGGAAGAAGCCTGACAGAATCGTCAGACGCCCACACATGGCTGCGTGTCAGAGGTGAGGCCTCACGGGAGGAGGTCCTATGTCAATGCCAGACAACCCGAAGACACACCAATTTGTCACAGTAACCGACTCTGACAAGACCCCGAGACTAATCAGCCACTACTGATTGCTGTTAGTTTGACTGCCGATAAGTCTAAGTTATACTGTAGGGCGTGAGGTAAATTCAGTGGCAGTAGGTAGTGCCTTACAGCTGATAAGATCTTAACCTTGAAAAAGCTTTGTGGGAAACTCATTTCTAAAAAGTTTCTGATTTTTGAGAGCTCAATAAAAATGACTTGTTTCCACTTGACTGCCATTTTATGCGTAGTTTTTTTCTAACCAATGGTATTAAATATAGAGCTGGATCAGGATGGTTAGCTTAGCTGAGCATAGCAGACTAGGAGAAGGAAGTCCAAAGTTCAAACATACATATCTCTAGCAACACCGCTAATGCTCACCAATTAACATGTTGGATTTTATTTGTTTGACCTGATCGCACTGAAATGTAAAAGTATCTGTTTGTAACTTTACATACAGAAGCTGTTTATGGCATCCAGGCGTGGTTATTATCATGCCAGTTTAGAGACCGATAGGCCTTAGGTGCTTACCGACCATATCTGATGAAGCTATAGTAAGAAACGCTGCAAAGTATTGGGCAGATGAATAAATCAAATATAATTCCATCACATCACCCCCAAAGACACAAACTGTGTTTTTCATTTGTGTTCACGTACAGGCCGCACAAACATGATAGAAAACTAGCTCATAACAAAAAATTGAGCGTGGAACACTGGATACTTCTCGCCCTCAGTGGTCCGCCATTTTGACTACGTAGCGGAAGGGGAGGGTTTGATTGCTGCTATATACAAGTGTAAGTTGTACATATGTTTTATATTTATGTTTTCGCAGTCAAATGTTTGCGCTGGTGCTTCACCTGGTCGCAATTCTGCAAAGAAGAAGATGCGGTACAATGTTGCAATTGTCATATCCGGGGAGTGCACAATAGCCGTACTTGAACTGAGGCAACACTCCTCTGCTGGAGGTACATGGTCACAATGTAAGACTCCAGCTCTGGGCTTTAAGTGAGACTATACCACTTTTGCTCAACGGCAAACGCAAGTGTTAAAACATAGTGTTACAGTCATCAATCTACATTATGCTAAGATATGCTAACATAAACTAGCCTGGTCGTACCACACGAAGAAAGTGCAGATCAACAAAACCTTTGTTTGTTATCTCCTTTCCAAAACTGAAGTGTTCAAAAACACTGTAAGAATTCACCAACAGCCCACACATTCACTCACACACACACACACACACCAGATGATAATACAGTTCAACTTTTTCCCCCAAACTGGATGCATTTCAGCTTGCATCCGGCAAAGAGATAGAGGACACACACACACACACACACACACACACACACACACACACTCAGAGCGAGGTAGACGGTGGTTTCACTACGTGGGCTGATAAGTCAGAGAGAGAAGCAAACGGTTTCCCAGGGGGCCGAGGGAGCACACTGCAGCGCTTTCACATCTCCTAATCATCTGTCACCCCCTAAGTCACCCACCCACGGACCCCCACAAACACAGAGAACTGTACACACAGTACATTGGCTCGGCTAGATTTAGCCGTTCGACAGCATGTTCAAAATCCGATCCGTTACCAGTGCACCACATTTATCAATCAACACCACGCTGCACTGTTCGATGTGACGTGATTCGATCAGGCTGATCTTTGACACGGACCTCCAAACCCCCACCTGATATCTGTAACTGGAGTTTGAGGCCGTAAAAGCTAACATGCACCGTGAAGGACATCCACCTCTTAATAAATAAAATGCAACTGAGATGGCTCTTAAACGTCCAAATGCCGCACTGCAATGAATGTGTTTACAGGCCTATAAAGCAATCCTAACTCATGGGGTAATCTTTATTGCCGCTGCCTTGCCTTCAGTGAGAGCAGATTGTGTGGTTGTGAGTGTGCAATCCACTAACCTCTACTATTAATATCTCTACTGAGCATGAAGGAAGGGGGAGACATCATTAAAACAGTGCTGGAAGGATTTGACCCAAAGCTAGCAGGGGTGCTGGTGGTGGCAGGAGCCTTACAGCAGAAAAGAAGAGAAGAGTTCATATATGTGTGCGTGGAAAAGGGTGCGAAAGAAAGTCATTGTAGCGCAGTGAGATCGCTGAGGCCGGGCTTATCCACACGTCAAGGCCCCCTTGTGTGGGAAGCAAAAGGAAAGTCTTATATCATTTACTTTATTTTGACATGTAAGGCTCTGACGCAAGACTTTCCTCATTCTCCTCATGCAACAGTGACATTGATTTTTATTTTTAAAAAAGTGCCCAAAAAAAAATGTGGGAAAGTATTTCTGGTACAATGAGCTCTTTTTTCTATCAACCACATTCAATTTTTAAGATCCTTTTGGCTGCGTTCTTGCTTATCCTGGGGGCATCGTATTTCATGTCTCCTCACATAACCAGAGGTCAAATTCCATCATCAGAGGGAACTCGTGCCTTCCAAAAAATCTAAACACTTAACAGCTACAGAAGTGATTATGAGCAGTGTTTTTCTGATCTGAAGCTTCGGTGACGGATAACTACGACTATTTGGAGAAGGTTAGAGAAAGATTTTGGTTAAAAGAAGCTAATGTTGACAGCTGGTAGGCGAAGCGCAGTCTACGCTGTCAAAATCTGACATTTTGCCCGCCCAACCTCCTCCCCTGAGAACATATTGCTTCTTCCACCTTTGCTTCTGCTAAAAAACGACAGCCACAATTACAATTATTAGTGGTTTGCACGTCAGGAAAACATTAAAAAGACACCTGCCCCCATGCTGATTACACATCTATCGCTACTCATGGGCGTCATGAAACGTGACCGTTAACTTGCACAAACAGACGATTCAGATTTTGTTTGTTACCTAAAACAAACTCTTCTGAAAGTGAAACAGATAATGGATAGTATTGGATTAATAATAAGTGTGTCTATGCAGCTGAGGGGGACAGGCTGACTCATTTTCCCTGAGTGGGTCTTTCTTGAACATCCTCGACGATGACGGACTCCGGTCAATTTATGGATCACTGGCTGGAGGACGGATGAGCAAGGACAGGAGGAAGCATAATTATCTGAATGGAAAGCGCCATTCCAATGAAGGAATGACCAATAACATCGTTTTTTTCTGGTGAGGACAGTCGTTTCAATTTCCTTTATTTTGGTTAGAGGGGAAAAGATTTCCTCGTGACTCAGGAGAGACAAACACAAACTGCATCTGGCCTAGTTGAACCTCAAGAACTCCCACACTGCAATACAAAACTATGATTGATATTGTTCATGATTTTTGGTGAAATACTGACTTCACTTCTTCATATTAACAATCTAAAAGAGGAATTCATTCCTTGGTTAATGAACTCATGTCCACACACAGATAACTGTTGATCTATTTAACTAATTTGACAGATTAGTCCATACTAGACTAATTATGGCCTGAAGACTTTATTTACAACATTCCAGCTGTTGCCGTTGTTGCTCCCTCGCGCCTGTTATCTTTCAGCCATAAACACATTTTGTTTTCGTGTCTCGGTGTCGTTTGCATTCAGCCTCGCCGGTGGAATCAATCAACGTGTGTCAGGCAGACACAGCTGTGACATCGGCTGGGCTTTAAATTATTTCTACACATCAAGAGAAATTCTCATCATCATCATCTGGATGAAATAATGAATTTACAAGTGAAACACACAGACTGAAATGATGACAAAGCAAACACTGTTGTAAATGGCTTTTGCCATTTCTTTAAAATCCAGCCGCTGCCTTCACAGTGAATTCTTGTCAGTCTATTTTTATATGATGAGAAAAGAACTGATTGATTCTTGTTCTTGAAGTTCTTGAAATCTCAGTGATGCCGGGGCCAGAAGAGGACTTTACGATGGATCCTCTAGTTTTACACAAACCTGTGACCACACTATGCAAAGACCTTGTGATCATATGGTGGATATTAATGATACACATGTAGAGTGCAAGCTACTCTCTTAAAAATAACATTTCTATTTCAATTGTTTCCCAAGCTTCAGGAGGGAGGTCGCCATGGTGGATAGTGAATTTACAAAGTGCCGATCATTGACAGTATAAAGAATGGATGTCATGTCCATGACGTCACGCACGGGTTTCTGAAGAGCTGTTTTAAAGCTCAGAATGTGTGGCCACCATCTTGGCAATCATGCTAATCTAAAAATCAGCGAAGACGTGGATCATCATTGGACCTGAATGACAGCTGGTTGCTCACGCAAGCCATCTGTAACAGCACCCACCTGTCAATCAAAGCGTGCACACTGTTAATTCTGCATAACTTTAAGTCTTAATATAATTTGAACAGGTGAGTTGTATAAAAATTCACCCTCAGTACAGTTGTCATGAACGGGGAAATTAGCTATAGAGACCAAAACTGTTTTTTGTACCAGGCTGTAAACATGTTAATTTCTGCTGTTTAACATGGGGACTTATGGAGACTGACTCACTTCTGGAGCCAGCCTCAAGTGGACGTTTGAGGAACTGCAGTTTTTGGCACTTCTGCATTGGCTTCACTTCACAGCCATGGAGGTTGCCGCTTGGTGCAACGGCAAAATGATTAAAAAGCGATTTTGAAGATGCAGAGTTTGCTCTTTTTTTTTTAAATTTCAAAGTCCAGGATTCCTGACAGTATTATTATTATGGTTTATTTAATTATATTTATTTGTCAGGAAACACTCACAAAAACATGAATCTCACACAAAGAGAAGAGTTGTTTTGAACCAGATAAGCGCTAAGTTCCATCTGCAGTCCCTGAGCAGGTAGACAGCCACTAAAGCAATTAATAACACTAATGCAATTAAAGGCGTTTGAGTCTAGATCTTAGATCTCTAGAGAAACTAGAACGAAAGCATCTGAGTGTCTCAGGGAGTGTCGGGGAACCTAAAAGGGCATGAGGGTGGGCGGGCCTGTGATGTTTGCCCAGGGCCACCTGACAGGTTAATCCGGCCATGGTGAATAGATATTTATTGTGCATGTGTTGAACATACGGAGGCTTATATTTCACATTCATGTAATGAGTGAAAATAAGAATAAATCCCGGCATAAATGTGCTGAATGTTTGATTCCGTGCATCTGTCTCAGTTCCTCTCGGGTTAAGATGTGGAGACAAGATGCAAGAGCGGGGAACAGGCAGACAATAAAGACAAATGAGAAGCACGCACTAATTTGACTCCTCTTCAGTTTGATGTGTTCTCCAATTCATTTTTGTTAAGTACAGTCTGTGTGAGATGGATCTTTTTAACCCAGAGAGAAGGAAAAGGTTTCCGATCCACATTGAGGGATAACCACCAGCCATCGTGGAGCTTTTCCATCTCTGCCTGCATTCGAACTCGACATCCCTGCCGACACCATCTTGGCTCCAATTACGCAGAAAGCTCCCTGGGGTGGGCGAGCCAGCCCTGTTTTATCACCTCGCTAGCTCATTGTTGTGGGGAAATGCTCGCAGAAAGCACATTTGGATTCAAATGTGCCCACGTTTGCTCGTCCTTGGCTGCATGTGCTGCCGCTGTTCGCCGGCTGTGAAACGTAGGTGGTCATCTCATTTGTGTAATTGCATTTAAGAGCACACTTGCCTCCTCATTGGACGAGTAGAAATATAATGCCCGAATTTGCCGACAGCGAGCTTTTTGCCTCGTGGAGTAATAAGATAAGAGAGTTGCTGGCTCAAAATCAAAAGTGACATCACTTCATAGGAGAAGATGCATCCCTCCTGGGAGATGAGAGAAAAAAAAAATCAGACAGCAACATGAAGAGGCTAAATTGCGCTTTTGCACTAACTGTATCCACAAGCTGGAGATAGGATCAAAAACTTCAAGACGTGGAGATAAAAGCAAAACCAAGGTGAGAGGATTATCGCTGGGCATGATGGGATGCGGAGACCAGAGAGAAAAGCAAAAGCTAAGTGAGTGTGAGACAGAGAGAGTAATGTAGAGAGGCTGAGGAGGTAAGACTGGGCAGGGAGGTTAAGTGAACTCCATCAGTGTGCTCTGTCGGAGGCGGAGAAAGTCCAGTGAAGTATGACTGCACCACGGCATCCACATTGACCAGGAGAGGGACCGCAGCTGTGATCACACTTTAGAAGAACAGATTCATATAATTCAATGACTTTTTGAGGAACACGCACACAGAGGAGCACGAGAAAGAGCCACACTTGTTCTCTTTGCTGACAACCGACTGTGACCCTGAAACTGAAGCAGCAAAATGGAATTCAGCCATCCTTCGTTTCATGCTTTAAAAAGTCCAAAAAAGTCTGACCACTGATCATCAACAATACGTCTTTTATGTATCTGACCATGGAGCATTTCAATAGCACTGTGTTTTCTTTCAAAGCTGTCACTGGCTTTCCGTCATGTCTTTCTCAGCGGTGCTAAAAAGGTTCCAGAAATGTTCAAGGTGTTCTCACGGGATTGAAAAAAATAATAGGTTGCAGAGCGAAAAGGTGTCAACCTTAAATCATCATTTAATGTGCGATAAAACACGTCATGGACTTGGAACAAAAACACTTTTTTTGTCATGGAGACCAGTGAACCATTGTCGAATCGCTGCAGGGTTGCATGACGGTATGTGGGAGTGAGGTGGGCTACTGGGTATGTCTCTATTTGTGTTGCTGTGATACAATGAAGAAATTACTTTTTATTTTGCTCACTCTCATTCACTGTCTATGTCTCTCGACCTCTTCCTTGTGTTTCATGGTTCGAATTTAGTCCATGACTCTGGCTGGATAGCCTCAGCTTTAGAGACATTTCAGGCTTGCCCAATCCGAGTGTCTGATTGGCGGCCGGAGCCTGTTTTTCCAAAAAGTTTAAGCCGGCGCAACTTCTTTGCCGCAGTTTCGCTGCATTTTTTTTGGCAGACACTCCCACAGCACACACCCCTGCAGCCAAAATGGACTACCTCCACGGAAATAAATGTCAAAACCTGTGTTTTCGGCACTCTGGATCCTGTCTGAATGTGGCTTTACCCCCAAAATCCACCGGGCATGGACGCGTCACGTTTTGGTGTGTATTTACACATGTAGAAGCATATTTGGAAGCACATAAACCAAATCTGAGCAAGTAAATGAAGTCTGGCAGGCTAAACACTCCGCTTCTGAAACGCTCCCGGTGGGATCGCGTGCAGCACGGACCAAAACTGCGTTGCTACCGCGACGTGACAGAGACGTGCCCGGTGGGGTTTCGGGGTAACAGTGATCTACCTGAAGGCATTTTGACACCTTTAACATTTGGTTACATTGCAAGTTTTTCATGAGACACGTGTTGGTAATTCGAATACAAGGTTTCAGCAGTGTGAGTTAGCTGAAACACAGGGGTATCTTCCAAAAAATTGACTTTTAGAGCACAATTCCCTCTTTGTGTCAGCATCAGCGAAACTTGATCAGGGAAACTTGGTCGTCACACTCAACAAACCTACAAATAACCTCTTGATTTATCTGACTCACACTAGCCTCAGCTGAACTTTGCTCTGAATCCAGACTGTGGTGTTGTGTCGTGACAGGACAGGAGGGTGATTACAGCAATCAGTAAGGGGAGTGACTTCTTCCATCGCCCCCTGGTGTATGTTATCTAAGGAAATCCATACAGTTCATTCCCCACCCAGCATCCTCCACTAAACATGGCACGCTGTGTGTGTTGTCACCACCCTCTCGCCGTGGCTGATTCCCTGAAACAACAATAATCCCCGCAGCGATCTAAAACCAACGGAGGCGCAGCGAACCGCAAACACACGTGACCGCTCCCCCGTACAGCTGACTGTAAATAAACCAATGTATGCAGCTCTGAGCGTCTCCAGGGAAACGGACAGCCAAGACCACCTGTGAATCCGTGGCCTGTGTGTGTGTGTGTGTGTGTGTGCTTGTGTGTGAGACAGTGTCGGGAGGCAAATCCTCATGGGAGTGAACAGATGTACTTGTCTGTGAAGTAGGAGACTAGCGCATGTTTCTAGACACACACACACACATACAGAGTGTGTGTGCGTGTGATAGGTAAGTGATGGATCACTAATAAAAGCCCCTCACCGGTGGAGTCAAGGAGAAGTGGGAATTAGCTGACGTTTTCTGTCAGCTCGCTTGTTTTCGTTGTGTGTGTTTGTGTGTACGTGTGTGTGTGTGTGTGTGTGTGTGTGTGTGTGTGTGTTGTCACGTTGTTTTCTCTTTGATCTCATAATAATTCAATGTGTTAAATGAAGTCGCAGCAGGCTGATGTAGGCGAACGGTCTGCATATAAATGTGTGTGTGAGTTTACATTAATCATGCAAATGGCTGTATGTGTTACATGACACTTTAAACAGATATATGTGTGTGTGCGTGTGTGTGTGTGTGTGCGCGCGCGTGTTAACCCCTTTTCACACTTCCTCTAATTATGAATTGATGACAAGCCAAACCACCTCGCGAGAGCTCTAACACAGATGTGTGTGTGGCTCCTGTTTATTATGACTCGGATCTTTTAGATGCAGCTCTAGCAATATTGTTTCCAGACTTTAGAGTTATTGACTGAAATGATGACCAAAGCTAAAAAAAAGACTCAGGTTGTAATAAAACAGAATTATCCCTTAATACACTTCTGTCCATGTGAGTCTGGGTACAATGGGTACATTATGACATCGTGGCTGTGATGCTGTTTTGGTCCATTTGTGCCACAGCGCTTCTGACGGCCTCACAAATGTTGTCTAGGATGGCCACGATCAGCTGTGTGGCCGGAATGTGTCGCAGCTCTGCCTGGTGCGATCGAGTCATAACACTGGCTGAAGATTTAAGAGGGTTAGGGTTAGCTTTGTCACTCCCTCCAAGCCTTTTTCTCTCATTGTAATAGAGAACCACAATGAGACAGAACCTACCTTGATCCCAACTGACTTTAGGTGAGAGGCCTACACCCTGGACAAGTCGCCAGCTCATCACAGCACCACCAATTAACCTGTTAAGGTCATGTCTTTGGACTTTGGACTGGAGTACCCGGAGAGAACCCACGCAGACTCAGGGAGAACATGCAAACTCTCAGCCGAGGATCAAACTAGGACCCTTCTTGTGCTTCTGTGAGGTGTCAGTGCTAACCACTGAACCACCGTGCCAGAAACTGCAGTGAAAATTGCAAATTTAGAAATATCCTCACTGAAAATGACAGCGGTCAACAGTACGTATTATTAATGAAGTTTCATAACTAGGTTCAGGAACAGGGATCACGACTCATCCCATTTCCCCATCTTCTGCACACCTTATCCGTTCATTAGCTCTTTGACTCTTTTCATCTCCCTCCTTCCAAAACCCTCTTTTCTTTGTTTCACTTCTCTCTTTCATTCAAACACAGGAGCCAAACAAACACACAGGAACCATGGGGTATCTGATACATAGAGATATGAAGAGACAGTCCCCCACTCAGAGTCTCAGTTTCCTTCTGTCGCACCAACACCAGCTGACACCAGTCAACCTCCAAACTCCTCCATCAACCAATGACCCCTATTTCTCCCCTCATCCCTTCATCCCTCTACCATCATCCCTTCATCCCTCCTATAGCACATCATCTCAGGTGACCTTTATCCATAATAACCAATAAACCTGTCTAAACCTTTATCTATATTGGTGTTGTCTTTGTTAGTGAATTGTAACTTGTATACTGTGGGTGGCGCCAGCTGGTTCAGACATTGCTAACAATAGCAGGAAATTGTTGAGGAAGGTGTAGAGATGACGAAGATTTGTGCCAAAATGGAGACTCATTTATCTCTGAGTGAAATAAACCAAGAAACACTAAGTGCTGAATAAGAGATTGCATTGAGCATACAGCAGTGAGCCTGGAGGTGACATCAGCTCGTTGGCTCTTTATAGCATCCTGAAGTAATGTGACATCCAAACAGCGTTTCACCCACTGGGCAGGTTTCCATCCGAATGTAGTGAAAATGTTGAATAAATTTATTTACAATATCATTTTTTGGCAAATTCTCCAAAAGAAAATGCAAATTAATGCAGGTTCCCATCCACTCATGCAAACATTAGGAGTTGGTTCATCAAGATAAATAGCTGGTGGCACTGATTCCAGTCGTTTGCCAATAAACCACTTCAGAAGAAAAGAACACATTTGTTTGCTTCGTGTATTATTTTGATTAATGTTACTTCATTGTTCCAAACAGTTTTTCATCTGCTGCATATTTTAGTTTCTTCAGTTGATGTTTAGGTGGCATATTTCATCACATGTTTCGTGTACGTCATGATTCCGTCAGTCAGTCGGCTTCCATCTTTGAAACTTTCATTTTTATTGGTTCACCTTCACCTTCAGTGTTTATGTTCAATTTGAAAATGTAGTTGCTGAAAATACTTTTTAAGTGAGTTGCTACAATGCGATACAATACAATGCGATACTATATGATAGACATTAATGATTCCACAGCGGGGAAATTGACTTGTTATAGCATCTCATGTACACAAGGTGAATAAGAAATTGGCCTTTGCTCTCCTGTCCGCTCTCACAAGTTGAAAGCCGTCCACAGTTTCCAGCAAGTTCGAAGTCTCTGTGATGCTACGCTCTTGATACTCCCTCTGTAGCCTGTTTAGCGCCATTAGCTCCTCCATCTTATTTCTCACTCCGGGCACTTAGATGCAGCTCTGCGTCCCCGTCTCCTTCTCCTTACTTCAGCAGGGATCACCAGTGTTTCCACAGAGAGTTTGCTAGTGCTGCCTAGATCTAAAGGCTGTTCTTGAGTGTAAACAAGAGAGCCTTGGCTTTTATTGAATGGGTCATCTGATGTATCATGAAGTAGTCTGTATAACAAAAAAAAAAAGCCAAATCACTAATCACAAATGCACACAAAATGGATGGAGATTGGTGTCAAAAAAATACCAAAAACACAGAGGTTTCTGTATTATATAGAAGCTATAAAGCCCAAGATGACAATGTAAATTTCATTCATAATATGGTTTCATTTTCTACGTGTTGACCCTTGACCTCTATAAAGTCAGAATGGCTAGTGGCATGGTTTGACTTGAGTAAAGGTTTGTTGTTGCACTTTATCAATTTTGTGTGTTATTAATTGCTTATAACGTTGATTTAAGATCATACCTAAATGAACTGCTGTTAATCGCACTAAAAAATGATGAATGCTTTCAAATAATCCTGTTACTTTGAAAAGAAAAGTCAAAATACATCCGTATTTGAAATTAGACTTTGAGTAGGACTGAAAGGGCAGTGTTGTTTTGCTCAGGATACTTTTTACCTCAAGGCTGCTTTGCTTCCTTGGGAGTCCAGATCCTCCCATCAAACCAAGCCTGTGTGGCTAAAGTGGCAGGTAATCAAATCAATCCCACATCTTTCCCCTGCTGGGTTGTTGCTTCCGGAGCGTGATGGATGCACGCCTCTATTTCATTTAAAAGCTGTTTCTTCTCATTTCTCAACACAAAGGCGGAATAACTAACAAGCAGCGCCTACTACAACACTTCAATCAACGCCGCTGTGTCATGTTCGATCAACAGCTTTTCAGAATTAGGAAGTGTGGACAAAATGTTTAAGCCTGTGATGTTGTGCGGCACCAGTGCAGCAGGAGTGGAGTGTCGGCAATAGCTCCTAATTACGGTCCTCAGATTATGGTATTCACTCCTTCCTGACAACCAGCAAATTTAATTGCTCTATTAGCTACGACTCAAACATCTCAAGAGATCCAATGTGATTTAAGCCAAAGTATGATCTGTACAGCCACCTAAAAATTCACAGTGTATGTTAGGATAAGACTTTAAACCCTTAAAAATCTGATTTTGGAGAAGCTAGAGATGAATCTTCCCTGCATGCTTGTCAGTACACAGCGAAAAATGTGGGGAAATATCTGTTCTTCAAGCTGCTACTAGCTACAGGTCAATATTTTGCAAGCTACCTGTACAGCATGTCAACACTGCTTTCCTTTATATGTACCACTATAGAATTTTCCTCTCTTTTCTTTCACTACTGTAAAATGTTAAGACGCGATGAAACTTTAATGATCCCTGGGGGAAGAACAGGGTAGTACAGAATCAACAAAACAAAAAGCATATATACTGTATGAGGAGAATTTGTGTAGCTCTGTAGTCTTTGATGAGTCTTTGACGATGAGCTGGACCGAATAATACTCCTCCAATGAGCAGGAGGAACACTACTTTAATAAATCATTTAAAGGCAATCCAGGAGCCGATGTGGTTTGGAAATGAGCTCGAGATCAATCTGCTGAATACACCCACACACATATACGTACACAGGATGGCTAATTATTTCGGCAGTCACATTAAAGCTAAGACCAAGAGATCAAAAAGGGTCACGTAGACTTCTTATCATCTGATTATCATTAACTGATTTAGCAGAGATTTCCATCCAAGTCAGCTTTTTATCCAGTTTGGACTTTGGGTCAGTACCAATTCTAAATGTAATGCAGATTGATCAGAGCTGCAGCACATTTAATCACTGGAAAGATTTCAGTCTTTCTGTTGATTTGGTACATGTTTTGAAGACATTTCCTCAAGCATTACATATTTCAAAATGACCCATATCATAAACAATTGTTTACTGGTCAGTTAAGGTTTAGTTACATTTAGGCAACTAATTACATGGTTATTTTTAGAAAAAGCTCTTGGTCATTGTTAAAAGAACTTTGGTAGTGGATGGAATGTGAATCTGGTCCTTGTGACATAAATTTGATCATCTGCCAACGTCTAGCAGGGTGCCAATTGTCAATATTCACATTCAGCCCCAAACTTGTGGCTCCATGGACCACATGCATAGATTGCAACCGCCAACCTGCCAGACAAGAACATCAATATTGGACGACTGTGCAAAACCTTGGGTTATCTTCAATTATGTTTTTGTTCCATCCATGAAATTACCATTTTTTATGCATGGAAAATACAGTATGGTTAAGGTTAGTGGAAGACAAACAAACTATGGTTACGGTATGGTGTGGATTAAACAACTAAAACAGTTTAGGGCAGGTAAAGGCAACACATCAATCCACCCAAGGTCCACATCCCAACTTTCCACCTTTCTACCACCTACATTTGCAATGAACATTAGGATAAGATGTGCATATTAATGTGTAGAATCTTGCAATATTACACTCAGTGCTTTGTAAGCATAACTGCATGCCCATTTGCTGTCAGCCTTGCTTTCCATATCCATGTATTTTGGAGTATACCAAGGACTTTAGGAGGTTTTGCAGTGCTGTAAGGCCACAATGCTCTGAACTTTTGATTCTGAAAGAGATGAGCATAAAAGGTTGCTTGTCATACACTGATTACGTTGCATTTGAACAAACGTCAAGGACAGTTTCCTTGATACATTTTCAATACACTTCTTTAATTGCAGGCTCATGAAGAAACACAAGACCATATAAAAGACAGTTCGTAGTTCTAAGCCAACAGCTGGGACTTGAGTGTGTGTCATGATGGAAAGTAGTCTTCAATAATACCCATGGTTACACTGTTCAGGTTCACTCAGGTGTTTTGGTTAGTATATACAGTACGACTTCACTTCTTCTTCAGGGAACACTTTGTCATGCACTGAACCCTTTTCCACCTCTTTTAGTAGTTAGAGTATCTGAAAGCTCACACTGATGTCTTCTTTATCAGCCTCTGATGGCACAGTTTTGATTTCAGTATCTGAGCCTGGGGCTGTACTGACAGTCTGATTCTGTCCCTGAACTCTGCTTCTGCCGCCTCACACAGCTCCCAGTGGACTGTCCGCTAGATTTCAAAGATAACTCAACAAACCCTGACCTCAGCTCATCCGTAGCTACGAAAGTATACCCAACACACAAACACACACTAAATGGCTGAAGTGATGTACACACAGCAACAAGGGTCAACCTACTGTGTTTTCCATGTTTGTATGAACTTGTGTGTTCAATAGTTCCCTTGTTGTCCTACCCTTGTAGGTACACTTTTTAAGGATAGAAACATGCACACAGAGACACTCTCTCTGTGTGTCTGAGTGCCCTCTCCATTGCTCTGCCTCTCTTAGTTAGGGATGAAGAGGCTTTTTGTAGCCTTGAAATAAGAAGCCTTTCACAGTGCGGCTGACAGAGAGCACCCATGAGGGAGGCTGGATGGGTCGGGGCTGAGTGCAAGGTGAGGGGGCCGTGGGCCGACATGCCCAGGGTGTCGGATTGGATTAGACTCCGGGTGGAAGTGCGTTGGAGGAGGTCGCTAAGAGGTGAACACACAGACTCAGAGGATGTAGCAACACAGGAGAGGAGAGGTTAGGTGGTGGGTAATGAAGTTTGGAGAGTGGTTTAGTGAATTACACATGCATATGTATATTTTTTTGGGAGGAATGTTTGCTTCTCTAGCAGAAGAATTGGATGGGTATGTGTGTCCCTCTGTCCAACACTCTGCAACTGCTGGCCAGATTTCAATCGCCTTTATATCGAAGAATCCAAAATGACATGAAGGTTGCTTTGAGTTACAGTTTGATAGAAGTCTAAACAGTTTATTCAAAAAACCTAATTATACCATCAACCTCCTTTCTCATTAGTGTCTGCTTTCCATGGCTCTGTTGTGAAAAAGGTTTTACTCCTACAGACTCCTTAAAATCACACGAAAATTCTTGCAAATCGAAATTGTTGAGTACCGTAACACTGACATTCATCTTCCTTTGAGTTCCAAACATCGCCTCTGTTTGTATGTAACTTGTTACCTGGAAACACTTGGGTGGGTTCTGTGTGATAACCATGAATCAGCCGCAAAATGCTAAACTACCCGTGTCTTGATAACATTAACATGAATGATGATAACATCAGATGAATGATTATCTGGAAACACTTGTAGGTTGCACCCTTTATAGGTGACTCTCTCCTAATATATGCAGTTTTCCTTGATGGTGAGCCAGTTTGGAAAGTGAGAACAGAAAAAGAAAAAAGTGGAGAGTTCTTGTCCATCTCCTGCGATGGGATTTTGTGAGAAACATATTTGCTGTAAGTTACAGTATCTTCAGGTGTGGCTTATGAAAGGTAAACATTAGTGAATATCCCACTAAAAATACATGTTCCTAGTTTGAAATGTGTTAGTTGAAAGTAGTTAGAAATTAAATAGAAACAGGTACTGAAAGCCTTTCATGATCCAGAACATTGTGGCACCTGGCCTTCAATCAACCCAAAAGGTCACATGTTACCCCGCTGCTCATCGAGCTCCGCTGGCTACCTGTAGAAGCCTGCATTAAATTCAAATCAGTAATGCTTGCCTACAAGGTAGTCTCCGGTTCTGCACCCAGTTACTTGAATGCCCTTATACAGGCATATGTTTCCAAAAGTTCCAGACAGTTGCGCTTTTCCAATGAGCAACGTCTGGCTTCCATACACTCAGGGCAATGCAAACTTTTCTCATCTGTTTTTCCCCGTTGGTGGAACGTCCTACCAGTTCCTACCAGAGCAGGGGCATCTCTCTTTACCTTTAAAAACCTCCTGAAGACCCAGCTGTACAGAGAGTACCTCCGCTCCAACACTACCAACAACTGGACATGCTAAATCTATCCCCTACTTACTGCTGCACCAACATGTCCTTGTCACACTGTACCTTGATTTGTTCAAGTAGGGTTAGGGTTTGGATAAAAGTGCTGCTAAATAACTAAATGTAAGTAAATGTATCACACAGAAAGCAATCTTCAAAGACAGTTGCATAGTTCCAGTAAATATCAAACAGTATTTCTAACCATGTCTCGTCTCTAGATGTGCATGTCAATGTGTTGAAAATAGTGTGTTAAGACATGACATCATCATTCTCATCATCTTTTTAGCACTAAATGAGATTACATGTTTCACTTCATAGAATATGATAAAACCATTAAAGGGAGGTCTATATTGATACCAACAGCGGAAAATTGATGTACGCAGCTGATTTCAGCGACATGGGTTTTACATGAATCACAACTTGGAATTGGATGAACTCTACAAAAGCAAATCAGTAACGAGGCTCAATATGTCAGCGCCTGGATCCGTCCAAATCTTTAATTCAAGTCTGCGCCGCCGTCTCTCCTCAAACACGACTCCGTCAGCTCCCGCTTCTCTCTCATCCATAGCTTGTTTTTATTGGATTCTATATTCTTTTATCCTTCTGCACGTCACCTCAGCCCCTCAAACCCCCAAGCCCCTGCCTATGTTTAGGAGTCAGCAGAGAGTTGGGTCTGGCCATCAAGCATAGGGACCGTGCCATGGTCAGAGGCCAGACAAACTGGAGAATATTAAGAAAGCAGAGATTTATAGGCCAAGGTGTAGTGCTGAAGGCTTAATAGACTGCAGATGTAGCATGGCGCTTCACTCAGCACACACACATACACGCATACTCACACACTAAGACCTGAACTTTTGACTTGACGTATGCAGTAACCTCGAACAGAGGTGGATTGTTGCGGGTTACTGCCCTCTAATTCTGAGATTATGTCATTTTACATCATGTTAACGCACAAAAGTGGCCTGTACTATATTCCTGTCGACTTACTGCCAGTGATGCAGCTGTAATGATAATGAATGGTAGCAGTTAGTAAGGTGTCAATAGTGCTTTAATCATCCATTCATGATGATCCATTGGGAATTTGCATGTTGGAGTGTAAGCAGTGGGTATACTAACACGGATGGCAAACACAACACTTAGAATCCAGTGTCATGTTCATCCTGTCAGCGGACAAAACACCAAATAAAAGAGAAATAATTTAAAATTGAAAACTCAAAATCGCTCTGTCATATCACTTGGACGGACCCAGATTTAAAAGGACTTTGAGTGTGTTAAAGAGAGGACAACAAGCTGCCAGAGAGCAGAGAGCTTCATTAATTCAGGAGGAAAGAGCCCGTAGGCTGCACTAGCAAACACCGCACAGATACAGCATTTGTCATAATTATCTTTCTTTTTTTGTGTGTCATTTGGGCCAGCGTGCGCTAATTCATTTTGGCTCTGGCACTTCAAAACTCAGAAACGTTTGAAGAATAAAACCTGACATGAAGAGCAGTGGTGGTTTGATGGTGGCGTGTGTGTCAGGGTTACACAGATAGAAAGGCCTGGTGGTGGTATTTTATTAAAAATCATTCATCACCAGCAGATACACTGCTTTACAGTGTAAAGTGTTGCCTAAAGAATAGTTTGTCCACTCACTGAGTGTTCATGATTCTGTATAATCAATCTTTTACACCACATGTGCACAGTCAGAAAGTAAAGCATTGGGTGAGGAGCCTTCTGTAAGCCATTACCATCCTTCACCGCAGCTAACAGGGATGCTACAGACTACAACACGGTGTGGACCATCTCAACATTCATTTTCTCGACAGTGTAATTGGCATCATCAAGAGGAAGAAATACAGTGAACAGTGTTTGCATGGAGGATGTACATCCATTACATGTTTAACAAAAGCTCAGATGGAGGAGCTGCAGGATGGAATGTGAGTTCAGCAGTTTGGTTTTTGGTTTGGAAGCAAAGAGACGGAGTCATTCACACATGAAGTGTTTGGGTGAAGAGTCGCAGAGGAATGCAATAAAGCATTTATCACAGCAGATCAGTGCTGTTTGTTCCTATCCTGCAACAGGAAGTGTGTGTTACATGTGCAAGACAAGCTGAACATAACGTGAGACTGGACTTGGACTTGGCTCGGCTCTATCCGGATAGTGTTGGAGGAACGTCACGGAGGTCAGCGTGTTTGGAAGTCAAGTTGAGTTCAGCTGGACTTTGGCCACTAAACCTGGTGGAAAATGGGAGTAGTTCATGGTCTGTCTCACAGAGCTGCTCAGGAGAGTGCAGCCATAGAAAATAAGAGTCTTGGAGAGTCACACCTGGTGTGAAAGCAGAGCGAGTCGATAAAAGAAACTTTCATTTGCTCTCACACAGTAGTTTAGAAATACTGGTTGTTGTTGAAAAGTTATTAGATATGACATTTTCATGGCTCCAGTTAGTTTCACTATTTATCATTTCAATGTACTAAAGGCCAAATTCCAACAGATGTGACGCATTGCGTGTGTACTGTGGCCGCCGGAGCTAATCGTGGTCATTCTAGTCGATGTTTCAAACCTCACTGGAACCTAAACCAAGGGAAAATGACCAAATATGAGCAAGTTGATAAAGTGTGGTGGGCAAAATGTTTCTGAAACGCTCCTGGTGGGGTTTGAAGTTGTGCGGAAAACGGACCAAAATGGTGCCGTGGATGGGATTTGACCTAGAAGTGCCCGGTAAGGTTTTGGCGTTACATTCCCTATTTAGTCTGATCAACAGTCCAAACCTCAAAGTTGACGCCACTTCTGTCACTTAAAGGATCCATTGATTATCAAAATGTCAGCAATTGATTTTGTTTCGTTGGACTTATCAGTACGTTTCTGCCGCATATTTCACTCAATGATTACCATGTTTGTCTTCGACTTCAACTTGACTGACTTCTCTGCCTCACTTCAACTTTCTGACTCATTGCTTCTTCCTCCAGCTCTTTATTCTTCTCTTCGGGTCTTTGCTTCTGTTCCCTTTATTGGTCTTGCACTGAAACTGTAGCTTCTTTGTGTATGAGTGGGAGTTGTTGTAAAAGCAGTTATATTGAAAATATCACATTTTTCAGATAGCTATGAAATGAATTAGTGGACACAAACAGATGGAGAAAGTGAAAATAAAAAGAGATGTTAAAGAGAGAGAGGGAGGGAGGGAGGGGGACAGAGAGAACCATAATGTAACCACAGCATTCTGTTCCTAATACAGTTTCAACGATCAGAAAATGAGCTGCTTGTTGCAGCTTTGCGGTAACATAAAAAACCAAAAACAGACAAGAAAAATGTTGGAAAATGTGCAGAGAGATAGATGGAGCAGGAGGCGGCGGGGGATAACTGGCCAGTTTCTGATCATGCTGTCTATCATTGGCTGTCTTGGCTAGGACCTCGGGCAGGATCTCTAACCTGGCAGGCCGATGGGAAAAGCCCCTCAGCCAACCAAGTCACCAGGAAGCCGGCGCTATCCATTTCACAATTAAAATATGCTGAGGGGGAGGTGGGCTTGGCTCAATCGGGGGGTCCGAATGCCTGTGCTCACATTCATCTTCCAGTCGGCAGGGGGAGAGAAAGCACAGGGCTAAGAGGATTAGCCTAAATCCTCGCTGATTTTTCTTTTTCTGCGGGTTAAAGAGGAGCCAAATCAGAGCCAAATGTCCCAGCCGGCCGCCAAATGAGCATTATGCAATCTCTCCCTGATTGTCTGGGGTTTGGGGGCTTTTTGTTTCTCTGAAAGGGTTCTTGTTCGGAGATGAAATCCAAATGATATGGGGGCCCTCAATAATGCGCTTCAGATCACCTCAGCCATGCAGATGAGCGCTTCCAATGAAAAAAATCTTGAGTTTCTTCGAAGTCAAATCTCCATGACAGACGACAATCAATTCATTCATGCTTCTCCGCATGCACTGTTGTAGCTGCCTCTGGTGACGCAGCGGCGCTCGGGCCTCTCACAGCAAGCAACCCCCATCCACTTAGAAGTGAACAGGCTGTCGTTCGCCTCTAGCCCCCCCCCCCCCCCCCCCCCCCGAAGCATTACAGACAATGAGAGGGGGAGAGGCATTAACCTTGGTGTCTCTGAGTGCCTGCACTCTATCTATGCAGGGCGAGAGGCCATCAGAAGAACGGACCAAACCAAAAGGACTGAGCAGGGAGGCGGAAGAAGTCATGTGATATCTGAGATACATGTTTAATGATCCTTGCAGCTAATCGGGGTTGGTAAAATGACAACTAGAAAGATCATAATAAAGGTATTTAATCAATTATTCACTACATATTACTCACTGTAAAAGTAATTACTTCAACAATTACTCAACAGCAGAGTTAATTATTAGTTACTTGAGTGTTACTCAGACCAGCTTTCAGGTGCTTTAGTACCTTTAAACAGCGCGCACACACACACACACACACACACACACACACACAGTTTTTGTATCAAATATTTTGGTATTTTTGCGATTTTATGCCCCAATTTTAGTAAATATGGACAGCTGTACACATGGATTTGTTATGATTATAATACTCGTGATCAAAAACTTCCAAGTCGACTACTTTGCGAACAGCCAAACATCGAGCAGTCAGCTAATACTACTTACTAGTCAGACAGCAAGAAGCCTGGCTAAAACTCAGATTTACTCTTGTCACTCTCCCCTTTTCTCTTCTCAGCTTCCTGTGTCATCCTCCTCGCCTCTGCCATTATGTCAGAGGCTGCCAAGACCGGTAACATTGCCCGGTCACCCAGCTCCACTCACTGTCAGCATTCCCCCCGAGCCTGGGCCTGAAAACCTCTTCTTCTCAGCGGTCCCAAACACCTGTGGTTCAAACACTAACACTCCCCCGCTGCTCTGAGCTCACAGTCCGGGCAGCCCGGCTAACAAACTGAGCTAACACTAGCTAACAGCAGCTACAGATGGCAGCAGTTCACTTAACTGTCTATCAGAAAACTCTGTAAATCAAACCTGAAAACATTTTTCTCCATAAAATATGATCCAGTTTCACCAAAATCAGTCAAATAGATCAAATAGATGGTGACTTAGTGCCTTAGAACTCTCCCAACTCGAAGTTACATAGTGTGAGAACAGACAAATGACAGAGACGCCATTCACCTGTTTGCAAGTCAGTGCAGCATCAACATGAGTTAAAATCTCAGTTACACAATGTTGTATTAACATGTAGAAATAAAAAAGCTAGCGGTGGCAGACTGGATTAATCTGGGAGAGGTAAGAGGAAGAACAGTGATGCTAATGAGTGCTCATTACAGTAGGTGGAGGTGCCCCTAACCTCCAGCTGCTCCAGCTGAGCTGCTCAGCGTCTATTGGATCACACTGTGGTTATACAGGACGGCTCATAGGTGCGAGTGTGTCTAACTGTGTGAGCCCTCCTGTATAAAGACAGGTTAAAACACGGCTCTGCAGCCACATACATGCTGTTCACGTTCACCATCTTGGTTCAGTGTGTTTGTGCAAAACACTAAAGTTTAGCTGAGGCTTTTGCAGGAAATGATGCTATGTGGGATTACTAACTGTCACTGCAGTTTCTTACACTGTTTAAATATGATCACTTTACTGTAATGTGCTACCATTAAAAACACAGTCTTATGTCGACCGGTGAGGGACAAAAAGAAGGTTTAGATCACCGCAGAAAAAGAAAACACATGCTTTTCTGACAACTCATTTGACATTAGCTGAACTGTACTGGTCTGGAATCAGAGTCAGGCTGCCACTTAAAAGCGAGCTCCGATGAGGTAAGATAATATCACTCGACGCCAATCGGAGTGATCTGCTTTATTTCACGAAGTTGAACTTTTCACCAATAAATCCTTAGCATGAAAAAAAATGTCTCAGTGAGGAGGATATTTTACAGACTTCTCCACGCAGAGTGAAATAAAAAAAAAGGTCAGGTTTGTCCCGGGCGTGGATCTGCAATGCTCCAAATGACTCTCAATCAGCACAAGTAGCTCTGAAGTGCAGTTTTTTTCTCATTCGAAAGTCTCTCTTGTATCAATTCAGTCAGTCGACTTCAGTGGTGAAAAATATAAAGAGAATGGGCTAATGCAGCAGGCATATGGAGATGAAGTATTGAGTTAGTGGGAGAGGTTGAGAGCTGCCATGGAATGTAGAACTAAGAGAAATGATGATAATGTCCCTCTTGGAATAATTATTCTTCATACTTTCAATACAGTATTGAAGCTGGGGAACACTCCGTTACGTATGACTGCGTCTTTTATTCCAGAGCAGATTCACAGAGAAGGAACAGACGAGGTGAAGACGGATTCACATCAGCCTGTGTGGACGGTTCACAGCGTGGTTCAAGGTTGATGACGCCATCACCGGGCGCAAAAGCGTTGTTTACCATCACACCTACCGCCCCGGTGTAGCAGATGCATTCCAACACACTGATAATGATGTGCGAAACCCAGCACACCCCAATTACAGGAGAGTCTCAATCTCTATAGCTCTCACTCTGCCAATCCACACATAAACACAGTGTGTGTGTGTGTGTGTGTGTGTGTGTCACTGTGGTAGATTTAACACTTTTATAGCATTCACACGCACACACAAACAGATTTTACACATTAGTATGCATACACACGCACATACACACATTTGCATTAACACACATGTCCGTACACAGAGCAGATATACAGTAGATGCCAATGCATACACATGCAAACAGGAAGCCTGCTTGAACATACTACGCATACACTAATGTGTACAGCTACATATGCAGTATTGTGTATTATGTGCAAATACATAATGTGGTATAAACTTGATGTATCAGCCCACAGCCACACATATCTTTATGGAGTTTACAGGACAGGAGAACAGCCAGAAAAGGAGACACATGAGTCATGCAAAATATTTATTTATTATACTTGTTATAGTCAAAACAATATTGTTATGTTACCTGTGTAACATATTGCTCTTTGGGCTTTTACGTCAGTGTTTTGCTGTAAATGAGCAAATCAACTTCGGCCTGCAGGGACAGAATACTGAGTGTTGTAGTACCCCAGATTAATCTTGGTCTCTAGACTGATCACAGGACCACTTTTTAAAAAGTCTCTGACAAAGACGACTTTTATTTCAAGACCACAACTGCAGGAATGTCCCCAGAGTTTTCCATCAATCACCAAATATTTGAACATTTTGAAATTACTAATTTTTCCCACCACAGTTTCATAATTGAAAATATTTTTACACTTGAGGTGAAAATAACAGTAAAATGGCGATGCACGTGGCTGAGAAATGGTTTAAAAAGTTGTTCTAAGTTCTGGTACAGTCACCTGTGTGGTCGAGGTTTAACCACAAGACCACGAACTGCAAAGTTCGTCCAACAAATCAAACTCTTCAAATAGACCCCATGATCAGTGATCAGTATTGGGTGATATAGTTGCCAGCAATTGGTTTTGGGTTTGTCTCAGTCTCAGTACACTCTTTCTGTCCTTATAATATCTTAAAGGATGAGGCTGGGGATATTTTCTATTCTTACAGTCAACAAAATATGTATATGAAGACTAAAACCAACAGTGAGTTAGGCTGTCTCTGTCTCTTGTCTTTACTTACTTTGTCTGTAGTTTAAAAAAGTCACAAATATCTGTCTTTAGTTAAAACATCTCCTTCAACATCTGTGCTCTGCTGTTTTAATGAATGTTACTCAAACAGGAGGAAAAAGAGTATTCTGTTGGGGACTATTTTCAGCAGCAGATTAATCCACATTTGTCACACGGTTTAACAGTGTGGCTCACTGATGTGTTTTTAATAGTATTTGGACAACAATGGAGCTCTCTTTGGCACAGAGGAAGAAGAAGATATATCAGAGTTTGGACACACACACACACACACACACACACACACACACACACACACAAAACTTGTTGGAAGAATCGATGTATTGATTTTGGTCCTTTCAGGATGTGTTGACTGTAAGACAAATATAAAATATCAGTGGATTCATCCCCATAAGACAGGAAGACCACCGTTCAAGCTCCATTGATTTCAGCATCATGGTTGTTATATGTCACATGGCCTCAGTGAAGGTCCAAGACAGATTCATGTAAGTTTTCAATCTTTAAAATGAAATGAGTCTTTTCTCAGTCACGTAGGTGATTGGTTGGATCTGACGCAGGAACCTACGATATCCAATGGCAATTCATGCAGTAACCCTAACTGACAAATGTTACTGATTTTTTACTTGGAGTAATCTGATATGACAGACAAACAACCATCATGGCAACAGCCATTTTTGAAACACACACATAGTATATCTTCTTCTTTATTTCCTACAATGATGTAGTGACTGGTTATTTCTCAGTCACTACATCTTTAACATTAAGCACTAAGGATACAAATTTGATACTGCTTGAACTTTTCCATTGTTTAAAGTTAAATAGAGCCCTCTAAATCTGACACACTGGACCTTTAATTCATGGTGGATTGATCGACCTTTAACCTGCGACCGTTTTAGCCAACCATCCTACACAGAATAACTTTTTTGGGGGAAATCTTGTTTGAGATTATCACAATCACGACACACACACATTCAGAGAGTTGTACTGACAGACCTTAACACCTCTCACATTGTTATGGAGATGAAAAAACACAAACTGCTGAACTTTACTGACCTTTTGTTTTTTTTAGTTTTAACACCTACAGGTCAGCCTGACCCTAAAACCTCTCCCTCTCTCACACACACAATTGCACTTGCTCTATATATAACACATCACATGCATCAGTTTAATTGACTGACATGCACGGTTCCACTTTTCATTAGCGATATATGACCATTATTGCACTCTGATCACGTAATCATACCAGTCCTCTGTGCAGTATCCATCAGTGTAATGCAGTCTGAAGCTCACCTAATCTTAAATATAACTCCTTTAAAAAGTGGAACAGATCAGTTGCAGGGTCTTGAATAATGTTTTGTTTTCTTATTACATCAGAATAACACAGTTCTTATATATTATTGCATCCGTCATGAGCTATCTGCCTTTTATTGCCAGTTCATTACAACCTCACTTCATGTTTGTTACAGAATGAGAAAAATGGCTCCTGGAGGACAGAGTAGTAGCGTCCAAACACCACACGTAAAAATAAGATTATGTGTTTTGTTCTTTTAGAAGACTGATATATAGTACAATACTAAAGCCTGTTGTGTTTTTGACGTTAACAGGCCTGAAAAAAACAAAGTGTGTAATTCCCTTTTTGGCCTGTATCAGGATCTCAAGTTGTTGTGCTTTTTCTTCAATGTTTCTTTCCTTGCCACTTCTCTTGGCTGCACATTAGACTTGCAGGCAGTGAAACTCCATCTTCTTGGTGCAGCACACACTGACCGCAATGCGTTGCATTATGAGCCAAAGCTACATAACTTTAGCTTTGTCTGGCCCAATGACATTGACTAATGGGCATTTTCCACTGGAAGTTACCCAGGGAGCCAAGAACCTTTTGAGGAACTCAGGAACTAAACCTGCACTTTGACCGGGAATTAAGCTCCTGTAATTGTTCCAGGTGTTAAAAAAACATGTTTGCTCCTGGAGGTGGTGCTTTCTAAAGGGGTAGCGCTTGCGGGGCTGACTGACAGACGCCATGGCAACTACAACTTATGCACTGCTTCATTCATAAAAAAAAGTGCTTTTGTGCCAATCTTAGGGTTTTAACGTGTTTAAAACAAGGTTAGACTTTCTTGCCAGCTTCTTGACCAGTATAAAAACAACAATAAAGGACAGACAGAGTTAGTGCGTGAAGGCATGAGCAAACAAGATGGAATCTATCAACAATCTAATTTACTAATGTTCTTCAGATGCAGCGGAAATCCAGACAAGAAGGTGTAAAGGGGACTTTTAGTTCCTGAGTTTAGCTGAACTTCTTCAATAGTTCCAGGAACTTTTTTAAACGAAAAGATCTTTAAGTGACAATGACAGTGATCAAGTTACAGTAACATTAGCTCCTTAAACCATAGACTGTATATAAAGATGGACGGCACATCTCCACTTCCCCCCGCTGCACAGAAATGAAGCCAAAATATCGGCTGCTGGCATCTTACACTGCTGATGTCATTTGGAGCCAGAGACTGTGCAGTAGTGATCAAGGTTGGTCCTGTCATCTAACATGGAGGGGGTGGGATTTATGACAAACAGCAGCCAGCCACCGGGGCGCGATGGAGATGTTTTGGCTTCGTTTTTAGGGAGCGGTAATGTCGTCCAAAGCAAGAGCTAACCTACAGAGTCCTTGATCTGGACAAGCTAACGTTACATTAGCTGGAGTTAAACAGCAGATTTGAGCGGTTGCAACTGAAGACAGCTGGGTTTCCGTTTGCATTACTAGCTGGTTACTAATAACCAAACGTGGTCAAGCATGCTCATGCATTAAGTACAGCTGCGTCTGCAATTTGCCATGGATGACCATGGAAAAGATGACCAAATCATGATGACTTGATGACCAAAGGCTGTAATTGTGTGCAGCTAAAATAGGACATCTATCTGCTCGAGTTATTGAGATGATTTTTTTTTTTTTTACAGGGCATGAGGAACTGGTCTGAAAACAGAGGGGGAAGTCACAGAGGGAGGATGAAGAGCCTGTCTCGCACCGTAAGCCGAGCCAAATGCAGCTTTAATTAAAACACCATTAACCCCCCCCCCCCCTCGCTTGTGTGCCAATGAGAAAAGCTGCTAAGAAGCTCCAGCTAGATTAAGTAAGGCCAAAGCTCCCTCCCTTCAGCCCAGAATCTTGTTAAGTCATCTTAGTCATTTCATATAAGGTACAGTCTTTTTTTTCCCCCAAACTCCCTGGTGGGCTCTCCACATTCTCTGGTTGTGAGTCTGAGTCGCGGCCTGGGAAACGGCGGGTGAAGTGAATGAACATAAGCAGCAATCATAAGTCGCTTAGACTGTCTGAGCAAAGAAGAAAAAAAAAACACACTAAAAAGCGATGGCCCAGCAGTCAAATACAATTAAATCTCCTGTCAGATGCAATTGTGATTTCCTACTCTGTATTTACACAGCTGACAGCATTTAAATGAGTGTGTTACACGCGGGACGCCTGGCCTGAGCGCCGCTGCTGTTGTTGTTGTTGCTTTTTGCAGTTTGTAGTCATGGCAACGGCTACAGCGACGGCTTCCTCGACTACGGAGACAGGCGGGACTTTTGGTAAATGGGGTGGCAGTCTGGGGCAGCTGTAACAGCTAGGCCTCCTGGGAAATGGAGTCAGAGTTTGGCTGATTTCAGCCTCTGGCTTGGTCAGCCACTCTCTCTAGGCGTTATGCCCAGACCTCAACCAGGTGTGTGTGTGTGTGTGTGTGTGTGTGTGTGTGTCTGAGCAGCCATCTTGAAAAGAGGCATATATGTGTTTCGTGTTTTACTGAGACAGCCAGCGGTGACTGAGCCTCAACCTCTCGCCTCAGGCAACAGTGAAATCCAACTATACTATACTAACATGTCTGTGTGTGTGTGAAAGTGTGTGTGTCAAGGAGAATGACAGTTGCGCCTGAGGGGTCAGCAGGAGGAAGAGGAGAGCAGCTCAGACCATGCTGCCCTTCTCCTGACACTATCAAAGCCCTCACACAGCAGCCCAGTCTCCTCCGCACTCACACCTCTCTGAGCTTTTCTTTTTTTTTCTCACTCAATAATTCTTTCTCTCTCTATGCCAAAGCCGTGGATTTTCAGCTTCTCACTCTATTATTCAATGTCCCGTCCATCCCTCTTCTTGCAGAATCCCAAGTTTCACAAGGTACGAAGGGTGAGACTTCATCTCCGAGCTAATACATTAGTCTACTGAGTATGTACAGTATGCAAGCAGCACACAGTCTGAAATCAGGATATGATTCTATGTTTATTTATGTTTTTTATTATTTTCTCATACATAAAAATATTCCTAGCCAAACAAATTCATAGAAACCATATTCATCCAAAATGTAGCATAAACATTTCAATATTATTGTAATGATACCACAAAAAAACTTTTCAAACTTCATGCACAACAAAATCAAAGTTAAGACTGATTAAAGCCATGTTTTCTCAGGTTTTCATACAAAGTTAGCTAGCTTAAAGCAAGATTGTGTTACTTCCTAGAGACAAAATAATATTATTTTACAAAAAAAGTTTAATACATAAAAAAAACCTTAAGCCATAACCTGCAGTTCCTTAAACGTCCACTTGAGGCTGGCTACAGAGCAAGTCAATCGCCATATTCCCCATAACTTCACAGCAGAAATAAACATGTTTACAGCCTGGTACAAAAAACAGTTTTGCTCTCTAAAGCTATAAGTATGTCCAGTTTTACAGGTGGGTGCCGTTACAGGTGGTTTGTTTGAGCACCCGAGCTTCATTCCACCCACCTCAGCTCCACGTCTTTGCCCATTTTTGGATTAGTGCGGAGCCAGCAGAGACAAAGGTCATGGATACAACATCCATGATTTATATAGTTTATGATTATGACCAATAGCTTGTGGTGGCTAAAGCTAACTAATGCTAGCAAACTTTAGATAGATATTTATGTGTGTAGCTTTCCTGTGGGCCAAGCTGCAGCTGGCATGCGCTTCCACAGAAATGTAACTACATGTTTGGGCTACGACTGCATGAAGAATCCATATGGAGACTGTAAGTAACTGATGATTGTTGAAAAAAAAATATGGAATAAGAGTTTGCTGATGCTATCATGCTGACCTTTATTTGACTAAAATTCCATTTGGATCCTTTTTTATGAGTTGAGTGTTGAGGGGGTGGGGGAGCATGAACTTCTGAAGGGGCATGGCAGAAAACCTTTGAGGAACACTGACTTAATCTTAAAACAGTGTCACACATGATTCAGGGTTCTGTTAAATATGCATGAGTGTCCTGAATTTGCTTCAAACTTGGATAAAAGCTTACTTTTAATGGTGTGAAATTTAAACTATAAACTTTTTCCTCATATTCAGAATATCCGGATTTTAATGAAGCATGATGGGATTTAACACACCACAAAATATCCTACTGATCATTTCAGCACCCTAACAGCCCCTCACAAAGCTCTACAACAATAGTAACACCCAACATTTGTTTCCATTGATTGCTCTCTCTTTCACTCCCTCCTCAGCCAAATGTAAAATTGGCCTCCTATCAGCTAATTCTGCAGCCAGCTGGGGAGCTCACACTGAAAAGGGCCAGTAGCTCCAAGTGATCGTGGGTAAAAGGACCAAGAGCCCTGTCTCTCTCTGTCCTCCACCCCTGCCCCGGGCCCATCTTCCATCAGCTGCTGGCTCTTTTCCTGCATAGGACATGTCACTTTTCTCCCCTCGCCAAATTAGTTCATGGATCAGCTCTCTTTCCTTGGACACGCTCCCCTCTCCTCTCTCTGCTGTCCCGGAGCTCTCTGGATCGCAACCATCAGCAGAGAGTGTGTGTGTGTGTGTGTGTGTGTGTGTGTGAGTGTGAGTGTGTGTGTGTGTGTGTGTGTGTGTGTGTGTGTGTGTGTGTGTGTGTTTGTGTGTGTGGTGGGAGGTTACTGCTGCCACTGTCTCACCAAATGCCACCTCTCTGGCACTGACATGTGCTGGCTGGAATTACGTAACGATGCTTTTCCCCCTGAAGCACTTTTACGGTGAGATGCCCAGCATGCTAACTGTCTGCTGGAACAGAGACAAGACTTTCTGCTCCAAGGACTTCAGAGCAGGATATGGGGGCCCTGACCTAGCTTCTACTAAACTACTGCAACCTCCTTCTGCAAAACCTATAGCACTTGTCCAAATCAGGAGGCAGGTTGATACTTTGACTCACTTGGAGTTGTGTTTATGGCCACCTGATGAATGTAAGTCTGATATTCACTCACTTTTAGATCTGTTTTTGGTCTCGACACTCTGGAAAAAAAAACTGTTTTTTGGTAAGTGATGTGAAGATACTTTGAAGAACCTTTTTATCCTTCAGAACCATTTTTGCTGTTTTTTCTGCAATTCTTTAAGTCATGATTGTGACTCTTTTAGTACTTTGAAGAACCTTTTTACGTTTAAATTAATTTTATTTTTTTTCTTTTAAATACTGATTACTTGTTTGTTTAGTTGATGGTTGCTGGTTTTGATAAAAACCAACAAAGGTAAAAACCAGGGACAGTTTGAACAATATTAAACAGCTTTTTTGTGAACCTAGAGTATGTATAGCTTTAACTAAAGGCTGCTACAACTACAATTAGTTGAGTAGAGCAATTAGTAATGTGATAACATTTAAAGTCCGTGTAAAGTAAGAATAAATATGTGTTCTGAGTTTGTCAGACCAAAGAAGAAAGAGTTATTAACCATCCAGCCAAATTTGAATGATTAAAAATATCACCAAGTTTATGAAATTAGGTGTCAAAATCAGGTAAAAATGAATTCTCAGCTCCAGGACTGTGGGGGCGTGTCCTCTGAATGTGCTGAAGCCACGCCCACTCGTGGGAGCAGTCAAGCAGCCATTTTGAAGCGACTGAAACGTGTCAGATGAGTTCAGAAAATGACACGACTAACTTTGAAACACTCTGAGCGAGATGAATTCATCTCTATCTCTCTGCTAGGGGTGCAGGGGTATGCTCAGGGTGGCCTCAGTGTGTCATCGAGCCACCCTTTAAGGACCGCCCACAAAATCCTGGACCGAAAACTGTTTTAAACTCGAACTCCACTTTTCAGTAATATATCATTCAAAGTCTTTTCATATGTTTTCAGCAACTATTTTCCAACATATTCAATGTATTTTGAAAGAAATCTCAGAATTGCCTTTAAACAGACTTTTATATAAAGTATTAAATACCTTTACTGAATTACTATTTAAAGTAATTTACTCAATGTTGTATTAAAAATAAACATTTTAATTCAAATTATGATATATTGCACCAAACAAATACTATTTACACCAAATTCCAGAAACAACTTATATAGATAATCAATAGTTGTTTGAAGAACCAATAGATAAAAGGTTCCCTGCAGGTTCCCCTATGGCACCACCATGAAGAACCACTTTTTCAACTCAAACCTTTATTTTTGAGGGTGTACTAACTCCTGATGAAAATGTCTGGCTCTTTAGCCGCTCACTGCATGCTAAATGTGTCTGTCTGGAGTTTGGAGTTGAGCAGCTAGTGTACTGTCGGTGTCTAGAACCCTTTTCAGCCTGCTGTGATGAGATAATAGCACAGCAAGACTGAGCCAAAACAGGAAAGTTTTGAGCAGGTAAACCAATTTTTTTTTATAAAAGTCTGCAGAGTTGATGGAAACTTTTCAGGAAGACTGACACGTTCTCATACAAGTAGTTATGGGATCCATTGTTATAAACATACTGATTCTAGCTGTTTTAAAGCCTCCAGCTGCAGGATGTAACCCAAGCAAACTGAGTATTAATTATTGAAAGCAGCATCATATCTCACCAGAACTTTCTCAATTCTCAACAAAGACTTGCATCATCATCACACCTGGTTTCTTGCTCTAAGGTGGTTTCCAGAAACCGAGCATTCATCTTTTCCAGTTGAATTTTGAGAAACGTCAGTTATTTAGTCAAACTACACCCCTTTCCAACAGCTCCAACAAATTATTCATTGTTTTGTCTCCTCCTGTCTGGACTATGGTAATGGATTATATACTTGTTGAAGCCAAGACGCTGTACACACGTCTACAGTCAGTTTAAAATTCTGCTGCAGACTCCACAGAGTTCCCAGATTACACTGGTGCTGGCTTCACTACAGTGGCTTCTTGTTCAATTTAGGATTGAGTTTGAAATCCGTCTAATTAATTTGGATACATTACACAATTTGGCAGTGAGTTACTAATGGAGCAGTATGATCTCATACTAGTCCGCTAGGCCTCTCAGAGCAACCCAAAGTCCAAGACTATCTGAGATCTCCCTCAGGGATCTCACAGCTGATGGTTAGATCACATTCTCACATGTCTAAAACTAAACAGACTTTTTTTGTTTCTCAACTCAGCACTCTTTGAAGAAGTCACCGCAGCCTCCATTCACCTCATTTCACCCCATTAATGTAGCTTGAAGTATTAGAGGGGGTGATTACCCCTCCTCCCTGCACAATCAGCTAATAAAAAGTCATAAACCAAGCCAAACAGAAAACTCTTCTGCGGGTCGATCAAGCCCACAACTTCACCTCATAAGCTCATACGATGGTCCCAGCGCGCATATCTTAACGACATCATTAACGCGATAATGGCCATTGTTTTATGGTAATTATCCATGGCGTGTTATTGAAAGGCTCATTGTTCTGATGACGGCGAGCTCATAAATAAAGCAGCAATAAGACTTTATGAAGAGCTCTCTGTGACCACTAAAGTGTTACTGATGATGGAACGATGGAGATTGCCAAGTCGATTCAGAAAACAGGGTTGGCACGCCAGGGTTGGTGTGACTGTGTGTGTGTGTGTCTGTGTGTGTGTGTGGCTGGCAAAAAAGTGACACCCCCTGCTCAGTTCCAAACTCTATCAAGTCTTGAGAACAGAGGATGCATACACTGATCTCTCTGGAAACTCCTCCTTCTGAGCTTAAACCAGAGTTATTTCTGGTGTTCAGGGTTCCTGAAGCAAACGTTCACAGAAGACGGGTTAGTGTTAGCAAATATGGTTCTTCTATAATAAAAAGTCAAAGGTGAGATACAGTCCTGTACCAAGCAGCAACCTCCATGGCTGTGAAGTGAAGCCAATGTGGAAGTGCCAAAAAACTGCAGTTCCTCAAATGTCCACTTGAGTCTGGCTCCAGAAGTGAGTCAGTCTCCATAAGTCCCCATGTTAAAACGTCCAACTTCACAGCAGAAATAAACATGTTTACAGCCTGGTACAAAAAACAGTTTTGGTCTCTATAGCTAATTTCCCCGTTCATGGCAACTGTACTGAGGGTGAATTTTTATACAACTCACCTGTTCAAATTATATTAAGGCTTAAAGTTATGCAGAATTAACAGTGTGGCTGCTTTGATTAACAGGTGAGTGCTGTCACAGATGGCTCGTTTAAGCAACCAGGCTTGGTTCAGCCCACCTCAGGTCCAGAGATGATCCACATCTTTGATAATATTTAAATTAAATGGGAGGTGAAAGAGGAAGGACTGCCAACACGGTGTCAGGGAACAGTTGTTGACGAGTACTGCTGTGTAAAGTGTCTCCAATGGGAGCTCTGTGAAGTCTGATAAATGTCCTCAAGTGATGTCACTTGAGTCAGCGGCAGTTGGGGCTGAAGACAACGAGTCTGAAAATGAAAAAAATCTGAGGGTGTTCTCCATGACAAAAGGTGCAGATTCCCCTTACTGATCTGATCAACATATATGTAATTATATAAATGCATATATATATATGATATAAACAAAATTAGGGTCAAGTGCAGAACAACAACAAACATTTGCATATGATGTTTAAGAACTGCATGTTCTCTTGTGTTTTGTCTTTCTGCTGACACAGGTTTTCTGTAGGGGGACTTTAATTCCCTGACCTGCCTGGCCCTTTAAGGAACAGAAGCGTACTTCCCCTTTAAAACGTGTTTGTGGGTCATTCTGCTGCTGTCAGTTCCAAAGAAGGGAGCGTTTATTCAATATGTTTGTTTTGATTATATAATATCTCTGGATCTTTTTTTGAAACTGTTCATTGTGACTCAACAACAATATTATTGGAGTGCAATGTTAAGTAGAGTACTCTTGAAAGGGGAGAAGCCGACCTGTCCTGACACGAATCTCGATGAGATATGTTAGAGATAATAAAAGCAGTCTGGATTTGACTGACTGGTGGTTGAGACTCATGGGTGTTGTAGTATTTAGAGCTACCTGTCGGGCCAAACTGATAGCAAAACCATCATCCTTTTGGTTTATTACAAGTTGGGTATAACTAACTGGTACAAATAACATTAAATTGCTGAGATTTCAAAATGAAGTCCAAAAGGGAAAGAAACAAATTCCTATAAAAGCCACAAAATGTTTGTTCTATCCAGTAGTGCAAGCTTCAGTGGAAGTTTGAATCACATGCTTCATGTACATCATGATTAACTCACCAAGTCTCCCACCATTGCATTTTGGTGCATCACCAACTTTTCCACCGCAGTCATCAAATTTTGAAGATTTTGGGCTGTTTTTTTCTTTATTTCTGGACTTTCCACTTTAAACTGAAATGAATGAATGAAAACACGCTTCATGTCACAATCCTCCTAATTGAATTGTTCACGTGCACCCAGCCTGTAATTAGGATACATGAAGGAGCTTCACTATTCAAAGCTGCTTAGCGAAGACTTTGCGGAGGCCAGCTGTGACGGTCCAGCTGTAGTTATACGATCAAAGCCTGTCCAAACACATCGGCCGCTTTTATTAGACTAAAACAAACAGCCAGCCACTATCTCAGGCACACACACCTGTCATTTCATTATTCAAGCAGTTTGCTGTTTCGGCACTGAACTTGTAATGAACCTGTATGTGGTCAGATGTCTGTGCGTCTGTGTGTGTTTTCTATTCTGCAAACCTCCCGCAGGTTCAAACTAGTGGCTTAGTCTCAGTTTCCTGTTGTTTCGACTGTACATGCAAACACACACAGGGGCGTGTTTGAACGTGTGTGCGCTTTCAACTAACTTCTCTCCACACACGCGGCCGTTGATCCTGCACAACAGGCTTTTTCACTGATGAAGCCAGGAAAGTGTGGCTTCCCTCTGACACGCCACTGCGCTTGCATTTGTTGTTTTTCTTTAACCACAATCCCCAGATTTCCTGTTTAATTGAGGAAAAGATTTTTCTTTCTCCTCGTATAATTTAAGTGGGCGGGATGAAGCAGACAGAACAGTCAGAAAGAAGACAAAAAGTAGAAAATGAAACATTTTGTATCAGCTAATGACTACACGTGCAGGTTGTCATAACTGCGTGGTGTTGACAGGGCAATTTCCCCTCCTCTTATCTGTAAGACTATGACATGTTGTTCTATTAAAGTGCAATTAACATTTCACATGCTCGTCCGAACACCCCCAGTTCCCCCGTTTTACCTCTGTCTTCCATCTCTACCCACTTGTTCTCTCCACTCTATCTCCAGAGTGGAACAGAACAGTATTAAAATGGCTGTCATGAGGTTAAAACATCAATTAATGCTCACTAATGAAAGACTATTATTCTTCTCAGTCCATGTCTGTTCTCTCATTTCTCACTCCATTCTTTTCATTACTTGACGGCTTTGTCCATCTATTCTCTGTCCGCCCTTTGCTCTTCTATTGTTTTTTTATGTTTCTCATTTCTTTTCTTCTTTGTTCAGATTTCTTCTCTTTGTGAAAACTTTTCTGGCTGGTGTATACAGACAGTGCTTTTGGTTCTGGTTAAATTTTTGCATGTTAGCATGTTTTTTATGTATAACTTAGTAAGTTTCTCGTACTGAAAAATTAAATTACACATGTCATGCATGGTCAGAAAGAAAAGAACTGCAATCAAACACTTAAAAACTGAAAATGGCCTTATAATCACAGAGCTCAGCATAACTTCTTGCCTTACATTTAACATAATTTCGTAAACTGCTCAATTTTGGATTATGAGAATTTAGTGCCAGAGAGAGTTAAAATACATACAAGAAGACGATACAAGGCAGGAACACTGTTTCCTTCAGGTACGGCTGATCATCAAATGTGTTGGCCAACTATTTATGTCTGAAGGCTCCTCTAGTAGGTGTACACAGAAATCCAAGTGACCATCTTCAACAGGTTTTTATGTCCAACTTATTATCATGAGTAGCATCAGCATGCTAACAGGCAACTTAGAACATCCTGTTTGCTAAATAGTACCAAACCATGGATGTTTAAAATGAATTAGATACAGTGTTGGAGGCAGGGCTCCATCTTCCACACTGTGTGGCCCACAGCAAGCAGACTAGACACTTCACCAGCCCAGTGACTAACTTCTGGTTATGCCTTCCTAACTGAAATGGGGATAAAATAATTTCATTGTGCAGCTTTTTCTATACTTTTCAAACGTTATTAGACCAAATTGATCAAATTCTGATAGTGAAACATGCGTGCAGTTGTGATACCAAAAAAAAAAAAAAGTATCCACTATTTTTCATTTGTTTCATGATGTAACCTTGTGAAAAATGTTTTCTGGGCCAGTGTGCATCATTTGATGGACCCCATTGTTGTCATTACACGTTTGGCCACAATGTCACATTGGTTTTATCATCACCTGATGATAGCGCTTGATGAAAAGAAATCACGGAAATCCATTAGGATTCATCCTCTGGGAACCAGGAAAATCTACATCCAATTTTGTGTGAAGTTATTTCACACAGAACTAGGTGGCACTGTAGGAACACTTAGGGGATCACCAAAGTCTTAAGATCTAGCCTCTGGGCACCATGAATACCTCTATCTATCAAATGTCATGATGATCCATTTGATAGTTGTCAAGTATTTTGCTCCAAACCAAAAATATTAATCAGCTGGTAGTGCCATAGGGAATCAACAGGATTCATCCTCTGGGGAAGATGAATGTCTGCACAAAGTGGCATCCATCCCATAGTCCAGAATCCCAGGGCTGTGTGAAATATAACAGCTTCTGCTAGCCTACCCGTGTTCACTATAGTGATAAAATCCAAATAACGCTTTGCAAAACTCAACATCCTGTCCAGCAAACTTGATTTTGTTGTCAGTATACTGTTTTATAACATGAGATAACATTTTTTTTTTTTTTTGAGTGTTCAGCCATGTCATATGTCCTGACTTTCTGATAAGCAAAAAAAAAATCTATATTTCCTGTACCAGTGAACCAGTAACACTGACTTCATATTCATTTCAGTGAGTTTATGGCTCACAGGTAACAAATACTACTATGGCAAGCCCATCCACCTCAGATTTATTTTGAGGAGCTTTAAATTCTGCAGCACTGCTGTTGTGCCTTGTTCAGCAGTGTGTGGTCCAGAAGTCAGAGTGTCCTTCTGGAAAGTAGCTTCTAGCAAGGCCATGAAATTGGGATAAAGATAAAAAAGAGAAAAGTGGAAGAAGCATAGAGCATGTGTGTGTGAAGAAGACAGAGAGGTAGATAGTGGGAGAGTCTCTCTATGAAGCTATGAAGTCTCTGCCAACTATTGTTTCCTGTGGGTACACTTTCACATGTTTAGTCAGAAAATCCAGAAGGAGACCTCTCTCTCTCTCTCTCTCACACACACACACACACACACACACACACACACACTCTCTCTCTCTCTCTCTCTCTCTCTCTCTCTCTCTCTCTCTCTCTGTCTTCCAGCTGTATGCAGTTGTGGACCTGTGTTCCTCTTCGCAGGAAGAATGTACAAGGAAATGGGAAACGTCTTCCAGATGGCCGGCCCACATGGCCCTGTTCAGCCGCGGTGTGAAAACGATCTGACTCCCACACATGTACAGACACATGCCAAAAACACGGCTCAACATGTGCACAACATAGTACATCTATACTCAGTCTGTGCACACACACACACACACACATAAACACTGTGGCATTATGTTCCATACATGCCCACATGCTTGCACAGTTGTCTCATTTTCCAGTTCATTTCAGGTCTAATCAGATAGTAATCTGAGTTTCCTGCACCTCTCCATCCTCCTCCATCTCCACATTCATATTGGCAATCATTGCGTTATTTGACAATGTGCAAACTTTCCGTATCCTGCTCGATATTTTAACTGTTGCTGAGCCCCCAAAACTGTAAAATGATATTTTATAAGCCTGTTTTGTGCGCTATTTCCGAGGCTATACCGAATATGTGGCCAGTAAGTCTGGATTTATTGCTGAGTACCTCGTAAATGCTGGATGATTTCAGTTTTAGTTTCAAATGTAGTTCTTATGAGGTGAAAGAATACATCTATCTCCAGGCATTTAATCTTGTAAAATTAGTTTTTCCTTTCTTTCAAGTAATTTCATGCCATCTCTCTGCTGTCACTATCTAATAACTGGTTGGTATGAGTTTTACCAAGAATCAGTGAGACAGCAATGAGAAATAAGAGTGCCCCATGTCCCTTCTCCCTCCCTGAGATCCTCAGATCCTTGGTGCAGATGTAGAAACAAAGGTGAGAGAGCCAGAGAAGTCAGGGCTCTGAGACGATGGAATGACCTGCCTGAGGAGATCAGGGCTGCAAACTCTATCTTGTCTTTGAAATGACTTTTAAAAACCCACTTTGTTAAAAGAGCCTTAAGTTGATTCCATTTATGTTATATGACTTGTTTTATTTGACTCTCTTTGTCATTGTGTTTTGTTTTAAATGTGTTCTGCTTTACTACAGATGCGGCGAAAAAACAGGTTTTTCCATACATTTGCAGTCTGCAAGGGTGTCTACAAAAAAACGCAGCGACCTGCAGGGGAGGAGTTTTGGAAAAACACAGACCAACGGCACGCTCCAGCCAGACGATTAGACCGGTCAAACCTCCACATTCAGGCTGAAATGTCCCTGAAATTGAGGCTATCCAGGTGGATTCATGGACTACACTCTGATACTCTACCTGTTGTGTTCTGGCTTTTTTATTTCATGTACCCAGCTTCTGAATCTGTGTCTGGCTCACAATTTAAAAAAAACATTGGTTAAGAGACATAAACAGTGAATGAGAGTGTGGGAGCGGCGCCATCGATAAAGCCAGTTAATCAGCGAGATAAAACGTTATCTCCTGATTGTTTCACAGCGTTTATATTCAACACAAGTAGACACCCCCCACACTGCCGGACAACCCTGCCATGATTCACAGCAGCGCCTGATCCAGTCCATGCGTCCAAAAAGCTATAATAACTATAAATAACTGTCCTACTCCTGTCCTATTAGTATAATGTCCCAAGGAATACTTTCAATCACCAGTGTTAATTTATTTTGTATTATTTGTTTCATTATTTACTTTATTATACTATTTTTATCTGCTCATTTTTTTAATGAATTACAGTTCTGTTTGTATAGTTGTGTAAAAATTAATACGGGGAAACACTTTGTGACTGTGTTTTGGAATGGTGCTATCTAAATAAAGTTTATTATTAATATAAAAACCAGAGTTTTGATGAACACATGTCATTTCTTAATAATTATGGTCTCTTTAATCACTGACTGTTTGGATCCCTTGACTATGTTCTCTTAACAAGTAACCAAGGTTTTGGAGTCTTCAGTAGAAATTAATTCATTTCATTGTAGTCTAATCAGAGTTTATCATTCTTTTACAGAAGCATTACATTTCACACGACCAGTCAATCATGAAGTGATTGACAACAGCCACCAACCACCAAAACTAATTCATTTCACCTGAGTTGACTTGTCTTGTGTGTGTGCGGTAACAGAAACACAGTCTGGATGAAATGTAACCCTCCGTCTGCTGGTGACTCATCGTTTGGACTCCTCATGGGAAGGAAAGGTGAATGAGTAAGAAGTCTTTTTTAATAAAGCACCAAAGTTAAACAAGCTGACACAAAGATAGGCAGCTGCAGCTTTTGTTCAAGTAATTAGTGATGGTAAGAAATAGAGATATAACCAGACTGTTCTGCCCAAAAACAATAAATTATCCATCAACTGAAGCAGCTCATTGATTTCTTCACTGTGCTTGTGTTTTTTGTTCTTTTCTCAAAAGATTTACCCAGAAATGTTCTTTAAATTATCTGCTGTTAGGGCTGAGGTTTCTATATGTAACCACAATGTCTCAACTCAACACTGAGGCGTGACCCTGGAGAAGTGTTTTTTTGATTCTGTTCTGTTTTGAGAGGAGACTCACTGCCTGCCATCTTAGGTAGCAAGCAGAGCTCTCTCGGGTTTTCTCTCTCTCTCTCTCTCTCTCTCTCTCTCTATCTCTTTCTCTCTCTCTCTCTCTCTTTCTCTCTCTCTCTCTCTCTCTCTGAGGCTGTGAAATATGCATGGAGGAGGGAAGTGATGAGGTGAGGAGGTGGGGTGGTGGGGTGGTGTAGTAGGGATGAAGGGAAGATGATGCTCTCACCTCGATTAAGTATTTACAGCACCCCAGACCATCTGGACCAAAGGGAGAAACAGTGAGAGAACGGAGGAGGAAATACGGACAGAATGAACCTGAGCGGGGAAACGGATGAGTGGAAGTGAGGGGAGGATGAGGTGAGGAGGAAAAGGAGAAGGGGAAATGAAACATGTTGTCTTGATTAAGTCCAAAAGTTTCTACTTTGTGGCTCTCTCTCCTGGTTTAGTTTAGGGAAATGTGATCTGGACCCTAAGGAGGGCTAATCATCAACACATTTGTAATGGTGTGTGTGTGTGTGTGTGCGTGTGTGTGTGTGTGTGTGTGTAAGCACATCCACATCTGAAACAAACTGATTAAGGAGGCATCAAAGTGGGAAGTGAGCTGTAGATGTAGCGCTACCCTGCAGCCAATAAGCCTCAAAGCAATGGCTTCAAAACAATGAAACAAAGATTCACGATCGACTGCAGCACGAAGTTACTGTTTGACAAAACCTTTCATTTTCTCTGTGATCTGCACTTGTTTCACTCAGTAAACTGTTAATTGGACATCATCCATGTTGTCATTCATTGTAATTCATATTCATACAGTACATTCTAATATTATAATAATGAATTAACTGTAAATTGGGGGCAATTTAAATGAACTGTATCATATCCAAACATAAACATAAACATTTTGTTTTGTCATAAGCAGACATGCAAAATAATACAAAAAAATGACATTTCAACAGATTTATTTGTAAGTAAAACTATCAAGTTTGAATTATTTTATTGAACAATATCATGTAGTCCACAAGCTCAAATGTGTGTCTTCAATAGTCTCTGTGTGCTCTGGGCTCTAAAGTGTGGTCCAGGTACAGAAATCACCTGTGCAGGTAGGGGGCGTGGCCTCAATAGCCCTGCAGTAAGCAGTGTACTATGTGCATGTGACTGAGGAATGGCAGATATTCAAGTGTACCTGTATGAAGTCTGGTTGTTTTAGTCAAGATTATGCTAAAATATATTTTTCTAACTATATTTAAGTTCCCTCTTAAGGGCCAACCTTCAATTTTGTAAATTCCTGGTGTATTCCTATAAATTCCCATGAAAAGTTTCCAACTTGGAAAATTCCCAGAATTTTGCAACCCTAGTCAAGACTACCTGGACTACAAACAGAAACTAGAATGCTTTCAGATCTTCGCCTACAGATTCAGCATTTATATGCAGAGACCTGTTAATAGAGGTGAAATGTTGGATACTGGAACATTGTCTGTGTTACATTAAATAGACTACAAACTGTACAAATTTCCCATGAACACTGTTGCATAGTGTTGCAAGAACAAGACTGATGTGGCTGCCGCTCATCTCAAATGTCTAAAAACGAAAGTGTCAGGCAATGTGTCAACATTTTCATCTGTTGACAGAATTTGAGAGAAAATAGCAACATTTTCCTCCTCTTTTTTCAAATGTATCACGTTATCATGACCCAGTTTTCCTACAGGGATCATTAAAGCTTCATCTTCCTGTATCATCACTTCTCATCTCCCTGATTGCTCGGATTCTTAAACGCAGCTTTGTTACAGAGGAAGAAGACTTTGAGTCCATGTGGAGGGAGAATTGAGAAACCAGGGGAAATGGGGGGGGGGGGGGGGGGGAGAGAAGGACGAGGTGTGGAAGTTTGAGTGCTGATGTGTTCATCTGAAGTGCGATGCCCCCTACTGTTCAGCTTAAAGACGCCCTGGAGGCTCTTTTGATTTGCTCTCCTCCCCTCCTGTCCAGCTCTCTTCTCACTCTCTCTTTTTCATTCATTTGATGTAAGCCATAAACCAAAATCCAAAAAGAAGTACAGCGGATCAGAAATATTCAAATACACATAAGCTATATACACTCTTTCACATATGAAACAATGCACTCAATATACAAGTATGCTTTGTGCGGCTGTACACCTATAGACAAAGACACAACCCTAACTAATGCATAGAATTACGCATAAAAAAAATGTACATTCGTACAAATGCACACAGAAAATCTCCATAAAACTGTCTTTGGAGTGAAACATTTACATTTTGAATATCAATTCAATTTAGGCAAATTATCATACTTGACAATTTGGCATGCATGACGGACATATTGTCAACAGTTGTGTTTGTAGGAGTGTGGTGTGGCTGATCTACTGTACATAGAAGTGCTTGCCTGTCAGACGATCTCTTCATCCATAATGGAGCAGTGAAGCCCCCCGGTGCAATGGCTACCAGCCCCCCTCGCCTCTTCAAAAGATGTGTGAAGACAGCATGAATTATAAATACCCCTCGCCTCTCAAACCAACGCCCTGTTTATGTGAGTGTATGATTACTGTGGGAGTAAATGGATCACATATGAGTTAAACAACTGTTTAAAGGCAAAAATGGGGATATAAAGACTTAGATTTGACCAATATAGGTTTCTGAAGATCTGTTTTGAAGGCCGATAACCATTGTTCTGCTGGAAATTTAGCTTCCAATAGCAAATGTTTGAACCAATATCTAATATACCCAGACAGGAGCCCCAAAAATTGTATTTATATCTTGTCTTTTCTAGCTTAAATGAAGGGCTGCCCTTTTTTTTCCAAATTAATTTAAAAAATGTATTTTCAGGTATCAAAAGCCTCTTATATTGGATTTAGCCCTTTTGGAGACATTAAACCTCCACTAGAAACCAGGACATTCTGTAATAATCTGACCAAAATATGACATTCCAATCAATTACATCCATCAAATCACAAACGGACGTCACTGACTTGCCTGATATTTGACGATCTATGTATCATCTAAAAATGAGAAACCCTTGCGCCGAGGATTCAAAGCCAAATAAAATGTGAAGTGCACATCTGCTCCTTTCAGTTTCAGGATCAAAAAGGTTTACTGAGTATTTCATGGCTCGACTTGGAGCAACACAGTCTTAAGAGGATCTCTGTCAGCCTGCAGTCATCACGGTGTTTGGTAATGCAGTGGCAAATCCTCACGTCTTACGCCTAATCTACGAGCACCTTTCTCGCTGTTTACAGTGATGCAGTATCTGAATTTGATCTGTATTTAAGGCATAAGTCTGGACTAGTTGACTGAGGGACCATACCAGATTCTGCAAATATCTTACTTAAGTGTTCTCAAGCACACCACGCAGTGGCAACTCATTGTTGGTCTCATGTTCAGACTTTAACTTTCTTCACCATCTGCTATTGCTAGAGACTCGCACTGGAAATAGTTTCCTTTCGCCCAATTTCTAGATTCTCAGATGGCGCTTATCAATGTACTTAGAGATGCTCCAATTACGTTATGTTAATATCTCAAATGTATGCAGTAAAGATCTCAGTACAATTCAAACTAAATGCTTTATGGATTGTTGAACAGCATCTGAGAACCTGTTGCCAAAGACGTACTCTGAGAGTTCTGAAATGTTCCAAACATCCTAAAACCGAAAACTTAACAATCATGTCCACGCTACATAATGATTGGCCAGGTGTGCAAAGACGTAAAAGGTAGGGTGTGAACCTCTCTCTCAAGCACTCTCAAGGATCTTGTTCCATGGTGTGCAACACCGAGAATGTTTTTGGCAAGAGGCTGTCCAAAAGGGTGCGTCAGCTGCATCAAGACTACAAAGACACACAAAACCTGCAGAGTTCTTGGAGAGAGATCACAGAGGCAATGATACACATTACTGGATTTTAGAGTGTGGCTATTTTAAACAGATATAAACACTTCAGACCAGGTCTTACCGTGTCCATTTGAAGCATTACGCATGAGTACTTACTGATCTATTGCTAGACTAATGGTTTAAACTCAACACTAAATTATTGTTTGCTGCAGAAAAGGTTGGGAAAGTCACCTAAACACTCTAATACAGTCATTGTTTTTATGAAGTAGAGCTTGGTAGATTTAAACAGATGTGTAGTGTGTCTACAACACACATACACCCAGCAGGACATCAGAGTGTTAAGTGTCCAGTGTATCTCTTCTCACTTCAGGAGTCCAGACCTCTGACTGCTGTAATTCACCACAGCCAAAGAACAACACAACGATATCACCGCCGCTACAGCATCAATTATTGACCAGAGCCTGAATACACCGAAGCGCCTATTACCTGAAAGAAAGACACAAAAAAGACATGTTGTCTAGATGCAGTTCCACAGCCTCTGTGGATAATTCTGAGCAATCTTTCTACAGGTACATTTTCTCATACTTTCACTTGCTTACTTCAAAGACAAACACAAACTGCCTGGTAAAGCCTCAGGAGGTCTTTGAGTTGCCTCTGCCCCTCTCTCCTCACAAAGAGAGCCATTCTCACAAGACAAGTGACGGATGATGTTTGGAGCTCTTTTATCAGCCACATTATAGCCCGGGAACTTGGGCCAGCCATAACAGACTGAAGGACAGACTTGCAGGAGTAACAGGCACAGAGCACTGACGCCAAAGCCTGGGGACAGACAAAACTCTCCACACTACACTGGAAAACAAAGTATGGCACAAAACGTGCTTATGGTTATGATTAGAAGTTTCAAGTCTTGTTTTAACTTGACTTGACTTTCTTGACTGATGCAGATTTTTTAACAAGCTTCTGTACCTACTCGACAAAAAGGGGTCATGTGGTAGTTCCAATGAACTCACAGGACTAATATGTTTGTCTGCATCTGTCAGTTGTATGGTTCATATCTGGACAGGTTCAGGCAAATAAATTGACCCAGTGATGGTTTGATTGCCTCCACGGTTTAAAGAAACCAACCAACCAAGTGTTGGTAGGAGACGATCCATCCCCTCGGACAGCCTTCCCTTTTTGCAACGTTATGACATTGTCACGTTATTTCTGGCAATGCTATTAGGAAAGTCACATGACCACAAGATGTCTTATGTCAGGAAAATATGAATATTTTTGGCTAAATAATTGTAGTAAGTCCACTCATTAACGTTTTTGGGACCTTTCAACCTACTCTCATCGGTAATGATTGGTGTTAAAGGTGAATGTCATCCTTGATCTTTCTCTGTTTACCTATCTTATCTTATACCTTTTATGCTTATTTGATGGTCGTTGGTGATTGAATAAATGACTAATACTGTCATGGTCTGATAAGACCCCAAGTTTTCTGTGCTAATAGCAGTTTTCCTGGGACAACTCCTACCAAGAGCAATAGCGAGTTAGCATTAACACTGGATTGCATTCATTTTAGCAAGGAAATACTCGTAAAACAGCATTTTTAGGCCACTGTGAGACACTAAAATGGCATCAAAGGCAATGATGTAAGATTATTAGCACATTGAGGGAAGTTTTACCTTCCTCAGGGCAGAAGTGAATGACTCAAACTGGCTAATATCCAGGTTTTTGGTTTGAATCCATAGAGGCCACTAACAGTTATAGGTGTTCAACTGTGAAGAGACATTGTGTGCTTTGCTCATTGACACAAGACAAACCTCCATAGACCACCACTGATCTAAAAGGGCCTCAGTTCATTAACTCAGCTGCCCTGAAAAAACTTTTTTCCTCTCTGTGCTGTTAACTTTCCCCCTGTGTGAAACCTGGCATCTTGATCTACACCACCTGACAGGGCAAGACGGCAAACCCATTCATCTTCCCCCATCTTCCTTGTTTGATCCTACAGCCCTGAGACTTCAAAGCCTATAGGTTAGTGCATTGTGGCTGTCCACACGCCACGCCAAGCTGACAGCTACAAGGAACCGAGGCACACCCCACACATAATACCTACCAAGACGTGGTCAGAGAGCCGTATGGGCCTTCTCGCAAACATGCTAATTACATGCTAATTTTTGCTTTTTTTTGACATTGATGCCAACAGGCAAACGGCCAAGTTCAATTTAGATTATATTCAACCGCTTGCTGTGTTTTTTCTTTTTCTTTCTCAAGTGGCTTGTCCAGTGGTGAATGTGCAGCATTATTCATACTCTGCAACAATTAAAACATCAACAAGGAAAGGAGAAAAATATGTACATTATTCATATCTGTCCTCCAGGGAGACAGGCAGTCAGAGCTAATGAGAGGCTGAAGCTTTGAAGTCATGGAGCCCTCAGTGAGGTGAATGGCATGAATTAAGTACCACCATCAGACGCGTTTTGTTCTGTGCGAATGCCTTCTAGATGGCTAATTTTAGCCAGTGTTATGAGCCCTGTCTCGCCTAAGTTTTTATTAGGAAATAATATAATTAAGTTTCCTCCTCACTCTTATCTATAAGAGGGACATGCTCAGCTACATAGCAGCACCCCCAAGAGCTGGTAGGTGGTGGTTGTAATATAAAGAGGAAATTAATATTCCATGAGAATATATGTATGAGCAACAAGATACACTTGTTGTGAAGTTGAGTGGAATGGATGCGTTGCTTTTTCCGCCGCTCAAAAGCAAGAGACGTGTGAAGTGCTTTTGGCGAGACGGAGCTTTGCTAAATAGCAGAAGCTCTGCCAGCCAGACTTGACCCCTTTCCCTGGCACTGCCGGTGCCCGTCGTCCTGCCCTGTGCCATGCTGATATGCTATCTGCCCAAACAGATGCCCGCTCTTGCCTCGCAGCGCCACTCGCCGGTCCCCCTACTTTAGTCGTAGCTGCCTGCTGATGTTTTGTCCGCCCTAGCGCTCTGTATCACTCCTGTCTCCTTGAAGAAGCACGGTGGAGAGATAACCGAGACCCCTGCTGCCCTCGCTGTTAAAGGCGAGCTGCTTGCTGATGAAAGGTCTGCGTGATTCTGAGGCCAGACATGACATGAAGACATCGAGCGAGAGCAAACATGGTGTAAACGTTTGGCCTACCTCCAAAGTGAGCTCTCCAGCACCTTGGTGGAATCAGCATGGTAGTACTTGGTCAGGATCAGGATGACCTGTAAGACAAGGTGGAGGAGAGAGATACATTTAGTACATTTAGGCACTAAGCTACTACTGAAGAAATGGACTGGTTAGTGCAGTGGAGTGTAGAACCAATGCAGGAGGGATGACCCGTAAGAAAAAGCTCATTTAAAGTTGAATGAATATGGTTTGTGTCGGACAATACAACCATTTACAATATTTGTTTACAATAACTTCCCAATCCATGTTTTATGTTTAATAATAACACTTACGTTAGATCAGAGTTGAGCCACATACTAAAAGCAATGAGCAGTTAACAACATATTCACACCAGCATTCCAGTGGTATAATAGGACGTAACCGCAGTGAAATAACCATAGAATAACTAAATAAATAATTTCTCCGATTTACCGGCTTTCTCACTACCAGTGCTCCCTCTCCCCATTCACTATCTACGTCATTCAACCATCGCTCTGTTTCTCACCTTAAAGGCTTATTTTACTATATTTTCCACAATATTGTTAAAGATCAAAAAACATTAAATGATTTTACTTCAAGGTGAAGGCCATGATTTGGAGACACTATCTGACCAGCACAACAGCATATATAAAAAGTTAGCGGCTAGCTGGTGAACAAAGTCGAACATCTACTGTTGTTGCATGTCACTGTGTTTGTATCTTGCTCTGTTGGTCCAAGTGGTCAAGAAAAACTAGCTAGGCTAATCTGTTTTGTAATATAACTAAGCTAATTTAAAAACATAATGAGAAAATGTTTAGTATCCTATGCTAGCCAGTGCTACATGTAAGAGATGTTACTTGTGCTAATGGTTGATTTTATATTACGCAGAAGGGCAAAAATAATTAATAATACAAATGTTTTCTCCAGTTGTGTCTCTTTAATTTAATGTTTACAATTTTTCAAAACTGAAAATAACTAACATTTTTTTAACTATGCCTGATTTGTTAAATCCTTTTCAGTAATTTTCTATATACTTATTTTTCTTTTCTGGATCAGTGAGGAAAATCAACAGACACAGGCAGAGAGAGCTGTGAGCGTTTAAGAATTTCATTAAACCTTTAAGGCCAAATGAAAGAAAAAAAAAAACTTTAAAATTTTAAAAGTTATTAATGGTTTTAGTTTCAAATAGCAAGACTTTTGATGGAAGGCTTGTAAATCCATACTTGTGTTTTGAAGCACCATTGGTCATTGTCACTGGCATAAATGTGGCCAATTAATCACTCCTCTGCATTTACATTTCAAGCAAAGGCGACCGTGAGGGAACTCCATCTGCGCTGAGGCTGATTTTATATGCGGCGTATTTTTTTTGAGGGCGCTCGGAGAAACTATTACACTGAACAAATAATGCTCTTGTTTGCCACTTGGATTTTAAAGAGAGCTCACACAGTGCTTTCCTCTGTGCTCCTCGTAGCATCCTTTCTGCAAGCACTATTATAAATTTTGCTTAAACATATTTTTCTTGGGGCGATTTGATTATGAAATCTTTATTTTATAGTATGACTTTGTTTTTGTGTGTAGGACGGATACAATATTATCATGATATTTCACAAAAAAGATCTAATGACTTGCAGGGATGCATCATTCATCTGACCAAGACATCTTGGTCCGGGGCACAAACCCCATGCGTCTACACTGGATCAGAGACTCTTGTCTTTCATATTTCTGAGAACTCCTGTTCTTGACAGCTAGCTCTGCTGGGATTTGCGTTGCCATGGCAAGAGTGCCAGTGGGTCAGGCAGCACAGTGGGGCCTAGTGGTGTGATTGACAGGCTGGCTTGCAGCTCTAGGTAGTGGAGCGAGAGAAGAACCCGGGCCTGCCTTTAAACAGGGGAGGGTAGGGGGGGAGTTGATTGGCCGAGGGGTCCAGCCCAGAGGCAGCTGCCAACAGCAGGCTGTGTTGAAGGTGGCTGCTCCCAAGCTGCAAACTCTGTGCAATATGGGCACTCCTGATACATCTTAATGTGGAAAGAACAGCCTGTATCACCATATTCTCTGCGGTGTTAGTACATGATTATGGTTCTTATTTTTAGGCTGCAGGTTTCTTGACTTTTTGGTGACTTGCAGATCAAGGGCATGAAAATTTAACAGTCTGGATGGCCTCTGGAAAAATGAAAGACATTACTAAGTTCAAAAGGTAAATATCTGGTGGATTTCTTTGTCAGATAAGATGAAAGCTGTGCTGTCTTACTCAACTGACTTAATAAGATACCTGGCTGCAGGCCCAAATATTTTTTTACTCAAACATGTTTTCATCCTCTCAAAACATTTAGCCTCATAAAACCCACCCTCTAGCATTAGATAGAGCCTTCATATTGCCCTCTTGTGTCAGGGTGAGGCCACACGGCCTGCAGCAACCATTTAAAGAAAAAAAAAAAAACTGAAGCAATTTCTAATCTGCCCTTCCACTGAGGTGGTGCTGGTCTTGGTAACGGCCTTAAAATAATTTTTTCCTGACAAAAACAGAGTTGGTCAAAGCAGAGCACCACAGCTGGGGACTCACAGAATGAGCTCTGAGAGCTCTAGACCAATTTCCACAACACAAACTGCCATCAAAGCCATTCAGTTGGGTCTCTAGGCGCTTGGCTCAAAGCAAACCCGGCTCAGGAGTTCCAGCCCTGGCTTCCAAAGATGTTTATCGAGTCCAGAAAACCGGAACAGAGGACATTTCCCTGAGCAGCAGCCTCCCGCTTTCCAGGACTGATAACAACCTCAGTAACAGCTCAACAGTGCAACATGCTTTTTCTCTAACTGTCAGGAAAACTTTGCTGATGAGGAATTAGACAGCATCCGCATCTGAATTTTGCAAACGAGCCTTCGTGTGAGGCTCTGTGAGTCATGCGGCATGTAGCGAGTGTTCCCCGATTGGTCCTTGGCCTACCGTGACTCAACCGGTGTCTCTGGAAACAGGCTGTCCGCCTCTGCACAGCTGTCCTTCTCCTAATGAGATACTGGTGCAAAGCTTGACACTCTTACCATGCAGGCAGAAAGGCAAAGTAACAGCACTGGTCCCTTGACAAACGGATTAGATCTACAATGCTGCACACTTAGTACTTGTGCCTCTGTAAGACAATCTTTCTTTTTTTCTTAAGGCTTCCAGTTGAAAAATCAAGCCGTAGCTTTTAAGGCTGCATTGATTGATTTTATTTATTTATCAGACAGACACAAGTCCAATATTCACTCTTGTTTTAGTTTCATTTTGTCTCTTCAAACAAGAAAATATCTATCTCTTTACCTTCTTCTAAATGTTTGACTATGTTCACCAGCTAGTCACTCACTTTGTCAGCTATCTGGTGCTTGGTACGCAGCATACGGCGCCGTGCACAGCTGGAAACAAGGTTAATGGGAGGACACATTTGCAAGTCAAGAAATCTAAACAATGCGCTAAAGAAGCTAACGGGCTCTGCAGAGCTGTACGAGGGCAAAATACCATACCTGGCTTGACTTTTTTGAAATGTTGGATGATATTGAGTAGAGCAACTTGACATCATATACAAACACATCACTTGGTGGTCTTGGTCAGCCAATCCTTGCGTTATATTGCATCAGAACATATATGTACCATGTACCAGTGCTGGGCTAGAGAAGCAGCACCACATAAAAATCGAAGAATAAACGTAGTATTACTCTGCAACCTGCAATATATATGGCCTGCTTGTAACAAGTAAGCCCTGTCTACAATATAAATCTATAATTACAGCCCTCTCATCAAATTGCCTTCTCTGTCTTGTACAAGAAAAGGAGAAAAGAAGCTAGGCCTCTAAAGTCTATCAGTCCATCCGCCCCATGAGATTGAGGTATGCATCATTCATCCAAATGCCATTGCCAATAAAATATTCTGCCTCTCTATCCCCGCGTTGAGTCGGCCTTCAAGCCTTAAGTTCTGCTCAATTGGAAAATGATTTTTCTTTGGGGATGAAGTGGACAGGGCAAGGATGTATTCGGCCATAAATCACTGCTGGCAGGAGGCAGGGAGAGCGTTTATTTGGCAGCAGCATACCTAGCCACACTGACAAAACTGCTGAACAGCACACAACTCTGATTCCGCTATTGCCCCTAGTGTACAGAGCAGTGCGTTAGGACTACAAATTGGCAGCTTCTGCCTACAGTTCATTGGACTAAAGGTCCAAAATTTGGCACTGGTTGAGGATCCAACCACAACGGTAAGGAGAAATTCTCCTCTCTTTGCTGAGATGCAATGCTGTGCCAGTCAGGTGAAATCCAATACAAATAAATCACAGAAGCTCAGAAGCTAAAGCGGACAACATCCGGAAGCTCGTTTAAGCAATGCCCTCCTTTGCGAGGAAGTCTGTGTCCTAATCCAACTGTTGCAGAGGAAGTATCGCTCCATTGTGGCAACCTTGTAATACCGCGACCACAAAATCAGCAACTGTGGTTTTCTTGTTTGTAAGCTAATGGACAATGAGGCTAATCGCTTTTATTGGGGGAAAGTCAACAGGGTGGTCAGGACCCCTGGATGACTTCATACAAGAGCTACAAGAGACCCCATTGAGAGTCAAGCTCATAGCTGAGTTGAACATGAACTCCAGCTTGACAACCACCGTTTGTCCCTGAGACATTCCCATCAACTGTGTGTCAATGGAACGCTATCAATCAGCTATTGAGGAAAAGACAGAGGAAGAAAACTTTAAAGAAAGAAAGGGACTGGTGAGGGGGGGGGGGGGGGGTAAAGACAGGCAGACTTCGAGGCTCTGGAGAAAGAATGCACTCATTCATTTTTAAAGCGAAAACAGTGAAATACAAGTACTCCATCCAAATGTGTGACACCCCCTGCTCATCCCTCCAGGGTGTTCGGCATTCTCCAGAAACAGACCACACACATAAACAATTCATCACAGTCTGTAATAAAAAGGGAGGAACTCATTTTTGTCTATTTTCCAAAAAAAAAAGATGGAGCCCAATTTATATTCTCGGGGCACAAAAGTAAATTCCATGGCGATTAAATTTGGGGAATGACTTTGTGCTGACACTTTGACGCCGTCTCTGTCTCTCTCCCTGGCGGACAGTCTGTCTCTCATGAAAACCCAGACACAATGATGGAGGTGCACACACACACACACCACTGCATGAAGCCTTTCAATTGGTTGCATAATCTGTAAACCTTGACTTGAATCTTTGCTTTTATTTGATACAGCAGGGTACAGGAAAGAATTAGACATCAGGGAGGTGACACACAGCAAAGGTTCCTGATCGGACAGAATCGGGGATGTTGCAGTTACATGTTATGTGTCTGGGGTCTGACACGATCCGCTGCTATTCCAGTCGATGTCCATGAGCTGTTTCGCGAGGCTCTTCCCTCCACTCCACTATCTTTGCAACATGTGAGTCTATTTTAGACCGGAGCACGCATTTCTCAAACGTCATATTCACTTGTGAATGTATAAAATCACATATATGCACTGACAGTTGGATGCATTCATTAACTTTAGGCTTTGTTTAGTCATGCTAGCAGCGTTGCTCGACTTATTTCGGTCTGTATATCTGTCTGTTGGTCCTAGAATTTGAAATGACTCAGTATTAGTATGTTAACTATGAAATAAAATTATGTGAAATTTTATACAGATATTAATTGGGCCTGAAGAATAAATGCTATTGATTTTGATAATCCTCTACCAGCCAATGAGTTTTGTTACCTGTGTTATTTGTAATTTTTTAATTTGTAATTTTATTTATTTCAAGACAGGGACAGCACACAATAAGACATTAATCTTGTACAACAAGAGGATATGCATTGTGCCAGGTTCTAGCAGATTGCTATTTTCCACCTGTAGCCCTGTAATATGGATTGTTGTAAAGCAGAGACAATCATGTCCACGTTAAAATGAATTGTAAGAGCTGTGGTCGTCCTCTGACTTTTCATCAAGCGCCATTGTAAGGTCAAGATGACATTCCCGTAAGCCTCAGTTGTACTTTAGTGCTAATTAGCAAATGTTAGCATTATACTGCTAATAAATAGCATGTCAGCATTGTTACACTGAGCACATTAGCGCGCTAAATTTAGCATCTACTTGTACAGAGAGCAAAATATATTTTTCTCTTTTCTTATTCGTTTGCATCACTCCTCCCCAAGAGACTGTGAAGTAGGCATAATGATGCAACAGTTTATTCTGCTATTATAAACTAGCTGCAAATGTGTATTCAGCACCTTGTAAAGTTGTCAGCTAAACACCTCTAAACAATATTGGAAAAGTGGCTGTTGGAGAAAATAGTGCTTGACAACACCTCACTTCTGAAACACTTCCAGAGGAAACTACAACTGGACAAATATGTATTTTATATTTTCAGGAACCAACCCTTCAAAGAAGTGAAATATCACCAATATGCCAATATGTTCTTATTATGTAGTCTAAAACCCCAACTGGTTAATTTAAAGGACATTTCACTCCCTGTCCTTGCTTGCTCAGGCATACACGCACTTTATAAAGTAAAGTGCTTCACCCATCCAAATAGTTCCCCATTACCCCCACCATCCTTCCCATTCAATGGCTGTGCTAATGGTTCGGGACACTATCCACCACTGAGTAGTCACATCTGGTTGGAGTCGTTTCTGTGTTGGACCTTGACCACACTCTTTATCTTCAGCCAGTGACCCACAAACTCGTTACCATTTTAACAGTAGTTTGAGATTGCCACCATTCATTAAACTGCTCAGGCGGAGAAGAGGGGTGGGCAATTACATGGATCTTTGCTTCTGCTTGCCTTTTCGCTCTGTCCACACAAAAAAGCCTGCGCTGACCTCACTCGCAGGAGTCCGTCCACTCAGGTGGAATAGGAGCACATCTGGATAGACACATTGTCGTAGGCGTTAGAGGTTTCTATACTTTTAAATAGGAAAGTTAACCAAACAACTTGAGATGTTTAAATACATCGAACTTTTGGTCATGATTCAGATTTTACATTTAACTTTTGGAAAATGCAGAGCAGCTTCAATTGTGACAAGGAGGGGGGGACCCTCCTACACCTTTCCAAAAAACCTAAATGTATCTCCACACTTGTCTTTGCATCTGACTGAAAGTTGCCTTTGAAAATAGTCCCCAGGAAATCCCTGCAGTTGTTTGAGCAAACTGTATTATTCAATTAGACTTAACTGGAGTCTCCCCTTTAACAGTGGCAGTTGATGAAAAGGGCATGATGAAAAGCCATTTGGAAGCATGCAGACACAAGCCATTACCTTGTCTTTGCTATAAGTTATATCAAGCATATGCTAAATCTGAAGTGCCACAAAGTGGCACAGTCCATCTATGTGTCCTCATGAAATAGTACTAGAAACATGATGACATAGTGAAAACTACAAAAACTACTGAGCTAACTACATGGGAACATGCTAGTGCTAGTCTTGGAGCTAGCTGGCTACGTTGTAGTCCATACTCTATCCAGTTACGATAACTTATGCTGTTTTAGACATTAAATTTCCTCAAAGTTAGCACTGTCAAAACAATTAGCTCTTTGTCAACGACACATTTATACGGCAACCAGCAAAGGTGACCACGAATGCTTCACATTCAGGGATTTTCAGTGGACCACATCCTGCATTGAACATCTTTGGTTATATTGACATCTTTTAGATGGGCTCAAACTTTAACTTTCTCCATCAAATGTTACTATAACCAACAACCAAAATGTGAGGGTTCAAAAACACCAGCATTTATTCATCCATGACAGAAATCTGCATCATTTTGTGAAATAAATATCATTCTGATATCAGTCCAGAGATTCTACCTTGCTACAGCAGCAAATTATAGAAAATCTGTGCTTGTTTGTTTCATGTTTGATCTGAAAGCGTCATTTGCAAGTCACCTTTTGAACCACAAACTTTTCACTCCTTACTTCCCACTTTTACCTATTCACCCATCTTTTGTCATTTTCTCCCCCTCTTTTATGTTTAACAGACCTCATTGCCATCCTCTTTTTTTGATCTCCACGCTTCTTTAAGTCTCTGTGGTTTTCTTCCTCTCTTCAAGCTTCCTCTGCTCTTCCATGAATATCTAAGCAATTGCTATAATTGGGCTCTGATGAAATTGGTGGCCTGTTTTCCAAGGAAGAGACTGGAACTGATGGAGCTGGCGATGTTCGCACAAATGCACGTGCATCCTCCCCCGATTCTCTTAAATTATGGGGTGCATCCACAACAATGGGCTATCTTTGGTAACATACATTACTGTAATTCCCCCGCACACCGAAAAGGGTATCATCAACACACATTTAACCACAGACCATTTATCCACGCAAATGCACATTCCCGAACATTGAACTGTGAGGATTCATTTGGCCTGTGGAGGTTCCAGCAGATTGACTGATGCTCAATCTGACAACTAATTGGACCAACAGGACTGAGGAAACTGAGTTCCTTAGATGTGTGATAATCCATTGCCGGGAGCTTGAGGCCTTTGGGACTGAGAAAGAGAGTGTAGGGGGAGGGAGTAGAAGCGATAAAGAGAGATATGGGATATAGTGGGAGACAGGAAGATAAAAGGAAGATGGCGAGAGACCATGAGACAAAGAAAAGAGCTGGTAGAAGAAAAGAGTTGAAAACGGATAAGTTAGAGGGAAGACGCTGCATAAAACAAAGGAGGAGGAAGAAGAATTATAGTTAGAAAAGGACTGTGGGGCTGGAGATTGATAGAGAAGGGAAACAAGAGAGTGAGGCATTAGAAATAAAATAGGACAGGGAGATTGGGAGTGTGTGGGCTGTAATGGGGACAGTAATCGATGAAGCCGAGGGATTGAGACGGGCCTTCTGGCCCTTGAATCTGTTCATCGATTTGAGCGGCTTACTGGGGACGAGGCGATGGGGTTCAACAGGGCCGCTGGGACCAGGAACCCAACTTAACCTGTCTCTAAGTAATCAGCGCTGGTCTTCAAGGGGAAACCTGATGAGGTTCATGACCTTACCTAGACATGTGGTGTAATTCTTCAATGCAAGCAGAGACACTGGAGGCTAGACACGTCTGTAAGGACTTCACTAAGGTAAGATCCAATAAAATATAAGCATCCAATCGGGTCTGCTGTCTTCTGTCTGCTGTTTTCTCCAGCCTGAGCCATGGTGGAAAAGTTTCTTTGTTGAATTTTGTATTTGGATCCACAGTGCAGAATTTCAAGTTGAAAAGAATTTTTATACAAGAGTCTCATGGTATTTCGGATAGCTGTGTTAGCTTGACGTGCTGCGATGTTAAAGATTTTGAAAGATGCTGGAAAGTCTAAAGTGATTCCAGTCCTTGAAGAATTCACTAAACATTAAGGACATGTTTGTCCTCTGACAGGAAGTAAGGATATAGTAGATTGAAGTTGTAGTGATTTCAGAAATAATAATACTGGTGTAACAAACCATTTTAAGATCTAGGTATGGGCTCAAGGAGCATTAGAATAAAAATATAATACTCTGGCAATGAAACAAGTGCTAAATACCACCCAAAAAGACCTTTTCCTTGTCAGTGTTTGTCTTAACCACAATCTTTGGCCACGTGGGAGCAGAGGAAACAAGATGTAAACACAAACTCATTGACATATTACAATCTTTGCACAAGTCTATTTATTGAGCAACATTAGCATCCAGTCCAATATTCACTATCCTTTTAGCTCGGTTGTGGTCTCCACCAACTCCTGAGAAACATGTCAATATGTTCAGCTAGTTGCTAACTTTGTCTGTTCGCTGTTTAGTGCTGGACAGGGAGTGGTTTATCAGAACTGTTTACTGTGTCTGGAAACAACACTGACGAGAGCTGTGAGATTCAACCAAAAGAGTACAGTTGCAGGCTATGAAACCAAAACAACAGGTTAAAGACGCTACAACACTCGGCAGAACGAAGGGAAACTGGTGCGTTCTGTGTGGGTTCCTCGCTATGAGTGACACCTTTCATATAGCTGTCGTCAACTGATTTATTGTCCTCGTAAAAAAAATCATTATAGCTGCTTTAAATATCAGAAGTCTTAATAAAAGGAGGCACAAAAAGGCATGATTTAAAAGAGGAAATGACTTAAATGTGTTGCATTTGACTGGCTGTTGGACGTCTTCGGAATTTAGATGTTCCCAAACTGCATTTATTGCCATTTTGCAGTTATATGGTTTAAATGAAACTGTTGCAGAAATAAAACAATACGTACTGTTGCAAGCAAGAGTTCATTCACAGTTTTATTCCACATTATTGATGTGAAACGAGACTGTCTGAGATAAAGTTCCAAACGAGCATAAAATGAGAAATTTCTATACAGATCTCAGCATCATAATTTAAATATTATGTAGTCAACAAATGGCACTGAAAGACTGAGAAATCTATATGACTCTCAAACCATTTTCCATTATAGTTTGATGATAAAAACCTCAATGCAATTTTGACTGACATAGGGGCGACTCCATAATCACAAGGGGTAAGCTGTTCCTTTAATCTTGAGAGTACATTACCACCATATGCTCCCAAAGTACTGAGAGGACTCAGAAAGCAGATGTCTTTGAATAAAAAGCAGAGTGGTGATCTGTGATGTTTCTATCTCTTTCATGCAGGCTGTTGTGGAATGAAACACTGATGTCTCTGATGTCTTACAGACACCTGCAATGTCCCATCTGAAAGTTGGAATTACAAGACGAAAGATACGGACTAAGTAGGTGGATGAGAGGCTGGGGACAGCGCTCCTCATTTCAGGTGGACAGATGTTATATTGTGTTCCTAAAGCTGCAATAAAGTCTTTCCAGACGGCAATACTAGACTGAGAAAATAAACATCAGGGGAGAGAGTGGCGCAGGTGGAACTGTGCTAACAGTGAGAGACCACCTGTGTGAAGGGTAAGGGTAACCAATTGCATGTACAAGAGAGTCCGGCTGTCTTTGTTTACTGTGCATGAAGCTGTTCACATCTGGTTACACCATGACATCATTACATATTTACTGCAAAGACAGAAAAAGACCGAATAAACATGGATATTAAAACGTCAAATCTGTTTGTTTTCTTTCCAGTTTCTTATTGTGTTCATCCATGTGCACAAGTCACATGGCTCTATACATCCTTCATCCAGGCGGTGGATGGTAACAATTTTCTCTCGTCCTCCCTCACGCAGAGGCTGCTAGTCGCCACATCAAGCGTATCAAAGATAACAGATGCTGTTGCTCGGACATGAAATAGGCCTCATCTTTCTCATTTTGCTGCATTGAAGTGCGAACAGCATTATCTGGCACATTTGGGTGATTCATGCTCTCATCCTTGTGCATCATTTCATAATTCTTAAATAGGGGTGAACAGAAACGTGCCCATACATTGATTCTGCAGAAATCTACACTCTGTTGAGTTCATTGATTAAGTCTGAAATGGATTGTAGCCTCTTGGCAAAATTGAAGATGCAAAATGTTTCAGTTAAACTCACTTTCCCATTGAATTAGTTATTAGATTTAGTTGATTAAAGACTGTTGCTAAAAGAAAGTTGATACTTTTTACGGGAAGCATTCCAGTTATAGCATAGCAAGTCATTTAATCAAAGTCAACAAACCAGAAGAAGAAAAAGAAGTGCAGTTAGCACTGTGTTGCCTCACAACAAGAAGGTTCGTGATTCAAACCCCAGCCTGGGCCTTACTGTGTGGAGTTTACATGTTCTCTGCATGAGTTCTTTCCCACAGTCCAAAGACATGCACCTAACAGGTTGATTGTTGACTGTATGTTACTGTGGATGGTTGGTTGTCTCTATGTGCCCTGTGATAAATTGGTGAACTGTCCAGGGTGTATCCGCCGCTAGCCCAATGTCAGCTGGGATCCGTTCCAGCCCCCCGTGACCCTGATGAGGATAAAAATTTACAGAAGATGGATGGATTGGTAAAAGCAGTAAAACATATTTTCGCTAAGCTTAGCTGTATTTCCAACCCTGTCTTTGAGAAACTGTGTTAGAAATGTAACTATATATATTTGTGACACATTTTTAAAAGATTTGGTCTTGGGGCTGAGTTTTACAGACGGGTTAGGGTGACACAGGACTAATGCATTGTTGGTTTTGCTGACAAACAGAAAAGTACTGAATGTTTCTTCTGTGAAATATTATTCCACTTCTATAAAGTTTAGACATTCACCAGAGGCAGATTTTAGAAAAGAAAAGTCCAAATCGGTGCAGCAGAGGTTGAGATATTCTGACTTCTAACTCCAAAAAATGCTGGATCCTTAAAAGTCATCGCCTCCGAGCTTGAGCCAAGATAAACCTGATGACATCACTATGACATCATCCCGTTCTCAGACATGACGAAGCTCCCGCAGAGCCACAGCAGACATTATACAACTGTTTTCACAGGCTGAGCAGCGCTCCCAATGACCAGTAAACTGATCTTTTGTGTGTAAAATCTGCAGAGTTTCACGTTAATAGGAGTATTGAGATTTGACATGCTGTGCTGTCAGTTATGTGCAGAGTGAAGGAGCTTTCTTGACTCTATTATAATGCACCAGAGCTTCAGATATTCAATTATCACCTGTTTATTTTCAGCACACATTTGCATGCAGCTCTAATTCCCTCTGTTCTTTGTGTGTCTGTCCTGGCTACCTTTACTGTCATGGTGGCATGGACAGAGACTCAGGCTTCATCCCCTTCAGTGGATACAGCTGCTCGCCACAGCTGAACAGCTGTCGCCTCAGTATTATCATAATCCCCGTCCCCTCTGCCTCCACCTCTCCCCCTCCTTCTGCTGACATTCCTGTTGCTGTTTTTTTTTTAATGTTTGTTGCCATTTTTGTCTTTCGGTTTGTCCTAAATGTCCATTACCGGCTCTATAGTCCTTTGCAGGCAAGCGTTGTACCCCACACTCAACAAAACACAGACGTCATTAACAAATGCAGCTATTACCAATCAAGCGATGCCCGAGATTGTTTTGTTAATGGGAGTTAAAGATGACTTGGGTAAGTGGAGCAGAGTGTAACAAGTATTGAATGCAACATTAAACACAGTGGAAATACTCTCAGGGTCTAATTTGGGTAAATGTATTCAGGGAGTTGCTCTAATTACACAAAGGAGATACATTATTTATCCATGTACATTATTATACACAGCGTTTTCCATGTTCCCTATGACCAGGGGTTCAAGCACAGTTTATCCTGCATGTTGTGTGTAAACCGTCACTTGTAAATGAGCTGTAAAGAAATGGCAAATGTCATTGCGTTGTTATTTAGCATACTCGCAAATCTGCTGACTCTCGAGGAGACTGCGGGCTCTTAGCGGGACATTTTTCCACCTTGTCATTCTGTACCGTTAATGTTATTTCATAGGGCAGTGTTTACTCCTCTGGAAATGAACAGGGTTATTACAATACCACCAGTCAAAGCCAGAGGGAAATATTATGGAAATTACAAACCTGAATAGAAATAGCTTATCAACATAAACAGTTGGCTGAGGAGAAGCACTGTTTAAAAAGAGCAAACCTTGGCCAGATTGAACAAATAATCACAATTAACCCGGTGTTCCATCCCAAAGATCCTCCATACTACTGGAGGTTTGCACTGATCATCAGATATGAAGCAGCAGTTTGATTGATTTCAGATTGATTGGCTGATCGATACCAGTTATGGATGGGAAGCACATAAACTGGATTGATTCTAATTAGACATCCGCACTGGATTTCAGTCCAATAAATTTAGAAGTATGCTAATTATCTTCAGGACACCGTAGTAGTGACAGCAGTAGTAATGGAGGCAGGAATACCATTAAAACTAAGACTATTAAGTACTGCAGTGGTGGTAGTAGTACCAGCAACAAGTTTATGTCAAAAAGTTGGTTAATTTTTGCCTCAGGCCTCGTAACTATGTAATGTGTTGGTAGTAGCAGCGCTAGTGGGAGTGCTAGAGGAGTAGTAGTAGCAGTAGCATTAGCTGCAAGCAGTAATATAAGTATTTGGTCGGTGCTTCTCACAAGTCATTGATTATGGGTAGAAACATGTGATCAGATGCCCAATCTCCCAAAACTATTGGCCCAACCGACCAAGGGCTGAGCACACAGGGCTATGTAAATACATCAGGGTTGGGGTTAGAATGCTAGCACTAACACGCTTGGTACAACCAAATGGAGTAATTGGGTTTGGTTTTTTTTGGCCGCGACGCTTCATTATTACTCAGCTGAAGCGAGACACGCTGTCTCAACACCGAGCCCGTCTCCCCTCATGAGATCATCCCGTCTCTCCGCCTGTCTCTCTTATGGGAGAAACATTAATTGGGGTTAGCGGGGTTGGAGCAATATAATAATAAACTCCCTTTCTGCCTGTCAGTGCCTGTATCTGTACCTCACACATGCTTGTGTTCATTCAAACTGTCGGTTGTCGTTTCATTATGAATTGAATGGGGAGTAGCTCCAACAAGACCTGAAGGTGCTTGCTTTGGAGAAAACCCCACAGCTCACTTCTTACCAGGAGACAGAATGGAGGTCTTTCTAAAGTCGAGGGAAAAGTTTTGACTGAGTCACACATCGTGAAGCAATGTTTTATTTTTGAGCTGACTAATCACATGGAAGAGCACACTGAGGTTTTTGCTGCATTGCTGACAGTTTACAACAGCAGCAAAATGAAAATAGGGGGGCAAATAGGTAGTGGCTGTTTCTCTGATGGGAGCACATCGACTGCGCTGGGGAGTTTGGAAGTGTTTGGGAGTCATACCTAAGGACTGTTTGCTGATAGTGGCAGCTACCTCCGTTAGTCATTATGAAAACAAACCCACTTTTTATTATCAGCACAAAATGCAGTTGAGGCAGCGCTTTCTGTACCAAGGAGAAAAAAAAAGAAAGTGTAAACATGTCTCCACTTTTGTTTTCCATACACAAACCCACTGAATAAATTCCTATTTACTTTTTTCTGCTGGTTTTGCTTTACTTTAGCTCACTTCATCCCTTTTACAAGAAACCTTTGGGTGAGTCCAGATGCATTCTGAGTCAAGACAGTTTTATTTACATAACCCAAAATCACAAATCACACAATTGCCTCAAAGGGTTTTACACTCTACTCTTCTCTCCTTAGATGCTGGCTTTGGATAAGGAGAAAACCAGCATATGAATCCCTTTTAACAGTTCCACGTCTCACGAAACAATCTCTATCATTAGACCCCGGTTTTGGAATAGGAATGTCTACCAAACAAGCAAACCCTCTAGAACCCTTCAAGAGGTTCTATGTCGCGAGAAACTTTTGGACCAGTGCTGAGTAGTCCTGTGCAGATGTACTCAGAGTAAGGTCAAGTCAGTCTTACTTATGCAGCCCAAAAATACATATTTGCCCCAAAGGGTTTTACACTCTTCTGTTCTATCCTTATATGCTGGCTTTGGATAAGGAGAAAACCACCATATGAAACCCTTTAAGAGGTTCCACGTCTCACGAAACCTTTGAAAGAGTGTTGGGTACTCTTGTCCAGATGTCCTTAGCGTCAAGTCAGCTTTATTGACATTGCCCATAACTTTGTCTCAAAGGTTTTCACAGTCTGTACAGTACAACACACTCTCTATCATTAGACCCTGGTTTTGGATAAGGAAAGTCTTCCAAACAAGCCCCTTCAAGAGGTTCTATGTCACAAGAAACCTTTGGACCAGTGCTGAGTAGTCCTGTGCAGTACTCAAAGTAAAGTCAAGTCAGTCTTATTTTTGCAGCCCAAAAACACATATTTGCCTCAAAGGGTATGGTATCTGTATGGTATAAGACACCCTCTATCAAAGGACCCTGCATTTAAATCAGGAAAAACTCGTCTTTGGTGTCTGGGTTGTTCCCCTCACCTTGGTTTTGAAGGAGGTTGTGTTTAGCCACAGACCTACACCCTGGCCACTGTCACAAGTCATCAGCACCTTCTAGCTATTAATCTAACCCTCCCACACACACACACACACACACATACAGACATACACACACTTTCCATCCAACCTCCAGCCCCCTCTGTCTCCATCTCCCTTGCAGAGAGAACCAGAGCTCTGGTCCGACTTTAATGCCCTGTCACACTTCATTTAGCCTCTAAGGAGGAAGAGGAATGGAGTGTGATGTGGGTGAAGGCTTTAGCACATACATTTCACCAGCACGCAAACATACCTGTACACTTGTGCACGAAGATACACACACACACAAATGAAGTCAGAGGCTCTTTGTGCTACTGTAAGCACTCTTAGAAACTCTTCAGACAACCAGAACTCGCTCACAGTTTCCAGGTTTTCTTTGGTCTTCCCTCGTCTTGTGTTCCATCTCTTTGTATTGTCCTATTGAGGCCACCCAGCTATAGAATGAGGTCAGAGCAAGTGTTAAGGTCTAAACAAGTAGAAACACTCAGGCCGCTTCACCCACTGAGGGACGCAAATGTACTTTGACACATGGCCGAGACACGCTGTCCGTCAAGCTGCAATGAAAACAAGAGCCCTCAGCAGTGACTGAAAGGGCTTTCAACCCCTACAACCTTTGTTCCTAGGCCAAGAATGTGAAGTAAGCAAGGTGCTGCATCATTAAGCAAACCATATGAGGTGTGTTGTAAACCAAACTTTGGCCAGGTGCTGATGTAAGCCATTGAACGCACCAGAATAGAGTCCAGGTTTATGTTGGCAGGGATAAAGTCCCATCTTGGGTTTGATAAAACTTGTACAATGGACAACGGTGATACAAATTGCAAATATGTCCTTCTAAATGTGAAAACATGATTTTTACTTGATAAGAATTCTTAAAATTAATTCAGGACATCCACAATTGTCGTTACGCTACAAGAAGACTGAAATTATGATCAAAAAGGCTTATTTCAAGGACTCTCATTTGATGTACTTCATTCAATTACAAGCCTATTAACAGTCAAAACTAAGAGATTAAATGACTTCAAATACAGTAAGTCTTATTCTTGTCTCTTCATACTATAACTCCACACAGAGAGCACATGTCTCAACAACTATTGGATGGATTGTCATGAAATTTGTGATCCCCTAACTTTTCCAGACTGTTCGATGCACATCATTATCAAACCAAACTACAATTAGTCAAACACGTGATCAAATACTTGTGAAACTTCAGACATTATCACTATTACCTGTCATTATCAGCTGTAATTGTAATTTAGTGTTAATTACCAAATTTATTAAAGGTCCAGTGTGTAGAATGTTGTGGCAAAGTTGCAAATTGCGACCGACTAAATACCCCTCACTTGGTGACAGTGGCTGTGAAACTTATGAAACTTGTGAAACAATGCAAAAGTTCTTATGTAGAGCAGTGTTTGGTTTGTCCCTTCTGGGGTGCTGTAGAAACATTGTGGTTCAACATGGCGGACTCCATGGAAGAGGACCCCCTTAAATGTTACACACTGGACCTTTAATGGCAACATTACCTGCTAAACATCAGAATGTTAGCACTGATATTAGCATCTAGCTCAAAGCACAGCTAAGTTTTAGTACAGCCTCACAGAGTTGCTAGCATGGTTAAAGGGGCTTAGTCTTGGATATTTATAATGTAAAGTGTGACAATAACATATTTAATGTCACTTTAGACCAAATATAATGTAGTTACCTGAAATTTAGCCCTATTTCAAGGAGCGTTCACATAATTTTGTCTGTGCCCAGCACATCTGTAATCGTTCCTGTAAATCTAGCCTACAGTACGTGCCATTCTGGTTGATATTTTCACTGTCAGAGAAGTGTGTTAGCTTTAATAATTATTCTGAGAGGAAAAGTCAGGGGATCGACTAGGTTATTATAATTTAACCTGAGGGGGACATGAACGTCTCTACCAAATTTCATGGCAATACATCTGGTAGTTATTGAGGTATTTTAGTCTCAACCAAAGTGGTGGACCGAAAGACCAACACTGCCATTCCTAAAAGAACCCCCCCCCCCCCCCCCCCACACCACCCCACCCCAAAAAAGGGTAAGATGAAATTTCTAATTAGGACAAGTGGAATTTAATTAAATTAAGTCACAGTCCAGCATAGCACAGCACGAGTTAATCCAGTCCACTTAATCTAAGACTACATTTTCATACATATTAAATTATCACAGTAACCTTAAAGTGTTTTTGCATTACAGTTCGTCGCCATGTTGACTGCCTGTGCGTGCACAGCCAAGGAGTACCGAGAGGCGACAATTTTTTTGTTCATCAAAAACAAAGCCAGTCTTTCCTGTATAGTGGAGCCATTGCTGAGGTAACAATATCAAGACCACAGAATAAAGAAAACCTGGAATCCAGAACACACAAACAAACACACACACACACACACTTTCTCTAACAAGATACTCCAACTGCATTCTACACATGTCATGTGGCTCACACTGGTTCCTGCACACAAACCACATGGCAGCATGACATTACGACAACTTCAAATCCCGCACAAGCCGAGAGGTGAACACCAGATGCTCGCACTCTCTCGCTGGTGTGGGAAATGTCAGCGGTGCAGATGGCGGAGGGTTTTTTATTTTCTCGGGGTCCGGTTGCGACCTGTCCCTGCGGTACGGCGGGTGCGACATCTCATCCATAAACATGGCGGTGGGGCTGTGGATGTCGTGGTCTGCTTGGCAGACTGCAGGAGAGATGCCAAGCTACTGTACAGGCCTTTCATTATTCATGGCAGGGCGGCTCTTTGTTTTGAGGCAACACAGATGTGGAGCAACAGTACAAAATGAAAAATAAATGCGTCTGATATAGACAAAAATTTGCCCTTCGTTTAGTGGCAGCTTTTGCAAATACATTCTTTATTGCATGAAATGGCCTTTTTTTCCATTTCTGATTAGAGCGTCTGCTGTTTCACTTTTGTGAAGAGACACACCTGGGATAAAAATATTCAAGGACGACTTTGAGTGCACAGACATTTCCTTTCTTTTCTTTGGCTGTTCTTTGTTCTCACACAGTCTAGGAGAGGGAGACGTCGCTGTGCACATGCACGCACATGAATACACATAGGCAGCGATGCGGTAAAGCTTCCTTGTGCGCGCCACGACTGTCACAATCGCACAAATTGAATGTTTCGGGGGGTGTGGGGTAAATAAAAAGGTGGATGAACGAGCCCTCAGTTAACAAAATATGAATAAAGGTGAACAAAAATCTTCAGGTTTTGATCCAATTTAAAATATAACAGGGAAAGAGTTAGAGTCTTCCCTATTGTGTGGCAGTGTCTATACTTCCTATAATACTATGCTGTATCTGTATGTTAAAATGACACCCCATCTCCAGGATGCGATGAATAATCACCATGGCTGACACGCACTCGCTCATCTGCTTCATTTAAAATATCAATGCAACAACTTTGAAATTCTATATGTCATGTCTGCTATTCAAACTCACATTTGGCACCAGGTTAATTGCTCCCCGGGTACACTAATGGTCTGAGGGCTATTAACTGCTGATGTTGGTGAAGGAATCTAATGAAGTAACTGTTATGGAGTATACTGAAGTAAGAGAAGAATGGCAGCATGTACACCGGTAAATAAAAGAGCATTAACAGTAATAGTCTGTAGCACTGGTGCTGGTCAAGTGTTGAAAACTGTCAATTACAGAAACATAGCTATGAATGTCTGATTTGAAATATTTCCGCTATACTGCTAAACCTAACCCAACTTAACCACAATCTTTCCCAAACCTTAACAGAGCATTTTTGCTGCCTAACCTTAACCATTACATAACAATTACCTAATTTGACAGAACCACAATCTTTCCTTAACTTTAGACCATAGTTTCCATGCACAGACATCGCTGAAAACGTTGGCATGGAATGTTTAAAAAAAAGGAAAAACCGAATCGTCCAATATCAATGTTTTTCCATGCCAATATGGTTTAGTATCCCTCTGCTACAGCAAAGAAACATTGTTCATGGAAACACTAAGAGGGAATCTGGTAAAAATCAGGAAAAAACCCACAAGGTGAACTTTACAATGCACTTTTGTACCGGATGAAGACTGTGGATTGTGTTGCCCATTCCTTATATAGTCACTCGAAGGTACAGCTTCAAAGCTAGTGTGGAGATGAAGAACGATTACAAACAGTTCCATGATGTACATGCTGTATGCATGAGAGTGTTTTAGTAAGATAGACTGACAGAACTTGGTCATACCATTTGAGAACTTTAGTTAAAGGTTCTGTGTGGAGATTGCAACCCCCTCCATTCGCACCCTCGTTCCAAGTGTGAAGGAGAAACTATGGCGGCAATGAAACAGACAAAACACCTAAAGACTTGTTTGTCTGGGCTGCTGTAGAAACATGAAGGTTCAACATGGTGGACTAAGGTTAATTCTAAGCTAACAAAAAGATAACACTTCTTATTTTCAGGTGATTCTACATTAGTGAAATCTGCTAGTTATGCATATTATGTTCCATTTCTGCCACAGAGTCCACAGACCAGAGACACAATGGACCTTTAAATGAAAAAAAATGCAGTATTCAAACCAATATTCAGCCCTACAGTCCAACAAAACACAAACTGCAGCTTTTCAAATGCCACAGAGTTGAGTCACCACATTTCTGCCAACAAAGACTGATCATTTTAAGAATTTTTTTCTCGTAGAGTTCTGCATGTTGTTTTTTTTCTTCTTCCTCTTTTTTTGCGGAGCAGTTGCAGTAATTCAACAACAGAAGGTGGAAAACTTTTGTGACAACCTGTTTGTCTAGATACAGCACACATCTTTATATGCATGAGATCAAATCAAGGACAGTGGGGGGAGATTACATATTGAAAGCAAACATGTCGGCTCTGAACACCATGTCTCCCCATAGCACGTCGGGCGTATATAATCGCTCGCTACATAAAAAGAATACATGATGGTCATAACAAAAAATGCTGTCTGCGTATGGCCATGTATGATGACAGAGATAGAGTCAAAGAGGAAGAGGATGGGAAGAAGAACAAAGGAGAAAACAGCTGAATGCAGGGATGGAAGGGATAATGCATTTCAAAGAGACAAAATAGAATATGTGAAAGAAATAGGTTGTTTCTGCTCATCGGATTCATGAATTCATTTTGTACCTTTGTTGTTTCTACGCAGAAGCTAACGAATTCCAAATTGATGTCTGTCCAAAAAAATCTGACACATGAATAAATTCATGCACTGAGAAAGAATTTCATGTGAAAATGTCTGTCTTTAATCTTGATGCTCCTTTTTTATTTTCATACAAATAAAGTGCAGCAGACTGAGGTGAAACTGAATTGACAGAAGCAGAAACTGTGATGCATAAAAAATAAAAAGCAAAATGGGGAGCAGCACGAGGAGCAAATGAAAAGTGACTGTGAAACTCAGAGAGACGCTAACGAGACATGACATGAGTGACAGTCGCCAAATGCACATACGCACAGTTTGATATGAGCTCTCGTTTCTGCCGGAGCTTCTCAAAACTGTCACTTTAGCTTCTCGGCAGCAAATTCTGTGAACGACGGACACTAAAAGCAACAAGCACGTTAAACAGCGTGTGCTCTGATTTAACCGTGAAAATGTGTGTGAGGCCTTCACTCTCTCTGCAGAATAACAAACAGGTAGAACCCTGACTCGTCTGGTTTGTAACCCAGCGCCCCGTCACCAGCCAGACACCAACCTGCTGGTTACCTCGCACAACATGCCCTGGTCCTGCTCCAGGTCCAAGTCTGGGTGATGCCCTCTGCCTGCTGCTTCAGCTGCTTAGCACTTCACCCCAACTACTCCCCACACACACACACAACCTCGACTGCTTAAGTTGATCTAAGTAGGTGTTCCAGCCAAAAACAGCACTGCATGAAATAAACCCATGGCACTGGTAGTCAAGTGTTTTAAGGTGTAAAGGTAGATACGGTGCCAAAAGTTGCAAAGTTATCACAGCATTTCATCCTCTGTCTAGTCTACCATGCATGTGTGCTTCTGCTTTGTAGAGGCTTTCAAAGATTCCAAAGAAATCCCAACAAATTTGAGCTGAAACGTTTGTTCACATTACTCAGAATGCAGCCCACGTTGGCTAATCTTAAAAGAAGTTGGAGAATTAAGAATCTTCCGTTTATCCATGCTGCCTCCGTCACCTCACACTTCCTCGTATTACTTTGAGATGATTTGGTATGATTATCCGATCAGCACAATACGCTTGAGTTTTATATTAATAGAGAACAAGAGTAGCCTAGTGTACTGATAAAAGGGGCACATAGCAGTGTTCAATGAGCTGAACAGTGCATTTTCCACCCCCAGCTGGAGTACAGGGGACTGTTCATTGTTCCAGTGCCCAATTATTCCGATACCCCAATAGTGTTAAAAATGTCCCATTGGACAGACAGTACATGATGCCAAAAACAAAAGCCACTCCTCTGACAGAACATTATGCCAAAATACACACTCTCCCTGTAGTTTCCTGAACTTAGTGTGTATTTATATGTCCAGGAAAAGGCGAAATCAGGTGACCGTCGTCTTCATGCTAACAATAATAAACACAGTTAACCTGAGGTTCAGGCACCAAAAATACTTTGTTACGCTGAAGAAAAGATCGTGGTTTGAGGAAAAAAATAAGTATGTTAGCTATATCAGTTAAGTTACGTACATTAGCCGGTGATACTAGAGTTTGTCTTTGGAATAACAGACTTTAGGACAAATATGTCTTTGTTGGGGTTTTGAAATAACAGACCATCGCAACACACTTGGGTACAACGCTTTTCATATTTGGACCATGGACATAAATATGGACGTTGTATCTGTGACGTCACCTGCAGGTTTCTGAAGAGATGTTTTGAAGCTTGAGGCTCAGGCCGCCACCATCGTGGCTATCTAGGAACTCCTGGCTAACCCAAAAATGGGCAAAGACATGGAGAGTAGGCAGACCTGAGGCAGCCCGAATGAATCCTGGTTGCTCAAGCAAGCCGAGTGTAATGGTACTGATTCTGCATAAATTCAAACCTTAATATAATCTGAACAGGTGAGTTGTATAAAGATTCACCCTCAGTACAGTTGTCATGAACGGGGAAATTAGCTATAGAGACCAAAACTGTTTTTTGTACCAGGCTGTAAACATGTTTATTTCTGCTGTGAAGTTGGACATTTTAACATGGGGCCTTATGGAGACTGACTCACATCTGTAGCCAGCCTCAGGTGGACATTCGAGGAACTTCTGTATAGGCTTCACTTCACAGCCACAGAGGCTGTCACTGGATTTAGACAGATCATTGTAAAGTATTAATTTTTCCTTTTTCGTGACAGTTTCGTGCCACATTCCAAGTTTTCCTAGACAGCCCTGTGTTTACCCTCTGTTTCTGGACTCTGTGCTGTTTCAACATAGTAGTGTCATTAAAATAAGGAGTCTGTGTATTCAGTCTTTGATAATGTTGGTCATAACATTTCCCTCAGCTCCAACCGTGCTATAAAGCTAGCTATTGCTGCTTGTGTTAACAACCCTGAACATCTATTTAGAATGTAAAGTACCTCACTTCCTGTGCACTTGAAGAATTTTCACAGAAATTAAATTTGATAAACACTTCATGAACTTTTGTGTTGTGTCACTTTGCCATTGAGAGTAATATAATGGACTAAATTCAGATGAAAATGTCACAGATGATTACTTTCAAACTGAGCTTTACAGGAGGAGCCATTTGGGGACAACATGCAGTAAATTCTCAGAATCTATGTGGCAGAAATCCTGGAAAATGTGGGGAAAAGCCCAGATTTTGACACGAAAAACCAACAAGACAGTAATGACAATTGAAAGATCGTCAAATGGAAAACAGAAAATGGACAGAAATTGCATTTCTACACATAAATAAACTTCATGTACCATAAATTTGGCTACAACATCATCGTAGCCAATCCAAACATGAAGTCTGACGCATGTGTGAAATGAAATTCCATATGGGACATCCACACACACACACACACACACACATACTGTAGATACTTCATATGATCTCATATTTTGCCTCTGCTAGAGCATCTGCCAACTTGGCAGCACAGTCATTTCTCACACATTCTTGTTAAAATACACGAAGTGCTGATTAGCGTGTGCAGAGAGTTAGCTGAGATAACACTTGTAGCTGGCTGTGTTATAATTAGGCCAATATCACCTGCACTGATAGCAGCTGGGATACCCTGAGTTTTAGAGGAAAGATTTTCACTTTGAGTTGCTCTTTTTTTTTTTTTTTTTTACTCATTATGCCACATGAATGTGTCATTTTCAAGATTACAGCATGCAGGACTGGTAGTAAACATGAAACAACTAAAAGTAAGTGCAGTAAATGCACTCTAGGAATGGACTTTAGAATAGGAATATACATATCACTGCACTCTTTGCTACCAAGACACAGTAAACTAGACAGCTAGCTCCATCCATCAGTTATACAGTTATAATATACAACACTTCCAGAAGCATGATGTAATTAGCAAGCCGTGTTTTAAGAGTGGCACTACATGTTTTTCTTACACTTCATATTTGACTCAGTCTACCTGAGACCACACAGATGCATGTGGGTAATTCACCATATTCACACAGCGATCATGTTCCTCTGAAATTACACTTTTTACAATTTTATACTACTGTGTTCCAGGTTCCTATGTGTATATATACAGAGAATCTGACAATTTTTTATCATTTACTTCCTGACTGACCAGTAACTGAAAGTACAATGGATAGTGAAAATCATGGGGCCATATTTCAAGGTAAACAAACGTATTTTATAATCCATTAGCTACTGTTGGACAACAGCTAACATTTGCATTCAGCCATTTCCTAAGACTTTGGGGCCAAGTGCCTTGCTCAAGCTCAGCAGTGCACACAGGAGGTGAACTGGCACATCTCCAGCTACCAGTCCATGCTAAATAACATGGTTCCGGACTGGACTTGAACTGGCCAGTCCTCTGGTTCTCCAAACCAAACCCCTACAGATTGAACTATGTGAGCAGTCAATCTTTTGACGTATTGATCTGAAAATGCATGCATGAAAAAGCTTGCAATGTAACAATGTAACATTGACTGGCCGCTGTTTCTTAACCCAACCTCAGAAATCTGTTGAATGGCCCTTTCAGACACAACGTAACAATGACAGCACTTCCCTCTAAAAACAGTTTTTCGCTAACCAGGTTGAACTTTGGCGGCGAGTGCACCACAAATCGCATCGCGCCTGAAAAGGCTATAAGACAGTGACATTATTTGACATTATGCTAACACATATTACAGTGTAATGTTAATACAGATTATATCCAACACAATAGTGTCTTCCAAGCACTAGCAATGAGCCTTTCCCAATGTGTTTTATAACATTAACAAACAGTAAGGATGTGGCTAAATGGTAATGTTAGCTCAGTGATAGCTAATGGGTCTCAAGATCAATCTGTACTGATTTAGTGCAACCGTGTGGCTAATTGGTGTTTTTTTACAAGTATAGTCTGAACTATGGACCTCGATGGCATAGAAGAATAAGCTTAATCAGGCTACCCAAACAATACCTGCTGTTTTTGGGCTCTTTTCATTGGATTTGTTGACAATAAGAAAAATGGCTGTTAATTTGTACCACTTGAACAAACAAAATGAAACAAAATAATAAATAAGACCGGTGCTGAACCTCATTAGGATGAAGAAACAAGTAACAACAGCTAATCTAGTTTTACCAAAATTAGCCTAGCTTAGCTGTGGCCATCTCAGCCACTGTCTCTGGAGCGACATTCATGTGATTTGGGATTTAGTTTAAATAGACAGTAAAGGTCAATGCATTTTCATAGCACATTAAAACTAAAGGCAGAGCACATCCAAGCATTTTTTCAGGTGCTGTATAAACTTCAAACCCTTTTTTCTCTGCTTCCCTGTCTGTGTACTCGATGCTTTTTTCAGGGCATTTTGTTTACTGTGCTTCAGTCGTGTTCTTTACAGACACATATCTGTAAAACAACATCTCTCAGCTGCCAAAAATCACTCACAAGGCCAAATTCTCTGTGGCGTTAAGCTTTCAGCACACTCAGTAGATGCTGAGATTTCCAGATTTTGTTGTGGCTCGGGGCTAAAAGCTTCAATTTCACTTCAGCATGACATTCCCATATACGATGAGTAGTTTCTATCTGCAGGACAGTGATATGGTCTCACTCTCTGCGTCCTCCACTCCGCCACATTATGTGGGAGAATGCAGAACCGATCCAAGGCTCCTGCATGTGAGAGCGACTGTTTGATTCAGATTAACCGAGGCCTGCTTGCAATTACTAATCATTGGCCAAGAGGTAAGCGAGTGAGAGATGGTTTGCACTGGCTTATTATGGGCTGTCCGACAGCAGCGAACAGGCTCTGGCGTCGCCGCGGCTGCAGCTCATCCAAAACCTCAGCCGATTATTCTTTCTTTCTCTCCTCGTCTTCTTGGTGCTCAGCCATTCCTCCGTCCTTTGATTTTTTTTTCTTGTTTGTGAGGAAGAGCGAGTGGGAGGGAGAAAGGAGAAGGAGAGGGGAGGTGAAAGAGTAGCAAGACACACAGCAGGCGATGGGGAGGAGGAGGAGGAGGAGGAGAAGATGGATTAGAGATAAACAAATCTCAAAAGGAGGAAAAATGACAAAAAAAAAGCCAAACAAGATGGAGCGCCTTTGGGCAGCTTCAGGCTTCAAGAGAGGCAGCGACAGAAAAAAAAAGGCATCACAGGAGGCTCAAAGTGGAATAAGAGAGGAGGGGTGTACTGGGAGAGAAGAGCACACTAATGGGACCAGTATGGGTCCCAGTTACCCCACCCCCCACTCCTCCACCCCCCCTGCCTCGGTGTGTCCCCTGGTGGAGGCCCTCTCCCCTCTAATCCGCTAATCTGACACTTCCAGAGGCCAGGCACGCACACATTAGACACTCATATTGACGTGTGCGCCTGAGTGTGAGCTCACACACACACACAAGAGACTGAATGCCAACATTAATCAAATAGACTGAAGGCGTGCACATAATTACACATATAAACAAACACACACACTCACAGAAACACCAAATTAGCATCCACACCCACACTCTGAAACACACACACACACAAAATGCTCATGTCTGCACAGTACTCAGTTGTGTGTGTTTGCGTGTGTATTCATAGCTGTACCTACACAATGTGGGTTAAATAAGACGAGACGGACTGGAGTGTGTAATTTGCAACAAATGGCTCACTCTCAAATTACAGGTGCCTGCGGTATTGAATGTGAGTCTAAGTGGGCCCATTAAGGCCAAATTGGACTAATTCAATCTGCAGATCTAATTCAGTAATGCGATTGCTGGGTTGTTGGACGCAGTTTTTGGAATTCAGCTGGGTTCATTTGAAGCCGAGTTCAGCTCCGACTGAATGTTACCCGGGACTACAAATAACATTAGCCAAGAGCGAGAGCAGCGCGACGTGTTAATGGGGAGGTTAATTTGTACAAAGGCATGCGCTTTCAGTGTGACGGAGGTTTAGTTAGTCTGAGAGCGATGTGAGCACGAGGAGTCACCCGAGGATTACTGAGCCTTGTTTATGAGCACCGCGCCGATCAGCGAGGCCAGTGATTGGCAAAGATTATCATTCAGGAGGCTGCAGGTTCGGTCTGAGCAGATGGATCCACAAACCTCATAAATTTCCAATAGAAAACATGGCTTCCAAAAGGCCCAGAGAGAAGGGATATTAGGGATGTTGGAAATATTTTTCTTACAAAATGACAGATATTTATGTGAGCATGATCTGCAGAAATCAATGAGAGCTCGCAGGCGCTGAAATATGCAGATGCATCTGTTCTCATGTGGCAGCTCTTTAAAACACGACCTAAGTACTGCAAACTGTTGTTTACTTTCATTGTTTTGTTTGTTTGTCTCAGGCAGAATTGTCATCGTCTTCTTTTATATTTTCTTTGCAACATAGATTTCTTCCTCTTCTTTGAAGGGCTGAAATTTACCATTATTTTTATTATTGATGAACCAGCTGATTGCCATATAACAGTTTATTACATGTAGCTTTGTCTATAATAAAATAAAACGTTAAGATACGATACGATACGATACGATACGATATGATAGACACACCGGGGAAATTCATTTGTCACAGCAGCTTATATACACAAGGTAGATAAAAATTACTCATAAGTAATAAATATATAGAAAAAAGTCATGCTGAAGAAACTCTTAAAGGTCCAGTCTGTAGAATTTAGTTAGCATCTAATGGTTGTTAGTGCATGTTTCAGCATGGCGGCCTCCATTGAAGAGGACCCGCTCACACTATATAAAAGGATCATTTTTAAGTAACAAAAACAAAAAGATTCTTATTTTAAAGTCATTATAGATGCATGAAAACACAGTTCAAAGTCCAAAAACCCAAAGATGTTCAGTTTAATATCATAAACTCTTTGACAAAGGAAAGCAGATTCTCACATGAGAACAGCTGGAATCAGTAAAGGTTTGACATTGATTGTCAAATACTTCATTCAGTAGCACTGAAACGGCAAACTGGACAAACAGATTACAAGAAAAGTTACCAGTGCTGTTTTGATGCTGATTGTTTCCCTCGGAAACGTTCCTACAGACGACTACGGAACGTGTTCAGAGTCACATTTGATGTTTTATGTTGTGAACAGAATATAATAATGATCGTCATGATGCCTTAATGATCCTTGACTGATCATCTTGAATTAGTCTGTTTACAAGGCTCATTGTTTTTTTGACGTTCAGACGATGTTTCTGAATTCACAACTTAGAAAATGGAAAAAAACTCAAATGAGTCGCTAATTATCCGCCAGTCGCTCTGAGTAAACAATGAAAAAGTTAAACTGCAGATTGTTTGCACTGAAATTCTTAAAATCTCATTTTATTGATCTTTTAATCAGAAAGTAAGTTAGTTTTTTTCTTTTATATATACTTCCTAATTATCTTCTCTTTATATCTCTTTATATTAACATCTATATATTTTTATATCATTTAAAAATATATATATATTATATAGATCCTGTCGTAAGCTTGGTACAAGTCTTTCAACGCAGTATTTCTATGCATACTGTATGTATTTATATTTCTGTATGTGTTTGCATGTGTCTGAGCGGCTGTGGCTCAGGATGTAGAGCGGTGGTTCGATCCCCGGCTCCTCCAGTCTACATGTCAAAGTGTCCTTGGGCTTGACACAGTGTGTGTGAATGTGATAAGCTTCTTTGTGATGAGCAGTTGGCCCCTCGTATTGCCGTCAGTGTATGAACAGGTGAATGACATATGTAGTGTAAGAGCAGCTTGAGTGGTCAGAAGACTAGAAAGGCGCTATATATATAAGTGCAGTCCATTGACCATTTATTTTCTTATGTATCACTCTGTGTTGTGTCACGAGCTGCTGAAGTATGAACATTTAATCAAGATGTATGATGTAATACACGTTCAAAAATCATCCCCAGTGTGATGTAATGAGTTCTAATTGATTGAAATTAGTCATTTAAGTAAATATGTGTACGCGCTCGTCTGTGGAACGTATGAAGCAGCATGCGCGACAGTGAGGGGTGTGTGTGTGTGTGTGTGTTTGTTTGTTTGTTTGCCTTGGTGTGTTTACGTGTGGCTGAATGTCTCATATGCATCCATGCATGTCTAAAAAGGTCATCTTTAACCAGGCTGCAGCGGCGACGGCGGCCAGACGGAGCCTGAGAAGCGCCCGCTACACTTCCTCCCCGTATTAGCATAACAATAAAGAAACCCACACACTCATCTCCTGCTCCCGCAACAATAATGACTTATTTACCTCCCTCCGCAGGGCTGTTTCATGACCTTGAACGCAGCCGTACGCCGGTGTGTGTGTGTGTAAGTGTGCGTGAATAAAAGGCAGAGTGTGTTTCTGTTGGCGTCCTTGTCTTTGTCTGTGTGTGTGAGTGTGTCTGTAGCAGCCTGTGTAAACATCCAAACCTGCCCCACAAGAAGATGCCGCCATGTCTTTAACAGTCCCCCCCTCTGCACATGCACACACACACACACACACACACACACACTTGGGGAAGAAAAACAAGTGAAAGGGAAAAAAAAAACATGCCAGAAATGAGGCAGCCGGCACGTCGGGCCTGTTCCGTTTGGCTGGGCAGCGGTTGAAGGTTATCCCAACTAACAAACATATCACACCAACCATGGAAGCACACACACACACACACACACACACACATACATACAGCCTTTTGTGGCCAGACAATAGTCTGTAACCTTCAATTCTGTGGCACTGAAATACAAGGTGCAACAAACAAAGTGAGTTCCTTACATCGACCGCTTCGCCAGGCTCGAGGAGGTGTAACGATTTTAACAAGCACCCAAAATGGAATAAAAGTAAATGTGCTAAAGCCTAAAATGTGATGAGGGAGGTTTAGTTAAACAAACATTTCTAGGAGGGAGATCTGCTCCGAGGCAGAAATAATTCTGTTCAAACTTAAAAAAAAGGTTGTAATTTCCACTGGGGACGAGGTGAAATGAAGTGCTTGTCAGATTGTCAAACGGTGTCTGATACCTCCTCCTCCTCCTCCTCCGACCCCTTCGAGACGTCAGAGTTAGGGGAGCTCTGACAATCCTTTGTCTGTCTGGCGCTGTGATTGGTCAGGAGTGCAGAGAGGTGAAAAAAAACAGTCCAGAGTTGAACTTCCTCGTCAAACTCTCGTTTTTCATCCTTCACACAGCTGGCCCGTCACTTTCCACCCGGGTACAACCGAATAAAAGTCTTCAAGGAGACCCCATTTATATGATTCACTGCATCCCGTGCCACGCCTTTGACTGTGGTCATTTAGAACAAACAGAACCGGCGCCGGCCCTGGCCCCGGCCCCGGCCCAGCGGTCCGATCCAGCCCACAGCATGACTGCAAAGTGTGAAAACGGCAGAAAAGACTTCAACTCCAAATTCTCAGTTAATTTGCACAGCTCTTCCTGAATTACCCACTTGTCAAATAAAGTCATAAAACACTATGTTCCATGCCTCTGTAATATGCAGTAATGATAGCATGGCTGACTGAATGTGGAGGTGTGAACTTTTTAAGAATGCACTTCTTTAGACTAAAAGAAAGGGAACAATTTGGAGGTGTTGATATTTATTTGTGTATTTAGGTTGTTGTGCAACGGTTCTACAAAGACAGACAAAATGTGCTGCCACATTTGCATGTGTTTTAGGTAAAATTGAGTAATTAATTAGATAATCTACAATCTGATTTACAATTACAGACACTGATTATGCACATCAAAGTCTGTTTGCAGGTCTTAGGGGGAGTTTCAGAAGAAACTGCCTGAAATCTGATCATTTCCAGGCTACATTAGCCGCTACCAAGCTGTTGGCTGTTGAACGGCACTGTGGGTAATGTAGGCTCCAGATTTTGACAAGACAAATTTATTTGGTTAATATGTGTATATAACACCTCGGGACCCCACAGGAAGAGCTGGAATGCGTTGCTGGGGAGAGCGTTGTCTGGAATGCCGTGCTAAACCTGAGACCAAAGCCTGGATAAATGGAATAAAATGGATGGATGTGTATATATAGAGAGCGTAGATGTAAAAAGAATGTGTCTCTTCAGCTGCATCAATTTTATTGGACTGTTGTGAGTCCAACAAATGTCCATCGGTTGACTGCTCTTTTTATATTCTTCTAAGAAGACTACAGAAGTGCTCTTTTTTTAAACATAGCTGCAGGAACACGTTATGAGTAAGTGAAGCGCTCTCGACAACTCAATTTATGTCTTTTTTACCAAACTAGGAGAACCTATATGAGAATATATCAGCAGAATACACAGCGTGTTACATCTCGGCAGCACCAGATGACATTTTGTCAGCCAAACGAAGTGACCGTACTGAAACAGTGAAGTTATGAAACAGCTGAAAACTGCATCTGAACTTGAATACTTTGTTTGTTGTGTCCAAACCTTCCTGCTGTGATAAAATACTATGATACGTTCTACAGAAATTACTATGAGGAGAGCTCATTATGCTAATGATGATTAAACAAAAAAGCAAAGCAAACAAAAAGATACTGCAGGTGGTATCATTTTAATTCAAGTTATGGCATTAATAATACAGTTTATGTTTTGTTTTTTCATTTGGCTACCATTATTATGGACAGCACAGTAATTATGCGTGTTATATCATAAATATATGTAAGTAAATGCAGTGAATTGCATTCACACAGTTTCCACACCTCCGCCCTTAAAGAGAATTTCTCCACTTATCACTGTTGGCCTTTGTTTGCAACAACAGACAGACTCCAGGTGGGATCATTAGACATTTATGAACACCTCTCTCTCTCTCTCTCTCTCTCTCTCTCTCTGATCACTCATGTCAAGCTCAGCTATTTCATCTCACACTTGACTGAAGCCGGCAGTCACAATGAATTAGGGAAAGATGGGCAGGTTTTGGTGTGAGCTGAGGGCAGCGTCGGGGTAATGTCGTCCTGTCAGGATCTAACCCGATCTACCGTCCCGGCAACAATGCTGCCATGAATGATTTAGACGGGGTGAGAGTACAAAGCTTTTGTTTGGCTCTCCCTAAGGAGCCATCCTCCATTTCACCTTTCCAAAAACAAAATGCTGAGGGTAACTGACTGTAAAACGGGTGTGGCTCAGTATACGCATCAGCACATTTCGTTTCTCCCAAGCTTTTCCCAAACTAATCTGGAACTAACAGAATAAACATCAGCAATGCAACAAAATGCCCAAGGTGCACAAAACAGGACAGCCATGAGGTGATTAATTGGAATGCCTTTGGCCATGATTTGTGATCAATATGAGCTTTTTCCTCAGCAGCACATGAACTCAAAGAGGGGTGTCAGTGCTTAAGGGTGGAAATAGATTGCACACAATAGCAATTCACTCCACAGCGCAAAGCAAAATGAAATATCTAAGCAATTAGTCAATTAAAGTTGAGAGCAAACAAGGTGGTTTCACGCCAGCCTGCGGCCAATCATTTGGTTTTAATCATTAGAGGGCATTCTGGGAAAAGCTCCAGATCTGGTGGTTTGTGACTTGAAAAGCAGCAGTGCTTTCCTTCTTTTTCACACATTTCTTTTAGTCTCATTTGTTTCTTAGCTCTTTGTCCTACAGGGGGCAAGATGTGTAATGTCTCGTGGCTCTGGAGGGACTTCAAGTCTGAATGAATAAATAAAACCAAAGTAAGTTTTACATTTTGGCAAGATGTCTTAAGTCCAAGGAAAGTCCAAAACAAGTCATGATGGAACTATCAGCAGCTGAAAGATCAGGATAACTGCTAAAACCAACGGAAGGAAACAAAGCGTTTGTCACGAGTCATTGGTGTGAAATCAAACTTTTTTGATTTTCTTCGATTGGTCAGTCCACACCTCTGTTAGAAACTACAAATTTAGAACGGAAATCCGTCCATACAATCAGGTGGACAGACATTTGAAACACATTTATGAGTCTGATTAAGTTGGACTTCAGGGAATTGTAGGATCATCTTTTCTTTGGAGGCGAAACCCCACCAGCAGGTCTCTACTTTTTTGGTCCATTCTCCATGCTTCTTCAAACCCCACTAGGAGAGTTTCAGAAGCATTTTTGTCCAACAGACTAACTTTAACTTGCTCAATTTTGGTAATTTTTTCATGATTTATGTGCTTCTAAGTATGTAAATATGCTACGCAATTGAAGCTTTGGCGATTTTTGGGCTAGAAGTTTGCACAGGGTGTTTTATTTTGAAAATCAACCGGATTCTCTATGCCGTTTGTGTGTCTGACTTCCGGTCAGCTCGAACTGCATTTCGTATATTGACACAGAATGCGTCTGTCAAAAATAGAACATCTGCGTATTCTTACAGAGCTGAGAGGAGACCCGCTTCTGGGACGCTTCTGATATTATGGCCCTTCTGATGGGGTTTGAAACATCGACTACAACGGCCGCATGGACACATGGAACGCATCGCATCTGTGCCCAGCAGAACTGAGCCTTTAGAATATCTGCTCGATTTAGATCATTCTTTATCTCCACCAACTTCATGGAAGGGAAACTCCACTGGAAGTCAATGACAAAAGACATAAACTAACATTTCTAACAATTTTTCAGACGAAACATCTGTTTGAGCATCCATCCATGCATTATTTACATCCATTTCTCCTCTTGCAAAACTGTAAAGGAAGATGAAAATCACCCTTTGGGAGGTAAAATCTGAGCTTTAATAACTGGGTTTATAAAGTCTTCATATTTTTTTTTTTTTTCCAGACCTGCTGATTTCCGCCTAATATCCCCTTTCGGCCTTCTGCCCTTTCATTATTCTCACTCTGATTTCCTCCACCACGCCGTACTCCTCCTCCCCCGTTGTCTGCCCACACCACCCCATCCCCCCTTCCGACACCCCCGCCTCTGTTTTCTCTCTTCTCACCTCTCCATCATTTACCTGCCTCCCCTCGGTCTGTCTCTCCCCGAGCAGGTGAGGAAATCAATCACTGATTTGTCGATTTCTCTCTCTGCAGCAGCTCACGCCCAGGCAGAGGAGTTTTTAACATCGACCAGCGCCTCCCTGCCAAGATGCGGGGGGGGTTTGTAGGTAGACTGCACGGAGGGAGTGTGAGTTTGAATGTGCCATGGTTGTGCATGTGTGTGTGTGTGTGTGTGTGTGTGTGATGTCAAATAGGAGTTTGAACAAAGGGGGAAAGACAAGCATCTTCCTCCCTCTTCCCCGAAGGATTGACTGGTGTCTTATGGTTATTCTTCTTTCTCTGTCTCTCTTTGTTTCCTCTGTATCTCTCAATCACACACACACACACACACACACACACACACACACACCCTGTGTCTGTTGCCCATGTTATTATTTAGTGAGCCCTTGTGTCTATGGAGATTTCTAATGATAGGGCAGGGTTAGTTGTGCTGCTGTTATTAAGATTTCACAGGATGCGAATACACACACTCACACACACAAACATGCACACACACACACAGCCCCGTCATTGTCCTGTCACAGCCGCAAGCTATTTTTGGAAACCTTGCCCACAGCCCTCAGTGCAAATGCCTTTCCTCCCTCTCCTCCCACAGCACCCGTCAACCCCTTCTGTCGCCCTCTGTCACCATGCCAGCCAATCAGAGGCTTCTCTGAGCGGCTCTGACAGGAAGTAAAGCTGACAGCCCACCAATCAACTAATAACTACTCTCTGCAGCAGGACGTTGACGAGGCTCGTGGTGGATATGGATGCAGTGTTTATGGTTATTTATGGTATAATTACAGCTTGATTACATAAAAACACTCTGCTGTGATATGAGACAGGCGAGTTGACGAGATGCACACACACACAGCAGGGTAAGAAAACAAACTGATCTTAGATGCATTGTGATTCTCTCGAAAGATCCAACACTGGTGGACGAAACTACTTGGCCTGAATTTTAATTGAAGTTTAAGTGCTTTATGAATAGATGTTTTTAATGAGGAGGACGGACTGCACAATTAATGTGGGGAAATCATTTAATACAAGGAGACTGGAGACTGTTTAAAGCAACTGGACTGTGAAATGAAAAAAATGTAAAATGTAAAAATGGTTTGCTAGATGTCATTAAAAACTCTTGCTTCTTGGGGGTCCTGGTCTTGTGAAAAGTTAAAATCCACACCCTAATACTGCAACATGGTCCTTTTTCTCAGTGCCTGTGTATCTACAGTCTGTATCGATACTGTCAAATGAAGCCAAAGACACCAAAACAATAGGGAGGATTCCACTTAATGGAGGCAAGATACAACAAACCATTAAAGGAACACGTGGATGAAACTGATTTGAGCAATGCTTCACTGGAATGGAATTTCTCCAACGTTTTTAATGAAAGTCTTTTGAGTATCAAATAGTGCCTGTCGACTTGAAGGGTGGTTCTGAAAAGTTTGCAGCTTGCTCAGTCATAGAGGACAGAGTCTGTAGTTGGATTCACAGCAGTGATTTACAGTGGTACCCCCAAAATAATGGTCAAAGACTCTAAAGTCGATTTGACATAGTGGCCAAACCATGGAGTGACAGCAATGGTGTCTATCACGTAATGCACAGGAGCACCAAAAGACCATGAGCTAACGTTGTAAGAGAAGCAGCTGTAAAACATGAGCGTCACAACACCAGCAAAATGATGTCTTTCACTATTAGAATTTGATCTATTTGGTCCAATAACCTTTGGGAAGTCTAGAAGAGCTGCACTGTTGAATAATTTATCCCCATTCAATTTAGTGGAGGGCTAAAGCGGAAGTTAGCAGCTCGGCCTCACTCAGATGGTAGACGTCTCTAGTGTGCTTGCTCTACGAGCCCTAAAATGCAGAAGATCTGGCTAAGTTAATTCCAAGACACATTTCTGGCTTCATGCACCGCTGATCAGCTTCCATTAGAATGAACGGAGCATCGCCTCCAAGACTGTATCCAGTTCTCTTTAGACATCCATGGGTTTTACAGGGAAATCCAACTAGAAGGAAGTGCCACGCTCTCTCAGGAGCTGGAAGGTGTTGTTGGGCAAAAGCAATATAGGAACTAATAGATAAACTGACAGTTGGACCATCTACAAGTAGTATAACAACCACACAACATGACAGTTCATACCCTGACAGTCCAACAGGCCCTCTCAAAGTCACCTTTGTCATCTTTTCTAATTCTTTCTCACCAGAGCTGTATATTAAAGATAATGGCTCTTTCTCTGTTCTGATGTTTTGTCCTGTGAAAGACGTCTACAAATGATGATCAAGCTATCCTGTGACATAAGTTGATAAAAGGTGAAGGTTTGAAGTTTGCCTAACAAATCAAAACTCTCTGTCAAAAGAAATTTGAGTAGCTGAATACTGGAAAACACTGACACTGTACAAAACTGCCTATCAAACAAGTCGACTGGTTGATTCAACTCCTTTCGAGAGGCAGGTTTGATATACAGATGAAACATAAACTACATTTGTTCATCAATGCTTAACACTCATTGGTGAACACAGCCACTTCCAGCAGTTCTGCAATTACATGTGCTGCTGCAGAAAGGACGCCTGTAATCATTATGGCAGCCGCACCGCTGGCAAACCGCAACAAAAACAATTCATAAACAGATTAAATGAAAGAGGTGGCAGCGGAGAGGCATGAGAGGAAATTGAGGTGAGGGTGGACCAGAGGACAGAAACGGACTGGAATGAGAATGCAAAAGCTCCGAAATGGATGAGTTAGGGAAGACACTGCAGGACGAAAATGTTGATAAATGACCTGTTATGAATCTGTTCTGTTTTTAAGAGGTCTGCTTACTTCAGGCCCTTCCCTGAAAGAGCCCTCCTGCTTCCTGTTTCAAGCACAGACAACATCCACTCAAACAGGGCCTCTTCTTTTTCTGCTGTCTCCACAACGGACTGCAGACAAAGCTGTCTGGAGGAACTGTTTGTCGCTGATGCTGATTTTGATGTTGTGTTTTCAGTGTGAATCGTCAACTGACTTTTTGAATCAAAGAGCCGACGACATCTGTCGAGCTGGGCCGTCGCCGCTACGACGGGCTTCATTTCTGCGATCAACGCCTTGGCTAAGGAGACTGAACTTGACAGAATACAGGGGAGGTGCTTTGATATTGGTTACGGTGATTTTGCATTTGATGTTCTTGATTTTCTTTGACAGGGGATATATTTATTCTTAGCAGAACGTTTGTTTCAGTATTCATATAAAGAAGCATGTTGTGATCGCTAGTCTTCCGTTCACTACTGACAAAACTTAAATCAGTAGGACGTGTTGTACAGACCTGCACATCAAACAAGTTGGTTGGTTGGTTGGTTGATTAGTAAGATCAGTAAGAACTTAGTATTATTCTTAGAAATGTTGTTTTTCAGTCCATTACCAGACTCATTTAATTTACACAGTTCTTTCCAGGTGCTGAAAATGCAAACAATAATACATAATTTGTTCTACTTTACATCCAGTACTGAAGATTGTGTTAAAGCCTGCAATTTATTCGAATGGGTGAATGCAAACATTTCAATGTTTCAATTCAATTTCAATGTGGAACTAAAAAAATGATGGAAAACACCACTGGAAGCAGCTCTGGGTTGAGTTGGTTGAAATTTGTCAGAAAGAAAGGTAGTGAAATGGATCCAAGTTTATGGTTTTTGTATTGCCAACACGTGCAGGCGATCATCATTACTGATCATTACTTGATTGGCAAATTGGTGTAGCTGGCTCAGTCCAAGGCCAATGACAACCGTTATTAACTGTATCTAATATGGGTTGGGTTTGATACACTATGCAGAGGAGCACCGATGACATTCTGTTGAACCAGCTATCATGTCGGTATTGAACATAGTCACATCCAAAGACATTTTGGTCTGGTGCCCATTTGTAACACCCCTTGGAAATCAATGGTCTGGCGATGTTAGACTAAATTTATATCCCATTTTCAGCTTCTCTGCTTTCCAAATAACAAGAAAGTACCAGTAGATACCAATAAAGAGGAGATTAGACTTTGCCATACATCAAAAGAATGCCCTGATTTCTTCCACGGTGATGTCATCTACAGTACGCAAGATAAAAGGTGACTGATGAGAAGAGATTGGATTAAACCTAAAGCGGCAGACACAAAGAGAAATGGACAGAGTACAGGGGGAGGAGGACGGATAGAGATAGAGAGAAATAGAGAGGTAAAGAGATGAGGCAAAGAAGGAGGAAGAGTGAATTGAAAATATCTGTGACGAGTGCCATGTAATTACAGTGCTGTTCCATTATTAATCGGTCTCAGTCCAGATAGGACTTGCATGAGAGTTGTATACATAATTAATAACGGGGACTGGAGCATCCTTTGCTTTCTATTCAATGGTGGATGGGTGGATGACAGAGACAGGATGATGGTTGAAGGCAAATTATGAACCTAAATTAACCACCAAATACAGTATTTCAGTAGAGTGCTGGCTTTGAACGCGCTTTGTTCTCATTAAGTGCTCTTGTTGCAAGCCTTGAATTAGATTTTAATATGAAAATTAAAGAGGAAATACTCTATCGCTGTGTATGGTCTCACACAACATTGTTGCCTAAATAGTCCCCTGTAGCCTCATGAATAATCCAATGAATGCCTCGGTTGAACTGAACCCATCTAGTAAAGCCTATCTATTTTTCCTGCAGTTTAATAATGCAAAGGGGTCCCTGTTGGTTGTGTACGCTGCAATCCAATAGATTATAATTGACCGCAGTGATATTATTAATGCTATATGGGATGTATTAAACCTAGTGCCTGCTTCTCTGTGTCAAAACTCAATGTATGTGTTAGAATTTCATTGTCTCACAACAAGAGCATCTATACGGTGTTTATTTTCTCAGAGTCGTAACATCACGGACATCCAAATGCACACACTATTCTCTATCTGGTTAAATCATATGATTGCATTAGCCCGGTGTCCCTTGACCTCGCCTTGTCTGAGCCATCCAGATAGAGGCGCAGAGAGGATTAGAGTGCAGTGAAAGGCCAGAGGGGAGCCACAGCTTACATCCACACCAACACAACACTGCTGCCTTTCACACAGTCTTTATAACCCACCGCATTATACAGCCTGTCACCCTTCGTGTTGTATTATTAGGTAAGAGGCTACCGCAGAAATAATCTCACCACAGTATCCGCTCGCTGTTTATCTGAATATTTTATTGATCCCCATGAGGAACTTCTCTTTTACTTTTGCAGCCTCTACAGGGAGGTCAAAGATGGTGTTAGTGACTCAATAGCATCCCTGGAGCTGGTAAAGACTTGTGTTTTGCTTGACGCCTGATCTTTAGCCGTGAACCATTATCACCAAGCTAAATAAAGCATTGCCTTAAAGCAAGGCTATGTAATAGAAAAGATGATAAAAGACAATGTTCATCTTATAAATAAAAAGTTGAAGTCATAAACAATAAACTTTTTCAATTTGATTTAATACACTCAGGGGTTTTACCATTACAAACTTACATGATCCGGAATGACCAGTAGCTTGTTGTTGACTCTCTACTTTTGCTACTTGCACACTGCGTTTGCATTAATCATTTTACCATACTTTTAGCATAAGGCATAAAATGTATGCTTCTGCATGAAGAATTATAGTAGTATATAATAGTATATAGTGTATAATGGTGGTAATAGTGTAGTATGTGTGGTGGAAAGGTGTAAACTTGTTGGTGAATGGACGTTTTATCTCCCACAAATCTAAAGTAAAAATAAATGATCTTTGTCAAAACAATCAATGACTAGCTTTTTCCAGCACTTTCTGGAAGTCTTAAAAGGGTCATGGCTAAAACCGTGACAGCGACTGAGTTCATGTGAGATCCATCTCCATGACAACTGAGTAACTACATCTGCTGATAAAAGTCGTGATGTGGTTGAAAGATCCAGGAAAAACTATTACGCTGACCTTAAATTGGGTTTATTCTATCAAACTACTACTTCCAAGTTTAAGGTTAAGAACGAACTAAAAAGGCAGCGGTGGCCAAAGGGGTTAGAGAAGCAAGCTTCTGACTGGAGGGTCATCGATTCAACCCCAGATTCAGAAGAACTAACTTTGGGGAAAGTGAAAATCAGCAGTTACCACCATGAGCAAGGCCCTTAACATGAACTGCTTCAGTAGAGCTGCTCAGTGGTTGAATTGGACAGCTTCCAAGTGTGAATGTGTAACTGTATGAATGTGACCAGGATGTTTCTGAAGCATTTCTCTTAGTGAAACCCCCCTGAATTAAAAAAAAAAAAAAAAAAAAAGTGAAAAGGGTGAAGGCCACTTAACCCAAACTAAACCAAATATTCAGATGTGGGAAATTTCTGGGAAACTTTTTGCTGGAGCGCTACAAAATTTCCAGTAAGATGATCTTTAACTGAGATTTTGAGTTTATTTTGACGAGTAGTTTGGATGACTTGTTACTTGGTTATTCATTATTCTTTCCTGTTTGTCTCAGTTCTCACATTCCTCACACCCCAAACCTCCTTTTCTGCCTTCTCACCCCCTCCTCTGAGCAGATGAAGCTACAATAGTTCTTTAAGAAGTTGCTCCGACTCCCTGGATTCATTTTCTTGACACCTTCTGGTCTTCATCATATAACAATCCCCATTTGATGTTTCGTTCATCACCTCATCTTCAACCCCATTCCATCTCTTAGTCCTTCATTCAACCCTCCGCTTATTTGCATACGTAAGCAGTAAGGCCTTTGTTCGTAAAATCTGAACTCATCCGTAACCTCAACCAAACTTGTGCCTCTTACACAAGACATTCTTTCAGAGAGAAGGACAGAAATCATCGTATTTGTGTCTAATACACATGGACTAATCTGCATTTCAAAGTGAACGCTAATTTCCTGAAATTTTGTGGAAGTTATAGAGAGTCTTAACTATACTATGAGAGTCAGAGCGGACCAGTCTTCTTCTCATGGTGGCCCCCTGAGCAGCTGCAGCAGACAAAGCAGTTGGGTTTTCAATGCCAATGCCAATGTCACAACCACAGAACAGCCTTTCTAACTACCACATAAACATCAATAGAACTGCACATGGTCTCTGGCAACGATGCACCAAAACCAACTAGAGTAAGCTCTAAAACACCACTAGAGGAATTAAGGCAGAGGTTAGGAGTTCCTCTTTGATGGTACACGGTTGCAGACCAGAATATGTACACAGCACGCATTAATGCTGAGTTGGAGGATTTCATGGTGGGGGTTATGTGACCCTCAGGGAGTATGACTTGGTATCTGGGTTGATAAGGCTCTACTTTAGCCTGCAGCTAATAAAGCGAAGGTTCTCCCAGTGAGCTCTTGGGGAACACAAGAAAACCGGGGAGTGGGTGGGAACCGGCTGTATTTATGCACAGCGGCATGAAAATGTATGCATATATCAACATACAGAGTAATTCATATCACATAGACAGCATGGAGACAGCAAAAGGGAGGGCCTACAGGACTACAGATAGTGACAGAATGATTTCAGGGGATTCATACTTCTGCATTAAAACCTACGTTGTGTACCCACACCTTACCTATGGCATAGCCTCGTACCCCAAGCTGTAGCCTGATATGCACCTCTTCAGAATCTCACAGCGACACAGACAGCAACAACTGTGATTGGTCCGCTTGCTGTCTTAACATTGTCTGAGACTGGGAGACAACCATGGTCGTCACAGAGGCGACCCATGCAAAACCCAGTTGACTTAATAATGCTGTTTAAGAATCCCTCTTCAAACATACACACATTCACCGACCTGTGTACACGCAGACAAAGAGGGACGTGTGCCTGTGCCCTCGTATTCTCTTGTCCTTTTGTTCAGCGGGGGTAAAAACGGGAAACACACAAAGGGAAAGACAGATTGAGGCGTGAGACGGTGGAGAGTTTCAGTTCCAGTCACCATTTTACACCAAAAAAATTGCTTGAACGTCACTTGCGTAGGCTACATGGAGGATCTACTTAGAGCCTACATACAACTATATATCAGCCATTAGCATTTTTGTTGCTAAGATTTCATTACGTGAACAGCTAGTCTAAAGATGCTATTACGTTATCTAGCATTTGTCACATTAACAACCTTCATGACATTCTTTTCCCGTTTAGAGGACGTTTCGTCCCACCATGAGGCTCCGTTACATCCACAGATGCTGCATGAAGTCAGTTAGACACGTTTGCTCTCATAATCAATCTCCATCTCCCCTTAATCATAAACACACACTGTACACCTCATCCTCCACCACCACCCTTCTCCTTTCATGTGGAGCTAATTAAGTAACAGTGTTGCTGTTAATTAATTACTCGCCCGCGCTAAAGGCCCCCCGCTCGTTTGGGCAAATTAACGACGTCCTCATTATTGTTGCTGTCTAAGGAGCGCCCTGGGTTTGGGCAATGTGTGTGTGTGTGTGTTGCATCTGCATGTGTGTATGCTGCAGGTGTGCTGAGTGTTGGAAAAGCAAGAGAACGGCAGCATTGATGGAATAAAGGTGGAGTGGAGTGAAAGAATCCAAAAGGGAGGTTGATTTGAAGGTCTGAAGCTTTTAATATTCCTGATTAGAAAACTGCAACATTTCATATCAGCATGGAAACACTCATAATGTTCACCCTGAACATTCACGTCCCTCCATGTGTTTATGAAGTTCTTGTATCCAACCATTCAGCCCCCCTCTCCTCTTTTCTCACACCCACTCTTCCATCACTCCATCCAAACCAGCCAGCCATGTCCAAAAATAAAGTTCTTAAACAAAGCACAAAGGGACCTCCTGTGTGGCTGGCCTGGTGGCAGTGTTTTGGTGAAAGCTTTTTTTTTTAAATGCCCAGGCGGTGAAGTTTGAAAGCGCCAAATGGGGCGAACTGAAGCAGGGTATAATAAACCCACCCACTCCCCCGCCCAGAGGGTCTGGACGCTGGCCCCGTCCAACCTCGCTACCATTTTAACAATCTGGGAATGTTCCTGACTGGAGGAACAGGGTTGCAGTATTAAATTCTAGTGCTGATCTTGAGTCTCAAGATTACTTTTCTGACATGTCTGACTCGTCTCTGCCTCCAGCGTACTTTGAGCGACTCATCTCGGTCTTAGCCACTGCTGGATGTCTGATGTCTGTTTGATTTTTTTCCTTCCCATCTAAAATTTGTAGAACAAATGTTTTATTGATGTGTAGCAGCATTTCCAGGCCTACAAGCATAACGTAATGGGCAATAATGTAATGAGCTTCAACGCTGAGGGGTTTCAAAGCCCTGTAGACATCTCAGAGCCCATTTTCACATTTGAAAAGACGTGTAAACTTTTACTGCTTCTGTTTGGTCTCGTCTCAGACCTGACACGAGGTCTCAACAAACTCATTGCACCTATATGAGTACAATCTCTGCCAACTCTTGCACACTGCCCTCATCCATTTATGTATGCAAACCACCCCACTGTTGTCCTTATGCAACATGCTCCCAACATGCATCCTAAGCCATCAGGACAGGTTGACAAGCTAAACCCACCCCTTGTAAAGTGTTCAATGTTTGGTGCTGTTTAAATTTACATTACATTTACATTAAGTCATTTAGCTGACGTTTTTATCCAAAGCGACTTACAAAATGGGAAACAATCAAAGTACAGTGCAACAAGGACATGTTAGTGCAGCAATAAGTACTACTTACATAGAATCAAGTGACAGTTGTAGAGGGGGATGCATTTAGCATCTCCAGTTGTTGGTAGAGCTAGGAGAGGAGAGGAGGTATTATGAAGAGCTGAAGGTCTTCAGGAGGTTTTTAAAGGTAGAGAGGGACGCCCCTGATCTGGTAGGAACTGGTAGCGTGTTCCACCAACAGGGAACAACAAATGAGAAGAGTTTGCCCCGAGTGTACGGGTGGCAGAACCAGGCGTCGTTCATTGGAGGAGGTAACATATGCCTGTATAAGGGCATTCAAGGGCATTCCGGAAGATGGAAAACTAGGCTCTATTACCACAATTTAACTAGCATACATTTTAATGCTTGTGTAACACACAAGCAACTAACTGGCTAAAGTGTGACTACCCCAACACTCTAGAACCCCAATGCCCCAAAAGGTGGTTCACGAGATTGGTTCTAAAATTTGCACTAGTACAATATCAATTAAGATGACTTCTGCATTTGTACCTAATCTTGTGGCCCCTAAGGCCCCAAAATCAAAAAGTTCTAAAAGGTTATTTTGGTCATGTAAAGTGCACCTCTAAATGATCCACTACTTAGAAGCAGATAAAGAAATATCGAGATTGCGCTCTGTGGACAAAGTATTAATATTCTGTGTGACCATCAGCTGATTAGAGTTGTAGATCCACATCAGGAATCACTGGGCCACCAGGCCAATCACCAAGATGAAGCTGTGTAGAGTCATCTTGACCTTGTACCTACACATGCCTGGTCTATGGTCTATAAACAGCTGCAGTTATGTAATTGGATTGAAGGGGATGTAGATAAGAGTTCAGCCAAAAGAAGGGCAGTGGACTTGAGTCTTGATCTTCTTTGGACCCAATCTGAACTCAAACTCACCCAGTTTTGGAACTGGTTTGGGCTTGCTGTTGTTGATTACAGCCCTAAAAGGATTCATCCAGTGTCTTGGGAAATTGCTTTTCCAATGTAATCCTGAAATGTGCTGCAGGTTTTGGTGCGCTCTATTTATTGTATTTGTCTATTTGTTGATCATTTTCAAGACCAAGATTATGTTCTATTTCTGTACTGTACATGGGAATACACTGATTCTGTGCATGTGTGAGTGGTTGCGTGCATGCAACCAAGTATGTCTCCGGCATGCTTGGGAGTACGCCCAAGAACAAATCTCATATTTTAAACATACTGACAAGTTAACATGCTAAGCCGTCAGAGTCGCTTTACACTGCTCATATTTCACTCAAACATGAACAAGTTCTACGATGTATATCAATTTGTTGTTTTTTTTTTTGCCACGGCGCCGGCAAGCAGATTAATGCAGACATGACTAATCTCCCACCAAACATCCATCACTCCTCTGTAGTCGCCCGCGATGCTTTAACGAGCGTGATGTCCTTGTCACCCTGCCGCTTCCTTTTCCTCATTTGTCGACGGCATTTCCATATGTTAGAATACCAACGTCGTTTGCAGGCGTCGTCTCCACTTAGGTGGTGCCGACGACAATGCACTTTAATGTGTTAATGTGATGGCAAATGTCCAACAGTGGCATCAATGCTCCCTTGAGGTTTAGCATGACTGAAAACTTGACTGAGGGAGAAATAATACAGCTATGGGAAGCTGATGTAGTTCATCCCTTCTCCTTAAAAGAGTGTTAAAGCACCTTGAAAAGCACTCTACATATAAAATGTGCCATTATTCCTGCACAGAGTCTCATTGTGTACTTGTTGGCCGTTGTGCGCTGGCAACATCAATTCATTTCTCAGGGTCAGTGCTTTTTAGCAGCAGCACTCCTGGCCCTGACATGTGCGACTCATTACAGCGGGAAAACGTAATTGCCTGTGACATCCGGTTGTTCGTCAGGATCATCGAGAAGATCACTACTGGGATCGTTAGTCCTCTCCCGTGAATTAGCAGCAACCCTCAGCGCTTGATACAAAGACGAAGGGAGAATATTACATTGGTTTATTCATGGCGACTGAGATTCAATCACGGACCAGCAAAGGTGCATGTAAATAGATTAACCCGACTGAGACCTTAACAGGGTTATGGCCCAATGTTGAGTTCTCCCATGCATGTAAACAGACCCGGTGTCAGGACTGAGCCAAGAAACGAGAAGGAGTTCCGACTCCACCTGCGACTTTAAGGACTACACTTTTCTGTTTCTTTTGAGTGATGAGCCTCATTCAGACTCATGAGTGGGTCCATTTATCCCTCATTCATGTTTGACTGATTGCATTATAATCCACCAGAGAGTGACAGACGGAAGAGCGGGAGTGAGGGGAACATATTTAAGATAGTCAAAAACCCTAATAAATGTCATCTGGCTGTCAGTGGCGGCATTGCACTGAGAGGACTTTTATTTTTTTAGGTTTTATTTACACCCCCAGGGCGCTGTGGCATGGCAGCAGAGTGGCTAACTGAATAATAAGAAAGGAAACAGGTTTTTACAGGGAACAGTGTTTTTCTATACAGAGAATTACGCAGTTTTTTATGGTTTTTATTGCTCATAACACTTTTATATATCCTGCTGAACTGACATTTTGAGTTTGCTACCATGCACGCCGTTCCCCTTAAATTGGTATATGCATTTCACAAGCTTTAGCCTTACAGTGCGTGTGCGTTTATGTGTGTGTATGAGATTATACGACAGTGATAAATTTTGCTGCTTAACTCACCCGCAGGGAAACACAGTTTAGACTTCGGAGAGGTCAGTCAATGATTACATTCTGTATCGAGAGGCACACACACAGATACACTCGTGCTTACTGCAGTATGCGCTGGAACCAGCTCCCCTCTCGCAGGAACAGTGAACAGTGAAAATCCCCCAGGATGGGGGGGGGGGGGGCACTGAGATCACGACATTGTGGCTCAGGCATAAGGCGTGAGGCGGCCCTCGCTGCTGATAGCAATAACTCATTACCCCGACCCAAATTAACTGCATCAACAACACAGGGAGGGAGGAAGGGGGGGAGTGAAGGGGGGTATTAAGCGAGAAAGAGCGAATAAAAAGCTCCATTAGAGGTCCGCCGAGTGTCGTTTTCATCGGAGCTGTAAATAAACGTGGCGGGGTAAAGACTCGGCTCCCCAGTCGCACCCTGTAATTATGCCCCCAATGTTTGTTTGCGCCTCTGTGCCATGGTGCTAAATTAAAACATGAAGACCGGGGGGGGGGGGGGGGGGTGGAAGGTATGGAGTGAGGGCAGGGCAAGCTGTCCGTCTATTAAGTTACACACAAGTTTATGAGTTTTACCGCTCTCGCTTCGTTGGTGACGTCCTGTTGAGTGGCCCGTAGCGTCTGTTCAAATGACATTTTAAAAACAAGTGAGCGGCTCATCTCAGCGGGGAAATAAGCATTGTTTGGTGGAAGGACTGAACATGCATGCAGTGTGTGTGTGACTGTGTGTGTGTGTGCTTGTTTGGTCTGTTCATGTGCTCATGCTGTATGCAGAGGGGCCACATTAGAGTCAAATCCAGAAGGATGGAGCTGTCAACATCCTGCTAGCGGCAAGGTCAGATGAAGGTGTGTGTCTGTGTGTGTGTGTGTGATTTCTGTACTGCCCTCAGACCTGACTGAAAATATAAGCGCACACATTTACTGTACAAAACACACACACTCTCATGTCGATGAGCACAGACGACACCGACGTCCACCGATCGTCTTTTTTCAGAGACCGCAGTGCCACGTGTCAGAGAGTTAAAAACAAACTGTTGCATGCATGACGTGTACGTTTATGTGAACCTGACCTTTTGGTGCTCGATACCTCTGTCAGCACCTGTGTGAACATCTCCCCATGCACCAGCACTCTAGCTCTAATCCATGTTCATTTAGAGGTGAGGCCTTACAGGCTGACAGTCCAGCATCTGCAGCCTCTCACTGGCTTCCAAACAGCTGCCTCTCTGTCAAATCCACACACACACACATACACACACATGCAGCCACAAACATTGTTTAACAATTCCAATATTTTAATATCCCTGCACACACACACAATATGCAGAAATTCAATTAAACACCACTTCCTGTCACCTCACTTATGCACACATGCGTGAACAACCTCTGTTGTTCAGCCAGCTGAACACGCCACAGCCGAGGCACTCCACCGCCACACCTTGATGCACACACTGTCTGGGCACATTAGCATGTCGTGCATGAATGTGAGTGTGTACGCAAGACTGCTTCCTACAAACCACAGCGTCCTTGTGGGCTGTTTAAAGCTGGTAACTGTCAGAGCCTGTTGTGGAGCCGGTTCCAGGAAATACATGATGTTAATACAGTGCGATGTCGGCCTGCCCCGAAACCCCTGCGATTGTTTGGAAAAACCTCTCTGACATGTCTTTTCATGGTTAGCATCAAATTCTATAAAAGTGAAAGAATAGAGATGGAAAATTTGTTTTATTTGACAAAAATCCAGCAGTGAGAACTGTGCTGCCTTCAACAATGACAACATTTTTTTTTTTCAACAAAATAATGAGGCCAGAAAAAAGAGAACCGGAAATCTAAAAAAGTATTCAGAAATTTCTAATTGCAAAACTCTTGAATGATCTTGATGGATTTTTTTTTTTTTAAGTATTCTGGGTCATAGTTTCATCACATTTGTCAACTTAAATGCTGAGTTGTATCTTAGTATGTATTTGTTTGTTTCAGGTATTAATGTGATTACTGCAGTTCCTTAAGTGGCCACTTGAGGCTGGCTCCAGAAGTGAGTAAGTCTCCATAAGTCCCCATGTTAAAATGTCCAACTTCACAGCAGAAATAAACATGTTTACAGCCTGGTACAAAAAACAGTTTTGGTCTCTATAGCTAATTTCCCCGTTCATGACAACTGTACTGAGGGTGAATTTTTATACAACTCACCTGTTCAAATGATATTAAGGCTTAAAGTTACGCTTGATTTTGAGATTAGCCGGGAGGCAGAAGAGGTAGGACAGCCAAGATGGTGGCAGCCAGAACCACATAATCTTTACTTCAAAACTGCTCTTCAGGAACCATGTCCATTCTTTATACTGTCAGTGGTGTGTATGTTCTCCTCGTGTCTGCGTGGGTTCTCTCCGGGTACTCCAGCTTCCTCCCACAGTACAAAGACATGCCTGTTAATTAGTGACAGTAGGTGTGAATGGCTGTTTGTCTCTGTGTGTCAGCACTGTGATGAACTGGCGATCTGTCCAGGGCGTACCCCACCTTTCGCCCAATGTCAGATGAGGATAAGGAGTTATGGAAAATGAATGGATAAACCTGTCAATCAGTGCTTTCATTTCAAGAAAGAGCATCTTAAGAGCATTAACTCCTTTATCCAAAAACTACCTCATGCGAGCATAAAACGTTTTGTTTTTTTTGCCGTCATTCATCAAAACATGCATCAAAATTTGATAATAAACAACAATAAACCAACACCACTAATGACCCCATATCTCAGCTGCTGGATAAAATGTTATCATATGCAACAAAAAAAAAAATAATAATCCAGAAGCCAGGACCAGATTGTAAAAAATAGAATAATTATCCTATAAATGAGGGCAGAACTTTGATACATTGGATCTGTCTCAATACCAACGCTCTACTGTGCAGCAAGCACCAGACCAGCTAACGGCAATAATTAACAGACATATGGAAGTAAAAGTTGAACATTTATCTTCATCGCCAAAACTGTGCAGGCAAGGCATGACCCACAGATGGTTATCAGAAAAATGATGAATTGTAAGAGACTGATCACTGGAATTATTACCACTGCAGGTATGGGTGGGAAAATACCTTCAAACTCAATTAACAGAACTTCACATGATTCAGTGTTTCCTCCTGAAAAATGGAAATGACATCGAAACCACCTCTGCTTAGACATTGATCACCATAAAGAACATTGAAAGCACTTTGCTTTGCAAAAAATGTTTTACAGTTTCGGATGTGAAGAAATCAATAAATGCTGAACGCTGCCTGAGGAGAGGCACTGAGCTCTGAACACACCGCCTGGATCTGCAAATTTGAGATATTTTCCACCTTTTATGATCAACTTTTGTGGCTGCATTTGGTAATCTCAGCACATCAGAAGTTGCAATAAATATTTTCAACTTTTTTTTTTGAGTCTCTCTGGGGCCTTTTGAAAGCTCTGTTTTCAAACTGCTAACATGCAAATAAACTTGCGTCCTTCGTGAACCGCGTGCAAAGAATACCGAAGCAGGAGTGTACGGTATATATAGTCCAGTGGGTACGGTACACGCGTGTGTGCTCAGCTGCTGAGGCTTACAGTACATGCTTCACATTCCTTATCAGCACCATTCTCTAAGATGGATGAACATGATACAATCTGAAACATACAGGAGCGCACATATTATTATCTTATTGACCTATGTTTCTAATAACTTACACAGCCTCACCTGATACGTGAACAAATGACTCACTTTCCCTCCTCGCTTCCTGAATAACAAAACAATACTCCTCCCAGCACGGGATCTCTTAACCATCTGTCCCGCCTCCTGATGATGTAATGTGAAATGTATGTTGTGTGTATGTGTGGATTATATACGGGTGAATGAATGTCCATCTGTGTCGGTCTCAACCGAGGGAAAAAAGCTCATGGGACGGCTCCAGGTGAAGGATTGTGGGAAGGAGGACAGCTGCTGAGTCTCACACCCGCTTCGGAGACCGTTCGGTGCCGCATACCCGGCATGCCTTCGGTTTTTAGGACTCCCCCCTCAGAAAGCGGCCGCCATTGACCCGCCTGTTGGTATGTGCGGTTTGGAGTCACCGCGGTAATCCAAGGAAGCAGTGTGACCACAGAAATCGGGAGTGGAGGAGGCAATAAACGGGACAGCTGAGTGGAAATGTTCACTTTGATCCCTTTCCTCTGCAACCCTTTTCATCTGACCGCTAGCCTCTACTGTTTGTCGCCAAGTTGCACAAATGCATTCAACATTTAGATCTCTACTTGAGGGATTTTATCATCTTGAAACATAAAGGGATGTGTTCAGCAGGACATTATTAGAAAGACAGTATCACCCAAGACTCGCTGCTATCAACCCCCTTTTGTGCTGAACCGACAATAGGTGCCATATCGCCATCCGTCCTAGAGTCTAGACATAATAGGCAAACGTCCCAAAGATGCAGCGAAAGACAGATTGAGGATCACAGATATTCTTGCTCTGGGCAGATTGCACCGGGAAAAGACAACTGGGAGGAAAGACAGCGATCAAAGCCAAGTAGCCCTAAGCAGGAAGTGAGCTAGTTGGCACCGGCGTGAATCGTCTATGTTTTGGAGGATGAATGACTTGGGAATAAAAAAGAAGCTTTGCACTGCTTTGTGATCCCAGAGTGGGTGTTCAGAGGTGCCTTCGCTTCTGCCATTTTGCATCAGTCAGGCATACTGTAGAATTAGTTAATTATAGAAATTAACAAGAAGGTTGACGAAACATTTTTTACACGGTAATGGAAATTTTGGCTCCGGTATGAAATGATATTGGGTTTTGCTCGAAGTAAACAAGCTCTTAATGGAGGACGTCTCAACGTTTCCAACTCTTTTTCCTCGAGCTACACTTCAGATAACCCTAAAGAATATTAATGATCATCAGATTCTTGTTTTTGTTTGTAATTAAGGCAAAAAAATGCCGCTGTCCCCAGCACTGTAAAACAAATATCTTCGTCACCTGAGAATTTCGTGAAATAAACAACAAGTAGAAGATTCTTCATTAATGAAAATAACATTTTCCTGTTTGGCTGCAGTGTTGATAAAACTCTAAGATAAAGGAACACAGGCTTTGTTTGTTCTTGGCTTTGTTGGATGCACCATCCAGTTTCATTTAGCACTGACTGAATAAGGGTAATATACTCTAATGTGTCAAACTGACGTCTGTCCACTCACTGTGTAATAATCGGGTAATCACAGTTACCTATGCTAGGCTTTGGGAGCTGATACAGACAGACGGACAGACAGACAGAGAGACAGACAGAGCGAGCTGGCAGCTACCTACACCCAGGATGTGCTGTTCCTTCAGGCTCTGTAGGATTGGACCACTGCCACCTGCCAAGGCTTCCCCTGGAGAATGGATGTTTTTCAGCTACAAGGATGATTTTGGCAGCTTGCACTCTGATGAACACCCAAGTATTATGCTTTTGTACGTGTGGTAGCATTGTATTGTTCAAGAAAGGCGCCAAAGACGCAAAGACAATCAGAGCACTTAATTACCCACAATGCTAGGTTAAGCCATATTATTCTACACGATTGTAAGCACCCAAGAATAAATAGCATGGAGAGAAACTGTTTGCTGGCTCGCTGCCCTGATATAGCACAGTGAAACATAGGAACACCTCAGAGGCAGAATCACGGCCGAGGCCAGTACTTACCAAAGTAGGGTTTGGCAAGTCCTACAGCAGGAGCCCCCGATGGGGTGGCAGCTAATGAATGAAGTCATAAATTTGATGTGACAGTTTTTGTAGCTAAACATATTTTAACACGATTTAGTACAGCTGCTCCAAAGCACCCGCCTACGCTGAGACACCTGTGTGCCACTGTGAGTCTGAAAACAGAGACGAGTATCGATCTGCAGCTGAGTGAGGCATGGCAGAGAGAGAGAGACATTCACACACACAACAAGGTGGTGAGACACACAAGAGGAATCCTCATCCACACTGATGTGTCTGGGGAAGCTGGAGGTATCATGTAGAGGGTGAACCCTGGGAATTGTTTGGAGCTGTTCAACTGAATGTGACCTTGAGTTGCCACCTGGCAACATGGGAAGTGCTGTCCAAAATCAAAACATTTTAATCAGTGCTGTTGTTTTATGGGATGAAATGCACTATATGTGACCTTATCATGTATAATATGTAACAAAAGTACTGCATGAGTTCACAAACTGGTTCTCAACTTTCAGTCCTGCAGTCCTTGTTCTCACTTTTTAACAAGTTTAGATAGAAAGTGTTTTTTTTTCAGATGGTTTATGTGGAGTTCAAGCTGTGGTAAGAAATGAAATCATTCAGGCATACTGCATTCATCAAACTCCAGCAATGTCACAAAGTGCCTCAGGGAATTTAAAAATCTTTTATTCTACCAGAGAATAACATTTTCTGACAATGACACTGAAGGAGATTTGTCATCTCGTCAAGTTGCTGTTTACATTGAACACTTCGCTCAGTAGAGACACCTCCCAGCTTTCGTCGTTAAAACTGAGTGGAAGAAGGTTGAAAAACCTGCACTGCAGAACCAATCCCAAGTCTTTGTGGAAGCCTTTCATATCGGGGCGTTGACATGCAGTTTGCAAGTTGTGTGCTTGTAACTACAGAACAACGGGGGAAGAGCATTGTTTCCGTTAAGGTGTGTCTTTAAAAAATGGACGTGCGTAGGTTTGTTAGCCTACTACATTGCATTTAGAAATCCTCAGACGACTGTTGAACTCTGATCGACTGGGTTCACGAGACTAATGTGTAAGATGCACTCAGCAAAGCTGCACGCATGGCCCTTAGGTATAGACCACCACCTTTGATTCCTCTTTTTCAAACTCTGACGTTCTGTTCAGCATTCTGCGTTCCAGAGACCTTGCAGCCTCTACGTCGGTCCCACGAGCAAAATGGACTTTTGGAAAGCGTACCCAAACGCCACCTCCTCATATTTCAGGTTAACCAACCCTCGTCCAAACGGGGAGAGAAAATTCTCAGCACTCGGAAGGACAAAAACACACTCCAGGAACAGCGGCAGACAATGTCGTCGGCTACTTTGACCTTAATCCCAGCGGAGGAAGGACCTCTCATAATTGGTGTCAGGAAATGAAAAAAAGGAAACAGAACCTAGGTGACAGTTCTAGGTGGTGGGCGATGGCCTACTTTTAAGAATACATTCACAGGAAGTGAATTAAATCACAGTTTAAACCATTTTATGGTCACCTGTGTCTACCTGTACAGCCAATATGAACAGGCACATTACTCTAACCCTAACCTAACCCTGACCTACCTAACCCATTACTGTATTTGCTTACTTTGTTGCAATCTTCTCTCCTCTGTTGACCATTCAGCACCTCTGGGATCTCAATAATGCTTTATCTGCAGTATTACTGTGTTAGTAGTCATGTCTGCTATCACATGCCTGCTTCTCTGTGTGTTAGCTGAGGTGGTTATCTGCAGCAGTGTACATAAACCTGCGTTACCTGAGGTGGCTATCAGTAGAGCTAACAGCGTGGAGCCACGGTTACCCCTCTGTATCCTCTTTCATATTAGCCTGTTTGAGACAACACATCCTGGGCTAATCTCCACATGCCTCTTATCTAGCCACAGCAGATTGTGGTCATGTGTGTGTTTGTGGATGACGTGTGTCAGCGAGACGGGATGGAGAACAAAAAGTGGGAGATAGTGACACAAGAAGAAGAAGAAGAAGAGGATGAGAGCAGCAACATGATGAAGAGATTCTGGAGGAATGAAAAGAAGAGGAAGGAGGGTTCAGAGGAAAGTAGAAAGGGGTGGAGGAAGAGATAGAAAGCGAGAGGATGAGCACGAGAGAGATATATACGGTAGACTGAACAGGGACACCCGGCCTGCACGAGTGCAGAAAGCTGTAGTAGAGAGCTCAGACGTTAATGGCTCTCTGTGGATTGAGTTTGCAAGTGAACTCGGTATAATAGTTCTCAATATAGCTTCTCTTCTATTCAAATCTTCACTGCATTATCTGTTTAATTCTCTGCCTGGCAGACAGCCATCGATACCAGCCTTCGAAACACACACAAATCTTCGTTAAATAGCTCTTTAACATTCTAAACACGTCGTGATTGGGCCAGGATCATTTATGGAGTAGGGCAAGATAAGCCACCAAATTGGAGATAACCTCTGACCCTGAGTTCTTCTCCCGCGCAGAGGTTATCGTCGTGACCTGGAGAGGTTCAGAGTTGAGCTCTGCGGTAATGATATCCAGCTGCTCTTCATGGTGTCCCTGAGCAAGAAGGCACGTAGCATCACTGCAAATAATGTCCGTGCCAACAAGTAATTGAGACTTGAATTGAGTCTTAAAAAGAGCTGGGTTTTTTTTACCGAACCTGCCAGTGAGGGTGAGATAATTTCACGCTTCAAGTGACTGAAATGAGGCGTAATTCTCTCCAAGTATCATGATGTCACCTGATTTAACAAAATGCTTGAAACAGTTGCATTGTATCAAAGATGTACTGTCTTTTGGGACTGAGCAAAATGACTTTTCAAGATGTACTATTCTTTTCTTTTTCACCGCAGACTCTAGCCCTAATTCAGATGTTAAATGCGGTCAGAGAATCTTCCAGAGCTCGCCCGAACAAATTTGGAAAAGCTTCTCGGTCAAAGTGAATTCCTGCTCAGACCGTGAATGCAAAGTTGCAGCGGTGACCTCTCGCTGGGATGACTCAGAGGATTGGATACGCAATAAGTGATGTCAAGGTTTAAAAGGATTCAGCTGGCTGGAATTTGAAGGCATCCCTTTCTTGTCGGACTTGCGGTCGAGCACTGCGACGTGGCTCGTTCCGTCTCCTGAAACAAGTGCTTTTTTTAACCTCCGGGGCACCCTTACCCTCTTGCAGCTCCTCTGTAAATTAATTACCATGTGTTAATTACAGGCAGTACACCTGAGCCCCCAGGCTGCCGGGGCAGGGGTTTAATCAAACACTAGTGACAGTCATTAGCTTCATTATTAGGGCTTGAGGAGCCCAATGCCACTGGAGAGTCTATGGCAACATCTGGAGGACCCAAAGCCTCGTAGGCTTTTCAGGATGTCGTCAAACTACACCCCTCTTGTACTTCAATGTGCTGTATATAGAAAGAGCATGTCTAAATGGCATTTGCTGGAAAACACTTCCTTCCTTGTGTAATAAATCATTCCTGTATACCTCCCTGTTTGTGTAGTGACAGCTTTTATATCTGTTTCAGCTGACTGGGGTGACAGATTCCTCATTCGTGGAGGTCTGATGTGGTTTCACTGTTTGAGCTTTCTATTGTCTCGCACAACATGGTGTATTCAACATCCGCACAGGAGCGCCGACTGCATGGTTTAATTCCTACTTGCATATTCATAGAGTTGGAGCATCAGCAGGACTGTCTAGGCCGGTACTGTTGCCTCTTTTAAAATGCAGGTGTATTATTCATGTCAGATATTTCCCCTCTTTCCACATCCTCCTCTTTCTCCCTCTCTCTCTCCCTCTCTCTCAATTTCTTCAATTGTCACAGTTGACTGGTGCTATATTCCAGCTTTCCCCTTCAGGCGAACACATTGAACGACTAAACAATTTCTCTATTTACATGCATGGGGTGATACGGTATCACTCGCGCGTGCTTTGACACTTTCGCATGGGCAAACGCACACAGAGGACACGGCGCTACACAAACGTTACGAGGTTCGATTCACACTCGCCGGCAAGCCTTTGTGTGCAACAACTTGTAATCACTGTCAGGATCAAGCAGGAGGAATTCAAATGCATCTACGCTCTGGGGAGGGTGTTCTCGCTGCTGGACAATGCTGTGCTAGAGAGTACAACATAACTATAAGAAAGCAATGCACCCACACAAGCAGCGCGCACTGAGAATACAATGAAAAGATGGTGCCGTTTTTTCGCAGCCTACAGTTTTGGCCCTTCAGGTGTTTCCACGTAACAGGTGCAGAGAACACTCTGTCCCCAATTTATGAACATTTTACAACACTTCACATTACACAACTTGTAAGCCAGACGATTTTAGCATCTAAACCCATGGAGGAATCCATTTCTGCATCGTGGAATCACATAACCTCGAAGGAGAATTGAAAAAATGTTTTTTTCAGCAGTTTTCCGGGTCCCTCCACAGGAGCTATCAACACAGCTCAGCTCGGTTATAATTACCAGTGGCCCCCAAGGTCACCCACATTAATTACAGGTGTTACCGGACAGGTAGGCTTTTAAAGATAGACGCGTTTCAGCTTCTACAAAGAGCCATTGTCTGAAGGGGAGCTCGTCACAGGGGACTGAGGGTGCGACAGCAGCTGCCACCCACCCCTCCTCTTTCTCGAACTAAACCCCAAAACAATGCTACATTGACCTCTGCATGAACCAGGGTCCTTCATCCGAGTCTTGATGGTACACCTCATGTGAGACAAAGACTATGTGGGGCACAGAGTTCTAGTCAGGGTCAGCGTCGGCCAACAGAACAGGCAGAGATGACCCTAAAACTACTGTAAACAAAGCCGCTCTGTGCAGTTTTAGTCAGCTGAGTTGAGTTCTGGCCAGCTGGGTAGTGTCGACCGGCTGTTACACAAACCCTAATCATTTGTAACTAAGAAAATAGAGCTACAAATCCAGTTTCCAAGAAAGTAGCAAACTTCAGATTTCAACAATAATGACTGAAACAGATACACTACTAGCCTTTAGTGACTGCTACTGTAAGATGATTCACAGCTATTCTTATGTGTTGGTTGATCAGCATCAGCCGTTTGCAATATGCTTCACAATGGCTCCTTCTCAACTGTGTGGCTGGTAACATCCAATCATAATCATGCAGATGTACAGCCCAGAAATCACAACCAGGCACTATTACTGTTAATGTAGCTGATTGCACTCGTGCCAACCCCTCGTTCGCTGGCACGGCTCCCTCCGCCACACCAAGATCCTCCTTGTGTGGCATTTTGTATCGTTGATTTAACTAAGATTTAATGTTCATGTATGGTTTATTTAGGGGGATTAGCCTCTCAGCAGAATCTTTGTTACTGCTTGGATTCACTGAGAGCTCCCTCAAAGAGCGGAGAGCCATTTCTGCCAGATATAACTGTGTAATAGTTTGATATAAATGCTTGATTACTTGTTGTAAGTGTCTCTGACTGAAGTCAGAATTTGTGACCGTGTAAATACTGTGGGATCACCAGCTACAGTACATGATCCACTGGACAGTTCCACAAATTAGGAGAAAAGACACGCCACAAACTCGGTTCAGTCAAGCTAATGATGCTTACATATAATGTATAACCTATTATCTGACTACTGATACTGATACTACCGCATGATCCACAGCCAAAGCCTTTCCATATTGGATGTGTCTTAAGCCTAAGCCCTAGAAAAAGGGAAGCACAGACTTCTGACAGGCTGATGATGGACAATGACCAAGAAAGGTTGAGCTGTGGATATGTTTTCACAGCTGATAAGCTTGACAACCATCTGCACATCTGCTGTGCTCCCCCGATGACTCGGCCTTGTATTAAATGAATGCGCCTTCAGTGACTAGACGATAATAAAGCATATATGGACTCACAGGTTGACACAGGTTTACTGGATATAATGATTCAGTGGACTGATCGACACTGAAGGCTTTAACCGACACTTCAACAGACAAAAAGGTTATATTGCATTGTATTTAAAATAGCAACCCGCTCATCCAGTTGATTTCCATTCATGTTCATTTCCATTCTTCACCATGCAGTGGCTAAACTCCACCACAGACAGTAAATGTCACAGACAGTGTTAAGTTTCCAAGGCATTGTGAAAGAGCCGGCGCAGTCTCCGCCAAAGGTCAAGACCCATCCGTATACTTCCTCTCGTCTTCGCACAAAAGCTGCGCACCGACGACAGCTGCTTTTCAGCACGGTCCAGGCAGTGACTCACCGAAGCACCGAGAGCTACAGATGGCTCTGATCTACATCAAGTCACCAGTCAAACAATGGTGAGAGCAACAATGTGTTTCCACTGACACTGAAAAAGAGCGTGCTGTAAAGCTTTGAGAGAAGTAAGTAAAATTAAAAAAGAGTCGTGAAGGAGAGCTGTTTCTTTTTTCAGTTGAGATGATTCAACCAGCACACCTGGATGAGGTGAGGACAGTCAGACTCTGCAGATCTCCCTCTCCAGTGTGACTCACAAATCCTTTGACATGACATCACATAAACCTCCACAGCTGTTTAGCTACTTGGGAGATTCATTCAATTCTTTTGTCCCTCCAAAAATATCCTTTTCTTTTCAGGACAAAACGAGCTCAGGGTGAATCACCTGATGCACGTATAGAAGGCGAACACCAGATACAAACAGCCTATTTTTGCCATTTCTATACACAATTACCAAATCCAAACTTCTGAGGTCTTTGTATGAAAGATATGTTATCTTGTGCTTGTGATTGGTATTCTGTCTAGTCCATCACCTCTCCACCTCCAGGGTCACATCCTCCTCAGAGGATCTAAGAAACTGCCCATATACAACAATCTGCCTCTTCTGTGTTTGGTTTTGCGGCCTGTCAGGCTGAATCTGACCCCTGTGGACGAGTTCACAAAGGGGATTCAGTCTTCCCCAGGATGTGCAGGGTCAACACACAAAGCTCCACACAAGAGCTTTCGCTGGGAAAAGGCTATGGTTGTAAAGTAGAGCTGAAAAGTGGACCAGTAGTGCTGGTTTGAGAGGGTTCACATGGAAGGCACAAACAGAACAGAGCAGATAAGGGTCACAGCAACCGAGCGGCAATTCGATTAGATTATTTCCTCCCTCCCTGGCCTGGAATTCAGCGTGGCCTGAGAGAGCAGTACTGGTCATGGGACCGATATCTTAAGTATATGGCACAGACCATGTACAGCATATGTGTGTGTGTGTGTATTTACAATCTCTCATAATTGAAGACATCATGGGTACAAGCGCATCAGACAAAGAAGTCCTGAGAATCTAACTGAAAAGGTTTTCCCCCCAATCAAACCAGAACGTTAGGCTTGGCTGTGATCTGCCACTATGATTTTGACATGAGTTGATGTAGGACAGTGGAACTAATGGATGCAGTCAGATCCAGCGTTCCTTCATCTGGTCTGGACAGATGCAGTGGACCGAAGCAAAGGACATTTCACGGTTTTCATGGTTCACCTTTGTGGGAACATCTGATTAAAAGGTAAAGATGATCTGAGAAGCAGACTTTTAAGGTCAGCACAGTGTGTCCTGAAGCATCATGTCATTTGACCCCACGTAGCACACACTGGATGCGCCAACCAGACACAAGAAGTACGGTAACGGTATGGTGGCCAGAAAGTGCCAAGATTGGGAGTGAATGTGAAAAAATGCTTCTTTTCGACAGCATCATAGCTGGAGATTTGACAGTTGGGTATCCTGACCAGTCAACCCAACTCACAAAGATGGTATGATTGAACCCTTAAATGTGTTCAGACTGATTTTTCTCTAGGTTGCACAAATTAAGGCAATATACATGCATTCAAGCTGAAAATGTTTCAACTTTAAGCTTATACTGAGGCTTTATGACTTCTTACACCTGCAATAACAGGTTTTTTTGGCAACTTAGGGGCAGCAGAAACAAGTTGTGAACACAACATGGACATATCATGCTCTTTTTAAGCTGAAATGGGGAACTTGTTTGTTTTTTTGTCTCCACCGGCTCCTGAGGGAAATATCTGCTTCCTTAGCTGCTAAATGCTCTGCTGTGTTCACCAGCTAGTCTTTAACTTTGTTTGTCTGCTGTTTGATGTTGAGCAGGTAGTGTACAGTGTGTTTTTAGAGGAGTTCATTGTAAGTTCTCAGATCAGTCAAGAGGAGGTACAAAGAACAAAGAAATACACAGGCTCACACATGCAGTCAGTGACTATGTTACCATTACATTGGCTGACAGTGCAAGATCAAATTTGTGCAAATAAAACTCGCCTAGGGTTCAGCAATAACTCCCAAGTTCACCCGAGGTGCTGCCGACAAAGTAAAGGACACATGAGAAACTAAATGCATCCGGCTCGACAACAAAAAGAAAAAAGGGCATCTGAAAGCCGCCTCTGAAATCCTGTCCTGTCTTATCTCAGTGCGGACACAACAGGCTGGTTACCTCCAGTACCTACCTCACCCTCTGTGTCTCTTCCTTTCTGTCTCCCTCTCTCTCATATCTCAATGCCTTCAGAGGCAAAAAAAAAAAATCCCTCTTTTGATTCTTCTTTTCCAATCATCCCACGCCTCAATGTGCTGACCGGCCCTCTCCACTCCCCCATGCTCCCGCTCTCCCCAGTTGTATCCACATGAAGAATATGTAATTACAGGAGAGACCAGGCCTGATAGATGACTGTGTGTGAAGCCACAATGCAGCCCAGGAAGAGTCATTCTGCCCAGGGGCCATTATCAGATTAACAACCACCTCTTCTTCTGTGTTTGGGCATCGCCAAAATCTCCTACGGGTCTCTTACTCCCCTCTTTTCACTTTTGTCTTTCCCTCTGGTCTCCCAGACGTGCCAGGTTACATGCCATTGTCCGGCTGGGTACGAAGTACAAAGCCTACTACAGGAAAAGGATGGAGATAGAAGGAGGGAGGTGAGAAATCTGCGAAGAAAAGGGCAGATGAAAGTGCAGATTATGCAGCTATCAGGAAGTTATATAAGCACTAGGCGGTTTTGCAAAAATCCAAAATGATATGGAATGTCCTGTTTGGAGTTTTCCTGCTACAAATGTTTTAAAATGCTTGTGGAGCAATAATGATATGATATTATGTGGGTTTTTTGCGAAGGCGAGTTCATTTTCAGTCTTGTATTGGGGTTTTTTTTGGTGGCTACATCTAAACATTGAGTTCCCAGGCTGGCTCTGGATAGTTTCCTCTGACCGTCCACTCAGCCAATCAAGCCCAATTACCCCTGAGCAGTGAACACACAAACACAGTGACACTAAGTTTTTCAAACTTCTTTAACTGGCCTCCCTGTGGAAATATATTGAGTTTCACCCTGGCTCAGGTTCACTTCACATGATAGAAATGGGGGGGGGCACACACACACACACCCCTGCAAGGGAATACTACAACTGCAGGGTTTTCTTAGCATTTTAAAACGGCCTGAAATGACACTCAGCAGTGAGAGAACGCAGAGAGGAAGAGGCTAGAAAACTATATGGATGTCTATATTTTCCTAAATCTGGTCCAGAAATTAATCTAGACAGGCAGAAAAATCTATTAACATCAACATCTACATATAATAAAGGCTTCATGAGGCTACACTTCCCAAATTTCAAGAGGTATGTATTTCGATCCATCAGGTAACTCGGAGTAAAGAGCTGCTCCATGGGTAAACGGTCAGTTTACTGCTCCAGCATGATGACTGGCATTTGAAGCTGCTATGGGTGACATTGAAGCCGAGGTAACTGCGGCAACATGGAGAGCTGTTCTCGTCATACATATTAAATCTGGACGTCAGTTTTAACCCCCAAGGAAGACGCTTCAAAAGATTTGCTTCACTGGTAGAAACAATGAAGGGATCACTGTAGAGGGAGTGTGATTTATGACTGGGTGTATGCACACTGGGAAGAGGTGTCAAAGCACCTGCCTAAAGGAGAAAACACTAAAGATCCTTTCAGACAGCAAACTTCTACCGCTGCGCCTGTGCCCAGTGGCACTGATGTATTTTAAATGGGGGGCAAAACACTGACGCACAATGCCACCTTGCCTGCCGGCTACATTTAATCCTACCAAGGACCTGCACCAGCAGCTGCTTTAATGCTATCCTCCAGCCTAACCTCATCAGGTAGCTTAATAGAGCAGGTTATAGTTTAAAGTAGAGGAAATTGATACATATTAAAAGTTTGAAGCTTAAAGTTTAGTCGTCTGATATCTCAAACATTGGGGCTGACTAGAAAAATCACCTTTAAGCTAACGTCGCTCAAGTTTCCAGACTTTTAATTGAGGTGTTTCTTCAGTGCTGAAGTGTCATCCTGCACCACTTTGTAAACCAGCTATTTGACCTCAACATCTCCAGAGAACATTTGTAAAATAAGCAAAAAACTGAAATCTCTCTACGCTCAAAAATAATTAATTGTATTAAGTTACTTGAACTGAAAAATGTTATGTAATTGAACCACTAAAATAACATTTTTGAGTTGAGTTTTTTGATAGCTATTTGATCCCCTCCGATCATGTTCCAATACTATGTACAAAATACATTAAATTACCGTGTTCTTGCTCGTTTTTGTGATGTCACTACATTGTGCTCATGCATACACATCTTAAACACAGACTTACAGTGCAGCAAAATACACACAACACATTTCTGAGTTAACAAGTTTTTTTTCAAATTGTTTTCAGTTTTCAGATTGAGCTGCAAATATAGGCTATATTTCTACAAATGTGTTTTCTGTTCAACTCCATTAGCTGTTTAAATAGCTGTGTGGACGCGGACAGCGTGTTAGTGTGGGTTTATATCTGTGTGTTTTAAGTTCAAGCAGCCTGCCTGTGTGTATGTTTGGTAAAACTCAGGTCCTTGGTGGTATTTTGGTGTTCTGTTCTTATGTCATGATGAGGTGTTTGTTGTGACTGATGAACTGATCGGCCTTTGTATTATGTATGTGGTGATGTAACGGCCTTTGTGCAGTTTGTAGGCTTCGTAGATTCATGTTTCAGGCCTCTGGGAATATTATATTTGATGCCAATGTCTGCATTGCTTTCCTTTGTGCCATCCAAAGCTTAGTGCAAACGCTGTCAACTGTTGCTGTCTCAAAGCACCTCAGTGTTCGAGTTCATCACGGCCAAAATGGCAGCTGCTTGTCTAAAGGGAGATCCCTGGTGACGGGCCGTACAGGTGGTATTCCAAACTAAAGAACTGCTTTGTGTGTTCATTGTTTCTGTGTGCGCTAAATTATGTGTGTGTGTGTGAGGTTAGTATGTGCCTGTGCAATCATATGCACTTGTGTTTGAGTGACTCATCCACCAGCCATTGTCTGACATGGGAGACGAGCCCGATAGGCATTAGCTCGCCTGGATATACGCTCATTACTGTTTCCTGAAATACATGGGAAAATTATATCAGCTCGCTGCAGTGGAGCATGGACGACAAAGGAAATGATGGCTTCTTTTGTGTAAAAGACAGAAGAGGCTGAACTCAAGAGGCTCTTAGCATGAGGGCTGATGACAGGCGTGATGCTGAAGTTTTGCCGTGTTACACTACAGAGGCCCACAAGTGGTCTGTAAATGTGACAGTGGAGAGAGAGGGCAACAGCATACGGGGCGGCAAAAATTTCAACCAGACAGGAATACTGATAAACACGGCGCACACACGCACACAGCAGGTTGTAATTGCGCGCAGCATGCTCTGAAGTCACACACAAACAGGCAGCTGCCGGCGACCTGCTGCGTGCATGTGATTGTGGCTCTCTGGGGTTCCGTTTCACATAAGCGTGTCATCACATAGGTGTGTCTTCCTGTGTGTGTGTGTGTGCACGCTTGCCCGCACATCTGTCGCGACCCAGCGTCACCTGTGTCCCGCGCGCACACCCCACGCCACCTCGGGAGGATTAGCCGCCACGCATGCTGGGGGCCACATCACAGCCAATCACGTATTCATGGGGAAATTCAATTTCTTCGACACACTGGGATGATTTGTACCCTGACACGGGGCTCTATCTCGCCCGGTGAATTGTGTCTCAAATTGAAAAAGCAAGCGGAGGACGTCTTTTACAATGGTGCCCGAGCAGAGTAAAATATAAGAATGTGAGGCGGAGCGGTGGTGGGAAAAAATAGTTAATGTGCAAGTATTTTCAATCCACAGTGGAGCGAAACAGCCCTGACTTATTTGTTATACCCTTCCCTGTGGCGTGAGAGAAATTCATCTGCATATCAATGCTATTGTACAACTCACCGATTAACTCTTTCTCTGCAGCTGGTGACACAAGGGAGGCAATCCACTTCCTTCTCAACTCCATTTTCCATCCCATTCCTAAAATACAGATGTCCTACCAACCCCCCACTATCATACAGTAATGTGGATTTGTCGCAGGTGTTTGCCGCCTTTCGGCATCATTAACATCATGCATCCCATCCCCATATCTATCTCAAGATAATCCCCTCTGCCAGACAGATAAGGAATCATCGTGGCAGTAATGGATGTGGCACCATTGGGACACACATGTTGCCCAGGTGCCAACGGGCTAATTGAAGCCAATCGGCATTTCACACAGCAAGCGTCACCCACATAATAAGGTCGTTCCCTCCAAAATTCCCCATAGTGCTTTGCTTATTTTCCATCCCTGCGTTTTCACTCTTCCCATCAGCGACAGTCTGCATACGCAGATGACGCCGCCGTGTTTAACAGTGCCAAATCTGCATTGTTAAACAGCGTCATCGTCTTGCGTACTCAGGCATATGGTGGGGTCATGGGTCAGGAGGAAAGAGGTGCGTGTCAGGAGTTCAGGAGAATGTCTGCCTCCACCTTTCGTCAAGATGGATTTCGGCCCCAGGTAAGGCTTCTCGTGACGGAGCTTAAAATCAGACGAGACCAGAGGGAAATGTGGAGATTTCCCCCCCAAAAACGAAAAAAGATAGGAACCGCGGAGGCTTGAAGATGGAGATATTTCCGGAGAGATAATCCCCTCTCCGGGTGGGAGATTTTCAAGAGGGGAACCTTTTCATCATCCGTCACTTTATCTTCTCTCTACCCGAGAGTGGGCCTGATGATTTCCCTTTTTATCTCGACTGTCTCCTAAGGTTAGAAACACATACTGTAAGAAGATTTTAGCCCTAATTTAGTAATTCCAAAAGCCATAACAACAGAGACACCACCATCACCTCAGCACCGAGGATGCTCTGATGCAGTATCTGAAAGCAGGTAGCAGGTTTGGTTTTTCATATCACTCTTGTGTATGACAGTTAAAGGCAAATGAATAGAATGTCTGAAAGGCATTGCATTCACAGCATTCGACAGACTTATCCCCCTATTAAATTGTTTGTCTGCAAACCTTGACTCAACATCCCTGCTGTCAGCCTCCAGCTACAACTTATTAATTAGAATGGGAAATCTGTGTTAAAAACATTCCACATGGCTGCATTTCTCCGAGGTGCACCGCTTCTCAAATTTGGTGAGTGCGTCCACAGCCGAGCATAATTAATTCTAGACACCTTCGAGGAGTCCTGCAGCACACGCTAAGACGACAGACCGGCTCGCATAATTATCCGCCATGTTTACACACGAGCAGACTTTGTCCGCGCTTTCCGCGGCGACCAAAACTCTCCAACCCTTTTTAGAAATGCAGCGGGCGTCGTCCATTCAGGACTGGTGCTCCTCGCCGATGAGCCTTTGTAGTTAAAGCAGTACTAATGAGAATGAGGTCATGGGGATTTTGGCAGCTATTGTGACGGATGTGGGGAGAGACACAAGCCAGAACCATAACACCCCTTTCCTACAACACACATACTCCCCATCCAATGTGTCAAAACATGCTGAGCGTTGGGCCAATGGCGGCAGCTGACTGGGAAATAAGGGCAACTTCTTGGCAACTGGCAGCCATGTTGGATGCCAATTCCAGTAAAAGAATTTATGAGGGAAAGAGGAAAAAAGAAGGGTGAAAAAAGTTCACTTTATCTTTTCCATTTGACGCTGAAGTAGAGTTGAAGTACGCAAACACACTTAATCAAAAGTAGCCTCAAAGAGTACTTCTTATTTACACCCATCAGACATTGTGTCCCTTTGCTTCTGAATGGCCGGTGACTGACTGTCTTTCACTGGCTGGAGAATTGGAGAAGGAGGAACGGATCTGAGAAAAGGGCTGTGTGAGAAAGATGAGGTTTAACAGGGGAGGAAGCGGGGGGAATGGGTTTAACAAGGCTGTAACGCTGCAGAAAAGAATGTCCTCTTTCCATGGGCCACTGGAATGGGACTAACAGAGACGGACACAGTGACACGGCAACACGCATACATGGACGCGCATGCATTGAGGAGGGATACGGTGTCATGTTTCATCATCAGTTGTGTACTAAAGAACTTCCTGTTCTGATGTGACTCAGACTGAGGTATACTTTACAGTGCACAGGCCGCTGGGTACAGAAACAAGGTCAGGTCCGAAAGTAACCAAATATCTAACAGATGGTGTCATTACTGCAGAAATGTACGACTTTGTTAGTATTAAACACTTTGGTAGCATCAGTGCTTATTACATGACGTAGGTCTTCTGTTAGAGAAACAGGTCTCACAACTGTAACGTCCAAAGCAACTTTGTGGCCCCCTCACAAAGCCAGCGCACAAATGGTGTTTTGCTAATTGTAGGGTTAGTCTGGTTTCAAGCAGGCGGTAGGTTTGACAAGTGCTCTCTTTCACTGACACTTTGCAACCATGACAACATCAACTCTTCCTTAAGTTGACACAAAGTATCCAAGGTGAATTAGATTATTTTTTTAGGTTCAAACCAAACCAAACTTAAGGTCCAGAAGCACCAGAAAGAGCTAGTGAGTGGATTTTGTCATGCTACTATTTTGAAGGTCAAGATGCTTTACTGCATTTTTAACCACCTAGGTACATGGATGCCTCTTGAACCTGGCCAAACTAAAGCCACATATGGTAAACACAGGCCACACAACTGCAGGCTTAAGCTTCATTCATACATACAAATCAGGTGTTTTAAATATTTGCTAAAAACACTCTTCATGCTGAAGAGTATTTGCTAAATATTGCTGAGGAGCCTCTGAATTTCTAAATATTTCCATGTGGTGATTTATCTAGTGTGATTTGGCTGATTTTGGAATGGGCTCGTTTGGAGGGTCATCATGGACTCCTTTCTGTTGTAGCTATGTTTACCCTCCCATGATCCTCACTGCCTCTGACATCCTAATCAATCAGAATTGTTTAATATTTAGATCTTGTAATGGGACCTATAACTAACATCATGACCTCCAAAAAACTTGTAGTGCGTGACTGGTCCTAGTGAAGTTTCCTCTAAAGGTTTTGAGGCTTCCCCACTGGAATCTGTCATACTGGCAGGGGGTGACATTTACTGTCAGACATCTGATTGTTATTGGCCTGATAAACTTCTTTTGACTGATTTGATGAGTCGAACTGTAGAGCTATACGTTTCTGTGCATTACATCACAAAGACCTTGACATTCAGAAACACAGACACGTCCAACAATGGCCATCAATCATCCCACAAAACAACACGGACATCTTAGCAAAAAGCAGCTTTACAGATCTCTGTCGGACAAAGAAAGACACACCACACTCCGGAAATGGACTAGTGTTTTGCGTATGCTGTTAAGCTGTTTTTCAGAGGCGAGTGAAAAGAAAAGGATGATAATGAAAAAGGGGATTAACCACTGAAAGAGAGGAGAGAACCAGTTGGGCCTGTTGTTGAATACACACAATAAATTAAAAAAAAAAAAAATGGCAAACAAGCTTTCCTCTGCCGGCCTCTATTGCTCTGCTGGAGTGCTGCTCACCTCAGCACGCCAGCTCTGAACCTCTACAGGGTTTTCTCTGTTTGTGAGTCAGTGTGTGTGTGTGTGTGTGTGTATTTGGCATGGGGGTCTTCCAAATGACATATTTGCATACAAACAGCCTGTCTAAATTCACAGAGGGGAGAGTAGGATAGGAAGGAATGGAGGGGAGAAAACAGGGAAATATGGTGAGCATGCATGTGTATGTATGTGTATGTATGTGTGCGCTTCTTCTCAAAGAGAGCGTTGGGAAGGGGGTTTGTTTGTCCTCCTCAGGTGCTGAGGGGCTTTCGATTTAGACAGAGTGGAGAATCTCATTACCTGAGTGATGCACTGCCTGTGTTTACATGCGTTATTCCAAAGAGGCTTCGACGTTCCTTCATTCCTCCACCCTCTCTCTCTCTCTCTCTCTATCTCTCTCTCTGTCTCCCTGCCTCTGTCTCTCTCGGATGGGAAAAAAAGTTCCATTGCAATAACAAAGCGGCCAGCTCAGCCACAGAGGACGCTGAGGGATCAAATGGCTCTTTTTCCCAGAGCAGGGCTGTCGCAGGCGGGTTTGTTGCTTTGGTAGAATTACTTCACTCAAGTATGACCACCAATGACAACACTTGAGAAGACGCACGGACATGAACAATGAGGTGGGACAGGAGTGAGACTATTATGTCTGACTGTGTGTGTACTGTACATTCTTATTCTATTGCTGGACCATGATGAGACAATTACGAGGGAACAAAATAAAGGAGTCATGAGGTCAACAAACTGACTCATTAATATCTGCTTGAATATCTAAGGAAAAGTTGCTAACATTAGCTAAAATTAGCCACCATAAGCTAATGGTCATACCAAGCGCAACCTCCATCGCTGTGAAATGAAGCCAATGTGGCTGTGCCACAAACTGCAGTTCCTCAAACATCCACTTGAGGCTGGCTACAGAAGTGAGTCAGTCTCCATAAATCCCCATGTTAAAATGTCCAACTTCACAGCAGAAATAAACATGTTTACAGCCTGGTAAACATTTCCATGTTCATGACAACTGATGAGTCTGCTTCAAACCAGCCTCAGGTCAACCAATGATCCATGTCTTTGCTGATTTTTAAATTAGCCAGCAGGTGGAAGAGGCAGGACTGCCAAGATGGTGGCGGCCAGAGCCAACAAAGCTTCAAATCAGCTCTTCAGAAACCTGAGAGTGACGTCACAGATACACTGTTCATTTTTTATACTGTCAGTGGACACCAAAAAAAAGTAGATGAGGGTGTTGAATAAAGAAACAGATGCAACATAGCATTTCATTGCCAGTGGTGTGGCTAAACCACCCTAGAAAGTCCTAGGTCCACCCGCCACAGTCACACAAAATCCTGAGGGAAATATTGCATGGCACTCAGCATGTGAGCATGTTGGCATGCTGACTTTAGCATGTAATTCAAGGCACTGCTGTTACTAAGTACAACCTCGCAGAGCTGCGAGCATGGTGAGCATGAAGCATGAAGTCTGTGAGCCAGTCAAGGCAATCAGCTCGACTCTGCTGCTCTCACATGACGTACTCTTTTAACTGCTACATGTTTCAAACACACCCTCTGCTTGCTCTTTTTGCTAGGCAGTCTGCAGCCACCTGAAAGTTATGCTGTCACTCATTGCTACTGCTGCTGTTGGTCGTATATCCTCCTCTGAGTCTACATTCCCCTCCACAGAATTATCATCACTCCCCAATCCTGGAAGTTTGTGGGACGAGCTCAGAGCTCATGTACATATTCTGCACTCACAACAGTCTGTTCCATGTCAGTTTTATCCACAAGGGGGGTGACAACAAGGGCCTCTCTCTGGATACAGAAATGGTGTACACCCTCAGGCTGCGGCAAAAACACGGATTGTTCCATTCATTTGAGTGGTGGTAGTCGGTGGATAAGTTGAGCCAGATCCAGCCCCGACCTCACGCTGCAGCCACCAATCAGATGATCAGATCGGTCAAACCCCTCCACAGTCACTGAAACTGAGACTATCCAGGTGGATATATGTTCTACCTGTTGTGTTCTGGTTTTGTTTGTTTCATGTACTAATCTGTGTCTGGCTCAAAGTCTACGCTAACAGCTAAAAACGGTGACATAAAGAAGTTTCCTTTGGTTTGGGTCCAATGGTTTGAGAGTGAGAGAGAGAGGGCATTAAGAAAGAGTGAGCATTGGCTGAGTGACACAGATAGTGAATGAGAGTGAGCGAGCGCTGGCATTTAGAAAGCTGATAAATCAGCAAAATGAAATGGTTATTTTCTCAGTTTCGCGGCGGTTACACTCAACACATATAGACACAACCCCAACAGCACCCCCTCACCCCCTTCAACCCCACCCCCACACCACCGCACAAGCCTACAGCGATTCGCTGCAGCAGCTGATCCTGTCTGAATGCACCCTTACACTTCATAAGCTTCCTTCTTTGGTCTATCTGAAGTGGAGACATGTATAAGTGGAAGCATTCCTACAGCTTTTTTTTCCTGTTGTTTTTTTTGTTTTGTCAGCTTTGTTTTTATGCTCCAATGAGTAATTCTACTTTAACTGCTGTCAGCAAAGATGTAATCTTGATTTATCTGTTACATTCCTCTCAGTTCATTCTTTTTATAATTTATTTGCATTTCATATTTTCAATGATCTACAAGGTCTGTTCTCGCGTAAAGAAAGTTCCACTAATTTAATCTCATCTTCCCGACTACTGCAAGCCTGAAGCGCTTTCTATCTTCAGAGACTTATTCAAAAGAAATGGTGGTGCATGAATCCATACCTGAACAGCTCACATTCAAATTACTAACCTGCATTTTAAAAAACCACATAATCACCCCTTTAGTTCCCATTTAGCTCTATTTTTAGCATCCCAGCGGCTGCCTGTCACCTCGTCTGTGTAAGCCGCCCTTGTCTCTCCCTTTACGCTGCCGAAGACCGAAATCACCTGACGCCGCTGTTGTGACAAGCAGCACTCCAAACAATAATTCAATTTGTCGCTGCTTTGCATCTTTATTCTCGCTCGCAGGCACACGTCTCCTTTCAATCAAGCAAAAGTAAAGCAGATAGAGAGACACAGAGGGAGATAGAGAAAGAGATGATGAAGGTGGGGAGTCAGTCTGGGAGTTACATTACAATGTTGCCAGCGTCAGATCACAGCGCACGGCCTCGTCTATTTCATGTAAAACAACCGCCGTTTCTGACAGCACGTTTGTTAAAACCCACCCAAGGAACACGCTGAGTTTAGGCGTGGAGTTGTTGCTTTTCCTTTCTTTTCCTTTTCTCCCCTCCCACACACTCACCACCACCACCGCCGCCACTGCCGCCACCCCTCCCCTGATACTCCGGTGCTCTAATTGCTATCAACACGAGTCGCAAACGTTCAGCCCATTTTTTCTGTTTTTTTGGGGGGTTTTTTTTCCTTTCCAGGGAAATTATTACTGGCAAGCTTCATGTCTGTCCGTCAACACATGCTAATTCCCGTGTTACCGCTTCGAGTCGCCGTGTGTTGTGTGTAGGTGTGTGTGTGAGGTTGGCACGGTGATCAAGCACGTCATTCCTGGTAGAACTTGGGTGGCAGAATTGCCTTTGAACTGCAGACAGGGCTGAGTTTGAGTCTGGGTTAACGCTCCAGTTCAGCCAGCTGGGAACTTAGAATAACTACAGCTTTGACAAAACAGGGTTCTCCAAACAACCAAAGACGGGTTCATTCAACCCTTCATGGTTCTCTAAAAACTGCTAGAAAAGCTCTTTTTAGCACCTTGCTGACATGGATTGACCTTGATGATTACGGTTTCATATGGAACCACCAAAGAACATTTGAAGAACTGTTTTTTTTTTCTACCTGTGAAGAAGAAAGAGACTGTTCAGAATCAAATTAACAACCAGCTAATTAACTGTTCACTTCACAGGAAGTGTGACTGGGAATTGGCTAAAAGCAACAAGGGACTGTGATTTGAAGGGGCTTTTAGACAAGAGAAAAATATGATTTATGCGAATGGATGAAAGATGAAACAATATTTGAGATAATAACAAATAGGTTGTACAAAATACATGAAATATGCATAGAAATGTATGTGAATTTCTTTGAAAATAGCTTTTTCAGATGAACAGAGTCCCGTTAACTGATCTAAAATCAGTGTTAAGTGGCTGATTTGATGATAAAAAGCAAACATAAATGTGTTATGCAGCCACAAGTGTGGCTTTATGCATCCTTACGATTGCAACTTAGTAAATCCATGAGTATATGTTCTGATATGATATCATGAATATATAAATAAAGTGTTATGCAACCACTTTGTGTGTTTGCTGTGTATTTTTGCCTCCGACAATCACACGCCAAAACAATCAGTTTTATATCTGGATCCATTTCTCTCTTCTGACACCCAACTCGCGCGGAAGACTTCATGCTGTTGTTGTGCAATTGGCTTAAGACGGAAACTGAAAATACCCAGGTTTCCCGGTGAGAGGTGGGGTTCAGATGAGGCGGGGGAGGGTTGGATAGAAAGTGGGGGAATGGCTTAGCGCCTAGAGAAGAAGATCCAATCTCTAAATGTGTTGCTGTGAAGGTGAAATACTGGAGAAACCCTGCTGGGGCGCATTTCACAACTCCCTGAGGAGCTCTATAGGGAGAGCTTTCCCACTGCTTCTATAGTAGCTGCAAGCAGGCACACGCACACGCACATCTAACACCACCCCCTCGCACACATAACACATACAAACTTTTAGCAGAGCCAAATATTGCAAGCCTGTATACAGTATGTATCTAAATATCATTATTGTTAGGTGAAAACTTCTCAGCTTCAATCTTATTTTAAACTAACATTTACACCCAAAAATATGACAGAGACTTGTGAATTTCATGCTAATTTGTATAATAGATTGAGTGTTCAAAAAGGAAATGTTATCCTCTGGGGAGCATGAATATGCTCAGGTAATTTCATGGCAATCTCGCAAAGATATAATGATGTTATTTTGAGGACAAGTAAAATATTCTGGGCTGAACTAGGCGCATGGAGAAAGGGATTATCCCCTGACAAGCATGAATGTATACTGATACATTGGTAATTTCATGGCAGTTTGGCCATCATATAATATTATGAATAATATTTAGCTAGAGGAAAGATCAGGAGGTCACCAAGTGTGCTCTGGGGACTATGAATATAAGTGTCAAATTTCTGGTAAATTCTACAGTTAGTTTTGGAGATACCACGTCATGGTTGTTGATCAAACTGGCCTGATGTGGCAGCTCAAGGTACATCACCGGGTTACTAAATTTCATTGCAGTCTGGCCAGTGGTTGTCAAGTTGTTTTGCTCTCGCTTGGATGGGCACTGGGCAGACTAATAAGCAGGCGAGAGCATCAGTAATAGAAAATAAAATTGGGTAAATCCAAAAATGCATGATGGTCAGCCCATTAAAAACGGGTTCATTTCCTTCACTCCTGAAATTTGACACTTGGAGGTACAAGGACTGCACCTGACAATCTCAACATGACTGGCATATATTTATGCAGGAGCCATACATGAAATATGCAGGACCTGGGAGAAGAGCAAGAGGCGAGGGGCCACTCTGAATTCAGATCAGGAACTAAACCACTGGAAGACCCCAACAGGATTCCTGTATGGGTTGCCGGGGCAACATGAGCAGGAACTTTCAACCATGTCAGCCGAACTGCAGAAGATGATGAAGGAGAGCACATAACAACAGGAACGCATGTGTGTGTGTGTGTGTGTGTGTGTGTGTGTGTGTGTGGATGGGGGGGGGGCTCTGTTTACAGGGACAAAAGTGTAAAAACAATGAATGCATGCTGGGAACATTTTAACAACATAACAAAGAATTTAAGTTCAGAGAATGTCTGGGATGTTCAAGTAGATGAGGGTGTTCTTGTGAACTACAGCCTGCCAAGTGGTTGTTTTGCCTGTCGCTTGGTAACCAGTCTCCTCAGCTCCACACAAACACATAAACAGGCATGCACAACGATACATGAACGTTTATATTGAGTAATTTTGCCCTTAAGGGTTTTCCACCTTGCGGACTGTGAAGCAGAGAAGAAAAGAAGGTAGTCGTTAGTGATGGAGCACACACGCATACACATACACACACAAAGCACTGCAGGAACAAACAGACAACAATCTCTCAGCAACGCTGCCAGCAGCCTCGGAACAACCTGTAAGACAAACACGTCTCGGTGCTTTTATTTAGCTGCCGGGCAGCCAGCATCTACCTGGCATCACTAAACGCTGAATTAGACAGTAACACTACAGTAGCTTTCTGCTCCACGTACTTTCCCAAGGTCTTGTTAGCAAGGCAACCATGGCATCGAAGCGACAAACGCTACACAGTGCCAAGCAGCAAAGAGCGATCCCGTGCCAACACCAAGACCACACCACTAAGAGAAAGGCTTTGGATGGAGATCTTATCGGCGGATAAGCTCGATCAAGCCACAGTGCTTTTGTGTTTCAGACAATTAACTTGATGTTGTTGTCTGTGTCAAACCTGCCAACACATCGGGCATGGATATACGCATGTCTTGCTTCACAGTCAGGGCTATCAGCATTCTACTGTGCCAGGTAGCCTGATTAGATTTCACTGATATGGGTTTTGGAAGCTGGGACTGATTTTTTTGTTTTGGATTTTATGTATGTGTATGTTTGAATGTGTTAAAATGTCAAAAAAAAATTTAAAAATCAATTTTCATTCACGCTCACAACTACTTGACAATGAAACACTAAAATGCCCAGCAGAGAGGATTATTGCAGGGAAAGAAAGGTGTCACATCTATCAACTCTCAAACTCATGGCCCTTCCTCTATTATATGGATATAGTAAAGTAGTACACCACTGAAAATGTATGTTTAAAGTATCAAATACCCATTGCAGGATTGAATGGTGGCTCTAGAAGATTTGTAGCTTATTCCTTCACTGAGGCCTTCGTCAACTTCACAACAGTTATGATGGATACCAATGTCTAACCATTGTCATGGTTGGAAAAAAGTAAAGTCTGCATGCTAACACCTGCCTGTATGCTCAGTACGTTTCAAACAGTCATGTTTTTTAACAAAAGGTGGCTAACCACACAGCCTGATGCTACCTGAAAAGCCTTAGATGAACAAAGGCAGTGGTTCTCTATGGCTGTGCTACAGTACATGTGCTACATTCACATCCCCATATGAAGTCTGTGTACCGTCTTCATATAACTTAGATTTTTTTTTTTTTTTTTTTTAAAAAGCATGTCTAACTACAAATGACATACATGTAATGATTTCATACATTAGCTGCTCTTTGTAGACATTTCCATGCACTTAGTAACAAAGCTAGGGTGGCTAGCTTAACCAGAAAACTAGCGTAGCAGATTGCATCATTTTCTAACATTAATATCCTCCTGACACACAAAACATCCCCACATTAACAGGGAAATAATATATATGTACATGGAGTTTCTCACGTCTAAACAGAACATGAATGATTTTGTAACATCTCTTCTTTATTGTGAGTGTGCTATATTCAGACTGGTCTTACACAGAGCTTAAAATGCACGGTAGATATTAACTAAACAATACTCCTGAGGCCCATAATAATAATAATGTAGCTACAGCCAAATAATGATGCACATTTTAATAATTAATTCTGTGTTTAAGTCATAGCATTTAATGTCTAGGGTGCCACAAATGCTAACCAAACTAGTAGCCAACATAAGCTTTAAATGTAGCCATTATTTTGTCAAAACCATCATTTTTTTTTTACATATTCAGAGAGATAATGTTGCAGGACTGGTTAGTGTGTGTTGATATGGTGGACTGTATGAGTATTCCCCTGACTGGAAAATATGCATTTTCCAATATTTGCTTGACACGACATCACAGCGATATACAGTATCTTTCAAACCTTCACAATGACATAATAGATGGCAAACATCAATAATCCTTGAGAGGAAGCCAGGAGCCGTCCTATGTTGCAAAAAGACACTCAACTGTGCTTAGATGTGTACTTGCGGCCATGTAGTGCAACTGTACTGTGTAATTTGGAGACAGTGCAGGATTCACATTAAAAGGAGACGGATTTGTGTGTGTGTGTGGGGGGGGGGGGGGGGACCAAGCAAACAAGTCTGATGATTTACAGTCCGGGTTTTCGGAGTGTCTTTTTAAGCAGGATGAATGAGGGCAGACAAGATAAATGACGAGAAAGGCTCTCCTCACATGTGCAAACAATTTTCCAACGCAGAACAACCAGGGGCCAAATGAACTGTCTGTTCAGTATGTGAAGCGTGAACAAATGCCTTTCACATTAAGTCAGGACCCTAGAGACCTAGATAGTGTGTGTGCATGTGTGTGTGATTGGAGAGAGAGAGAAAGCGGGCATGGCTCTGTATTGTTACAGCTTATGTGTGTGCATGTGTACACACCTGCATGAGCTATGATTTCCCATGCAAAAAAAGGCAAGCACCTTATTATAAAACATTATGGTTCCCTCTAAATACTCAATTTAAATTCAACCAATGTCATGTTTAGATTAGATGTATGCTGCAGGCAAATAATCCTTTGACATAATTGGCTAAAACGATGCTTGTGATCTGAAGGTGGCGTTGGCAAGGTAACCTAAGGGGATGTAGGAAAAGATGAGGGTAAAAGGTGGTATCACCTGATATTTTTTACTGATAGAAAGCAAAAATAACTGTAAAGAACCTTCAATCTGACGCCGTAATGGAAGAAAAGGAAGCGAGAGATGAGGAGGATGAATGGTGATGACACATATTTACACTGATGATGAACGATAACAAGGACAAAATTAATTGAAGGCTGCCATTAAAGTCACTGGCGTGAACTGCTGCTTTAGGTGCAACATGCTCAAGCAGCGTCGCGGAGCATTGTGTAATTTGATATGAGTCAATTGACACTAGTAGCACACAGAGGCAGTAAACACAATATGGACAGTACAGGCTTCATAGAAAACAATGGCAGCTGGCATATGTTGTCCTTCACTGTCTCAAAATTTAACATTAAAATGTACTTTTCATTGGCTAGTAGCATGAAAATATTAATGTCAGTCCAGCAACACTTTGATTCTGATTGAAACAACTACTGAATGGATTCATGGTCCCCACAGGATGAATCCTTCTGACTTTGGTGACCACTGACTTTCTTCTGTGCCAACAAACGGTTGACATTTTCGATTTCTAGTTAAATATTTCAACAACAAAAAGATGAATTGCCATCTATGGTGCCCAGAGGGTGAATCCGTCAACATCTACTAGATGGATTGGCACACAATGTGTTGGTTGGTTCCCCGACAGTGTGTCCCATTGACTTTGATGAGCCTCTAACCTTTCATAACACCATCCCCAGGCTAACAGAGTGAAATTTCCCAACAACTATTGGATAGATTGCCATGAAATTTGGACATTCACAGTCTCCTTAGGATGAATTTTGGTGATTCCTTTCATTAAGTCAAACATGAAGTGCATTTGTGACCAAACACCTACCTAAAACTAATGACCAATTCCCATCAGCCTCAACTGATGTCAGCTTTGTATTTAGCGCTAATTAAAATATGTTAGTGTGCTGAACTAAGATAGGAAGCATTGTAAACGTGCTATGTTAGCATGTTAACATGGTTAATGTGATCACATTAGCATGCTGACATTAGCATTTAGTCCAAAAAAGCCTAAATACAATCTCACAGAGCACCTGGTGTAGCTATAGCAACGGTCACCGCACTGAGCTTGACAACGGCTCTTTGGAAACCTGTGGGTGACGTCATAGAGACTACGTCCATGTTTTACACTTTCTACGGTGTCAACCCTCCAGAGAGGTAGCAATTTATCACATCTGCCGCCTCAAATGTGTGGTACGGCCCTCAAATATCACACAGAGGTTGATGTGTGTTGCACTTTAATCGCGTTATTAAATATAAATAGCTATGATATGACTGACCAGATTATTTCAGTATAACTTTATCTTTGGTCCCGATAAGCCGTATGGTTGTATATCAGGCCTCTTGCCTCCCAGCCAGTTCTTATCAACTGATGCTTATACACACAGTGGATGAGATAATCATATATTTTTATACTGTTTGTATATTTTACATCCTTGAGTGTTCTTCTACTTTTGCGTATTCCTATCCAGGGAATATTCCCTCTTAAACCAGGAAGTGGCAGGAATTACCCACAATTCTCCTCTGGGGTTAGAGGGTGAGACGAGAGTTTGGACTGTCAGTGCCCCTTTTGCCGCTCATTAATCACTTAGGCTACTGTGAGACAGGCCGCCAGGGGCACACACCCCACACACACACACACACACACACACACACACACATGCAAGCACATACGCTCGCAAATTTAAAAAAGGTGTGAGCGAAATACCAATGCATGATCTGTCTCTCCATGAAACGATCAATAGACGCGAAATAGAGGAACCCTATTAAATGTTGAAGGCTGTTTCCTCAACCATATCCAATGCGCATATCAGAGACACGTGCGCAGAGAGTGTTGCTGTTCACGTCCACGGAGAGAGGAGAGAGGAGAGAGAAATAGAAGGCAAGACGAACACAGCTCAGAGTTCCCTGGGGCTGGTCAACAACTCAAGAGAGGAGGAGAGAGACAGGCACAAAGAGAGTACTCTCAATAGGGGAAGGCTCTCTTCATTCACAAGGCTGGTATCATGTTATACAACCTCATATCCATTCTCAGAATGTCTTCCGGGACTCACAATCTCCATATGCATGCATGCATATCTGTGGTGGTGAACAATGATTCGGTGTTATTTTTCTACTGTAAATCATGTCCTGAAATGTCCTTAAACCTGTTATAATTAAATGTGCATACCCTGTGTGTTAAACCCTGTATGTGGAATTTTTATGTCATGTTTCAAATTATTCTGATGATAAAAATGGTTGTTTGTAGACAGTTGAGACAATCCCAGTTGAATTTGGTGCAGTCTATTAGGCCATGAGGACCCTAGGGGTGAAAGCTCATCCACAGTGGTTTTAAAACTTGTACATGATACAACTCATCATGCCGAGTAGTATTCGGCTTGAGAAAGAAGTATAATGTTCTCTTAGCTCCCATCGGGGTTAGAGTTTGGAGACTGCAATTTTTAGAAAAGTGCTTAAGAAACTAGGGTCATTATTCAGGTCAGCGTTGTTAATAGAGTTCATTCTTCACTGTGGAAATAGTGGCTTGACAAAATAATGTTAAGTTAATTAAGGTAATTAAAATAAGTCAGTAAATAAAAATGTTAAAGATGACTGAAGCTTTCAACTACATCTCATGGTTTGTCATGGAAAGCTAGTAAATGGACCTTGAGTTGTGGAGTTTGAAAGACGTGGCCGTTTAATACAGGAGAGGAATGATCGCTATCCACTTGCATTATGGGAAGTGTAGGAACCAGCGTTCTTGGAACTTGACACATACTAGGGGCTGAAAGTCATGTTATCTTGGCACCCGCTGCTTTAGTGTTGAACATTCTTTTAAAAGTCTTTATGGAAGTGCAAGACTAACTCACTGGAGTATACCGTTACCGTTAAGTGGTGGCATTTGCCTGTAGGTTGAACGAGTGTTCACTGATTCAATGAGGTCCTGAAAGCCTCTATGTCTAATGCAATTGCAAGTATGAGAAACATATGGACATTTTCTCTTGAATATTTGAAAAAATAGACAAAATTCTTGTTAATAATACCATCTGACAGTTGGGAATATCGCCACAATGACTATTAGAACACCAGAGGTACATTTAAAATCCGTGTAAAGGCAATTCCATGTTTTCTTTCAAAACACAATAAATATGTTGGAAAATAGTTGCTGAAAACGTGAAAAGACTTTGAACGATATATTACTGAAATGTGGAGTTAGAGGTTCAAACAGTTTTTCACCAGTTTTCAGTCCAGGATTTTGTGGGCGGTCCTAAAACGAGACGATGTGACATCATGCAGTGATCATTAACTTAAAAATAGCATTTGACTGTTAAGGGAGGCGGGACCACTCCGCCGAGTGGGCGTAGCTTTGCCGCATTCAGCAGACACGCCCCCACAGTCCTGGAGCTGAGAATACTGCTCTTTTTTAACTGATTTTGACACCTAATTTCACAAACTTGTCGTTATTTTTGATCTTTCAAATTTGGCTGGGTGGTTAATAACACTTTCTTCTTTAGTCTGACAAACTCAAAACACATTTATTTTGACTTTACACGGAGTCTCATCTCGTGGAGATAAGGGAATTCCTGCAGCCTGTAAATGAGTGATAGAACAAGCCTGCTGCCTTTTTGATATTTACTTACAGAGAGTTGTACTGTACATGCAGAGTTTACTACACACAAAATGATGATAGATGATAGAAAATCTCCCTCTCTTCTTCAGAAATGCTCACTCTAGACTTCGTGAATATTATCACGTAGCTGTGGCTGTGACCTTTGACCTCCTCAATAATGGATTTTCTTTTATAATGCTGATGATCTGGCACCTGAAGGGAAAGCGAGCGTTTTACTGTTGCACTTATTGTGTACTAGCTGCCACATCCACTTATTTTTTCCAGCTTTCCTTGAATATCTGCATGCTCTTAGTCTAAAACAGCCCTTTACACACACACACACACTTCATCAGCTATCTCTGCTCTTCAAGGACACCTCTGGAGAATGCTAGAGTGAAAGCTCTTTAAGGCTCCGAGCCATCAATTGACCAATCGAGGCGTGCCAAAGTAAAGTGACTGTTGCCGTTGCTGCTACAGGGAGAACACGAGCTGTTTTCTACAGCAGCACTTTTACTATAAAGCTAGATGAACAATTCATCCTCTTGTCAAAACACTGTAGTCTGGTAAGAGATGGAAGTCGGCCAGAACACAAACATACACATATTACAATGACGATGTTACAATGATGTGGTGAATCGCCTTAAAGTGAAATTTATGTTTTGAGAAAATTTGAAAGGTTTTCTTTATTATATCCATGATTACCCATCATCAAGACAGATGTGACAACTGAAGTTCTCGGCGCTGTTGACCCTCTCATTAGCGACTTACATTTGGAACCTCCAAGACTCGAAAAAACGAAATGATGAAACAAGGGAGGAGGCAGAGATTCATAATTCCCACCCATCAATCTGCGCACCGCTCATAAATGTCAGCCTTAGGGAAATTGAATGGCACCATTTGTCTGTGTTTATTAGGCTGAGATGAACTCGGTTTCAATGACCTTTCAGAGTACGCACCCACGAAACTCAAACTTGGAGTTCCTATGACTGGCAGTGTTTGAGCACTAGCATCCCCGAGGACTCATCGCCTTGATTATAAAAGACAAAAAAAGAGGAGGTGTAGACTGGGAGGTTCATCACAAGAAAGGCCGGAGTCCATTGGGAGAATGTCAAATTTTCTTTTATTACTTAAATGTCCAGTCTTAAATGCCAAAGCACTGGAAGTCATTGTTGAATAGAGGTGCCGCGTCTTCAGAAGCGACTGGGCGGTTTGTTGGAGTGCATTCAAGTTTGAGCTCCTCATAGGCAAACAGTCATTTCTGCTATAATCAATGCTTCTTGGCGAGCCAAACAAACACAGACTTTCACCTCATGTTGACTGTTCAAGTCCCGTGTGAAACCAAAAGCACAGCATTGACTCAGGTATAACGTTCTCCATCATGGTGGACCAGTCTGTGTATGATACCAGTTTGCATATACAGTATGATATACAGCAACATGACCAGTCATTCTTCAATCAGCCCAACGGGTTGTCTCTGGTTCTGCACCAACCTACTTGAATATCCTTATACAGGCATATGTTACCTCCTCCAATGAACAACACCTTGCTCTGCCACCCGTACACTCCAGTCCAAACTGTTCTCGTCATTGGTGGAACGTCCTACCAGTTCCTACCAGAGCAGGGCATCCTGAAAAAAACGACCTCCTCTCCTAGCACTACCAACAACTGGACATGCTAAATCTACCCCCCTTCAAGAACTGTCACTTGATTCTATTGGGTAGTACTTAAAAGCATCAGCTAAATGAGTAATTGTAAATGTAAGTGATGTCTAGTAGGAATTAGCGCTAATGTTAGCAAGCTAGGCTAACAAGCTTCCACTTTCAGGGTGAGAGCAAGTAAATCTAACTTGCTAGCGCCCTATTTTTGAGAGAAGAAAAGAAAATTAAGAGCATAAGAACATAACATGGCTGATAAAAAAGATGGAGTGTGGTGGCATTATGTATTGATGTTTAAAGGCAACACCGCTGCAATGGTAAATGCCCACTCAGAGGCTGATGTTTTCACAAATCTATCCAATAATGATTTATCCTCTTTTGAAAAATGGAAGAAAACACACCATGACTGCAAGTTTCATTGTAATTTAGACCTCCGAAGGCAAAAAGTGAGGTGAAGATTTCAAATTTCAGAAAATTTCAGCTCAACTTTAAAGACACAGAGTTCTAAACCCGACAGTCACAAACTCCTTAACCCTCCTCTGAGAGTAATCTGGGTTCTCTGGCAGTAAACACAACAACACTGGGCAAAGATTTCTCCCTACTCAAATTCAACTTTTCCAAGTTCTGCGCTCACAAATCTGTGAAGGTGCCCACAGGGGCTTTAAACTCAATCCCTCTCGCCTCAGGTCCGTAATCCAATAAGTCTACAAACCTGCAAATGTTACATTATTTACCCACAATTTGTCACGAAACGCCAGAAAATTTGAGCAAAATTGGTCTGCTGTCAGATTATTTTCCCTTTCTGCTTATTTCTTTTATTTCCTGCAGCCACATGCCAGTAAAACAGCAACGCAACAGTTCCGCTGACAAAAAGGCTCTGACTGCAAGTGATGTCCCCACCAGACACCACCACTCCAACCTCCCCCCAGCGTCTGTCAATATCCATCACAAAGACTGCTCTTGTTTACAGTGTAGCTGCTCGCCCTGTGGGAAAAATAACTATAATATCCATACTTCATACTTTATCTCCAATGTAATCACATAAATAAACCTCAAATGCTCCTACAGGGATATAATATAATTCAGTGGTCAGTTGAGTGGCCGCATGGATCACATGTGCTATTTTCGTCCCCTCTGACATCACTGTTCAATCCCAGTGGGACTTTTTTTGTGATATCAGACAACATCTGTGTGAAATCTAGTGTAGTGCCTTTATTTAGGCAGACACTGGAGATAAAGGCAGAAAAAAGGAGACTGCTACATCCAGTTCCATATGAGCCACCACAAGCCACAGATAAACAAAGCGCATGGACAAAAAAGCTCCATCAATATTTCAGTCGTGGCTTCGTGTGACTGAATCAAGCACAGAGCTGTCTGTTTAGTGCGCGCTCCTTGTCTCCACACCGGCTCTGTGCGCTCACAGGCGCGTCCTTGGACTCCCTCTGAATGTTATCACACAAGGTAGCGTGAGTGATTATTATTGTGGTTCTCAAAGTGGGGTCAGGAGACCTCTCCCGGGTCACTAATTGAACATTTAAGGGGTCCGCCCCCCCCCCCCCACACGTCAAATGATGCATGTGTTCGTTCACTGCAGTTTCATATAAAGGGAGGTTCAAACAAAGGACACATATTGTTAAGTTTCACTTTGATTTCCCTGCGCGGCGCAATGTTAACAGACAATAACAAGATGCTCGTGAGGCAGGGACACCGTGTGATGTAATGGAAGTCTGGGTCGACAGAGTGAGCATGTATGTGTGTGCGTGTATGTGTGTGTGTGTGTGTGTGTGGAGCTCCTGACATGAAAACGTTTTTAAAAGTCCTGCCCGGTGTCTGACAGCATCCACCGTGCGTCCAGCTGGACCACCTGGATGCGTAAAAGCCACACCGTGCCTCCTCCTCTCAGAGAGCCGCGCAGCGTGCGTCTGCAGCGGCTGCCTCCTGAGAACAATAACTTGTTTCGGGTGATGCGCGCTGTGGCTGGACTGATGGATGGTGGAAGGTGACAAAGAGGGGGCATGGTGGGAGGTGGTGCACGAACCAGCGGGTCGTGACGGGACGGGATGAGGATGGGGAAGGCTACTTACGCTGCTGTTCTCTCCTGTCCAGTGAACCATCGCCTGGTTGTGGGTCGCATCTCCTTTGAGCACGAACGAACTGCTGAGCAGGGACATTTGTTTTTCCCGGGACAGTGCTCTCCTGAAGCGGGGTGAGCTCTCCGCGCCGACGGCTTCCTCGTCACTGTCCGTCGGTAAACCCGGCGGGGAGCCTCCATCTCCGCCGCCCATGTCAAACGTACGGTCCTCCCCGCCGCGCCGGTTTAAAGCCCCGCTGTCACAGCGCACGGGTCCCGGCAGTGCCATCCAGGCCGAGGCGGTCAGCAGAAAGACGCAGAGGTGCGCAGCGGCGGGGACCGGGTTTTCGGGGCGCAGAGATGCCATGCTTTTGCGCCGTAGTAGCGCTCGTATCGCGGAGACTGATGGAGAGACTGCTGATGCTTGTGGAAGATAGATAGGTGTATACTGTAAGCCGAGGGAGAGAGAGAGGGAGAGAGAGAGTGGAAGGAGGGAGGGAGGGGAACGAGAGCGAAGGCAGACAGTGGGAACAACGTGGACGCGTCTCTGTGCCAAGCGGGTTCCACAGGACGGCGCAGCGGTGCCATCTGCTGTCCTGCAACTGCAGCGACTCAACTCCACTCAGTCCGTCTCCAGAACGTGTCAGCACATGAGGAAGTCACGTTTTAAATATGACATATGATTGTTAAGTGAAGGCCCACAGGAGCTTGGGCCGTTTTTGCTGGCACAATCATCCAAAATCTGATTCTAGTTTAAAAAAAAAAAAAAAAAAAAAAAAGGAGATTAATGACTGTCAGAGCAAAATTTGTCGTTAAAGCCCTGAAGCACAGTGGAATCACTGCTGTGGTTTAGCTTTGATACTATGGTTATGAATTGATTTATTATATGTCACCATTTGTTCCTGTGTTTTGAATGTCATATGCACGTTGTTTTATACAACTAATTGCAATTGAAATGCACAACAGTTTTAAAGCAACATTATGTATGAATTGGTATTTTTGTGATTTGTTGCCCCCAGTTTCAGAGCGTAATCCCACTGTTGTAAATATGGACAGCTGTATTTGTAGTGACATTACTTCCCAGATAGCATGACAACATTGATTCAGTGTTGAAGTTCCATCAGAATCATCATAATTAGTATTAATTATAGTATAGTATAATAATTAGTGATAAAGGTAACATTGATTCAGTGTTGATTCAATGTTGGTCTGCTATCTGGGGATTGGTTTAATTAATGTTATTTCAGTGTTGGTTCAATGATAAAACAGCGATTGATTTTAAGTTGAACTAACATTGATTTTATGTCTGTCTTGATCTATTTTTCATCATTGAAATAACTTTTATTATTTCAGGGTGCAAAACTGATGAATAATCAATGTTATATTTCAGTGTTGGGCAATGTTGATTCAGTGACAGTTTCGTTGATGCATCATTGATTAAATGTTGATTCAATATTAGTCTGCTATCAGGGTTATGTTTCAAAAACTAATGGGCGACAGCTTTGCTAACAGCCAAACATCAACAAGGTCAACAACACAAGACATAGCAGCCAGCTAATATTACTTACTAGTCCAACAGCAGTCAGCCCAGCTCGGCGTCTGTCTTTCAGCCTTTTATTTCACCAAGCTCTCACCAACCACTAAAAGTCAGTCCCAGATTTACTCGTCTTCTTGTTTGCCCACTCTCTCCTTTTCTCCTCTTAGCTTCCTCCATCCACACCTTCTTCAGTCTCTTCTCTTCTGTCATTATGTCCATAGAAGCTGCTGAGCTGGGTTACATTGCCCCCTTGCCCAGCTCCGGTTCTGGCACGACACCAGCTCCAGAATTCCCCTGCGCACCTGAAAACTTCCTCTTCCCTGTGGGCCAAAGCACCTGTGGTACAAGCACTGATAGTCTCTAAGCTAACATTAGCTCACATTAGCTAACAGCAGCTACAGTTGTTACATAGTGAGAACAGACGTATGAATGATAGATTACCAAGTCAGTGTAGCATCAACATTTGAAAATATGGTAGAGAAGTTACATAATGTAGCTTTGAGGTCAAAGGAGGATCAAATTTATCCGCTATTGCATCTGATGGTGTTATATTATATCAGGTCCATTTGTAACCCAGTGATTTTTAGAGTGTAAGATTGTTTCCAGTTTAAGGACAAATAGAACAACACTACAGATTCAAGAGAATCTGTCAGTGAAGAATAGTTTGATTAAGCTTCCAGTCCACATCTCCATTTCTGTGCTGTGAGCAGGTGGAACAATGACCTAAGACTGGTCCTGAGGATAATTTGTAAATCCTACAGGTCATCAGTTAATCATCTTGGCAGCAGTCGTCCCCCAAATTCTCCTTTGGTTTGTTCTTGTTTCAACTTTTAAATTAATCCCTGCATTTTTTAAATTGATCTTTGCTCCCAATTTAAAAGATAAAAACAGATGACCTAAAGCAGTTCCCCAAAAAGACACAGCCGGAGTATATTTGCATGCTGTCTGTAATGTCCACTCATCCTCCTCACTGCCTGAGTATTGGTGGCCAGCTGGCCAAGAGGTCATAGGTCATGTATTTGATCTTGCTAAGTAATAGCTCTCCTTTGTGCCTGTCCTCCTATTCAATTATAGGCAGAGGCTGGATTAACCCGTGACTTGGAGGGTCAGGATTGGTCGGGGTCGGATGTCTTTTCAGGTCAAACATCAAGGATTTACCTTTTCATACTGACATTAAGCTGCTGTCACATAATCCCAACGATGATTTTCTTTGCTATCATGTAGATTATTAGTTTTACTGATCATGAAGGGCAGGACGTGAAGAAACGACCTGCCTCACCAATCAGATGAGACTGCACAGTCTTTGACAACAGTAGCATTTAGCATCAACTGCACTGTTTATTGCAGTTATAAACAGTGTGATGTAATGTGAGAATGGTGTCACAAATAATGGAAGGTGGGGAACTGCTCAGTGTCCCTAAAAGGCCCAGGTTCTAACCTTAACGGTCCCCCTAACCCTGCAGCATTTATAGGGCAATATTCTGTTGCCATGATATTATAATGGTGCATATTCCTAAATAAAATTGCAGTTTACGAATGAAGTTCATCGACACAGGGGGCTTATTGGGGACCCTTGACTTACTTTACCCCAGGGGTCCACTAGCAGGTTAATCCAGCCCTGTTTCTGGGGTTTGGTAGGTGAGTTAAATGTATCTTGTACACTGCTCAACAGGAAACAGTATTTGACAAGCAGATCTAAATTAAAGCTGCGCTAATCAATATTTTTATATTAACAATGGATCAAACATGATCACATGACATGAATACATGACTATGTGTGATGTAAAAGATGTCACTCAGGGGACCAATTCTGCAATTCCCCACAGCTTTTTAGCTATATTTAGCTTCTTTCAGCTTTTTGTTTTGGTTTTACTGTTTTGGTTCAATCTCACTGCTCTCATCAACCTTGTTTCCTGTAAATAATGCTCAGCTAAACTCACTGTACACTACCTGCCCAGCACCAAACAGCACAGACACATTGCTTAGGAGTCCAAAATGCTGGTGGAGACTAAAACAGAGCTAAAAGGAGATTGAAAGGAAAGCCAGCTGCCATTCACAGAGCAGAAATACAACTCAGAGTGAATGCTAATGTTGCTTCATGTCTGCTGTGTGTGTAAGAAGGCATGTTTGCTTATTAGCATGTTATTTGTACTTGCTTGCACCACAAGCAAGTACAAATACAATTCAAAACAAGACATTAGTACAGAGATTTATGTCAGCATGATAACTTGTCACTAATGCAATCTATTGTAACCGTCAGGAAGTCGACCTGACCACAGCTGTAGTTCTTCATGAAGGATTAAAAAGAGGGTGAGTGTTTGATACCCAAAGGGTTTCTTTCTCTTGATCTGTATCCAAAACAACATTTTACACAGAACCCGGTGAGGAGGAAACGTTTGAAGAGAAGACAGCTCACACTGGTATGGCTGTGAAATGAACTGAACGAACATGATCAGGGGTGATAAGTTTGATGTGCATTTTCTGTTTAAGGAAAGTTCTGTGCACTGAACTTGCAGCAGGCAAACAGCAGGAATTTCATCCAGTATATATCAATGATACCTTGTTTTATATTCAACAGTACCTGTGTGAGGGGGCTGTGATTTTGACCCCATCGATTGATGTTTTTGGGACATGGACAGGCAATTTCTCGCTTTCTAAGAAAGCTAACTTAGTGTATAATCTGGGTTAGCATAATTGTAGCTACTAGCTGCCATTTCTTACTGGAATTACATGTGCATGCTAGCTAGCTAGCCACTAACAGTATTTTGGCAGGTCCCCAGCAAGTTGCTTTATCTTTAAATGGTGAAAATCTGCAACATGCATGTGCATGATACAATATGATTATTATGGTATAAAAATACAGTATAATGATCGTCATTACCAAACTGTATATTTGAAAGCAGAGAGCAAAGTTGACCCCAAAAACCAAAACATACCCTTCGTGTAAATTTTGCTGTTATTTAAAGTTGAGTTCTGCTTGCATTCGCTGCAGACTTTTAAATATAATCTCTAGGAGACAGGGGAGGACATTATTATTTCAGCAGAACCTCTCCTTAAAGAAAGAACTCTGGTCTCACTGACCTACGAAGCTAGTATCAGTGTTGAAAGGGTGATCTTTGTTAATTATTTACACGTCAGAGTCCTTCTGTTGTTGCTGCTGCTTGGGAATAAATGGAGAGAGCAATGTTTGTTGGCTCAACCGGCCTCAGATCAGTGCATTCAGGTGCCCAGAGTGGCAGAACAGGAGCAGAGTTAGTTTGAATATTTGATGGCTGTGAGGGCAGAGGGTGCAGCAGTATTACAGAAAAGGAAGAGGAAGGAGGAGCACGGAACATTTTCACAACACTATCATACTGATTTTGTGTACGTTTTCAACCTTCTCTGACTCTTTTATAGTTTCTGCTTCTCTCCCATACACATTGAAAATCCACAAACTGGAATTTTCATAAAGCTAAGAAATAGAAATATTGTATTTGGCAGAGATAAACCCCAGCAGACTGAGTCAAAGATCCACAGCTGATGAGACAGCCATGGAAGGGTTTGCAGGATGCTTCAAATGATTTTTCGTTAGTTATTTTTAACTTATTTAGTCATTTTAAACAAAATAATTCAACAGACAACACTGTGAATAATGCATGTGGCTGGAAAATGTTGAATAATTCAGTCTACATTAATAATATGTATTAAAATGAAAAGTGTACCTACACGTGATGCTTACAGAAGCTCGCACATCAAAACGCGGTGTAGTTCCAATCTAGTTGATCTGGCAGGACTTTCAAATTAAAAATGTACTTGTGATCTTGAAAATAGATCTATGTTCTGAGTTTTCATGCACAAGTGAGGGAGAGCAGATGATGGCGGGGCGTGCACCCTACGTGACCTCTATTGCTAGGATACTGCCTGTAATTGCACCTCCTAAACTGGAGCTTAAGTTTAAATATTTCATAAGACTGTGGAAATGTGTGTGTGTGTGCGTGTGTGTGTGTGTGTGTGTGTGTGTGTGCTGGAGTGTATAGAAGGAAAGAGAGGGGTAAGGCTGCAGAAATAGTGAGTCTGAATGTAATCTGTTTTAATCTAAATGACAGGCACAACACGAAAGCCAATTAGGGTGGAAATTAAACAGACAGTGTAAACTGCATTTGTCCAAACGCTCATGTTCGCCCAGAGAATTCAGGCTGGCCATTTAAAGAGCATTTAAAGAGACTTATTCCGCCATGCCTGGAGAAAGTATGCATAAAATGTAGCTAACAATCGTTCTCATCGTCAAATCAGAAGGAAAATGTTGGTTAGGAGCAGCGAGTTACTCTGACGTCCACACACTCGACCACTAAATAAGGAACTCTCTACAGAGCCTCAGAAGTGCTGCAAAAAAAAGGATGAAATTTTTGCGATTTTTACATAAACATTAATAAACTTCCACTTCACTGTAGATCAGTTATTCTCAAACTGTGAAGCTCCCTCTAATGGTATGCAGAGCAATCGGCCATTCTTCAAATTTAAAAATTTGAAATGAAATAAATGAATTTCAAATCATATAAAACAGTGAAAGTACGACTAAAATTAAAATTAAAATGACTAATAATATTGGGAAAACAGTAAACAGAGGTCAAAATGTAGGGTTCTAAAACACTGCAGTCTGGCTGCAAACGGGAACTATTAGCCATTAGCTATCTAGTGTCTAAATCTGTGTCTGGCCTGCAGTTTATGCAGAGAGCGAGCCCTTTGGTCAAGAGACTTAGACAGTGAATGAGAGTGAGCGAGCGTCAGCCTCAGTAAAGCCCGTTAATCAGAAAAATAAGAAGTTATTTCCTGATTGTTTCACACGTACAGCAAATAAAAAAAACCCAGCAACCCACCTCAGATGTATTTTAACATCACGGTCATAATGATGGCACTTCGAGAGCCCAATAGTTTCTGAGGTGGTATGTAGTGTAAAAAGTTTGAGAACCACTGCTGTAGATAAAGTTATTTGATTGTTGCAGCCAGCTAAAGTCTTGCAAGCAAAGTCAAGCGAAATAGTCTGTGAAGGTTCTCAGTTGTCCAGGTCATCTTTCCTCGAGAAAGGTTAAATCTGGGGTTGCCCCAGATTTGGACTTGGTTGTAAACCCGTGAAGATGTTTCACCTTTCATCCAAGAGGCTTCTTCAGTTCTTCAGACTGACTGGTGGGGAGCTCCAAGCAAAATATTTCCACAATTTTACAAAATTTTTCTTAGGTTAAAGCTAAACTTTTTGTGAAAAAAACAAAACCTTTGAGAGAGGACAGAACTTTTGCGAGAGAATGTAAAACATTTCCAATAAGATCAAATTCTTGTGAAAGCGAACACAACTTTCGTACATTCAAACTTTTGCGAGAGAAACTTTTGAACTTTTTTGAAAGAACCAAACTTTTTTTTTTTTTTTTTTTTTGCAAAAGAATGTCTTTTCTATCCTGCTGTCTAATATATATTCCTGCATTTCCCCATGCCCTGTGAAAAGCTCTCAAACATTTACAAGGTAAGAATCTGAATTAAGGACACACTGACTGCAGTGGATATGATTTTACTCAAAGGGACCCCATCTATGGAAGGTTTTTGTGGTTAGTTCACAATTGAACAGCCTGCAGTGTACGTGGGGAAATAATAGTAATGAGAATGAAACATACAATTAGAGTCGCTCCTATGCATTCTCTAATTGGAGTAATTTGTGGTAAATTATAGTGAAGCCAAACTGCAGATCATCCCTGAGCATGTAAGAGTACAGATGAACCGTTGGTACAAATTGGTAAGATGTGAGTGAACGAATGAAAGAAATCAGTCAATCAGCTGATCAATCAAGAAATCAAGTCGTCTGTGAAGGTTCTCAGTCGTCCAAGTCATTGTTCTTTGACAAGGCTTAAATCTGGGGTAACTGGACTTGGTTGTAGATCCATGATCCATGAGTTCTGGTACTGAGGAACTGAAGAAGCCCCTTAGGTGAGAGGTGAAACATCTTCATGGATCTACAACCAAGTCCCCAGATTTAAGTCTTCTCAGGAAAAAAACAAGAAATCAAGATGACAACTATCACCTCTAAAGAGGCCACAGACAGCTGCTGAGAGTCAAAGTCTTTTGCAGTTCTCCCACGGCTCTGTAAAACTAATGCGCATTAATCTTCATAACGTCCAATTATCCGTGAAAATTTCATGACGAACAAAGCTACGTTCAGCAGCCATTCAGCAGCATGCTAACAAGCTTGGACTCCCGTGGTCCAAGGTTTGCCTCCCCCTGAGCCGTCTCTGCACTCAGATGATGCAAGACTTTGCTTTATTCATCCATACTTCTCATCTGCAATCTCACACACACAAACAAGACGGTGCCACAGGCGCCCATCAATGAGGCCCATGAAATATTTACTGAGTTTAGTTTTTCCGAGAGATCATGCTGTGGAGAAATTTGTCTCTGAATTTGCAGCTTTTCCTCAGGAGTTTACAAGAGAATTCTCACATTATATCTAACATGCAGAAATGTGTTGATATGATTTTCTTATATATAGATGTGTTCATGTAGACCCCATGCACCAACATCTGAGACTGAGAGTCCTCCTCAGGGTGTTTCTGGGAAATGTAGGGAACCAAAGCTGCATGAATCAATGTTAACAGTAAATTCAATTACTATATATAATGTAGGAGGGATAGCACAAACCTATCCCTATAGGTACTTTTATCTGAACCGGCATCTACACTAATTGTACCCCACTATTGTTCTTCAAATCTTTCTTCTTCTTCTTCTTTATTATTATTCTTGCACCTCGTTTTTTTGGCAACTAGCTACTCCTACATATTTTGTACTACAGAAACCATTCAAATATCACAATGTCAGCTCATTTTGGACATGATGGCTATTTTTTTACTCATTCATACTTTTTAAAATATTCAACTATTTCCACGTTCAAATTTACATTAAAATGAATGGCACAACCTTCAAATCTTTCTACAAACCTTCAACACTTTACACTTCCACTACTCTCACATACCTTGTGCTACAGAAACTATTAAAATATAACAATATATGTTCAGCTCATTCTGCACATTATGGCGTGTATTTTACTAATTCATACCTTTCATGCTTTTTAAAATATTCCACTTTTTCCACAAAAAAAATCTACATTGAAATGAATGGATCTTTCTACAAACCTTCAACACTTTCAACTTTCACTACTTCTACATACTTTCAGCTACATTAGAAAGCCATGTGTTAGTGTTTTTTATGCTTTTTGGGGGATTCCTCTTCCCCCAAATAACATAATGCAGTTTTAAAGTTGTTAGAAAGTTGCTATAGCAAACAATTGCCCATTTCTGATATTCATTCTCCTTTTAGCTCTGTTTTGGTCTCCACCAACTCCTTAGGAAAATATCTGGGTCTTTAGCTGCTAAATGCTCCACTACGTTCACCAACTTGTCTATAAACAGGCCTGTCAGCTGTTTGGTGCTGGCCAGCTAGCACACAGTGGGTTGTATTTTGTATTTTTTGCTAAAAAAAAAAAAAAACAAGGATAACGAGAGAAATGGAAGTGAGCCAAAACAGTAAGCTTGCAACTCATTGAAAAAAAAACACACAAAAGCTGAAAGACGACATAAAACTCTGTGGAGCTGAGGGAAACTGCCGAGTCCAGTGATAATTCTCTGTGGGTGTTTTGTTACCACCCCAATAAAAAGCCAGCCAACAATCGACCCCACTGAACTCCTGAGGAGTAATTACCTCGGTTCAGGATTCTTAAAGCATTAACACACACACACACACACACACACACCTTTAACCACACACAACGTTCATCTTCCCTCCCTCCTCTAAGTATTTCATATCTCCTCTTGCATGGTTTAAAAGGTGTGACCATCAATTAGGGACCACACGGGCGCTGTCCCCTCCTCTAGCTGTCCCCAGCAGTCACACTCTGTCAGCACAGATTAAAAGCGGCGAGCTTGATAACTCACCCTGGCTGATGGATAAAACACTTGGACAGGAAGAAACAAGGATCTTTGAGCGCTTCGGCGTCCCTCGGCACCATCGGTGCACGGACAAACAATGCTGCAGGCGTGCTTGTTCTGGACAAACGTACAAGAGTATTTTCATGTTCACAACTTCATGCATTCTGCTCTGCACCTACCTACTGAATACACCGATACTGATGAATGCACTTTATACATAAAAGGTCGAACTTTTCATACATGGAAAAATATCTTGAAAATATAAAAGAGTTGATTCAAGGTGAAGCATGTTCAGTTGATACAGTTCTACAAAAAGGCAGTTCACATATTGGTTACTTCTTAAGTGGATGGTAGCATAGAGGCTAACATAATTTAATTACAGTTCAAATGTCTACATTATTAATTAAGATGTGAAATGAATAGTTACAGAGAACATTCTTTGTCTCCTGAAGAAAATGTGCTTTATATGTGTCAGTAAAGAAACCCTCAGATTCATGAACAGCATAACATAATTACACTTTTTCTGGCAGTTGAAATAAATATAGACAAATATGTGATTTTATTTCCTGTCGCTGTGCTGTTGTGTTATAAGGCTGAGATTTGATGAGTGATGTGCAGAGCTGCGTCATAGACAGGTTTAATTCTCACAGCAATCACACTGACCTACAGTAAACCTTCAAGGTTGATGGGCTAATCAGAGCTATGGGCGCCAGCTCTGGTTGCTTTAACCAATGCAAACCTATCAGGACAGAATGAGATGTATGTTCCCGTATAAGCCCGACACACACACACACACACACACACACACACACACACACACACACAAAGAACTCATAGACATGCAAATGTGGAGAGATGGTGGAGTGGACCTAGTGGCATCTTGCTTAAGGGCACCTTAGCAGTGCACAGGAGATGAACTGGCACCACTCCATGCGCCAAACAGGGGTCCATGCTGGACTTGAGCTGGTCCCAAGACAAATCCCTGTGGACTGAGCTACTGCAACCCCAAAATTAATGCAGGAGAGTGTTCCGCAACTTACCTTCTGTAGGAGACACCACGAGGGCAACTGTGGAGGTGTTAAGTTGTGCCACATCAATGATTTAGACCATGTAGAAGTTTGGAAACTTTGCCATCAGACCTTTTTACCTATAGAATAAAGCTGCATACATCATACTAAAAGCAAGCTGGCTAAAGCTGGTCCACTGTACCAGACAGGCAGCTATACAGAGTCCACTCCAGCCTTAAGTGGAGGTTAAACAGCAGCCTATGAGATTCTCACAACCTGGCAATCCAAAAGATATTTTCTCAAATGGTTTACAACTGATCTATAAAGTTCAAGTGAATTAGTAGATGATTAATTAAACATTAATAAAGGGATTAGTTACACACTTGTTCTCTACCATAAAGATATTCTTGTCAAGACAGAAGTTTCTGCGTCAATGTATCTTTTAGTCATTGAATCGTACGGTTCGGAAACAAAAAACAAAGATGGATATTTGATTTTTATTTTAAAATTCATAAAAGGTCAAAAAAGAGAAGGCTGAATGTTTAAAAATGGTTTGATTTTCATTTTTCATTTTCAGAAACAAAACAAAAGGATAAGGAAAAGGACAAAGAGTGATAAATGGGCAGTGTTTCCTTAGTTTTCCTTAGCCCAGGCTAAAATATCCTTGGAACTCTAGTATTAAAAAATGTAATGATTGGTCCAGAAACAGCTTAAAAGTTGGAGGAGATTCTTCTAAAATAGCAATATGCATTTCTTGGCAAAGTATTCTGCATTCTTGGGATCTGATTGAAATTCAGGTATGTCATTTATAAATGGACACAAGGGTTTATGTGAAATTCTATTTCCAGAATTGTGGTCCATGCTGGACTTGAGCTGGTCCCAAGACAAATCCCTGTGGACTGAGCTACTGCAACCCCAAAATTAATGCAGGAGAGTGTTCTGCAATTTACCTTCTGTAGGAGACACCACGAGAGCAACTGTGGAGGTGTTAAGTTGTGCTACATCAATGATTTAGACTTAGATGATTTAGATTTAGATTTTGTGAAACACTGAATTGAATCCCTGACACTTCTTAATTAAATTATATATATATAAATATATATTGAATTTATATATACACACACATAAATGTTCCCTCTTTAGTTCTACATTTAGAACAGTTTGGAGAATTGTCTTTATATTTGTCTTTATGCATCTTTACAGGAGTCATGTAGAATGTATGGATGAACTTCAAATTAGCTTCCTTAATTTTGCTACTTGTAAATGGAAGATGAATTCGTTCACGAATGCTTAGCCAAGTATTTTCATCTAAGACCATCCGACAGATCTTTTTCCCAAATCTTTAATAAAGTTAAGAAACACAATAGAACTGTTTTAGAAACAAGCTCATTTAATTCGCTAATTTTGCCTTTAATTTTGTTTAATTTCAGATAATCCAAAACAAACATTTTCTTTAGTGAGTTTGTCATCTACAGAAATCTCACTACTCACTCACTGCTCAAGTAAAAAAGCGAAAGAAAATTAAGGGAAATTTAGCTCAAATTACTTTATATCATTTATTATTTTCTCCAAAACTGAGCAGTAAAATAACTCTAAATGTCACAGTGTCATGACTCCATTAAAACATGAGGAAATCCTTCATGATATCATGTCATTTGAAGTGACGGATTTATTAAATTAGGACTTCATTGTATTATGTGTAATATTAAGTTCAAGTTCAACTTTATTGTCAACACTGCCATATATGCAAGACATACAGAGGGTTAAAATTTTGTTCCCCTCATATCCCTGGTGCAAAACAAGCAATACATATAAAATATAAAAATATATATACAAGTGTAAGAGATATTAAAAAGGTCTGGCAAATATAAAAAGATATAAACAGAGCAAAAAAAGAGTCCTAATATCTAATGTCTAATATCAAGTGTTTGACCTTTTTTTTTCATTTTTTGTTATGAGAAACAGAAAAATGACAATCAAACCGTTTTTAACATTTCTCTTTTTGACCCTGGAAAGTAAAAAACACTTTGTATTTTAATTTTAATGTTTGGATTTTAAAACAAAGTTCAAATAAGCCATTGATTTCTGTTTCTTTTTAAATAGATTCATATATACACCTTCTGAAACAGCAGTAGAAAACCCCATCAGTACCTTACCATTAAAATGGTTAATATCTGTGTGTAATGCTGAGTCATCTCTTGACAAAATGTACATGTAGAATGACTCGGTGGTAAAAAAGCCTCGGACACAGTATTTAGACCACGTCAGCACAATATAACTCTCCAGTAAAACTCAGGACAACGGCTTGTGTGGCCATATGATGATAAAAGCTTTCCGTCACGTTTTAAAAGGCATCAGCTCCGTTAACTTTCCACGTCTTTAAAGCCTCTTCACTGCAGCAATAAACACATCAGAGCAGCTTCATTCTGCCTTCGCCTGATGTACATTTTTTTTTGCTTTGGGAATGGAAATAGGTTTCCATTTGTCAGATTTCCCCAGAGAGCCAGGCCACTTTCCACCATCCTTCCCTCCCACAACTCTCACTCAATCAAACCTCCCCGTGGGGATTTATTTTCAACACAGCTAAACATCTGAACACTGGCGCAAGAGACTCCCAGTGCCTCCACCCTGGACCCAAGGTAGAGAACTGGAACACACCCCCGCTGTGACAACGCTAATTGTAACAGATTTGTTTATTGTGCAAGGCAAACATCTTAACTGTTGTCAAGGGAGGGTGGGGAGATGGATGGAGGTAGAGAGGGATGAGGTGTGTGTGTGTGTGTGTGTGTGTGTGTGTGTGTGTGTGTGTGTGTGTGTGCGTGTGTGTGTGTGCATGCGTGTGTGTTGGGAAGGATGGATGGAGTGCAGGAGGCTGGTATGCTTAGGGACAAGGGGAGAGGATGTCACATCAAGAAATGTAGCGGTGAATTATTACTCTCACAAGCAGTCCCATGGTCAAGGTTAGCCCAGAAGAAGGAAGAGTCACAGGGGAGGCGCCATTGTGTGTTTCTACATGCAAGTGTCCTCACACAGCCTCGCTGATATCTTCAGTTTCTGTCTAGACTAGACAGAAATGTCAAGTGAAGTGGCCACCTCCGTGTCCAGGAGTGCCAAAAACTGCAGTTCCTCAAATGTCCACTTGAGGCTGGCTACAGAAGTGAGTCAGTCTCCATAAGTCCCCATGTTAAAATGTCCAACTTCACAGCAGAAATAAACATATTTACAGCCTGGTACAAAAAACAGTTTTGGTCTCTATAGCTCTATAGAGGCAGGACTAACAACATGGCGGCGGGCAGCATCAAAATTTTGAGCTTTAAAAGTCTCTTCGGAAACCTGTGGGTGACATCACGCCATCCATTCTTTACACTGTCGGTGATCCAGACCAATAAGTGACGAGTCCACGTCTGTAAAAGTTTTAATATTCATATAACGTCAATATCATCCACAGATGTACTTTGTGCTAATTGTTGTTAGCATGCTAGCTTACTAAGCTAAGATGGTGAATATTGTACCTGCTAAACATCAGCATTGTCATTGTGAACATGTTAGCATGCTAATGTTAGCATTAATCACCTCTGAGCATTTTAATCTTTTAGTTAGTTGAATGTTCTTGTGTGTTCTTGTATGCTTTGTACTTTGTACTACATTAACATAGGTGTTGTTAGCCGTATGCTAATTACTTTTATAGACCTGAGCTTTAATTTTGCTCCAAGCATTGATCAAAATAGCTGAAGAATGAAGATTTAAAAAGATGCTGTAGTGTATTTCATATCATGGAAGCAAACAGGAGGCTTTTAGTGTAGACTCTGGCTTATTTCTTGAACTGAAGGCCACTCAACAAATGTCACAAATGCAAACTTGCAGATAAACACCATCATCACTCACCTTGCTGTCAACCTGATTAGGAACTACAGATGAGAAGTAAACTTTTTAAACAGCTCTAACACTTTCACAGAAATGTTCATGAGCGTACCTTATTTGCAATTCCTGTTAAATGAACTCAAATTTAAAAAACAATGCTCTGTTAGCATTAAGGTCAAGGTGAAGTTAAAGATGGGGATCGGGTGTCAGGAAGATAATGAATGTTTTCTACACTCCTCTTTGCTGGTGATTGGTGCCAGACCTTAGTGAATCTGTGCATTCTGCAAACCTCAGTTTCTGAGCTCAGGACTCTGACACCGGTGCAGCTAAATCATTTTTCACATTTGCACAGTCTCATTTTCACTCACATGCAGCAGAGATGTTAGCCCTGTGGTAAAGGAGAGCAGCTCTGCAGCACTGTATGTTGAGGTGGACAGAAGGGAGCTCAGTAAAAAAAGAAAGGACTGAGTTATGACTTTACTTCAGCTCTTGATGATCTACTAATGCACGGATCTTCTCTGAACAGCTTTAAATGTTGTCTGCACACACATTCTCTGATACTTTTTCTTCTCTTTTTTCTGCATACCAGGTGTATAACTGAGCCTAAAGGTGGACTGGAAAAATAATATTTTATGAAGTTTATGTCCAGAGAATTTTCCATTTTACTGTAATTTGTTGTAGAAAACACCCCAGAAACATTCTCTGTGTTACGAATTCCATCATGGATGATGCAAGACTATATATTGTGCTACGTAGTATGCTTTAAGTAGTTTAGGATGTGTATACATCAAGTGTGTTACAAACCATATCAAAGGTCACTTTATATACTCCATTATATTTCATAATCAAGACTTAAGTCCCGAATCAGACCCCATGGCACTGATATAACAATATAGAGGTGGTGGGAAATCCCCTTCAGAGATTTAGCTTGTTAGGGTCGGGGTTTGGAGACTGAGAAATAAAGTTATATGGGTTACGGATGTGTGAAAATCGCAATTAGAAAACAGGATTTATGCAGGAATTATGCAGGAGGTCACATTTAATACCATTTAATACCTGGCCTCAGCCACGGCTTAAACTTGCATTTCATTTCCACATGTTTAGTAAGCTTTCTTGAAGCAGACAGCAGCAGTAGTAACCAAGGCAGTAGACACTGAGCACACTAAAATATATGATGTCATTCATAGATCTAACCACATACAACAATCCCGAGTCAAATCACATGCTATTCTTTGAAAAAATAATAATAATACCTCATAATCAGGCATTTAGTACTTTGTAATACCCTGCAGACACCCTGGAAAATCCTAAAATGGAGGAACCAAAGTAAAAACATACCATTATTTCTAAGAGTTTGCGTAAAGTAGGCGTAGGGGTGAGCTGGTGTATGAAACAGGGTGAGTCACTTTGTCTTCAGTTCAGTTCTGGAGCAACAATTACACTCTATTGCTGAAACTCTGTTCTTGCTTTTTTTAATTCTTTATTTTTTTGGGGGGGGGACCTTTCAAAACTTCAGTCACTCTTCATCATTACTGTAGCTACAGGCTGTCATTTTGGACCATTTGGAACTTGAATAGCTTTTCTCTTTTGCTGCTGAGAGGTCCGGATTTACAATTCTGGACTAATCTCCAAAAACTTTTTCATTTAACATACTACAGTACTCTCCTTCTCCATTACTACTAATAAGTCACGGGCGGCACGGATAGAGGGGCAGGGTCTCTTTCGCCTGAGATCGACCTCTCTTTGTGCTTTGTGAGTGGGCTGCTGCTTCCTACATCTCAAGGAAAGAAGAAAATGATGAATGGAGGTCCTCTTTTTGTGTTGTGTGCGTGTCAAGAACACTGAGAAAGCCTGTTGTCTGTTGCCATGTCTCCTATCAGTTAAACCAAACCCAAGGCCATCCATTAAAACGTGTGTTTGAATGCCCCCTGCTGGCGGTGTGCTCACCCTGCCTTTCAAAAGCTGTGGCAATCGTCTGACCCCGGTGAGCTATTTTTCCCTGCTCTGCATCTGATCCATGTAAACAAACATCCCCGTGGTAATACTGCGGAGGTCTTGTTAGTCTTGTTGGTTGAGAAGGGAAAGGGCTTGGAGAAGATCTCCGAACATGAATAATTGAACAACCTTGAATATGTTGTCTTCTAGTTTGCGTGGAGGGAAAGAAAAAAACTTTCAGACAATCTGTATCCACCCGGCCGCTCTCAACCTTTCTTTCATTACAAGCGTTCTTTGATGTGAGGTGCTCTTGTGTTGCACCTTTACATCGGTGTCTGTGCCCCTTACTCATTTGTGTCTGTCTTCCATCAGCAAACAACCACCCCCTCTGCTCTGTCCTGCTTTTCAATGACATCGGGTTTTCGAGGCAAGTTGGTTCATCATCTGTGGTAAACAAACAGACGGCTCCAAGGCTGACAGCTCACAATGACTATTCATAAAGACTAAAATGCTTAACCCAGATGAGCACAACTTTGACGGAAACAGGCTGTAATAATGACAGACGGGGTCAATGAGGGGAAACCCGTCACTGTGGTGTACTCAAACATATTTTTCTTTACAAGTAAGGCATCACAAGAGAAAGCTACTGAAAGCGACATGAATACAGACAAATCATCATGAACAGCTCTAATAAACTTGAACATTTATATAACAGCTGTGTCAAAAAAGAACCTACAAACTCAACTTTTATTCCAACAAGAACGAAAAGTCAAAGTCTTCAGACAACACAGAAAAAAACTCCATAGATAAGTGCAGTACAGTAGAGCCACTCCATTAAATGGACCTTGACGTGAGATTGTTTGTCAATCAGATATTTTCTTTGCGGTTTCTACCACATTGGTGTCAAAGTGACAAGACAAAGAGTCCAACTTTAATACTTAATTTCTTCAAAGAGTGGAAGAGGCTGGGAAGTGAAGTCAGTGCAGAAGCACCAAAAACTGTAACCCCTCGAAAGGCCACTTGAGGCTGACTACAGAACATAAGCTTCTATGTTAAAATGTCCAACTTCACCGCAGAAAGAAACATGTTTACAGCCTGGTACAAAAAACAGTTTTGGTCTCTATAGCTAATTTCCCCGTTCATGACAACTGTACTGAGGGTGAACTTTTATAGAACTCACCTGTTCAAATGATATTAAGGCTTAAAGTTATGCAGAATTAACAGCGTGGATGCTTTGACAGGTATGTGTCATTACAGATGGCTTATTTAAGCACCCAGGCATCATTCGGCCCACTTTAGGTCCGCCGATGATCCACATCTTTGCCAATATTTAGATTAGATAGACTAGCCAACATGGCTGCAGCCAGCGCAACCTTATGGGTGACATCACACATATGCTGTCCATTCTTTTTACTTTGTCATTGTTGGAAACCCACTGGTTTAATGGTTACATGGTGTCATTTACTTGTTTTACATGGAGGAAACACCTGATGACAATAGTGACTCCCTACTTTTATACCTGAGCCTCTGATATTTGCACAGTGCCACCCACTGTACACATGGGAAGGCGGTCAGAGCACCAGCAGTTTAGGGAAGCAGGAGTCAGGATTCCTGGCAAAGCAAAGACGTGAAAAATATTCTAAATATAGCGTACACTTAAAAGGATATTGATTTTTTTGAAGTGGGCCTTTGTAATGTGGCTAAAATACATTTTTCTGCTGACCCTGTCCACGTCAGTGCATCGCTGTGATTCTGTGCCAGGAAACCTGACAGCTGCCCTAAACTGTGGACGCACTGACCGCCGTCTACAGCAGGAAATTCATAAAAACGCACTTCAAAATACTCAGACTATCCCTTCAGGTATGAGCTCTGATGATGTCATTGTGATGTCATCACCATTAACATCACATTGACATCATCAGGGCTGTTTTCTCTGACTTGAAAAAGCTCCTCGAGAGCCTCAGGAGTCTCTATATGACTATTTTCGAGGATTCGTGCTCCCCACAGAGTGACCCTTTCATGAACTTGAACAGATTTAATATTCAAATGAAACCTGATTATGATGACAGCATGACAACATTTCATTTAAAGGCTTCAACTTGCAGTCGACAGAGAGAGAGAGAGAGAAAAGTAAACAAACAGTCAAAGTTTTATCAAATGGTGCTAGTCTGAGACAGAAGCCATCTGTACGCTTCCATAACTACCACGCTGCCCAAGTCCCTTTCCCATTACGCACGAATCAGAACTCTTTTAAGAGGTTCATTAATGACAGACATCAAAGTCTGACTCTGTGAGGCTTCATCAAAGCTGAAACAAGAGAGATCCATGCCTCACCTCGTGAAACAAACCTCCTCCTAATGAGGAAGCGCCAACCTGTCTGCTCCGCTTACTGCGAAATGAAGGAGTAATTTGCCTCTTCCCTTTTCTTCCCCCCCTCCCCCATCATTGAGGCAGCGACTGAGACATGTGAACAGGTGGAGTCGCGGGGCTGGGAAGGAGCACAGAGAAATGACATGCCTATCAATTAGCTCCGCCTTGTCAAATGTGCACTGAAAGAAAGAATGAGAGAGCGAAAGAGATGGGAAATGAATAAGAGATGGGAGTGTGTGTTAGTGTGTGTGTGTGTGTGTGTGTGTGTGTGTGTGTGCGTGGCAGGAAAAGAGGGAGCGAGAGATGATGCAAAGTTCCTTTTCATCCACAGTGAGGCTGATTAGTTGACGAGAAGCAGACAGAGACAACACGTCTTTGAATGAGCAGGCTGTAAGCAGGAGTGTCACTCAAAAGCCAATCTGATTGTCACGGCTCACGTATCTGCACACAGTTCACCTCTTACACTTCCCAGGTGGAGTTCAAGTATTAAAGCAGCTTTTTTTTCAAAATTGCTCTCATTTGAATACCCTGAAATAATAATGGCTCACATTATATCCTCTATATGCTCTCTAAAACACATTAAACAGGTGGAGAAATCCTCTCTGGTTCTGAGAATTAAAGCAACGCTGCATAGAAATTGGTATTATTGTAATTGCGATTGTGAGTGTTATCCCACTGTGGTAAATATGGACAGCTGTACATGTGTATTTGTTATGGTTATATTACTTATGAACATCAAGCAAGGTCAACAACACAAGACATAGCAGCCAGCTAATATTACTTACTAGTCCAACAGCAAGAAGCCCAGCTCTGCGTTTTATATCACAAACCTCTGTCATTATGTCCTTAGAGGCTGCTGTTAGATGGCCCATTTGCCCAGCTCTGGTTCTGGCACACCACCGGCTCCGCTCCCCATCAGCATTGCCCTGCATCCTGAATCTTAAAACCTCCTCTTCTTCCTGGTGGTCCAAAACACCTTTTCGTATAAACACTAACACTCCCCCAGTGCTCTGAACTCACAGTCCGGGCAGCCCGGTTAACAAACTGAGCTAACATTGGTTAACAGCAGCTACAGTTCACAGTTACTGTCCATCAGAAAACATTTTCACCATAAAATATGATCCAGTTTTACCAAAATCATTGAAATAGAGACATCATTCACCTGATAACAAGTCAGGATAGCATCAACCTGGTAATCTGGTGGATTTTGGATGGTATTTGAAACAATAAAATGATTATGTAGTTTCTGTTTTCTTGAACACAAATAGAAACCCTCATTGTCTGTGAACCAGAGTTCCTAGTTTTCATCTTAATCCAAGTATTTGTAACATCTGGACTCACCTACTCATACTGGATACCATAATTGTGATACTCAGTAGTGTTGCCATATGTCTGGGCCCAGACCACCTTGTTCCCTAGTACAGCATAACACAATCTTAAACAATAAATTATTCTCTGTACTAACAATGAATCAAAATATTATTGTGTGATGCTTTAGTGACAAACCCACAGAGAATTACAACCCAACCTAGCCCCAGTTAGTGCCTCTCATAATGAGTAACAAACAAAGCTTTACTGACCCTGCAACTTAACCCTTAAACAACTTTCTTTCAGATGAATACCAGAGTATACAGGTATTTAGTATTGATACTGATCAATGCAGGTACAAATGTTAGTGTAAAGTGTTTCAATTCTACATATTATGCTATAAATATGCATAACCACCTCCCTCTACTGGTTAAAACCTGGGTATTGCAAATGAATTTCTCTATTGGCTGATCTTTGTCAAGTGACATATATGATGGCAGCTTTCGTCACCGACCACCCTCGGCTTCCTATCCCCTCGTATAAAACCAGACAGAACGGCCATGAATGTGCCATGAATGTCAGCAACCGTCAAAACTTCAGCAGACTCTCTGTGTGTCCAGCACAGACACAGAGAGTCTAACGGCAGCTACACACGGGCGGCCGTTAGCTGAGAGCTAGCGGTTCAGAGCGCCAGAGCTAACAACACAACACATTTCCAGTACTGATACAGACAGCCTGGCAGCAGACGCTCATAGCAATAAGTTTGGTTAGCTCTGTTAGCATGGTTAGCTCAGTTAGCTTGGTTAGCTCAGTTAGCATATCACTGTCCTCTGCTGCATTTGCTGAGAGAGAGCTAGCTAGCAGAATCTGGGGGTTTTAGTTACACTTGAAGCTTCTTTGCCATTACCTCGCTGATTTGGGGCCTGTTTCCAGCCGCAGCATATAATCCAGATGACTCCGCTGTGTGCTGTGAACCAAACAGGAAACACACGCAGTTAGCCGGTGGTGGAGTAAAACATTTAGATAGATAGATAGATAGATAGATAGATAGATAGATACTTTATTGATCCCCAAGGAAATTCAAGCATCCAGTAGCAGCATGCAGACATACATTGAACATAATTTTTAGCAGCTAAAGAAACAGATATTGGACTTAGGAGTTGTTAGCAGAGCTAAAGAAGAGTAGATACCAGACTTACATTTGTCAGTTGGCCACAGACATAACACCAAATAAATGCTAATGTTGCTCTGTGTCTGCAGGGCGTGAAAACATAGAGTTTTATATGTTGTGGTCAATAGTAAGATCTTAATGTGGCTGCTTTAATGTACTGTAAGAAGGGGATGTAACACTACAACAGTATTTACTGGTCATTTTACATTTCACATGAAGCATCAGGTCTGAACAGTGTGAGTTGAATAACCAGAGGATGAATGACCTTCTGTCTGATGAGACTTTTTTAAAACTGTCCTTGGTCACATGTGCAACTTTCACCTTTAACTTCAACTCCAACCAAACTACAACTCGCCGTCAAACGCTTCCTTTATTCCGATTGGTCAACTGTCTCCCTACTGACTCCTGATTGGTTCAAACCGCACGCCGCTGCCATCACGGTTGAGCGTCCCGTCAGCGTGTGTTACAAGGAGCCTTTACCTGCAGAGAGAGCGGCGCGCGGTGGAAAAATGGCGAGCTGGTGTGCGCGTGCAGTGAGACAGAGCTACTCGATTGTAGCTTCCCCTGCGCTAACAAGGTAACAGACTTCAGCATCGACCGCTCGGACTGAGTGTGGCCGTTACAGAGATGCTGGGCTCGGGTTGACAGAGTGAGAGCTCCCGTTAGCTCAGTGAACGGTGGTAGTAGTCAGCTAGCAACGTTAGCTTTCATAACCGACCGTGGTCCTTAATATTGACCTTTATATGAATAGTACAGACAGGAAGTGACAGTTGAGATGTATATATATATATATGTGTGTGTGTGTGTGTGTGTGTGTGTGTGTGTGTGTTGGAGTTGAGCTGGCTCATATTTAACCGTTAAATCTGACCAACACATTAGTGTGTGTCACTGTTAGCATGTCGTAGCTAGGACCAGGATGGTGACATAACGTGACATAACGTGACATATCAAAATACGTTGAATGGAGATGAAGCCAGGCCAAACTCCATTCATAAACCTGTTTGTTTCCTTCGTGACATTAGAATGATCTGTGAGTGTGACGACATGTCTCCACACTTTTCTATTGGCTAGAGAGATGATGACATAACGTGTCATATGGTGAAATAATATTCCTGCTACTCAGCCACAGAATTCAACTTATTAATAGGCTATATACTGTATATAACTGGTCGTTTATCATTGAGTCACATACAGAGTAGTTGCGTAACATGTTCAGTAAGTACTACTGGCAGTTGTACAGTTGGCAGTCGCGTGAATTAAGCTGCCTGATTCCATTCATTAGTAGGTCTGGATACAGAACCGGAATAGTCTGACTCCTGAAGGAGATGTTGTTTAATTCTTCCTCTGAAATCTCTCATAGATGTTCAGTTTGACTGAGATCTGGTGACTGTGCACGCTGTGGCATCACGTATCAGACGCTGCAACCAGTATTTGTTTCATGATTCAGTCTGTAAAACATCAGGGGGAAGTACGAGAGCTCGCTGTGATGTCTACAGATGTTTTGTTTTTTCTACTAGCTGTCCAGTACTGAAAGCGATTCAATTTACTTTCATGGATCACAAAGAAAAACAGAGGATGGAGGCTGGAACCAGCAAATTTGTCCCATTTCTGCTTTAAAACATTAAGTCAAACGATTAATTGCAATCTAAATCAATGTTTAGTCAATTGACTTCATCATTTAATTGATTAAATCGTGTCACCTCGAACAGATTGAGCATTAAATTGGCTACAAACATCTGGAGGCAGCTGTTCAGGCTCAAGTCTGTCAGGAGATGGAACAAGGAATACATCTGTTAAAATAGCGAGCACGCTGCAGAGAAATGTTACCTCGTGTAAGCCTGGAGCACAAGAGCTCATACACTGCAGGCTGGTCAGGGTCTGAATATTGGTCAGAACATAAATAAGTCAGGCAAAGTGAGCGGGCAGCCACCAACACTTGACAAATGACTTATTATTCTGTGTGTCGTTCCCACCCAGAGCGTCTCCACGATTGTTATGTACTGCCACCCAGCAGAAGAATGGCCACAGGTCAGAGGAGGAGGCTGAAAAGCCAGAGCAGAGTTCAGCAGAGAAAGTCCTGATGGAGGAGAAGACCCAGCTGGAGGATCAGCTCAAGGACATGACAGTAAGTCAAGACAAGGTCACTTCCTGTTCAGCAGAGCTGACAGGGAGAATTACTCCATCTCCTCTGACTGCATTATTCTTACATTCAAACGGCAGCAGGCTGAAGAATTGTTTGTGAAGTGACAACCACATCAACCAATCAGTAACTTTGAACACAGACTAAGAAGCCAAAACTGAAGTACAAGCTTCCTGTGGAAAAGTTTCTTCAGCCGTGACATTTCCATATGTCTGCTGGTCTGCAATCTTTCACTATTTAATATTGAAAAACAATTTAAATTATAAATCGGCACTAAAATAACGGTTAGTTCCACCCAGCCCTAGTTTAAAAAACGTAATTAGTTTAATTAGTAAAACAATGGAGGATTTCCCAGAGCTCAAAGTCTCATTGAAGGTCTTTGGAAAATATCTTGTATAATTTGACCGCACACAGCAAATAATATTTATCTGTGAATGGAGGACATGCACTTAGGAGCCATAGTATGTCATTAGTTTGTAATCCAGAGCTTCACTGCATATTGTTGGTAACATTTTGTTTTTTGAGCCATGGCTTATTGTTTCTACTGTCTGTCCAGGAAAAGTACAAGCGGGCCTTGGCAGACACAGAGAACCTCAGGACGAGGAGTCAGAAGATGATCGACGATGCTAAATTATACGGTAATGAACCATCTCCTACATTTCCAACAGGCTCCAGTATTTAGGGCTTTTCCATGTGATTTGGATCAAATATTCTGCAGTTGTATGTTTCAACCACTAGATGTCAACAGAAAGCAACATCAGCCTTTTTCTCTATATTGTCTTGGTTAAGCTGTTGGTCTGAAAACTTGTTTTTATTATTTTATTGTAGCTTTATGACAAGGCTATGAGACACTTTTCTAAAGTGAATACGCAAACATAACATCCACATGTGTTCATAAAGTTTTCAAGTGTCACATAGTTGCTTTTTTCTTGTTTCTGGGGCTTTTAGTCTAAATTTACTGTCAGGTATGATTCTGACAACAGCTGTAGAAAGTGTTTGTTACAACGCTTATGACGTTAGTCTGTCTGTTAAATCAGACAGTGTAGCTTTTGAATGAATAAACATAAGCAAACCACACCTTTGCTTGTTGCTCCACCCTTCCATGATCTGGTATGACCAGTTGATAGAATAGATTTTAAAGCACGCTGAAAAATGTTCCAACTTTTTCCATCACAGGGATCCAGGGCTTCTGTAAGGACCTGCTGGAGGTGGCTGACATCTTGGAAAAGGCCACGGAAAGCGTGCCCAAGGAGGAGGTCACGAGCCAGAACCCTCACCTGAAGAACCTGTACGATGGCCTGGTGATGACCGAGGTCCAGATCCAGAAGGTGTTCACAAAGCACGGCCTGGTCAAGCTCAACCCAGAGGGCCAGAAGTTCGACCCCTACGAGCATGAGGCCCTCTTCCACGCCCCCGTGGAGGGCAAGGAGCCCGGCAGCGTCGCCGTGGTAACCAAAGTAGGGTACAAGCTTCACGGTCGCACCCTCAGGCCAGCGTTGGTGGGTGTCGCCAAAGCCCCCTAAAAACGATGATGTAACCGCGACAAAGTGTGATTTGTTTTGTTGCCTGGGTGATGGATGACTTCAGGTACAGCGGACTGGTCAAGGCACCCTGCCACCCTTTACCCACAAGCCTGCCCTCACCCTGCTCACCCTAAGGTGCCTAAAAGAGAAGAGGAAGCCAACTGAACTGAAGCCAACTACATCTGGACAATATCCACCAGCTTTTAACAGATACATCACACTTTGCCTGGCACAGGACAGTCTTTACAGGAACATTTCAGTTCATCATCAGTCTTTCGTCAGAGGTTGTTAATAAAAGAAACTCACCAGATCACAGCCGCCATCTTAACTGGAAGAGAAGAGAAGATGTGATGTTTCACAAAAAGTTGAGCAGACGATCATAAACCCCTCTAGATTCAAGACCTATTTTGGGTGAGCTACAATCTAAAATCCATCCACAAATTTGAGCAGTGCTGATTCTGAACTGCTGGTATCATTCCGGACTTTTGTTTAAAGCCCTAATAATGTTGAACTTAACTCCTCAGTTGTCTTTTTGTTTGAGTTTTAAATTCGTTCTGTGAATAAAGGATCAGTACTTGAGAATCTGAAGAGAGGTTTGAGATGTTGCATTTGACTGAGGCGGGCTTGACTAAACCTTAAACATCTTGATCAGCCAGCCTCGGTCATTTTAGCGTCTCTACAACACTCTTCAGTCATGTAACAGCTTTATCTGTAAACCATTAGAATGTGTGTGGACCATTGTCCAGCTGTCACAGCATCAGAATAAACTGATCAAGTTTAAAGGCCTTGGTCTGGTGTTTGTCTTTTACACACATGGTCCTTCATTACCATGAACACACTCTGTAGGTTGTTTTGACTGCTTTGCACATACAGTGACCTGCTGATAAACACTCCTGAGCACAGCAAATGTGTATTAATCCACAGCTGGAAATAGTCCAACAGGTGCACTATTTTATTTTTTTTTTTTCCTGTTTGAGTAACGTTTCTTTCTAAAACTAACTAATAAATCAAGCTTTATGCTTTTAAATGCAATTATTACATTTTGGACATCTCTACTTATGTATTTGTTCTAGGTCTGTCACAATATCAGATTTTCACTACACGATTATCTTGACCAAAAGAATTCAAATAATGATGTTTCCATGATATCTAATAGGAAATTTGGGGGGAAAAACATGCTATAAGTCAAATTCATCTTTACCTTTTATTATGTTGTCTTTTTTTTTGTTTGGTAAATCAGTTGCACTCAAAATGTGAGTGTTGGGAGGTGGAGAACAAGTCTGAAACCATAACTGTGGTGGGAACCACAAACCTAGAACAGATCATTTACATCATATTGTGTGTTATATTCTGGTACTTTTTTTAAATATCACAGTTTCAAGCCTTCTTTCTTTCCCACAGAAACTAACTGAAAATTGAATTTTAGTCTATTCTTGTTTACCATTTAAATATTTCACCTTTAGATATTTCTGACTCGTTTTTTAATTTGCTATTTTAATCTCTTCCATATCTTGAATTCTAACGTGTGTCTTCACTTGTAGCCGCAGTGAATGAAAACATTGTGACCTCATTAACATGCTGCTCTTGTGTCGACGCTTGGTCCACAGTTGCAGCATTAGTAACAAGTCCTCTCTTTGTCCCTCTATTGCAATAAAAACAGACATTTTGGGTTCGTTTTTTGGTTCACAGGTACTGCAAATGACTGAAGAGGAAACAAGACTATGTAGAATTATAAAGTATTTGCACTTTTAATACATCTCCATAAATACCTTGTCATGTGCAACAACAAAGTAACAGGACAAGAAAACAGCTCGGTAACCAGATTAAAGACGGCTCAACAGCATGCCATCACCAAACCCAAAGCTTCAGAAAATCCTTCTCTGTAATCCAAAACCAGTTTCTTTTATTACAAAAGCTATAAAAAAATTTCCATGACACAAAATACTGTACATTTCACAGGTCAGTAATTATAGTTTCTTTTTCCAATTTATCTTACAAAATTATTTACATTTGGTGACAAAGTAAGCAACCCCTCCTTCCCCTTACAAAAAATAATGAGAAAAAAAAATCAAATTGCCATATTTTCTTTGAGACATTTACACCGAAACACACCATTTTGAAACAAATGCGGGACGTTTGGTTGCACATGCAGAATGACGCCACTGTCAAACTCAAGAGAAATCACTGTAAGCTATCTAAAAAGGAATAAACAAAAAGAGAACATTCAAACAAAGGAGAACCGTCAAATTCACCTGACAGTTCTGGGTCATCGCGGTTTGGTTTATAGGCTGGAAATTAGCATCGCTTTTTCGAGAACATTCTGGTTCCAGTAGGATGCTCAAACTTCCCACTGAGCTTCAACACAAAAAAATCATCAATAAACCTGACTATAGCTGTCTAATGGATCCAACTCTGGTCAGAACATGTTAGCAACGGGTTAATGTGCAGCAGAAAATAAATCTTTGCACTGGAGGTGACCCACAATGAACGTTGGAACTTTTTCCAGTGGTTCTTTAAATCGTGTACCACGAAGGCCTGGAGTCAACGCATAGAGATGACGGAACTTTCAGTTTTAAAAGATAAGGCTGGCAATGTTGAATATTTTCCTCACTGTCAACAAACCCCCGGAAAGTAAAAGTTGGTCCACTTCTTAATACTTTCTGACTTCCTTTCTCGGTCTGTAGAACTCAGCCCCAAGCCAACTGGTTCCTGTGGAAGACAGGAATCTTCTCGAAGAACGTGTCAGGGATGTTGGTTCCTAAAACAGCTGAACACTGTAGGATATAGTGAACTCAAACAGCAGGAAACAGTGCATTTGTTGGGGACTATTTTCAGCTGCGTATTAATGCAGTGAATGTGGGGTTGAGTCAAAGGAAACTACAGAATCGGCTCATTGTGGGTTTGGGTCTTTTCATGGGATTTGTTGACAATAAGACAAATATAGAACCAGCTATCCTTTAAAAGCAGCAGTAGTGTTTGACCACAAGGGGAGATGGTTTGGAGCTCCACGTTGATGAAATCTGACTAACAACGACTGATTTTGACCATTACAGAACACCCCTCACAGTTGATCCATCATCTTTTGACAACGCAGAGGAGGCCATTCCATCCTCAACGACCATAAAAAAAAAAGAGGCAAAGCTCCACTTTTACCCCTACAGAACTAACACCACTCATTACTTGCATTTCCAGCTTCGGTAACATTCACATGCCTTTCTTCTCTGTGATTTTTTTTTCTTCTTCTTTTTTTTACAGCTTCTGTTCCTGCCGTGAGATGACAGCCCATTCAATAACTTCATTTACATTTAAATAGCACAATGGCCACTGCACTGCTCGGCTTGCAGGAAAAAAAAAAAAAAGCAGGAAAATGAGTCACCAGTGCTGCTGTTATGGTTCTGCCTCCAAGTGAAGTTACCTTTGGAAACACTAATAACAGTAATGTCAGGCTGCAGGCATCATCTGGTTTGACAGACCATCTGAGATGGAGCGTTTGGTGTTAGGAAACTCGAATGAGGAGGAACACTGCCATCAAACACACTCGGTAAACAACAACAATAATCTTGGAATTGTATCTTTGAGTATCATTGGTTAATGCCCTTACACATTCAGCTTCTTTACCTGCATCATACCATGTGGACAGTAGAGCATTTAAAGCTGTACTAGATGCTTCTGTAAAAATAAATACATTTTCTAAGAAGACTGTCTCCTCCATACTAATTTCAGGTGATGAACAAATCATAAATAAAATACTAGCCCAGCCAATACACACATGGATATTTCAAGGCCCTGAACACTCCCTTTTCTCACCGTGGATGATGTAATCAGTCATAAACTGAGTGGGCGGGGCTCAGTTGGAATGACATAACATCATCATTACTTCTGGACATTAATCAGGATTTAGCAACATTTCAATGGTTGGGTTACTTAGGTGATGTCACATATTTCTCTGCAGCAATCAGGGCGTGGCAACTGAATCCAAACCTCATGACAGTTTTGGGGTTGATAGCTTGTATTTCCTGTTGAGCTGCAACGATTAGTTGATTGATTGACGAGGTGTCAACTGTTATTGTATTGTTAAGTATTTTGATAATCGACTGATGGTTTTGAGTCATTTTTTAAAAGGAGCATTCTCTGATTTCAACTCCTCTAATGTAAATATAGTAAACTGAATATCTTTGGGTTGTGGGCAAAACAAGAAATCTGTGAACGTCTGTGGACAACAGTGATCAACAGCTAATCAATTAATTGAGAAAATGATCAACAGTTATAATGAAACAAATGATGAATTGCAGCCCTAGTTGCCCGCGCTATTATTCAAATCTGATCATAGTCCTGATGAAGCACATAAGGGGAGTTTTTGAGCATTAATCTCTTAATAAAATAATCCCCAAAGATGTTTTTTAGACTTGGATTGTTGCTTATTTAGCACGAGAAGTTAACGTTACAGAGAAATACCTAAGATCTGAAGACAAGAGGGGGTTTAAGGGTTAAATATATCTGCCAGTGTTCGTTTTTCCAACATTAACACGCCAACCTGAATGAATATTTTTTTATAAAGGATCCTTTAAATAGAATTGTGACCATGATATGTACTGAGTGGGACATTTCACAGCTTGCCTAGCCCTCTGGTGGACAGACTCTGTGATGGAAACACACTTGTGTTCAGGCAGCAGCATTTCGGAGAAAGCTGAACGATGGTAGAACCCTCCTGTCTTTACTTTTCCTGCCATCGTGGGCAGTAAGAAGGAAAAAGATTGGTCAAAGAATTGAGAATTTACTCGAGATGTGTGACAATTTCTAGGAAATGATCTAACAAATTAGGCTTCCGTCACTGTTTGGATTCAAAATAGTATTTCTCCATAGACATCTTCAATGAGCATGTTGCAATAACAAAAAAATCTCTCTTGAACTACGTAATACTTAGTTAGTAGTATTGTAGTTACCATCATGTGGTAACAATATGGACACAAAGTACTTTGAACCCACAGAGATTTTTTCACCCGCGTCCCATTCCAAATGTAAAAATATAGGCTTACTTTTGTTTCTAGCCCTGGTATGAAAATAGACATTTTCCAGTGGGGCATCCTAAATGTACATATTCACATGGTCACCATTGAAAAGTTGGTGAAAGCCAGCAGTTTGCCTACAGAGCTTATAGCAACTCAGCAATCATTGATCATCAACTGCTTCCTGACCGTAGATGGGTCGCTAAGAGGCGTCTCGGGATATCCAGCCACTTTCTGTGAGGAAGGTGAGAATGCGCTTCTTGAGGACCTTGTCCAGGTAGCTGGGCAGCCGGCTCTTGGCTGGGATGCCTTGCCTTTTCTGCAGGTGATCTTTGATGATGATGGTTTTGACAGTCAGGTAGCGAGCTGGGCTGAGGTTCAGAGAGTTACACAGCACCTTCTCCCTGTCCGACAGCAGCTCAAAGCCCGTCAGGTTCTCAATGGCGGCGAACTCGCCGTCTTTGCCCTCTTCTTTGATCCCACCTCCAACCCCCAACCCTCCAGCGATGCCTCCTCCTCCTCCAGCACCACCCCCAAGTCCCATCCCAGAGCCAAGCCCGCCTCCTCCTCCACTGCCCCGTTTGGAGGTGACCACGCTTTTGTTCTCCTTGCGTTTCTCCCGTTTGTGGCGCGCCGCTTCGTATTCAGCCGACTCTTCCAGGCGGGTGATGCCATTGCGGCGGTAGCGCTGCAGCTCGCGCACCTTGGCTCTCAGCACACGCTCTTTATGCATGTTCTCAAAGAAGTCTTCAAACTCCCGATGGGCCATGAACTGGCAGAGCGCCCGCAGCCTGACCCGCTGCTCCTTCTCTTCCTTGGTGATCTTTCTTTTGGGTGTGCTCGGAACAGGACCTGATCCTGCTGCTGTCGTGGAACCTGATCCTACTGTGCCCCCACCGGCTCCTGCCCCACCCAGACCACCAGCAGTACCTATGACTCCAAGCGCTCCCGGTTTCTCTTTCTCTTTGTCCTTCTTGTCCCGGCCCAGGAAGGCAGGCACCAGGTTGTAGTCTCGGGCGATGTTCTTACGTCGCTGGCGTTCTCGGAGCTTGCGCACATACATGTCCACATGGGCACGTTTCATTTCAATTTCCACATCCTCGTCATCGTAGTTCACAGAAAGCCCGCTGATGAGCTTCTCCGCGTCCTGGTCGTACTCAATCTCATAGTCGTCACGTAGCGGCATGTAGCCCAGCTGCTGCTGCTCAGCCAGGCTGATATCCAGCGGAGGGAGCGGGGTGGTGAGGCTGGGCGACAGGGGCCCCCCGCTTGGGCAGGTGTGGTCGGTCACCCGGTTGGGAATGCTGTCAGGGATGCAGGCCTTACCCAGGTTTCCGTGGATGTACATGGTGACGTAGTGTTCCATGACTTCCTGAGGAGTGCGGGATGCTCCGACTTGAGTAGCCATGTCCTCCTGAAAGACAAGACAAGCGGGAAATGTTACTAATGAGCACAGTGGAAGAAACCGTGGCGCTATTCGTAATGTTATTTATGGGACTGAAAATGGCAAAAATGCAAAACATTTCCTGGTCCCAGCTTCTGAAATGTGAGGGTTTTTTCGTAGATTTCCTGCTTCTCTGTCTTTAACATCTTAATGAACTGAATAACTTTGAGTTTTTAAGTGTCACTCTGTGCTCCAGGAGATGGAGATTAACATTTTTCACTTTTTTACGTTTAAGTGTCTGTAAATTCCTGATGATGAAAGATTTCCAAGTAAGCTTCCAGGAAATTATGCAATTTCATACCAACAATAAGGAAAATATTAGCAAAGGCATCTGTCTGAAATGATGAATTAATGTTTACTTATGTTTAGGGGTGTCAGTTTAGATTATATAGCCCAACACACATTAACGTGTTAATGTGTGCCCCAAATAGAAGCAACGTGATCTTTGGCTGTGAGCCATCCTCAGACAGGGCTGCTTGTTCTTAATGTGGTAAGTCACAGCATAGTGCTAGCACTACTAAACTAACAACATTTGTTGCCTTTCTGGAGGAAATGGTCCCACACAGAGCTTCATTTAGTGCTCTTCATTTATTTTATTTTTTTTTTTACCTCAGAGTGCTGACTGTTTATCTCTATACCAACGTTAGACGATAGCCCATGGGTTCCGAGATTGGCAGAGTGTGTATGCAAATTAACCTGTAGACCGACACGTAACTGGTTGAAAGGTTCTTCGTCAAAACTGTTGACATCCCTATTTTATATGGAACTATACTTATGCGGGAATTCATGTTTCTTCAATAATTATTGCCAAATTATATATTTTTATATATATATTTTCAGAGAACAGGCCTGTTAAAGGTGCAGTGTGTAAGATTTGGGGCGTTTATTTTCAGAATAAGGCAGACATTAAATATAATATTCATAACTATGTTTGCATACATGTATAATCACCTGAAAATAAGAACCTTTTTATTTTGTTACTTAAAAATGATGTTTTTACATCTGCAGTGGGAGCGGGTCCCCTTTCACAGAGGCCACCATGTCGAAACATCGTGTTTCTACAGTAACCCAGAACAGACAAACTAAATAGTGACGCTAGACTCTATCAAGTGTTGTTTCCTAGGAAGGTGAGGGTGATGTGAGGAGATTGCAATGCAGAGATTACACCACTAGATGCAACTATATTCTACACACTGGACCTTTAAATACAGCAGTACCCTAACAGACTAAAGAATTATTGAATTTATTATAAGAAATTAATCAATACTCAAAATAGCTTAGTTTAACCCCTAGACACAGACTCTGTACATCATAGAATGCAATGTTCATTCTTTAATCAAATGCTTGCACGTGGTGTATGTCATAAATGTATTCAGATTACATATGTAAAAAGGGAGGGTTACCTTCCACAGGTAACTTATTTGTACCATTACTGACTGTGCATCATATTAGCAGTCATTAATGTTGCATCCCAAAGTTGTTGTTGTTGTGAGCAGTTGCACCAAAGATTGATTTTCACTCATCAGATTGTTCAAAGTCCAAACAGGTCAAACTATCCTATAAGATCTTGTTTTGTAGGTTTTAGTTTAGTTCAGTTCCTGGTTAAAGATTATAGTTTTAATTCTAATTTCATTTCTTATTTTCCTTCAGGAGTGCTCCAGTGTTGACTGATGTGATCTGGCTGCTGTAACGACGCAGTTTCTCATTTATTAATAACTATCTGAACATGTAAAGTCGCCATACACATAATGTGACATATTATTAACACATTGTTGTGTCCTTAATATTAAATAAAAACAGCACTGATCTCAGTGTGGGACTGTTCTTCTGTGTTAACGCTCAGTCGTCCAACTTTTCCGTCGGTACGAGGAGAAAACGGATTGTCATAAAGGTCATGAACGTTACTTTAACGTTAGCCAGACAACTTTGGCTCTTCACTTTTACTACGCACTTAAAAATAAAAACTCTTGTCGGCATATATGACGTGTCGTACAGATGAATTCAGTGAAGTAACTTAAAAAGTACCCAGTTTCCAAATCCATATTGCTCGATAGCATCGAGTAGCGACTGCTCTTCCCTGCTGGTCCATCCTCCCTCTGCCTCGGGACCCCAGAGAGAGAACCGACCGCCGTCGAACAACTGGTAGCCGTGCCATCTCCGGTGATTACCGATCTCTGCGCCCGCCGAGAAGCACTCCGGACACAGCTCGATATCGGGACAGTCGGTGCAGCGGAGCCGCAGGTTCGTAACATCTGCAAGGCAGTTCACGCAGTACTTCTTCCCCAGGTCGGCCATGTTGCCTGGCTCCTGCTTCTTGTTGTTGGAGGCAGATTCGCGCGCCTGCGCACCGCGAGCCTCTCGCCGCGCGACCTACTCACATCCTGCTTGTTAATATTAATGAGGTAGGGTCAGGCCGCTTCTGATTGGCTCTCGATGCCAGTTTCCAGGACAACCGAAACAAAACGAACAGTTTCATTGACCACAGAAGTGAACGAGCCCTACAGCTACAGACAAAGTGAATAATAGTTTGTTTTTTTTTTATTTTTACTTCTGAAACATGGACAGAGAGACAGAACATGAAGCGAATGAGCTGAAGAATGACACAGAGACGGAGGTCTCAGCAGAGTCCTCCAATGAGGAGGACATTGCCCCTGCTGCTGTTAATGGAGATGAAGGTGTTCCAGCTGAGGTGGGTGCATCAGATCAGGATGGAGAAAACTCTGAAAGTATGAAGGCCACTGAGGAGGCCCCAGCTGAAGAGACAGCCAGCTCCGAGCCAGAAGAAAACAGTGTGAAAGAGCTCCCTGCTGTCACCACAAGCCCAGACTTGGACGTGGAGACGAATGAAGTCAATGAACAGCCAACGTCCCACGAGGAGAGCGTTGTTTTTGAGGTTAACAGCATTGATGACGATGGTCCTCCAAGTCTGCATCTCGAGACCCAGGAGAGAGAGAACACCAGCCTTACACAGGAGCAGGAAGACGAGGCTGAAGAAGAGGAACCCACCACTGCTGCTCCAGACAAAGAAGACATCAGATACCAAGAACACATGCGGCTCTTCCAGGAGCTGCGTGAGGAGAGAGATAAGGCCAGCCAACGCAGCAACCAGCTGCAGACCAAGCTGGCAGAGTACTTCCGCAAGAGGGCCGGGGACGACGTCCAGCTGGAGAGGGAGCTGCCGGTGTCAGAGCAGCTGCGGGAGTATGAGAAGCACATGAGCATCCTGACTGACCTGAAGCTGCAGATCACCACTGAGTCAGAGGCAGCTCAGCAGCAGGAAGAGGAGCTGAGCTTCCAGGCAAAAGAGAAGCTGGACAAGGTTGGTGTTATTGTGATGGCTTCTGTAGGTTTATGGGTATTTTCTGCTTTGTTGTATAGTGACAGCTAGAGAGATAGACAGAGAATTCAGGGGAGAGAGAGAGAGAGAGAGAGAAAGAGAGGGAGATGGAGGATGCTCCAGTGTTTTTGAATTTACACTGCAGTACCAATTTTAACCACTGGATGTCACTGCTACAAGCAAAGTTATGTTCCTTTAAGTCAGGGGTGTCCAAACTTTTTTTAAAGAGGGCCAGATTTAACAATGTGAAGATGCCCGGGGCCAATACTAACATTTTAAAAATTAAAAAATGAACAATAAAAGTTACATACAAATGCACTGTTTTCTAACAATTTTGTTTTCATTGACACAATTATATATATATATATATATATTTTTTTTTTTTTTTTTTTTTATTTAAATGACAATGTAACCAAATCTAAACCAAACAAATCTAAAAACCAGTTCTGCCTTTCTTTCAAATCTGGAGTCAGATAACAAAGAATAAATTGTATGGAATACGTTAAACGTGCATGAAGTTGATACAAATCTTAAAATCATGTTCATTCTAAACATCACTTTTGCTCTTGTCTTTAACAAAATCATTCAGAAAGTAATATTTTGTGTCACATCTACAGGTAACACCAGCAGTTATATTCTTAGAGGTTCAAATGCTTCGTTATGTCAACCAAAAAAAGCCAAATCTTCCAGCCATACAGTAGCTAACAATCATAGCAGGCCATAAATAATATATTATAAAAATGAAGCGGAATGAAATCTGACCGTGGGCCGTGATTGGCCGTACTTTGGACATCCCTGCTTTAAGTGATGGTTCTAAGAGGTCCCAATTCCACACACACATATACTGTTTAATACACTAATTATAAAGAGGTTTTAATTACATATGTCCCAACTGATCATGGCAAATAGCCGCCCACCAATGAGCTCGGTTCTGCTCGAGGTTTCTGCCTCTTAACGGAAGTTTTTCCTTGCTACCGTCACCACGTGCTTGCTCATGGTAGCAATTGTTGGGTCTCTGTAGATAATCAAAAAATCATATAAATATAAATAATCATAAAGAGTACGGTCTAGACCTGCTCTGTATGGGAAGTGTCATGAGATAACTTTTCTTATGATTTAGTGCAATATAAATAGAATTGAACTGAAGTTCACACTGGCTCAGTGGCAAATTTCCATATTATCAAAAACGTCACTATGTATAGTGAAGAAAATGCTGAACTATGTGTGCCATTGATGGACATTACTGTCCTACAATGCAATGGATATAGGAAGGCAGTACTAGCAGATGCAAAAAATAAAATCAGTTGCATGGTGGTGATGGTGGTGAGACAGCTGCAGAATTGTCTCATGATATGGTGTCCTACATGAAAAGACTTTCTGTCCAAGTCAAAACAGCTTTGATTAGTTCACACGAGAGATTCCTGTATGGTATGTTGCAAACTATACCCACTGTCCTGATGGCAGATTAAGGAAATAACTTTAAAGAACAAGTGTGTAGGATGTAGTGACACCTAGTGGTCTACGTATAGATTGCACCCCCTTCTTTCACCCTCTCCTTCCCAGTGTATGGAGATACTATAGCGGCCATGAAAAACCCAAAAGGCCTTATTTAGATCTTTTAGTGGGCTACTGTAGAAACATGGTGGCTCAACATGGCATAGTGCAGTGTCTCTACATAAAAAGGCTCTTTTTTTCTTATTCAGTATGGCTATACTGGTTCTCAAACTGACTTTGGAACATGAAATATTAGGGGGAGAAGTGCAGATCAGTAGTACCCCTTTTTCCACCAGATAATCTCTGGTTCTTGAACTAGCAGTCGACAATAAACCTGCCTCCTGTGTCAGTCTCCACTGCTGTATTTGAACATCAGTCATAATGGTGATACGTGGAGAGCCTAATATTTTCTGAGGTGGTACACGGTGTAAAAGTCTGAGATGGTGTAGAGAAATATGATTTGAAACCAAGTTTTCAGAGGCTTTAATGGTCTCCTATCTGTCGAGGGAAAAGGAGTACAAGGGGTCTACACATGCTGCTGTGCAGTGAGTTGGGTGGATGTGATGTGCATACTGAGCCTATAGATCTTTCTTTCAGCACTATGTGCATGCAATGCTTTAGGAACAAACCAAAATACAACTTACAAGTCTGAAAGAACCAGACCCTTATTGTAACCTTATTAGAAATTAAGTACTCTGATAGACATGGCACATATAACAGTCTTGTTGTGCAATAAGTGTCGATTGTGTGTGCTATGGTGTACTGATCAGTGGACAAAACTGTCTCATCTCTGTCCTCAGGTGGAAAATGAGTGGCGAGCATTGGTGGCACTGAAGCAGGATGTAGCTGTGATGGTGCTAAGCCGACACCTGGGCAAACAAGCTGCTCAGGCCAAAGTGGAGTCCACCCTGGCAGCAGAGCAGCTTCGCCAGGACGAGCTGATCAAGCTGCGCCTCAAGCACATCAAGCTGAGGATCAAGATTCACAGGCTGGAGGCAGAGCTCCGTGACGGGGAAGAGCACGCCAGGGACTCGCTGCAGCTCCAGTTTGAGCAGCTACAGGCTGAGAGGCTGGAGATGAAAAAACATGCAGAGAAGCAAAACGAGGAATCGTTGAAGATGCAGAAAAAGATCAGCGGCAGCTTGGAGGTAGGTTCAAGCATCCACAGGTACAGACTGCATCAGAGTTTTTGTAGTTGCTATACAAAATATAATTTTTAATTGATAAGTAATAGGGTCAATATTGTGTTTTCTTCTGCTCTATCAGCTTCTGTCAAACATAAAGGAGAAACTGTTCTGGTGCCAGATGGATGTCCATGCCAAGCAAGAGCAGCTGGCTGAAGTGGAAGCCACAGTGGCCAGGAAGAGGGACTTCCTGACCAGGACGAAGCAGGCACGCAACAGTCTGCAGAGAGACAACCTGAGGCTGAAAGAGCGCCGTGGTCTGCTGGGTAACAGAGTCCTGCTGCAGGATTTTGAGGACACTGTGGACGCCTCCGACCACTTGGAGGAACAACTGGAGAATCTGAAGGGTCGGCAAGCTGAGATTGTCTTCAGCTGTAGCAGATGGAGGAAGAAGCTGGGGACAACCTAATGAAAGAATGAATGAACTCTGATCAGACTACTGAGCGAAAAAATCCTGATTCAACAGGAAAGAAAATGAGCATCAGTACTATTTGTAGTTTTATCCTGTACAGTGTGTCAGTGTAGGCAACGACCAATTCTGCATTTAAGGCACTTCATTAGGCCAGCAGACTCTGTGACACAAACCATCTATGTTCTACATGTCTGCTCAAATGTTAGAACATAAAGTGTATTTCCCAAGTTGGTGACTGGAACTGTCTATGGCAAACGACCTAACTTTACCAGCAGTGACCCCAACCTTTGAGAGTCAAATCATGATTTATATTAATACTAATAAAGAGTACACTGAACACAGTTTTGTCTAACCATAAGATCCAATGAGAAACACAGTATACACAGTATATAGACTGCTTCACAATCTCAGAAATTACATGCTGTTTTCACTTCCAGTCAGTAGGTGACACTATTGCACACTAGTTTGTATCTAGACATCCACGAGGAAAATGCACAGTTGTGGACAATCATATGAAAAACAAAAGAAAGTAACTTGTCACAGTTTGTATAGAGAGATGAAACACACCCAGCTTGGCTCATTGGTTCAGTTTTATTCTAGCAGTGAGGATGGGAATGAAAACTAGGACCTGAAACTAGTTCTACACAAACTACTGTTTGTCTGTGAACTCTATAACTTCACAGGCTCTGACACTGGCACCTGATGTTACACAAATACACATGCAGAAGCCCATTGTTTACCACCCTTTAGTGTATATTTGGCCACAAAGTCAAATAGCCAAATAGTCAGATCAAAAAGGATCATGCAGGGATCCTTGTCAATGATTTTAGACACTTTCACAGCCTGTCGGTGGTAAAAACAGTTATAGCAGACATACTTTGACAGTGCACAATAGGCCATAAGGATTATGTTGCAGTCCAGTCAAAAATGGTACCAGTTTAAAAAACTGTTGTCCCCATTAGGCACTTAGACACAAAAACATGGGAACAGTGTGAAAAATACCAAAGTTACCCTTTAAGGGTTCACCAAAAACATTAGGATTCATCCTCCAGGTAGCATGGATATTTCAAACAAATCTCATATTACTAAAAGCTAAAACTGTCAATCTAATGATGGCACTACAGGAAAAGTCAGGACATCCTCAAAGTCTGTAAGCTTCATCTTCTGGGGACGCTGAATGTCTGTAGAAAATGTCATGGCAATACATCTAGTGGTTTTTGAGATATTTTACTCTGACTGGCAGCCCCAATAAATCAATAAAGAATATAATGTAGAGCAGTAAATTAGGAATATTGAACAATAAATAGTTACAATACTGTACATGCAGGTACAAAATAAGTTTCTTTTAATGTCCTGGAGTTCAAAAGTACACAAGTGCAGAAATAGTAATTAATAATAAAACCACGCAATTTGATGAATGAACATTTAATATACTAAATATCACTATTATTTCTATAATATTAGAATGTTCAAGAGAAACAATGAGAAATATGAGAGAAATAAAAACATATTTGAAAACAAGTCATACAGAAATAATTGAATCTCTCCCCACCTGAAGTAGCAGAGGATGACTATCATGAGAAATATTTTTCTTATCTTGTCTATCACTGTAATAATGAAGAAAATAATACACGTATGTATCTAAATACAAAGAAAAAGGCTTACAAATAAAACATATGCTGTCATCACCCTGACTCCACAGCTGACTAAATGCACAACACCCTGCAATCCCTCCCCACTGGATAAAAGGGATATCAAAATATCATATTTAAGGCTTCTTCCTCAGTGGGATTAAATTTTCAGCTTCTCCAGCAGAGTCCTGAACCACGGCTGGGACGAGTCCACACAGAAGTTTTCATTATTTTTCAGGGTGACACTGTGAACCAAAAGACAAATATTATAAATACAGTATGGAGTGCTTATTATGCTGGCTCTATTACCTTACATGGGAAACTCTCAATCTGGATTGATTATATGTTTCAAAAGTTTTCAAAAAGATATCAATCAATACCTGACACTGCAGGTTTACACGCAGTGGAACGTTGACTTACTGAATGTAGATGGGACAGTCCAGTAATCCCACATTCATGTTCATGAACTGTACATCCTTTGGTTCAATGTTGTGCCAGTTTTGGAAGGGGTTGCAGTAAACACATATGATAGGTTCCTTCACCATAACTAAAACACAAAATACACTTTTTCAGTAAGTACATTACAAGTACCATCTCTTCATTACTCTAGACGTTCATTCTAGTCCTAGTCTATACAGTTCCTGAACTGAAATTATTGATTTTTTCCAGAATGAATCCAGCATTTCTGTCACCTAGACTACCCCAGAAATTTTTCTTTGTTTTTAATGAGGAACGCTTCAGCCCCACCCCCGAAAATATGGCACTATGGGGAGTATAGAGTTGAATTATGCAAAATCATGAACAGATTGAGTGTGTACAAATGAGAGAAGTTATAGTCTCCTTCTCCAATCAGTTGTTGATCACTTTATATTTAATGTTTGGGGTAAATTAAGTGTTGGCAATCACTGAGGACATGCCCTCAGTTGAGAGTACAGGAGAATAACAGTATACTTGAGTGTCGTGTTTTTGCCTGTTGAGGTCCAGGACTTTATCAGTTATTCTTTTTTTGTTGTTGTTGTTGTTGAAGTGCGAATGGTTGAGAAATGAATGATTATTGGTTTCACAAATTCATTTTTGCTTTCTCTGCCTGAACCTTGTATTTAAGGGGTCATGTGTCCTCTGTTTATTTTTTTTTTCATCTTAAATGAGTAATGAGTCTAAATTTGTAAAAACATATATGATTACGTATTTAAAAACACCAAATTTCAAAAATTGTAATAATAATAATTAATAATAATAAAATATATATATATATATATAATTAAATATAAAAAGGGTAAAGTTACGTTTAAGTTAAGAATTTTAAGGTTCAGTGTAGAGCCGAGTAAAACCATTAACCATGCATTTTTCAAGTTCAGAATAGTAATGGTTCATTTATACTGTATATACAATATATTCTGAAATATATTCACCTACCATTCTTAGTTCTCCACGCGCTCCCAATCTCAACAGTTTTAGGTTTAGGACTGGGGATAAGTTGAATAACATAGTCTTATTGACAATTTACAGGAAATGATTACAGATGTTACTTCTGCCAGGGTACCAGCAAGGAAATGGCTTTGATCTGATAAGCTACACAGAACACATCTACTTTCAGCAATTTTTTTATGTATAAAGCATCAGTTCAATTCTCAGTTACTTCTTATGTTGCTCAATCATGAAGCTGCCACCAAAATATAATGCTCACAGCAGTGAGGAAATACATACGAAAGATCTCTACATAGTTAGACACTGATATTGGAAACACACGTTGGTCACATATTTTTTAAATATCACTTTTGATTATTGCGAGCACTGTACTGTGGAGAAGGCTGAACTTTCAGACAGTTAACTTAAAGGGTCGCACCAGGGGTTCAGTAGTACACAGGACAAACCAACATTGTGACTCAGGTTTTCTGTTATAAATTTAAAATCTCCAAACCCAAGCTGAGATAACCATGATGACATCACACACTGTAATGTCATCAGGGGCAGACAGACACTATGATGTCATCATGTCTTCAGACTGAATGCAAAACCAATTTTAAAGGTACAATATGTCAGAAATTTACTGTATTAAATCATAAAATGAATATGCTGTGTCATCAGAGATTAAGGAAACACGCTCTATTGAAATACAAGCTTCGTGATAAATTACTATATATGTATATTTCTTATTTTGAAATTTGCCTTGATGGACCGGGCCGTCTATTTGGGTTTAGTTCTGTGTGTTTTGTTACCAGGTATGAAATGTACTATGGCCATGGAAGCAAACAAAGTGGATCAACTAGAAATGGGATTTATGGCTCTTTGGAGGGAGCTGGATCTTTGGGATCCGTTCATTTCAAAGAGCCATTCAAAAGACTGGCTCATTTGGCTCATTTTTATATTTATTCACTTTTAAGAAGCCAGTCTGGGGTTAATTCATTTTATCCTGAAAATAATCACAGGGAGGAATGATGGGCTGAGATTTGGATCAGAATAATTTCGAACTCAGATTTCCCACCAATATCTGAGTTTGAATTATTCTGAAATATTGATTATAGCTTCATTTGACATGTGTGGACAAGATTTTAAAGTCTGATATGGATTCATTGTAAATATTCCACTGCCATATCCCTCTGAGTTGACAGTGAGATCACTATTTACCCTTTGTATAAAGTGTGTGTATGTGTGTAAAACTACTTTGACTTATGTTATTCATGCAACACCTAAACACTTATAAATACACAATAAAAAACAAAGCAGGCTACAATGAAGTTCCATGCAAAAGCTTTTAGTGCAAAATTTCCACACAAGAACATTTTTAACAATACAGAAAAACGTATAAATTTATCAATTATTTACCACGTTAAGTTTCCAAAGACACTACCTACAACACTGCTGTGGGAAGTTATAAAGTCACTGGGTCCTAGTATTGAAATCACGTCACGTAATCATCATCGGTAAACAGCGGGACCTACCCGGCTCTACTGCCAGAGAAGGAGACTGCTTTCCCGGGAGAAGTGAGCCGTGGAGTATTCTGCACAACCTTACATATTGTACCTTTGAAGGTGGTGCAATTTTTGGCATTGGCTTCACCTTCTCGGAGGTTGCCGCTTGACAAATATCTGCATTTGTTGCTAGCTAGCTTACGGTTAACATCTGTACAGTTGGTGCAGATGATGTTTTCACAGGTTGAGTAGGGCTCCCCAAGATGAATATAAAGACCTGCATGCAGGGAAATCCTATTTTTTATCATTTGAGTTTACCCCCTTTTGACATATCATGTCCTCCAAATGATCCTCCAATGAATACCGCCTGGCTCTCCCACCTGTTCGTTCAAGGCAATCTCAACTTTTCTCGTCTGTTGTTGTTAATGGAACGCACTACCAGTCCCTACCAGATAAGGTACCTTTAAAAAACATCTGAAGACCCAGCTCTTCAGAGAGTACCTCCTCTCCTAGCACTACCAACAACTAGACATGCTAAATCTATCCCTTTAAGAACTGTCACAGCACTTTCTTATCGCACTCTACCTTGATTGTTCCCTTCTCTGTAAGTCTCTTTGGATAAAAGTGTCAGCTAAATGACTAAATGTAAATGTAAATGTAAAAGGTATTTAACTGAAATAACAGTGAACAGTGATAACAAACTACTTCAGTGCTCTGACTGTATCATGAACTGTGAAACAAAGTGACTTCTTTTGAAAATATCATGGAAAATATCTATAGACAATATATAAAATATCCTATGTGCTATGTAATGGATGTTATCAACTTACAGAACAACAGGTCCAAAGTATGCTAAGATGCTGTGTCCAGTCACACACACCTCCCTGCCATCCATCAGTGTCTCACTGGAAAACAAGGGTCCATTTCAGTTTACAATACTAGTTTTGTTTTGTTTTTTGAAAAAGGGATTTTAAATGTCACTGTTGTCATACACAGAATGTTACACGCCACACACAAACACAAACACAAACACACACACAAACATATGCACGTGAATCAGGCCAAGAGTGCACCTGTCATTGTACACTCCCAAGTGGTGACTGGTGTTTCTGGTCATTTTAAAAATACAAAAATGAAAGGGTAAAATTAGTTTTAAAGCCTTATACCATAACAATACATCAAATGTGCTTTTAAAGTTTTCACACACACACACACACACACACACACACACACACACACACACAGACAGACAGACAACTTCAAAGCTCACAGGTCAGTTTCTCACAGACATGACTTTAGGATGATTTAAAGCATGACCAACAGGGGACCAAAAGAATGTCCCCCGTTAGCTTTTAAGTCCACTGTTGGTAAATGTGAATGTGTAATGACGCCCGAGTAGGTACATACACACACACACACACACACAGTATCTCGCACTTACATGAATTCAGTTGAGCTGCATGTTTCACTCGGGAGCCAAATCCTTGTGCTTGTGACTGGAGAGGTTTCAGTTGGAGGTCTCTGCTCTATCTCTTGACAGTGACAGCTGATGACTTAAAAAGGAATTTCAAATTAGAAAAAATAGAATGTATTTTACAATGAATAAAGGTTAGTTAATGAATCAATTACTGAATGACTGATCATTTAATAGAGTTAATCATCAAGAACATTCGAACAACTGTAAAAAGGACAATTTTACAAACTATTTTTAGGCATCCGGTCAAAATAATCCTCATGGGCAGAGAGAATTTCTTTCTCCAGTATCATCAGCATTGTATTGAACTCTGGCAGGTCTAAGTCCAAACAGAAATCCCCATCTTTCAGACTGACACTGTGAAGCAGAGGAGAGAAATAAAAATCATTATTTTGTTTTCTTTGCGCGATCATACCACAGTAATACAGAAAAATTGAGGTGAATGTGTATGAGCTTTCATGTTAAAGATATCATCAGTGTCATGCGCCATACTACTTCAACTGTCTACATGAAGCTAATTTTTGGGTGAACAAAATTATCGATTTAAGGTAAATTCTACCAGTTTGATTGATCTCTGTCCTAACACATCTACATTAACACAAGTTCATAAAACAAATTCATAAATGGTTAGTATTAGGGTTTTATTTGTGAAAAATCTCTGGAACCTTACTAAATATGAACAGGACAAGGGAATGATTGCAGCTTCACATTCATGGATTGTACAGCCTTTGGGTCAATATCATCCAAGTTTGTCTTGAAGTTGCAGGATTCACAGATATGAGTAGTGTGTTGTGGTGTTTGGGTCATTTGTGGAGTTGGATCATGTTGCTTGCTTTCTGTTACAGATGGATGAGTGGTCATGGGTAGTTCTGTGGTTGGGTCCAGTGGAGTAGGAGATGTGACCAAAGGCTCTCCGTAGCTACTTGCCTCAGTTGCAGGTTCAGACTGGCGTCTGAGGGTTGGATGAGTAATATAACCTTTAACTTACAGGAAGGGGTTATTAATACATCCACTTATCAGCAAGGAAATGGCTTACATCAGATTACAAAAACCACACAAACATTGCCACAGTGGTAGTTTATATTACTTTATATTCATCTTAGAATGTAGCGACGTAAGATAACGTTTGAAGGATAACATTCTATTCTTTTTTGTAATTAGTTAAGTAAGTGTTGTAATAAGTTAAACACTGCAGTAGTTGAACTGACAGCAATATAAAAGGAAATATCATGCCATATTATACCAGTACCATAATATTTCTAAGATATGTGGCTTTTAAGTTAAGTAAGCAGTTGGCAAAGGATGTATGTAACCACACAAGGCTAGATTTTCTAAAGGATGACTTAAATCACGTCACTTGAAAGGTTAGTATAAAATTATTTTCCCCATTGACATCAAAGAAGCTGCTGTTAAGATGGAAATTTATTAGACTGACAGATCTTAACTGTTACTGGTGAAATCTGCTGTATGTTTAATATCACAGAGTACAGACTTACCCTGGCCTTGCATTGAAGTAATCTAAGAAGCTGAGTCCTGTCATACACACTTTACTTCCATCCTTTAATTCCCCACTGGAAAACAAGGGTTTGTTTCAATTCAAGTTCATCTACAAAATCACAGTCAACTTATTAAAAAAAAAAAAGTCTCCAGCAACACTAGCTGCTCTGTGAGGCACCAACATCAGCACGCTAACATTACCTTTACCATTTAGGTAATGTTTAACATTTTCACCATTTTAGTTTAGTGTCCTAGCCTACTAACATTTAGCACTGAATACAAAATACAGCTGAAGATAATGTGGTGGATAGACTGACATTGCAATCCCATACAGCTATACAGCTAACATGGCTAAAAAACATTACTTTTATTGACATTGGACCAAAAAATATTTGAATGTTTTGATCTCATATGCAAACATACTTACATGACTTCCGTTGAGTTACATGTTTCACTGGGGAACCGCATCGTTAAGAAGCGAAGTGATGATGTTTCATTTGGATGATTCTTCTCTCTCTTATCGCAGTAACATCCATCTAGAAGGAGATAGTCTTACATTATATTAAATTATATATTATTGGGTTTTGGATTATTGGTTTCAAAGACAAATTTTAACAACATCTAGTGCATAGATTGTATAACATATATTATATAATAAAAAAGAATAATTTACACAAGCTATTTTAGGTATAATTACTGCTAAACAAAAATAAATAAAACAAATTTGATGTCAGTAAAAGGGTAGTTGAAAAAGGGTCTCACCATGACTCTGTAAATTAAGGGGGGCACTCATGGGTACCACATGGGGTTGGGGTTTCTCTGTGTATGGTTGGCCTGTCTCTTTAGGCAGTTTGAATGAATAGGCTGGTTCTGTGTTTTTTTGGGTTGACAAACTTTTTAGATCCGTTGGCTCTGTGGTTGGCTGTTGGGTTGTCTGTTTGGTCGGGCGAGCTGACTTTGTGGGTTGTTGGGTGACTGATTTGGAGCTGGTCCTATGAGAGTCATCAGAAATACGGAGGCAGAACTCGCCGAAACGCACAGAATTGTCAGGTTCAGGTGTTGCATGTATCTTCCATTCTACAACCAGGGAGATCAAAATTAATTTCAAATGATGACGGAACACAGCAAATATACTGACCTGCTAGTGAAGACATCTTTACTGAACTGATGCGGGTTTTGCAATCGGTGACTCTGTTTTGAGGTCGCAGACTTCTCATGAACCCAACAATTCTAGAGCCATCATGTGAATTTCTGTACAGTAAACTATGTTCAATTATTTATTCTATTTAAATATAAAATATAACCTGTATCAGTCAGTTCTCAGATCAGTCTGAAAAATAAATAGTTCATAAATGTCAAAAATGGACAATGAAGCGCTTTCAACCCTCCAAACGCCTAATTTCATCATTACATCATTACATACATTCACTGAATTAAAGGTTTGTCACACCAAATGTACAAATGAGATACAATGAACAAGAACAACAAAATAATTCTACACCAAAAACATAATCACACATCCATGTTCATTTCTACCCAAAGGAATAAAATAATTTAAACTTCCTAGTGAACAATTCTGTTTTAATATATTCTTGATTAGATCACATCACTCCTATAATATTACAGATATTACATATGATGTATAAATAGGGTACAAATAGCCTGACAGCACAGGTATTAGTAAAATGTATGTATGTGTATGTATGTAATAAAGTCTATAAAGTCAATAAAAAGATCAACCACTGAACTCACTCTCTTCAGTCGATTGGAGTGCAAGAGTTATCAAAAGCAGTTTACTGACGATGAAGAGGCCCATCATGGATCTGGGTCATACCACCAACAAGCTTTCAGACAGGCTGAATGAGTTTATTTTTACAGTGTACCCTACTTAACCGTACAGGAAACTCGTAATCTGATCATTCAGCAGCAGATCAGGTAGAAAGTTCTGAAGCTGAAGTGTTGGTTTGATGTGTCGCAACAGAAGGACCTACCAAAGTACTCTTATCGAGTTGTCCTGTCATGTGAGCTGATGCTGATACTGCGTGCACTGAGTGCACCACACAGTTCTGTACTGATGTGTCTGATGTGTTCATTGGGGCAGTTCTGCAGACTGATGGCAGTGACATACACCATCATGTAGCATATTTTGCTATTGAAATAAACCAAACTCAGAAAACTAAATTATTGAGAAGGAAGCTATAAATTTGGATCTTGTTTTATTTATGGCTACCTTTAACTGAGTTTCAGACAAGAGGTCAAACTTAACAAAAGACAAAACACAGATGTAGTAAGAAATTTAATACTGAGAATGAGAATATACAGCACAACCGTTAAAAACATACAAATAATATGAAATATATAAAATATAAAAAAAGGCTAAATGAGGTACAAACTTGTACTTGTACTAAAGAAATGAAATAAATCATATTTAATTGAGCTGTAAGTATCATCAGTGTACAATTAAAGGGAGCAATCAATAAGAAATATATATAGCAGATATCAGTAGCAGTATTATAAAAATCCATTAGACATGTACGTTTTCAGACCAGCGTTAGTAACACACCCACATACTTCACACAGGTTTCAACACACTAGTCTATGACGCAAGAGTATTATGCAATTAATATTTTATTTTATCTCTCATTATAGGTGAATAACTTGTTGAATGAAAACTGTATGAAGTCAGTGTGAGAACAATCTGCGAGCAATCCATTTGTTAGAAACACGTGAGAAATATGTTGTTTGTTTTAATGTTTGATTCGTTTAGATGAGTTAATGCAAACTTATATTTTAAAAAAGTGTTTAATGGCACTCTTACTCTTAAAACAAATAAGCAAAAAAACAAAACAAAATTATAGTTATTCTTTAGCTTACACTTATTTTTGTTTTTGTCAATTCCTCTCTGGCCTTCACCAGAGTTTCTAAAAATACTCTAGTCAACAGTGGCAGAGGCTGTTTACACCTTTCCCTCAGCTGTCTCGTGTGCTTTCTTTGTTTCAAGATGATGTCTTAACACTGCCTTCCTCACCCAAGGAGCCCGCAGATAAGAACAGAATTTTTGGTCATCATTTGTGATGAAACTGTAGAGAAAAAATAAGATCGGGGATTCTGAGAGTTAATAATAATGACTAATTATGAATTATTATAAATTAATATATCATATCATATTTGTGTTTAAGAGAAATTATGATTTATCTGTGATTAAGTCTGTATATCCCTACTAATAAAACAAAATAGCTTGTACTTACATAATAGCTGTAACACACACACCGGAGTGTTTCTGTACAACATAATCTTTAATTGTGTGAAAAGGAATCTCCCGGGAGCTGGTTCTTCGGCAGCACGTTGCTTAAAAATAAAATGTTATTTCTTAAGTTTAATGAAATGCCACCAGAAGTCAAAAAATGTTTAGATTGAAGCATTCTCAGCACTGTACAATAAAGACTTATAATGAAGCTGCAAATGACTAAAACACTTTTTCATCAAACTTTCTGATGCAGACAGTTAAAACATGTTGAGGGCATCAACTCACTGAAACCAGAAGAACGTGTTGGGACCTTACTGTCTTTTTCTTGAACAGGAGGTTTCAACTGCCGGCTCACTGTAACATGAGCAGCTTCTGAGCTGCTGCTGGAAATCAAGCCAGAGGCTGGAGTAACCTCTGAGGATGTCAGTCTCTGTGCAGTAGAAGGAGCTGGAGTTGTCTCATCCCAGTCTCTAATTATGCAAGTATAGAATACATGTAAATATTAGAGTGGATTGTAAAACATTTAAAAATATTCAAATATTCCTTCACACAAAGAGTTATGTTAGTCACATCTTTGACATCAGCGCTCCGTACATTCCTCTGTGTGAAACTTTTACAGAAAAAATCTGTTTTTTTTCTGCTGTTATCCAGAAGCAGTTTGTATCTTGTATATTTCTGTTTGTGGATCAAAACAAACAAAACTAATACAATATTTTATCATTTCTGTCACTCTGCTCTGATCATCTTCTTTACACAGTACATAGGTGTAATTACACTTTAGCACGAGTCACAGCATATCGTACAGAGTGCTGCTTTCTACCAGTTTTGAGAAAATAGGGTTAAGCTCAAAGAAACTCAGGAGACACATACATACAGGACACATTTCACAGAGGTCACACATGGTATATATGAAAAAGTAAACATCAGTCACATCATGTATGCCTATACACACCATCTAGATCAATAAGACTTCAACGAGATAACTTGTAATAAATGGAAGAAAATAAACGTATCACAACATTTCCAGCACAGACCTACATAAAGGGCTCAATTCAATTATTGACAACTTTACTTTAAATATATCATTAGGTTTTATATCTTACAGTTTCATTGTTAAAGCAGAAACATCATTAATTTAATAGTCTACATTTTGTCGTCTTATATAATAAAAAACTTTTACAGCAGTTTGTATCTTGCATATTTCTGTTTGGAATGATAAAATGTTTCAATGGACTTCTAAATACAATACTTCCATTGTATTTAAAAGTTGTGCTGCTCCGCTCTTTGTGCTATACAAATAATTATTATAATTATTATAATTATTATTATAATTGTAATTATAACACTTTGACTTTTCCCTAAAGGTTATGGCGTCACATCATATCGTACAGTGCTGATGAGTGCTGATGTCAGTTATTTTTTATTATTATATTATTATACATTGTGCAGGTGACGTCCAGAACTTACAAAACAAATGAATTAAAGCCAGAAAGGAAGGTTTCCACATCAACACACACCTCCTTGTTGGGAAACGTCATGCTAGTCAAATACACATAAGAGAAAAGAAGAATTGATCTGTTACTTCATGTAGTGATATTATGATGATAATACTGCTGTTACACTGTTACAACATTTTACTACAACCTGTGACTTACATTATCATAGGTTTACATCCTGGTGCAGGAGGTCTGAAATTGATATCTAACAACCCTGAGCGCAGATCACTTTGTTTCATATGTGTGTTGTTGCACTGACAGTCATGCTGAGTTTCAGTTTTATTGGTGACGTGAACTTCATGCAAAGAGAACTCTGTTTTCTCTGTAGACATAAACATGCATGTGGATATTAGTCAGTAAATTACAGTACTGGCAAATGTCATCACATCAAAATCATCAAATTGAAATAATGTAGTTTTGCCCATCCCTGATGTATTATGTGTATTAAGAGTTTTAATGTGCAGAACAAGTCTCAGTCGTCTCTTGATCCACAGATGTACCACCTGTATACATCACAGCTACGTCTTTTATTTTTCTTCTTTAATATGAGTGATAATACAGCAATGTGTAGGAATGCATGGACTTTTTGGAAAACAAACAAACAGTTTACACAAAAAGAAGAATAAAATAAGGAATTTTAAAAAATACCATAAATATACATCACATGCAGTAAGTCCTGAAATCATGGAAGACAGACTTACCTTCAGCTGTCGTGTTGGTGCTGTTGGTTTTATTAGAGGTGATGTTGGCTGAATGTACAGTCGAAGTCCAGTTCATGTCAGGATGAGGCTGAATACAAAACTGTCTAAACAGCATCTCCTCATCAGAGCTGTCAGAGCTTCTTCTCTGTACGGACACTGAAAATCAACACAAACCATCTCAAGATGACCAACACAGAAAGTTTAAATACTAAGTAATAAAGTTATGATGAATTAATTTGATCATTTGTATCAAACAAACCAACAAGCTACAGAAATCACAATGGAAAGCGTCTTCTGTTACCTGAGAAAGGATCAGGCTGTAAAAAGAAGACAATCCATGCTATGTTCAGGAGAACCACGATGACCTGGACAGTCCACTGCATGTTTCTATCTGCTGATATGCAGAACCTTCGCTCTGTGAGTGCTGAAAGCAGCTGCTGACTATCCGTCTGTGTGTGGGGTACATACAGTATATGAACTTCAGGATGTAACACCTCTCCTCCAACATTTTAAAATTGCTTCATCTGTGTGTTTGTGTGTTGCAGAGTTGCATAATTTACCATTTAACCACAAAACCAGCAGCACGTGGGGTGTCGATTAGCTCAGTTGGTAGAGCATCTGCCCCATATACGAAGGCTCAGCAGCGGCCAAGGGTTTGAATCTGACCTGCATCCCTTTGCTGCATGTCGTTCCCCATCTCTCTCTCTCCATTTCTGTCACTCTTCAGCTGTCTCTGTCAAAAATAAAGCTTGAAAAATAAAATAATCTTTTTTAAAAATATCTTTAAAAAAAAAAAAAACAGCAGCACATCTTTGGCAGACTGTATGGTTATCATGTGTACATAACATGCACTGCATTGCCACAGTTTAATTTTCACTCTCTCTTTTTTATAAATTTCTCAGGTGATTACTGTGTGGAATGAATCTGTCTCTGCAAAAGTGATGATCACACAGCTGGACAGACTGGAATGAAGATTCAAGAAGAATCAACACTCCCTTTCTGTCATTATAAAGTGTTATCAAACCTTGAGTACTATAGCCAACACCTGTAACCAGTAATCAATGTTCATCTCACAACATAAATTTCGACACGTTGTTTTTTCATTCTTCTACATGTATGACGTCTGCTTCACTGTTTCTCAAACTTATTGCTCTCCCTCTGTCGCGGTTTCTTTGCAGCAATTGCACCATAAAGGCCTGATTCGCGCAGTCTCCTCTGAACAGCTGATCTTGAGATTTTTCTGCTACACTAACTGATGATTTCTGAGACTGGTAACTCTAATGAACTCTTGGTCCTTCTTTCCTGAGGGTTAGATAGTGTTGGTTGATGATTTTTATGGCTGCACTTGAAGACACATTCAAAGTTCTTTAAATGTTCTGGACTGAAGGACCTTTATGTTTTAAAGTAATGATGGACGGTTGATTCTCTTTACTTCAGTTCAGTTCAGTCCACTTAGTTCTTTACAACAGTTCTTGCCATATTATGAATTAGTACAGAAACACATCAAGAGGACAAGAAATTCCACTAATTAACTTTTTTAATCTTATATTATATATAGTGTTGTATACACTGTTGCCCATAAAGTTGCAATAAAATATTTTCACCTCTCTCATGAAATGATTGCGACAATGTGATTTATTCTTGATAGATAAAGTGTATCTTCTCATAACTTTATTGATCAAGCTCTTCCAAACCAATCCCAGTGAAAATTAAACCACAATCAAGCTGATGTGTATGAATAGGAATAAAAAGAGGAATCTTTATGGGCAACAGTATATATATATATCAAATGTTCAGTCCATTGTTCTCTTAGCAGGTTAACAAGCCGGCCAGTTCAAATATAGATGAATTTCAACACATTGTGTTGTATCTTAAACTTGGTTCAAATAAAATAACTAGCCGAAGAGACCTGCACGGTGCTTCATCTTCTCTGGCTTTATTCCTCGCTTACTGCAATAACTTGTACAACACATTAGGCCTACTGTCCTAGAGCGCCCTCTGTCTGATTCTCAATGTAATAACACAACACATTGACAACATGTTGTTAACACTTGAACAATGCTTTGATTTTTTGTGTTGTTGTTAACGAGTTGAAAGTTATGTATATTTGAACTGGCTGACTTTCTTTAAACCATGTCGTGTGTGTCACAGTCTTACACGTGCATGCTTACTTTCAGATTCTGTATCACGTACTGCAAAATTCAAGCTGGATCCAACAGAATGTACAGTGGTGGACCAGTGACCGACCATCATTGCCATATGACACATATTGTTATCATCTGTAACATCTATTTCATTTACTGCCAACAGAAAGTGTGCTGAATTAAATAAAGCTCTATGACAGCTGAATCACAGAAAGAGGAAATGCTCATAACAAAATAAGAGTTTTTGTGGTATATCATTTTTTATTAAAAGGATCAGATTTTTTCAAAGCATGCCATATTTACTCTGCAATAGTTATTTGTTGTAATCAGCAGCCACTGTACACTGTAAAAGAAGGAGGACCAAATCTACAGGCCTCAATGTGCACAAACATCTAGTCCTTAAAATGAAACCAACACAAGTTCAGAGTGTTTAATAAGTCAGGAAAAAGAAAAGACATATGAACAATACATTTACAAATATGTATCTGTAATATACTGTTGTGCTATGTATTTATTTTAGACTCAAATCAGTTGCATTCTGGGTGAAATACATTTTAAAATAAGATTATTAAAAACATTTTGGTCAAAGTAGAAAAAGCAGCAGAAATGTTTAAAAAAGGCTGAGGCTCATTCCAGATAGGCTGTTGGTCAAATTCATTAAAAAGAACATGCATTTCATAAGTGATGTGATGAAGCAACAAAAGCCTCAGAAACTTTAAAGGACGAGTAGGCAGACGGTTTAAGAGGAGCCATTGTCTAGACTTTTCATGACGCTCTGAACCTAGGAGAGATTTGGATCTACACAGATGTGACGAGACTTTACTATAACAACTGAAACAGTTCTGTTTCTAGTTAAGTTGTTCGGGTATGCAACAATACTTCAATGACCACTCTCTTTTTTGGTTGTTTTTCTAAAAAGAAAAAATGTACACTTAACTCTCTGTAAATGTTTTAATACAATTGTATACATCTGCAAAACCCAATAAACAAAGTTGAAAAAAAAAAAACTGAAACAAAGAAGAGAATGAAAAAATAATTAATAAACAAACAAACAACAGCTATAACAGAGAAAAACTTTAGTATTTCAATATGTAAATTTGCAATTTTTGAAAAAAAAAAGATTCATTCAAATAGTAATTATTTTTCTGTATTCTGTCAAATGTTGAATTAATAACAAAAAAAAAAGGAATTTTAAATTGTATTCTAATAATACATATTGAACATACTGAAGTTATTGTTGTGTTGATAAAGTCGTTGTTTTTCACTGATTAAGAACTATATATATATATATAGGCCTTTTTTTCAAGCTTTTATTTGATGGAGACAGCTGAAGAGTGGCAGTGTGGGGAGAGAGAGATGGGGAATGACATGCAGCAAAGGGCCGCAGGTCGGAGTCGAACCCTGGGCCGCTGCAGCAAGGACTAAGCCTTCATACATGGGGCGGATGCTCTGCCAACTGAGCTAACCAACACCCTATCTCAGGGCAATCTCTGACAGCTGTGACATGTTGAAGTCTTGTGGCTGTATATTTGTCTTGATGCACTGACAGTTGGTTAAGTTGCTGTTTTCATGCAGTGTGAGGTTTCTGGGTGCACATTCTGCAGAAAACATGGAGTTTAGTGAGCATACCTTCAGCTGTCGTGTTGGTGCTGTTGGTTTTATTAGAGGTGATGTTGGCTGAATGTACAGTCGAAGTCCAGTTCATGTCAGGATGAGGCTGAATACAAAACTGTCTAAACAGCATCTCCTCATCAGAGCTGTCAGAGCTTCTTCTCTGTACGGACACTGAAAATCAACACAAACCATCTCAAGATGACCAACACAGAAAGTTTAAATACTAAGTAATACATACACGTGTGTGGCATACATATATGAACTTCAGGATGTAACACCTCTCCTCAAACATTTTAAAATTGCTTCATCTGTGTGTTTGTGTGTTGCAAAGTTGCATAATTTACCATTTAACCACAAAACCAGCAGCACATCTTTGGCAGATTGTATGGTGATTTTATCATGTGTACATAACCTGCACTGCATTGCCACAGTTTAATTTTCATTCTCTCTCTTTTATAAATTTCTTATAACTGAGTAATCTCTCTCTCTCTCTCTCTCTCTCTCTCTCTCTCTCTCTCTCTCTCTCTCTCTCTCTCTCTCTCTCTCTCCATCACCATCTGTAAACATACATGTCTCATTAATGCATGTTAATGCATGTTACTAACTAAACTTCTTCCCCGGAGTTTCTGTGCTCTCTCGTCCAGCAGGTTCTCATGGATCGTGGCTGCTGCTGTAGTCCTGCACAACGTCCACTACTTATATTATTACTGTCATTATTGTTACCATATCTCTGTGTACTCTGTATACTGTAATCATTTTATCATTCATTGTAATTGTACAATATGTCTCTGTTGATTTGTTCTGTACACGTGACATCTATTGCACGTCTGTCCGTCCTGGGAGAGGGATCCCTCCTCTGTGGCTCTTCCTGAGGTTTCTTCCACCTTTTTTCCCTGTTAAAAGGGTTTTTTGTGGGCAAGTTTTTCCTCGCTCGAACCGAGGGTCTAAGGACAGAGGGTGTCACTCCCTGTACAGATTGTAAAGCCCTCTGAGGCAAAATGTGTTTTGTGAATTTGGGCTATACAAATAAAATTTGATTTGATTTGATTTGATTTGATTTAATCATTTATAGAGATAAATTTATAGAAATACATTTCTATAAATGATACAGTGTAGAATGAACCTGTCTCTGCAAAACTCATGATCACACAGCAGGTGACGATTGGACTTCAACACTCCCTTTCCTACACAGAACCTGGAGTACTACAGCCAACGCCTGTAATCAGTGATCAATGTTCATCGTACCACATAAACTCCAAGACAAAAATCTCTTTTAGTTTAGTTTTCACGTTATTTTCCACTCTTCTACATATGTTCTATGTTCTACACTTAACATCTATTTCACTGTTTGTCAAACTTGTTGCTCTACCTGTGTCATGGTTTTGTCGTGCCTTGTTGTCACCATGAGGTTGCAAATTAAGAATGTTCTGACAGTCGGAAAAATGCAACATTTCACTCTTGCTGAGAGGAAAATTATAGTATCTATCTCACATGTCGCTATATCACTAGTCTGTATGAAGTAAGATCCAATGAGAAACACAGTATGCACAGTATACAGACTGCTTCACTGTAGTATCCTGAGATTGCTATTTGGTATTACCGTAGAGGGAGCTCTGGGCGATTAAGGTTTGTGTTACCTGGCAGGAAGTTACCTGGAGTGGACTTGGTTGATTGTTTGAAGGCTCCCTGAGAACAGAGGATTCAGTGAAGGGGGGAGATACATGTGGGTGAAATGGCAACAATAGGGACACTGCCACGATTTGATGTGCAGTGTGCAAGCCTGGAAAGAACACTGTGAAATTATGGAGCACACAAAGCAAACAATACTGATGGTTGGAACAAGGTTTTAGTGTACGATGTTTGGAGGTAAAATTGCTTTTTGTGGTCAAAGAAAAAGGATTGTGTAGGGATCCTTCTCTTAATGATTTTAGACACTTTCTGAGCCTGTCGTTGACAAAAACAGTTTTAGCAGACATACTTTGACAGTGCACAATAGGCCAGAAAGATTACATTGCAGCCCAGTTTAAAAAATATATACCAAAAACATTAGGCAGCTTGGATATCTCAAACAAATTTCATATTATTAATAGCTACAACTGTCAATCTAATGATGGCACTACAGGAAAAGTCAGGACATCCTCAAAGTCTGTAGGCTTCATCTTCTGGGGATGCTGAATGTCTGTAGAAAATGTCATGGCAATACATACATACATACATACATCGTACATCAATACTGTACATGCAGGTACAAAATAAGTTTCTTTTAATGTCCTGGAGTTCAAAAGTACACAAGTGCAGAAATAGTAATTAATAATAAAACCACGCAATTTGATGAATGAACATTTAATATACTAAATATCACTATTATTTCTATAATATTAGAATGTTCAAGAGAAACAATGAGAAATATGAGAGAAATAAAAACATATTTGAAAACAAGTCATACAGAAATAATTGAATCTCTCCCCACCTGAAGTAGCAGAGGATGACTATCATGAGAAATATTTTTCTTATCTTGTCTATCACTGTAATAATGAAGAAAATAATACACGTATGTATCTAAATACAAAGAAAAAGGCTTACAAATAAAACATATGCTGTCATCACCCTGACTCCACAGCTGACTAAATGCACAACACCCTGCAATCCCTCCCCACTGGATAAAAGGGATATCAAAATATCATATTTAAGGCTTCTTCCTCAGTGGGATTAAATTTTCAGCTTCTCCAGCAGAGTCCTGAACCACGGCTGGGACGAGTCCACACAGAAGTTTTCATTATTTTTCAGGGTGACACTGTGAACCAAAAGACAAATATTATAAATACAGTATGGAGTGCTTATTATGCTGGCTCTATTACCTTACATGGGAAACTCTCAATCTGGATTGATTATATGTTTCAAAAGTTTTCAAAAAGATATCAATCAATACCTGACACTGCAGGTTTACACGCAGTGGAACGTTGACTTACTGAATGTAGATGGGACATCTCATTGATCTCACATCCATCTTCACGGACCGTATGTCCTTTGGTTCAATGTCGTGCCACCTAAAAGGTTTGCAGTGAAGGCATGAGAGAGATCCCTTCCCTGTAAATCCATAAAAGAACAGACTTTTAATTTAGCACAAAATACCTGTTTTCAAGTATCCATCACATCATTACACTAAATTGGTAATGGATGTGTAATGCAGAATAAAGCATGAAACAATTAAGCATTATTTTTTACTTTAAATAACGCCTATAAAATACATAATGGCATATATATATATATATATATATATATATGCCATTAATGTTATTTCAACAGTTTCTCAAACCCCTCTTCAAAAATCAATTTCAGTGTCCACTTCAGTTCACGACATCTAAATATTTCGTATGGTAATCTTTTAGAATTACAGTAAAGTAAATCAAAAAATGGTGTAGTCTGTCATGGAAAATACATTCCTGGCAAAATTTTGCCCCACACCACACAGGGACTGATCTGCCATAAGAGGACACAAGTAGCATAGTCTGAAAATGTAGTTTCTGACTATGCTATGTTGGCACATAGAGGCTAAAAACTCAAATTTGTCCTTCAGAAATACCAAATCAGAAATATGCCAAATGGTGATGTGATATGCTGATTCAGCTAGACCTGGTGGTCCTGGTAACCCTTGTAACCCTGGTGATCCATGTGGTCCTGGTGGTCCTAGTGGTCCTAGTGGTCCAGGTGGTCCTCGTTCTCCTTGTACTCCCTTTTCTCCTGCTGCTCCTTTGTTCTCAACAACAGATCCAGGGTCACGGCTGGGGGTAAGTTGAGTAATAGTCTTATTGACAAGTCAACTTACAGGAAATGATTACAGGTGTTAGATTTAAGCACATCCGCCAAGGTATCAGCAAGCAAATGGCTTTGATCTAATAAGCTACACACACAGAACACATCTACTTTCATCAAGTTTTTGTATGTGTAAAGCGACAGTTCAATTCTCAGTTACTTCTTATTTTGCTCAATCATGCAGCTAGCCACCAAATATAATGCTCACAGCAGTGAGGAAATACATACCATACTGTAGATCTCTACATAGTTAGACACTGATATTGGAAACACACCTTGGTCACACATTTTTTAAATATCACTTTTGGTTATTGCGAGCACTGTACTGTGGAGAAGGCTGAACTTTCAGACAGTTAACTTAAAGGGTCGCACTACGGGTTCAACAGTTCACAGGACAAACCAACATTTCCCGTAATGCAACTGGATAAAGTCTTTGTTTGAGTCCTTCTGGCCTGATAATTACCCAGGTCTCTCATATTCTACGCCACAGTCTGTAACACAGGTTCTCTGTTATAAACTTAAAATCTCCAAGCCCAAGCTGAGATAACTGATAACAGATTACATTCTTAGATTGAATTCAAACAAAATGAGAACAAACAGTGACTTATATATATATATATATATATATATATATATATATATATATATATATATATATATATATATATATATATATATATATATATATGAAAATATCATGGACACATATAATACAGACAATCCTAACTATGTGCTATGTAACTGATGTTATCAACTTACAGTCCAAAGTATGCTAAAATGCTGTGTCCAGTCACACACACCTCCCTGCCATCCATCAGTGTCTCACTGGAAAACAAGGGTCCATTTCAGTTTGCAATACAAGTTTCAAACTGTTTTTTTTTTTTGTTTTTTTTTTTTTTTGTCATACACAGAATGCTACATGCCACCCACACACACACACACATACATACACACAAACATGTACATGTCATTGTACACTTCCAAGTGGTGACTGGTGTTTATGGTCATTTTAAAAATACAAAAAATAAATAGTAAATTTAGTTTTAAAGTCTTTTACCCTCACATTAATTCAAATGTGCTGATGTGCTTTTAAATTTTTCACACACACACACACACACACACAGTATCTCGTACTGACATGAATTCAGTTGAGCTGCATGTTTCACTCGGGAGCCAAATCCTTGTGCTTGTGACTGGAGAGGTTTCAGTTGGAGGTCTCTGCTCTATCTCTTGACAGTGACAGCTGGTGACTTAAAAAGGAATTTCAAATTAGAAAAAATAGAATGTATTTTACAATGAATAAAGGTTAGTTAATGAATCAATTACTGAATGACTGATCATTTAATAGAGTTAATCATCAAGAACATTCGAACAACTGTAAAAAGGACAATTTTACAAACTATTTTTAGGCATCCAGTCAAAATAATCCTCATGGGCAGAGAGAATTTCTTTCTCCAGTATCATCAGCATTGTATTGAACTCTGGCAGGTCTAAGTCCAAACAGAAATCCCCATCTTTCAGACTGACACTGTGAAGCAGAGGAGAGAAATAAAAATCATTATTTTGTTTTCTTTGCGCGATCATACCACAGTAATACAGAAAAATTGAGGTGAATGTGTATGAGCTTTCATGTTAAAGATATCATCAGTGTCATGCGCCATACTACTTCAACTGTCTACATGAAGCTCTTTATTGCATTCATGAATACATCTTTGGTTGAATAAAATTATCGATTTATGGTCAATTCTACCAACTATAGTGTATAAAGTTTGAAATTTAAAGATTGATCTGTCTACATGAAGCTTGATAAGAGATCTATTTGCAATCTCTGTCTGAACATATCTACATTAGCACAAGTTCATAAAACAACATTATATACTGTTTAATTGTGAAAAACAGTAGTAGGAACCTTACTAAATATGAACAGGACAGGGGAATGATTGCAGCTTCACATTCATGGATTGTACAGCCTTTGGGTCAATATCATCCAAGTTTGTCTTGAAGTTGCAGGATTCACAGATATGAGTAGTGTGTTGTGGTGTTTGGGTCATTTCTGGAGTTGGATCATGTTGCTTGCTTTCTGTTACAGATGGATGAGTGGTCATGGGTAGTTCTGTGGTTGGGTCCAGTGGAGTAGGAGATGTGACCAAAGGCTCTTCATAGCTATTTGCCTCAGTTGCAGGTTCAGACTGGCGGCTGAGGGTTGGATGAGTAATAACTTACAGGAAGGGGTTATTAATACATCCACTTATCAGCAAGGAAATGGCTTACATCAGATTATAAAAACCACACAAACACAACATTGCCCCCCCCCCCCAAGCTAGGATGACTTAAATCACGTCACTTGAAAGGTTATTATGAAATTATTTTTCCCATTGACATCAAAGAAGCTGCTGTTAAGATGGAAATTTATTAGACTGACAGATCTTAACTGTTACTGGTGAAATCTGCTGTATGTTTAATATCACAGAGTACAGACTTACCCTGGCCTTGCATTGAAGTAATCTAAGAAGCTGAGTCTTGTCATACACACTTTACTTCCATCCTTTAATTCCCCACTGGAAAACAAGGGTTTGTTTCAATTCAAGTTCATCTACAAAATCACAGTCAACTTATTAAAAAAAAAAGTCTCCAGCAACACTAGCTGCTCTGTGAGGCACCAACATCAGCACGCTAACATTACCTTTACCATTTAGGTAATGTTTAACATTTTCACCATTTTAGTTTAGTGTCCTAGCCTACTAACATTTAGCACTGAATACAAAATACAGCTGAAGATAATGTGGTGGATAGACATTGCAATCCCATACAGCTATACAGCTAACATGGCTAAAAAACATTACTTTTATTGACATTGGACCAAAAAATATTTGAATGTTTTGATCTCATATGCAAACATACTTACATGACTTCCGTTGAGTTACATGTTTCACTGGGGAACCGCATCGTTAAGAAGCGAAGTGATGATGTTTCATTTGGATGATTCTTCTCTCTCTTATCGCAGTAACATCCATCTAGAAGGAGATAGTCTTACATTATATTAAATTATATATTATTGGGTTTTGGATTATTGGTTTCAAAGACAGGTTTTAACAACATCTAGTGCATAGATTGTATAACATATATTATATAATAAAAAAGAATAATTTACACAAGCTATTTTAGGTATAATTACTGCTTAACAAAAATAAATAAAACAAATTTGATGTCAGTAAAAGGGTAGTTGAAAAAGGGTCTCACCATGACTCTGTAAATTAAGGGGGGCACTCATGGGTACCACATGGGGTTGGGGTTTCTCTGTGTATGGTTGGCCTGTCTCTTTAGGCAGTTTGAATGAATAGGCTGGTTCTGTGTTTTTTTGGGTTGACAAACTTTTTAGATCCGTTGGCTCTGTGGTTGGCTGTTGGGTTGTCTGTTTGGTCGGGCGAGCTGACTTTGTGGGTTGTTGGGTGACTGATTTGGAGCTGGTCCTGTGAGAGTCATCAGAAATACGGAGGCAGAACTCGCCGAAACGCACAGAATTGTCAGGTTCAGGTGTTGCATGTATCTTCCATTCTACAACCAGGGAGATCAAAATTAATTTCAAATGATGACGGAACACAGCAAATATACTGACCTGCTAGTGAAGACATCTTTACTGAACTGATGCGGGTTTTGCAATCGGTGACTCTGTTTTGAGGTCGCAGACTTCTCATGAACCCAACAATTCTAGAGCCATCATGTGAATTTCTGTACAGTAAACTATGTTCAATTATTTATTCTATTTAAATATAAAATATAACCTGTATCAGTCAGTTCTCAGATCAGTCTGAAAAATAAATAGTTCATAAATGTCAAAAATGGACAATGAAGCGCTTTCAACCCTCCAAACGCCTAATTTCATCATTACATCATTACATACATTCACTGAATTAAAGGTTTGTCACACCAAATGTACAAATGAGATACAGTGAACAAGAACAACTAAATAATTCTACACCAAAAACATAATCACACATCCATGTTCATTTCTACCCAAAGGAATAAAATAATTTAAACTTCCTAGTGAACAATTCTGTTTTAATATATTCTTGATTAGATCACATCACTCCTATAATATTACAGATATTACATATGATGTATAAATAGGGTACAAATAGCCTGACAGCACAGGTATTAGTAAAATGTATGTATGTGTATGTATGTAATAAAGTCTATAAAGTCAATAAAAAGATCAACCACTGAACTCACTCTCTTCAGTCGATTGGAGTGCAAGAGTTATCAAAAGCAGTTTACTGACGATGAAGAGGCCCATCATGGATCTGGGTCATACCACCAACAAGCTTTCAGACAGGCTGAATGAGTTTATTTTTACAGTGTACCCTACTTAACCGTACAGGAAACTCGTAATCTGATCATTGAGCAGCAGATCAGATAGAAAGTTCTGAAGCTGAAGTGTTGGTTTGATGTGTCGCAACAGAAGGACCTACCAAAGTACTCTTATCGAGTTGTCCTGTCATGTGAGCTGATGCTGATACTGCGTGCACTGAGTGCACCACACAGTTCTGTACTGATGTGTCTGATGTGTTCATTGGGGCAGTTCTGCAGACTGATGGCAGTGACATACACCATCATGTAGCATATTTTGCTATTGAAATAAACCAAACTCAGAAAACTAAATTATTGAGAAGGAAGCTATAAATTTGGATCTTGTTTTATTTGTGGCTACCTTTTAACTGAGTTTCAGACAAGAGGTCAAACTTAACAAAGACAAAACACAGATGTAGTAAGAAATTTAAAACTGAGAATGAGAATATACAGCACAACCGTTAAAAACATACAAATAATATGAAATATATAAAATATAAAATATAGCTAAATGGCTAAATGAGGTACAAACTTGTACTTGTACTAAAGAAATGAAATAAATCATATTTAATTGAGCTGTAAGTATCATCAGTGTACAATTAAAGGGAGCAATCAATAAGAAATATATATAGCAGATATCAGTAGCAGTATTATAAAAATCCATTAGACATGTACGTTTTCAGACCAGCGTTAGTAACGCACCCACATACTTCACACAGGTTTCAACACACTAGTCTATGACGCGAGAGTATTATGCAATTAACATTTTATTTTATCTCTCATTATAAGTAAATAACTTGTTGAATGAAAACTGTATGAAGTCAATGTGAAAACAATCTGTGAGCAATCCATTTGTTAGAAACACATGAGAAATATGTTGTTTGTTTTAATGTTTGATTTGTTTAGAAATCCTCATCTTTCAGATGATTAGATTAGATTTGTGTTTCCTGTTGTTACAGTAGGTGGTGCTGTTATCATCCAGAGCACAGGTATAAATATAGTAGAAATCTGTTGCTGTCAGGTGTTGTTTGACCCCAGAAGGGCAAACGGTTTGATTGTGGTTGACCGCTAGGCACAGGATTTAAATCTCAATTTTAGGTTGATGAATGGACTCACTATATCGATATATATTGCACGGAAAATAAACTTATGGAACAATCAACAGTGACGTGTGGACTCCTTCCTGACACGTAGCCAGGAAAATGAGGGAAAAATACTGCGTCAAATAGGTCGCTCCTGGGTCAAACCCTCAGTAGCTTCGTAATGGACTAAGCTCCTTTAACAGTAGGTTTCCACATCAACACACACCTCCTTGTTGGGAAACGTCATGCAAGTCAAATAAATGGACTTGTACTTGGTAAATGGACTTGTACTTATATAGCGCCTTTCTAGTCTTCCGACCACTCAAAGCGCTTTTACAGTACGTATCTCATTCACCCATTCACACACATTCATACACTGATGGCATTGGCTGCCATGCAAGGTGCCAACTGCTTATCAGTTTGAGGAGCTAACCATTCATACACATTCACACACCGATGGCACAGCCTTTGGGAGCAATTTGGGGTTCAGTATCTTGCCCAAGGACACTTTGACATGCAGACTGGAGGGGATCGAACCGGGGATCTTCTGATTAGTGGACGACCCGCTCTACCTCCGAGCCACAGCCGCACATAAGAGAAAAGAAAAATTGATCTGTTACTTCATCTAATGATATGATGATAATACTGCTGTTACACTGTTTTACTTCCTTACTTAAGAAAAAATAAATGCTTTGCTTCTAATTTTGGAAAAGCCCAAATCATGCACAATAACAAATTAATCAAATTAGGTCATACATAACACGGAGTGTATGAATATAAACCGTGGGAATGCAGTGCAGGTTATGTACACATGAGCAAAAACCACCATACATTCTACCAAAGATGTGCTGCTGGTTTTGTGGTTAAATGGTAAATAACACAGCTTTGCAACACACAAACACACCGACCAAGCTATTGTTTCAGTGAGTGAGTGGTTTTACATCCTGAAGCATGTATACGTACCCCCCACACAGGTGGACAGCACTCACAGAGTGAAGGTTCTGCATATCAGCAGATAGAAACATGCAGTGGACTGTCCAGGTCATCGTGGTTCTCCTGAACATAGCATGGATTGTCTTCTTTTTACAGCCTGATCCTTTCTCAGGTAACAGAAGACGCTTTCCATTGTGATTTCTGTAGCTTGATGGTTTGTTTGATACAATTAATCAAATTAATTCATCATAACTTTATTACTTAGTATTTAAACTTCATGTGTTGGTCATCTTGAGCTGGTTTGTGTTGATTTTCAGTGTTCGTACAGAGAAGAAGCTCTGACAGCTCTGATGAGGAGATGCTGTTTAGACAGTTTTGTATTCAGCCTCATCCTGACATGAACTGGACTTCGACTGTACATTCAGCCAAAATCACCTCTAATAAAACCAACAGCACCAACACGACAGCTGAAGGTATTTTCTTTCTTTGTCATTCCATGAAATGTGCTGCCAATTCATCATTTTATAGTCTTCTTCATACTATCATATCACAATCAAATCTCAGTAGCTCAGTCTGTAGAGACTTGGCTTGGGAACCGGAGGGTGGCCAGTTCAAGTCCAGCATGGACCATAGTATGGAAGGTGGACTGGTAGCTGGAGGGGTGCCAGTTCACCTCCTGGGCACTGCTGAGGTGCCCTTGAGCAAGGCACCGAACCCCCAAATTGCTCGCAGGGTGCTCCTCTTGGGGCTGCCCATCACTCCACCATCTCTGTCTCCACATTGCATGTCTATGAACCCTTGTATGTGTGCATGTCTATGAGCATGTCTATGAGACCTTGTATGTGTGTTCGGGGTTAAAAATGCATATAAAATAAACTGAGTGAAAAAAGAATTTCCCCGTTGAGGGATTAATAAAGTATCTCTTCTTCTTCTTCTTCTTCTTCTTCTTCTTCTTCTTCTTCTTCTTCTTCTCCTCCTATTCAGCAGAATAGTCTTTCATATATTTAGCTATGCTCACTAAACTCCATGTTTTCTGCAGAATGTGCACCCAGAAACCTCACACTGCATGAAAACAGCAACTTAACCAACTGTCGGTGCAACAAGACAAATATACAACCACAAGACTTGTCACAGCTGTCAGAGATTGCCCTGAGATCTCTTGCACCAGGATGCCATCCTCAGATCATGTGAGTTAGTATTAAGTATTATAGCTTCGAAATGAAATGCATGTTAAAATGTGGTCATATTAATATGCAAATCTGTTCTCAGTAATTAAAGGTTTGTTCTTAAAGTGGAGATCTTAACCAACTTATCTTTGTTTTTGTAATTTCTTTTAAATGCTTTGCATTATTGTCAGTATCATACAGTGTAAAGCTCATGCAAATATAGTTAACAGTGTGAAAACCTTTCTTGTCTCGTCTCAGTTTTTTCTAAGCCAGAAAACAATTTGTGAAGTATATGGTTTGTACAAGCCTTAATCAGTCTTTCTTGGTCTAAAATATCAAATAATTAAATAATTAAAATAGTCAAAGGACATATTTGTGAAAACAGTGGCTAAGTTTCAAACCTCTGGGTGGGTATTTCCAATGACGTCAGTTGACTGACAGATGAGAGGTGTCAATGCTTTGCATTATGATAGAAACTGTCTGTCTCTGAAAAACATGGGAGGAGCTTTGTGTCCTACTAAGAAAGGGGAGGGAAATCGGGTTAGCTTGTTAATGGTCGACATTACTTTTTAACCATGTTTTTATTGTTAAGTGTAGGCTTGTCAGACCTCTGAACCCACAATGCAGATGCCAGGCAGGTAGAAATAAAGTCCAAAGGTTTATTTACCAGAAGGTGCAACAAACAACACAGCTGGGGGGGGGGGGGGGTGTCGGCGAGGTCCAGGGAGGTGATAGGTAATGGGAGCCAGTGTCCAGGGAATCCGTGCATTGGTGATCCAGGGCGTGAGGGAGATGAACAGTGAACAAATAAAGAGCAGGTAAGCGTGGCTGGGCCAAACTGACTGGCCTGGTTGATATGGAAGGGCTAGGTATCTGTCCTTGTTGGCCGACTGTTGGTTGGACTCCTGGGTCTGCTCGTGAACAGTGTGGGTGTCCTGCCACAGCCTTTTACAGCAGCGGATGTGTTCCTGTACAGAGGGAACCACTAAATCCACCTCCTGGGAGGAAAACATTGGAGGCTGGTATCCGAGGGAAGCTTTAAAAGGAGATAAACGCGTGGCTGAGCTGGAGAGACTGTTATGGGCGTACTCCTCCTAGATAAATTGCTGACTCCAGAATCTGATCTAAACGTGGCTCCCATGCCCTTAAAAAGTCTCTCCATACCCGGGATTACAACTGGGGCCCTCCATGTGAGGCAATATCACAGGAAATTCCATGAATGTGATTAATGTTTGATTAAAAGTTCAGCAGTCTCAAACGCAGAAGACAGCTTAGAGCACAAAATGGGCAGTTTTTGAGAAACAAGACGAAGTCTCAGGTGATGTGAGACCAGGGTTGATCAGGTATGGGAAGTGGGCAGAAGAGACCTTAGAGGTGTAACAGAGTTAAAAATGCACTTTATTAATTATTATTTCCAATTTGTATTTGTAAGTTTTATTTATCATTTTATGATTATTTTGAGTATTTATGAATTTTATCTCTATGAGTTATTTTCATTTACCATTATTTTATACATTTTTCATGTGGAAATTACCCTCCTGTACTCTGCCTTTTCTGTACCTGCTGGGCGTCTGTAGCCCCCCTCTGCCCTCACAGTGTTAATCTTGTATTATTTTCTAGTCATTTATGTTGAAATCTTCGGTGCATATTGTTCTGTGTTGCATATTTTATGTTACCAAGCTGTTTTGTGTTGTTTTGACCGTTAATATAAGTTTTATGCATGTTTTTAGTTTCATGTTTTTGGCGCCATTTGTTTCCATGTAGTCGTGAGCCTATGCAGCATTAGCTTGCACTCCCTGGTGTTAACACTGTATTCGCATGTTTAGGAGCAGAGGTGCAGAGGAAGAGACAGAAGGCTAATGGTGTGTGTTAATGTCTTCTGCAGGTATGTGTTTTCTTTTGTTGGGTTAAGGATTTTGTTGTTTCTGTGTAGTTACTCCATCCCACGCTCTGTGTTCCTTTCGCCACCAGGTGGCATTGTTTTCTTCTTGTATATGTTTTTTTATAAAACGTTTTTCTGTGAAATTTAAAGCTCTGCCCTGACAGTCCCGTTTTGTGTTGCTGAGGGAGCAGAGGTGCAGAAGAAGAGACAGAAGGCTTATGGTGTGTGTTAATGTCTTCTGCAGGAATAAATAATCGCAGGAAACAGTGCCTTGAGTCCTCCTTCATGCCCCAACCACACACACCCGTTACAGAGGCATTAGTATTAGGTTCAGATTTTTTAAAGCATTCCATATTTACACTGCAATAATTATCTTTTATTATTATATTTACTATTTATTTTATTATGTTAATTATGTAAAATGTTGTAATCAGCAGCCACTGTACACTGTAAAACAAGGAGGACCAAATCTACAGGCCTCTGTGCACAAACATCTAGTCTATAAAATGAAAATAACACATGTAACGACTAATGACTAAGTCTTAATGAGTCAGGAAATAGAAAAGACATAAGAACAATATACTTACAAATAAATATCTGTAATATACTGTAGTACTATATAAAATATTTTAGACTGGTTGAAATACATTTTAGAATAAGATCAATACAAATATTTTGGTCAAAGTAGAAAAAGCAGCAGAAATGTTTAAAAAAGGCTGAGGCTCATTCCAGACAGCTGTTTCTGGCTGCAGAAATTTTAAAGGACGAACAGGCAGACGGTTTAAGAGGAGCCTTTGTCCAGACTTTTCATGACGCTCTGAACCCAGGAGAGATTTGGATCTACACAGATGTGACGAAACTTTGTTGTAACAAAACTGAAACAAAGAAGAGAATAAAAAAATAATTAACAAACAAACAAACAAACAACAGCTATAACAGAGAAAAACTTCAGTATTTCAATATGTAAATTTATATTTAAATGTTGCCAAAGTTAAAACAAAAAACAGATTAAGTCAAATAGTTAAATGTTGAATAAATAACAGAATTTTAAAAATGAATTGTAAATTGTATTCTAATAATAACCACCTTACATATTGAACATATTGAAGTTATTGTTTTGTTGATAAAGTCATTGTATTTTACTGATTGAGAACAAAATGAACTTTTCTTACATGACTGCTTTCCGTATGCACCGGTGATCAGTCCAGTAATATGACCTGATGAGGTATTTCTTAATTCTTCTTGGGTAGAATTGGAAGCAGCAGCTGTCAAGAACAATTCTTGGCATAGAAAAGGGATAAGGTGGAGTCGTCTCAAACCTGTCTCCAACAGTGAATACATGAACACATGACTGGATTGAAAAACTTTTTGGAACATCAAATTTAAATGACAATAAGCTCTAATAATAACCTCTTTGTCGGCAAACATTATACTAGTCCGATACAGAGAAGACATCATGATGAACAGGTCAAATACAAAAGAAACACAGTGCTTCAATTATCACTGCAACAAGAACTAGTACACTCACTGTACACAAGTCAAGAACACTGTAGCAACCTTCAGATGAAGACGGTTGTCGCCCCAAAATCAATTTAATGTGAATTAAATGTAGTTATTTAATGTGAACACAGATTTCCTCTAAAGCTGGAAGTGTGTATAAATCTGCTCCTTCCTCTTACCAAAATGAAGGCCCTTTGCTACACCGGATGACCATTACAACTGTTCAGCTATAAGTACTATTTGACTGCTGCTTATTTTTCCTCAAGTGTCTGAGGTGAAACAGTCTCTGCCTTGCCTTTCTCACCACAGAGTCAGTATGTAATGCCCAGATCAGACCCTCAGTGATGTGGGTGACCAGATGATATTAGGGGTATAATTCCTCCCCTGCTTCTTCCCAAAGTCCACTATCATCTCTGCAGTCTTGCTGGCGTTCATTGGAGATTGACGTCTGGACACCAGCAGGTCAGTTTCTCCTCCTTCAGATAGGTCTTTTTATGGTTTTCAGTGGTCAGGTCCACCACAGCTGTGTAGTCAGCAAACTTGATGATGGTTTTGGAATCAAGTGTGAACAGGAAATACAGCAAAACACAAAACACACTCCAACACAGCCCGGGGTGCTCCGATGTGAGGGCGGATGTGGTGGAAGTGTGCCACCCGCTCTCATCAACTGGAGTCCGAACTCAAGGGTGCACATGCACAGTGTGGTCTGTAGTCCCAGGTAGCTGTCCAGGATGACTGACCCATTGATGTCATCAGTGACATGGTGGTGGTTTCAGTGGAGGTGTCCTGGAACGTGCTCAAGACTGTCATGTAGTGCATACTGCAGGGCGGCCTCTCATTGGTCTGTCCATTTTCTGACCTCTCACATCATTGAGGTCATGGTTCATAGAGTGGAGACATACCTCCATCTCTTCCTGAATGCTGGATTCTGCTCTGTAGTCATTCTTCAGTGTGTAACAGTGATCTAGTGTTCCTCTTGTGTTGTAGTCTATGTGCTGATAAAAGTTAGGCATAACCTCCTTAAGATTAGCCTGATCGAAGCCTCTAGCAATGAGCGCAGCATCAGGATTACTGGTCTGTGACCAGTTTATTTCTTTGTCTTTGCTTGTCTGGGTGGGATAAAGGCCACTGTAATGATGAATGATGCAAATTCTCTCAGTAGAAAATGTGGTCTACATTTGATTGTCCTTAAAAACAGTCCACACATGGTTTAAAGCTATAATCAATTGATGTACGATAAGTACAATCGTTGTAAGTTTGATAATGTAAACAGTTTGCCTTCACAGTTGAAAAGGTTTGGGTTACATCCCATTAAGTGAAATGACTAAACCGCCTGTAAATTTCTACCAGTATAGGGAAATTATGGGGTGCCGTTTGTAAAGCAGCACACGCTGAAAATTAAAGCAACATTTTGTCACATTTAGCTTCAAACAATGTTTAAAAAACTGGTGTGAATTTTTGAGAGTCACTTTTTTGCACATTTACAACAATATTTGTCAACTTAGAGATATTTTAAATAGTTAAATCCAAATATTAAATGTTACACCTAAATGTTAAATGTTAAATCTAAATGCTAAATCTAAATCTAAATGTTAAATATAAATCTAAATCTAAATGTTAAATCTAAATGTTAAATATAAATCTAAATCTAAATGTTAAATCTAAATGTTAAATCTAAATCTAAATCTAAATGTTAAATCTAAATGTTAAATATAAATCTAAATGTTAAATATAAATATAAATCTAAATGTTAAATCTAAATGTTTCGGGTGAAACTAAATATTTAGCTAATATGCAAATTCAAATGCCGGTAACCGGAAGTACCAAAATAAAAGCTCGAGGTCAGAGTGTGTTTATAGTGTCAAATAACGAATAAAAACCATCTCATCCGGGAAAATGGACTCTTGGACATGGATTATCGTGATAAGAACTACCTAAAATAACAAACACGTTTGGAAAACTTTATTTGAAGAGTACTTTGAGTTTTTAGTGTCACTTTTATGAAGCGTGCAGGACTTATGACCTGTAGCCACTATAGCCAGCCACGAGGGGGCTCACTTTGACTGGTCTGTCATGTTCGCTTCTGTAGCTCTGGCCTGTGGTAGCCCTGTGCCGGTTGCTGTCGCTGTTGCCGTGACTGTGGAATAACTTTGTATTGCCGCCAATTTTCGCAGCGCGACATTTTCGCAACGCGACCATGGCCGACAGTAGAGTGTACTGGGGGGAGGCGGGCGGGGGTAGGATCTTGCTGGCCTTTACGCAAACGAACATGCCCCCTCGTGGCTGGCTATAGTGGCTACAGGTCATAAGTCCTGCACGCTTCATAAAAGTGACACTAAAAACTCAAACTACTCTTCAAATAAAGTTTTCCAAACGTGTTTGTTATTTTAGGTAGTTCTTATCACGATAATCCATGTCCAAGAGTCCATTTCCCCGGATGAGATGGTTTTTATTCGTTATTTGACACTATAAACACACTCTGACCTCGAGCTTTTACTTTGGTACTTCCGGTTACCGGCATTTGAATTTGCATATTAGCTAAATATTTAGTTTCACCTGAAACATTTAGATTTAACATTTAGATTTATATTTATATTTAACATTTAGATTTAACATTTAGATTTAGATTTATATTTAACATTTAGATTTAGATTTAACATTTAGATTTATATTTAACATTTAGATTTAACATTTAGATTTATATTTATATTTAACATTTAGATTTAACATTTAGATTTATATTTATATTTAACATTTAGATTTAACATTTAGATTTATATTTATATTTAACATTTAGATTTAGATTTAGCATTTAGATTTAACATTTAGGTGTAACATTTAATATTTGGATTTAACTATTTAAAATATCTCTAAGTTGACAAATATTGTTGTAAATGTGCAAAAAAGTGACTCTCAAAAATTCACACCAGTTTTTTAAACATTGTTTGAAGCTAAATGTGACAAAATGTTGCTTTAATTTTCAGCGTGTGCTGCTTTACAAACGGCACCCCATAGGAAATTACATTTATATATGGGACACATTTCAGAGAGGTCACACATGGTATATATGAAAAAGTAAACATCATGAATACATATGATGAATATAATAGCCAACTTTTACTTACTTTCGCTGAGGTGTGCCTTTTGGTGTGCGGGGTCCACGTTCTGCAGAAAACATGGAGTTTAACAAGCACAGCAAAATATTTGCTTTTATTCATATAAACTAATAGCTACATAGTCCTTTCCTTTATGTTTGATGTAGATTAGATGATAAAGGTATGAAGGTATTCAGAAAACAACAAATTGGACACGTAAATAAAGAAAATGTGCAACACGACCCCCAAAAAATAAAACATTATTTCTTAAGTTTAATGAAATGCCACCAGAGGGTAAAAAATGTTTCGATTGAAGCATTCTCAGCACTGTACAATAAAGGCTTATAATGAAGCTGCAAATGACTAAAACACTTTTTCATCAAACTTTCTGATGCAGACAGTTAAAACATGTTGAGGGCATCAACTCACCGAAACCAGAAGAACGTGTTGGGACCTTACTGTCTTTTTCTTGAACAGGAGGTTTCAACTGCCGGCTCACTGTAACATGAGCAGCTTCTGAGCTGCTGCTGGAAATCAAGCCAGAGGCTGGAGTAACCTCTGAGGATGTAGAAGGAGCTGGAGTTGTCTCATCCCAGTCTCTAATTATGCAAGTATAGAATACATGTAAATATTAGAGTGGATTGTAAAACATTTAAAAATATTCAAATATTCCTTCACACAAAGAGTTATGTTAGTCACATCTTTGACATCAGCGCTCCGTACATTCCTCTGTGTGAAACTTTTACAGAAAAAAATCTGTTTTTTTCCTGCTGTTATCCAGAAGCAGTTTGTATCTTGTATATTTCTGTTTGGAATGATAAAATATGTCAATGGACCAAAACTAATAAAATATTTCCATAACTTGTGTCACTCTGCTCTGATCTTCTTCTTTGTGCGATATAAAGGTGTAATTATGACGCTTTGACTTTTCCCTAAAGGTTATCAAGTCACATCATATCGTACAGAGTGCTGATGTCACATACTGTTTTTATTATTATTATATTATTATACATTGTGCAGGTGACAAACTTACAAAACAATTGGAGCAAAGTGAGCCAAGGAAGTTTCCACATCAACACACACCTCCTTGTCGGGAAACGTCATGCTAGTCAAATACACATAAGAGAAAAGAAGAATTGATCTGTTACTTCATGTAGTGATATTATGATGATAATACTGCTGTTACACTGTTACAACATTTTACTACAACCTGTGACTTACATTATCATAGGTTTACATCCTGGTGCAGGAGGTCTGAACTCGATATCTGAAAACCCTGAGCGCAGATCACTTTGTTTCATATGTGTGTTGTTGCACTGACAGTCATGCTGAGTTTCAGTTTTATTGGTGACGTGAACTTCATGCAAAGAGAACTCTGTTTTCTCTGTAGACATAAACATGCATGTGGATATTAGTCAGTAAATTACAGTACTGGCAAATGTCATCACATCAAACAGAGCTGACATTAAATTTTCGTGGTTCTCACTGAGAAGCTCTCTTTTGGAATTTGGTTACACAAATAATGCTAGCTAAGAAATGTTAGCATATCCTGTGGTTTTGTGAAGTCTGTCAATGTGTTTGTTGCTAGCTAGTTTACAGCTAACACCTGTACTGTTGGTACAGTGACTGTTGATGGCAAATGAACAGAACAGTCAAGTTTGTTTGCTTTCTGTGTGAACACACCTTTAGTCTCACTTGTACTGTCATTTCCTACAGTTTAATGCCAGCGCATTAATTCAGAACGGCAAACAAACACCTGCTCCATAGCTGACTTACTGTCTGAAATTTAAGAATTCTCAGTGGCCGTGGGGCAAACTATTTCAAACAACAGATGTCACAATAAAACTTCCAGGTAATTATTAAAATAGTAGTATATTAGTAGAAAATACAAAAATAGTACAAGGCTTAAAAATAGTTTTGACACAGACAGAAGCCTGTATACATCACAGCTACGTCTTTTATTTTTCTTCTTTAATATGAGTGATAATACAGCAATGTGTAGGGATGCATGGACTTTTTGGAAAACAAACAAACAGTTTACACAAAAAAAGAAAAAATAAGGAATTAGTAAGATGTGAACTGAAAGGACGAAATCATGAAAGACAGACTTACCTTCAGCTGTCGTGTTGGTGCTGTTGGTTTTATTAGAGGTGATGTTGGCTGAATGTACATTCGAAGTCCAGTTCATGTCAGGATGAGGCTGAATACAAAACTGTCTAAACAGCATCTCCTCATCAGAGCTGTCAGAGCTTCTTCTCTGTACGAACACTGAAAATCAACACAAACCATCTCAAGATGACCAACACAGAAAGTTTAAATACTAATACATACATGTGTGTGGCATACATATATGAACTTCAGGATGTAACACCTCTCCTCAAACATTTATGTATATAAAATGCTTAAACTGTGTGTTTGTGTGTTGCAGAGTTGCATCATTTACCATTTAACCACAAAACCAGCAGCACATCTTTGGCAGACTCTATGATGATTTTATCATGTGTACATAACCTGCACTGCATTGCCACAGTTTAATTTTCACTCTCTCTCTTTTATAAATTTCTTATAACTGAGTAATCATTTATAGAGATAAATTTATAGAAATACATTTCTATAAATGATACAGTGTAGAATGAACCTGTCTCTGCAAAACTCATGATCACACAGCAGGTGACGATTGCACTTCAACACTCCCTTTCCTACACAGAACCTGGAGTACTACAGCCAACACCTGTAATCAGTGATCAATGTTCATCGTACCACATAAACTTCAAGACAAAAATCTCTTTTAGTTTAGTTTTCACGTTATTTTCCACTCTTCTACATATGTTCTATGTTGGGCGGCAGTAGCTCAATCCATAGAGACTTGGCTTGGGAACCAGAGGGTGGCCGGTTCAAGTACATCCTGGGCACTGCTGAGGTGCCCTTGAGCAAGGCACCAAATCCCCCCAACTGCTCACAGGGCACTGCTCTGGGTGGCTGCCCATCACTCCACCATCTCTCTCTCCACATTGCATGTTTATGAGCCCTTGTATGTGTGTTTGGGGTTAAAAATGCATGTAAAATAAACTGAGTGGAAAAAAGAATTTCCCCGTTGAGGGATTAATAAAGTATCTCTTCTTCTTCTTCACTTAACATCTACTTCACTGTTTGTCAAACTTGTTGCTCTACCTGTGTCATGGTTTTGTCGTGCCTTGTTGTCACCATGAGGTTGCAAATTAAGAATGTTCTGACAGTCTGAAAAATGCAACATTTCACTCTTGCTGAGAGGAAAATTATAGTATCTATCTCACATGTCGCTATATCACTAGTCTGTATGAAGTAAGATCCAATGAGAAACACAGTATGCACAGTATACAGACTGCTTCACTGTAGTATCCTGAGCTGTCAGAGCTTCCTCTCTGTACGGACACTGAAAATCAACACAAACCATCTCAAGATGACCAACACAGAAAGTTAACATTAAATACTACATATGAAATTATAATGAATTAATTTGATCATTTGTATCAAACAAACCAACAAGCTACAGAAATCACAATGGAAAACGTCTTCTGTTACCTGAGAAAGGATCAGGCTGTAAAAAGAAGACAATCCATGCTATGTTCAGGAGAACCACGATGACCTGGACAGTCCACTGCATGTTTCTATCTGCTGATATGCAGAACCTTCACTCTGTCAGTGCTGAAAGCAGCTGCTGACTTTCTGTCTGTGTGTGGGGTACGTATACGTGCTTCAGAATGTAACACCTCTCAAACATTTTAAAATTGCTTCATCTGTGTGTTTGTGTGTTGCAGAGCTGTGTAATTTACCATTTAACCAGAAAACCAGCAGCACATCTTTGGTAGAATGTATGGTGGTTTTTGTTCATGTGTACATAAAATGCACTACATTCCCACGGTTCATATTTACATAGACTCTGTGTTACGTATGACCTAATTTGATACATTTCATACCAGAAATGTAAATGTAAATGGAATGTAAATTAATGGCTAAATATACAAAATACTATTATGCTGTATATTATGTGGAGATTCGATTGTAATATGACGGTATGAAGGAGATAATAAAAAGATGAATTGAGAGGACATTTGATGGAATAATAAATAAAAAAATACCTTCACCAGTGGTGTTGGTTTTAGAGGTGCCCGAGAATGAACAGCTGAAATCACATTCAGAGGCTGAATACAAAACTCTTTAATCAGCATCTCCTCTTCAGAGCTGTCAGCCGTCAATAATGACGTTAAAACACGCCCTCTCGTGTAATATTGCTTAACTGCGACATGGGGCAGCGCGTTATCATGCTGCATCATGAGGCGATGGTGATGGTTGAATGGCACGTCAAGTGGCCTCAAGATCCTGTCATGGCATCTCTGTGCATTCAAACTGCCATCAATAAAATGATCTGTGTTTGCTGTCTGTGGTTTATGCCTGCTCGTACCATCACACCAACCCCATACTGTAGATGCATTGACTATGATCATTTACGGACATAGAGTAGTTTGTGCAGTTTTGTGTCAGGTAAAAAGCTGGTATATAGACGAACCAGAGAGGACAGCTTCTTCAGAATCGAAGCTGCATCATGTCATAAGTGTATTGATGAATCCTCCATTCTCCTTGGCCAACCTTCAATAAACCTCTGAGCTTAAGACATCTTGGACTCCTGTTCAATTTCTTTCCACTGACTGGACTGAAATTCTAAACGACCATCAAGGCCTGATTGGTGGTTTTCATGGATGTTTTCTGGATTGGCTGACCTTCATGTCTTAAAGTAATGATGGACTGTCGTTCCTCTTTACTTAGTTGAGCGGTTCTTGCCATAGTATGAACTACTATAGAGGTTGAGAATATGTCCATTTACTGTGTGCCAACACTACCTCTGGACATTACAACTGACACATTAGAGAGGCAAGAAATTCCACGAATTAACCTTTTAGATGGCACATCATTTTGGATTTTGGATATACAGCATTTTGTGTGTAAAATGATTTCCTGGAAGTTTGTTTGTTTTTAAAAATCATTCATCAAAACATTTTTTAAAGCATGCCATATTTATACTGCAATAGTTATTTGTTGTTGTAATCAGCAGCCACTGTACACTCTAAAACAAGGAGGACCAAATCTACAGGCCTCAATGTGCACAAACATCTAGTCCTTTAAATGAAACCAACACAAGTTCAGAGTGTTTAATAAGTCAGGAAATAGAAAAGACATATGAACAATACATTTACAAATATGTATTTGTAATATACTGTTGTGCTATGTATTCATTTTAGACTCAAATCAGTTGCATTCTGGGTGAAATATTTTGGTCAAAGTAGAAAAAGCAGCAGAAATGTTTAAAAAAAGGCTGAGGCTCATTCCAGACAGGCTGTTGGTCAAATTCATTAAAAAGAACACGCATTTCATAAGTGATGTGATGAAGCAACAAAAGCTGCAGAAATTTTAAAGGACGAACAGGCAGACGGTTTAAGAGGAACAGTTATCCAGACTTTTCATGACGCTCTGAACCCAGGAGAGATTTGGATCTACACAGATGTGACGAGACTTTCTTGTAACAAAACTGAAACAAAGAAGAGAATAAAAAAATAATTTAGAAACAAACAAACAAACAACAGCTATAACAGAGAAAAACTTCAGTATTTCAATATGTAAATTTATATTTAAATGTTGCCAAAGTTAAAACAAAAAACAGATTAAGTCAAATAGTTAAATGTTGAATAAATAACAGAATTTTAAAAATGAATTGTAAATTGTATTCTAATAATAACCACCTTACATATTGAACATATTGAAGTTATTGTTTTGTTGATAAAGTCATTGTATTTTACTGATTGAGAACAAAATGAACTTTTCTTACATGACTGCTTCCTTAAGGCACTGGACATCAGTCCGGTAATATGACCTGATGAGGTTTTTCTTCATTCTTCTTGGGAAGAATTGGAAGCAGCAGTCGTCAGGAATGATAGGCATAGAAAAGGGACAAGCTGGAGGCATCTCAAACCTGTCTCCAACAGTGAATACATGAACACGTGACTGGATTGAAAAACTTTTTGGAACATCAAATTTAAATGACAATAAGTAGAGTGATGGCACTGAGGAAACTCCTCACATCGATACACACCTCTTTGTCGGCAAACATTATACTAGTCCGATACAGAGAAGACATCATGATGAACAGGTCAAATACAAAAGAAACACAGTGCTTCAATTATCACTGCAACAAGAACTAGTACACTCACTGTACACAAGTCAAGAACTCTGTAGCAACCTTCAGATGAAGACGGTTGTCGCCCCAAAATCAATTTAATGTGAATTAAATGTAGTTATTTAATGTGAACACAGATTTCCTCTAAAGCTGGAAGTGTGTATAAATCTGCTCCTTCCTCTTACCAAAATGAAGGCCCTTTGCTACAACGGATGACCATTACAACTGTTCAGCTATAAGTACTATTTGACTGCTGCTTATTTTTCCTCAAGTGTCTGAGGTGAAACAGTCTCTGCCTTGCCTTTCTCACCACAGAGTCAGTATGTAATGCCCAGATCAGACCCTCAGTGATGTGGGTGACCAGATGATATTAGGGGTATAATTCCTCCCCTGCTTCTTCCCAAAGTCCACTATCATCTCTGCAGTCTTGCTGGCGTTCATTGGAGATTGACATCTGGACACCAGCAGGTCAGTTTCTCCTCCTTCAGATAGGTCTTTTTATGGTTTTCAGTGATCAGGTCCACCACAGCTGTGTAGTCAGCAAACTTGATGATGGTTTTGGAATCAAGTGTGAACAGGAAATACAGCAAAACACAAAACACACTCCAACACAGCCCTGGGGTGCTCCGATGTGAGGGCGGATGTGGTGGAAGTGTGCCACCCGCTCTCATCAACTGGAGTCCGAACTCAAGGGTGCACATGCACAGTGTGGTCTGTAGTCCCAGGTAGCTGTCCAGGATGACTGACCCATTGATGTCATCAGTGACATGGTGGTGGTTTCAGTGGAGGTGTCCTGGAACGTGCTCAAGACTGTGTCATGTAGTGCATACTGCAGGGCGGCCTCTCATTGGTCTGTCCATTTCCTGACCTCTCACATCATTGGGGTCATGGTTCATAGAGTGGAGACATACCTCCATCTCTTCCTGAATGCTGGATTCTGCTCTGTAGTCATTCTTCAGTGTGTAACAGTGATCTAGTGTTCCTCTTGTGTTGTAGTCTATGTGCTGATAAAAGTTAGGCATAACCTCCTTAAGATTAGCCTGATCGAAGCCTCTAGCAATGAGCGCAGCATCAGGATTACTGGTCTGTGACCAGTTTATTTCTTTGTCTATGCTTGTCTGGGTGTGGATCAAAACAAACAAAACTAATACAATATTTTATCATTTCTGTCACTCTGCTCTGATCATCTTCTTTACACAGTACATAGGTGTAATTACACTTTAGCACGAGTCACAGCATATCGTACAGAGTGCTGCTTTCTACCAGTTTTGAGAAAATAGGGTTAAGCTCAAAGAAACTCAGGAGACACATACATACAGGACACATTTCACAGAGGTCACACATGGTATATATGAAAAAGTAAACATGAGTCACATCATGTATGCCTATACACACCATCTAGATCAATAAGACTTCAACGAGATAACTTGTAATAAATGGAAGAAAATAAACGTATCACAACATTTCCAGCACAGACCTACATAAAGGGCTCAATTCAATTATTGACAACTTTACTTTAAATATATCATTAGGTTTTATATCTTACAGTTTCATTGTTAAAGCAGAAACATCATTAATTTAATAGTCTACATTTTGTCGTCTCATATAATAATTACTTATGATGCAGCATAAATTCTTTTTAAAAACACCAAGAATACAACTTTATGATGAAGCGTGCATTATCATAGATGCATCAATATGTACAATATGTGGGCTCCAAAGAACAAACAAAGTACAAAAGTACTAACAACAATAATAAAACACATGAATAGATATATATGATGATAATAATAGTCAACTTTTACTTACATTTGCTGAGGTGTGCTTCCTGGTGAAGGGGATGTTAGGTCAATGTCTGACGACTGTGAAGTGTGGATGTCATTTGGTTGTGTACTTGTCTTGGTGGTGAGGTTTCTGGGTCCACGTTCTGCAGAAAACATCACAAAATATCAAACATTTATTCATGTCAGCTAAATATATAATAGTAGTCTTCCTTTAGGTTTGGTGTAGATTAGATGATAAAGGCACTCAGGCACTCAGACTTGAGACAGCTGATGTCTGGAGGACGCTGAGAAAGGTCAACACACGAAAAGCAACTGGAGCAACTGAAACTGCCGTGCCAGGTTCAGTACGAACCACAGCGGTGGGCCTCATCAGGGATAACAACGAACTGGCCTACAGAGAGGAGGTGAAACACCTGGTGGACTGGTGTGATACGAACAATCTAATCCTGAATGTCAACAAAACAAAAGAGATCGTCGTTGATTTCAGGAAAAATCAGCCAAGTCACACCCCCCTCCTCATCAACGACGCTGCAGTGGAGCTGGTCAGCAGCATCAAATTCCTGGGGGTGCAGATCACAGACACTCTGACCTGGTCCCCTCACACAGAGAGCACAGCAGCGTCTGCACTGATCTGCGTCAGATGAGAAGAGCAAACCTCCCCCCTCCCATCCTCACCACTTTCTACATATGGACAATAGAGAGCATACTAAGCAGCTGCATCTCTGTCTGGTTTGGGGCCTGCAACGCCTCAGACTGGAAATGTGTAGAGAGAGTGGTGAGGACAGCAGAGAGAATCGGGACTACACTTCCTTCCACCCACGACACTGCTCGCAGACGCTGCCTGACCAGGGCTCAGACAATCACCAAAGATGTGAACTGAAAGGACGAAATCATGAAAGACAGACTTACCTTCAGCTGTCGTGTTGGTGCTGTTGGTTTTATTAGAGGTGATGTTGGCTGAATGTACAGTCGAAGTCCAGTTCATGTCAGGATGAGGCTGAATACAAAACTGTCTAAACAGCATCTCCTCATCAGAGCTGTCAGAGCTTCTTCTCTGTACGGACACTGAAAATCAACACAAACCCACTCAAGATGACCAACACATGAAGTTACAAAGGTGCAAATACTACACTGTGACGTTAAGATGAACTAATATTAAGTGACTGTCTTACCTGAGAAAGGATCAGGCTGTAAAAAGAAAAAAATCCATGCAACGTTCAGGAGAACCACGATGACCTGCACAGTCCACTGCATGTTTCTATCTTAAGTCAAGTCAAATTATATTTATATAGCCCAAACTAACAATTTGTGTCCGTCTGTCTGTCTTTAGACCCTTGATCGACTTTCTACTGATTAAACTTTAGTCTGTAATGAACCAGCCACTGGCACATTGTGTGGGAGCAAAATGAAACACCAGTTTATATGCTGTTGTTCTGGTTTTGTGCGCGTGGCAAAGATCTACATTTAACCACTTAACCTCAAAACCAACTGTACTGCTACCTGTTAAAGTCTAACGGAAGTTCTTTAATACAGGAAGAGCGTGAGAGCTTCCACTGACTGCACAACTGTTATAAATAACAAGATTAAAAAGAGAGACAGCTTAAATGGTTAATGACTGATGGCTAACACTGGGGGAAATGGAAAGAGCAGCTTGAATTAACACTGTTAACTTACAGTGTGACGTTCTTTGATTTTTTTAAAATCTTCCTTATATTCTTATATTTTTTACTTAATGTTTGTTTTGCACCAAAAACACTGATACAAATTCCTCTTATGTGAAAACCTCCTTGGCAATATACCAGATTCTGATTCTAACCTAGCAATGCATTGACACCTCTCATCTGTCAGTCAACTGACGTCATTGGAAACACCCACCCAGAGGTTTGAAACTCAGCCACTGTTTCTACAAATATGTCCTTTGACTAGTTTAATATATATATATATATATATATAATTTATTTGTTTGATATTTTAGACAAAGACTGGTTAAGCCTTGTACAAAGTGAAGGCTTGACATTTTTCTGGCTTAGAAAAAACTGAGACGAGACAAGAAAAGTTTTCAAACTGTATTTTTATGAGATTTTTACTGTATGATATTGTGGATAATACAAAGCATTCAAAAGAAATTACAAAAAAAGAAAGATTAAACCTTTAATTACTGAGAACAGATTTTGCACATTAATATCAGAATCATAAGCCACACCGTAGCATGCATTTCATAGTATGTGATGTGATAAAGCAACAAAAGTCGCTGTGACTTTAAAGAGCAGGCAGATGGTTTAAAAGGACTTCTCGTCCAAGTATTTCATGATGCCGTCGACCCAGGAGAGGGACGGATCTGCACAGATGTGACGAGACTTTTGTGTAACCAGACTGAAAGAAAGAGATGAAAACATTAATGTCTTTATGAGTGTCGGTAGGTCAAGGGTTTTTTTTTTTTTTTTTTTTTTTTTAAGTAGAATGTAGAAAGAATTTACTGTATATCTAATGAGAAAAAAATAGAAAAAGTGTTATGCAGATGATTTATGAAGTAATAGTCACACTAAGTAGTACTCGTCATACTTATTTAGGTCATTGTATTGAACTAAACTCAGGTTTCAGTACTTACATGACTGCAGCGTTCGAGCAACGGTGATCAGACAAATAATATGACCTGATGAGGTCTTTCTTAATTCTTCTCGGGTAGAATTTGAAGCAGCAGTCATCAGGACCGATTGCAGCTGAAAAAAAAGAGAGACCGTAGAGTAATGTGTTATCAGAGTGTTCTGAAGAGTCACTAAAGTAAGTAAAATAAATATAGATTGTGACTGCCGAGGACCTCAAGGCCCACACGTGACCTTGTGTAACCTAAGAATAGAAAATTCCATAACAGTGAGGACAGCGGAGAGAATCGGGACTACACTTCCTTCCACCCACGACATTGCTCGCAGACGCTGCCTGACCAGGGCTCAGACAATCACCAAAGATGTGAACTGAAAGGACGAAATCATGAAAGACAGACTTACCTTCAGCTGTCGTGTTGGTGCTGTTGGTTTTATTAGAGGTGATGTTGGCTGAATGTACAGTCGAAGTCCAGTTCATGTCAGGATGAGGCTGAATACAAAACTGTCTAAACAGCATCTCCTCATCAGAGCTGTCAGAGCTTCTTCTCTGTACGAACACTGAAAATCAACACAAACCCACTCAAGATGACCAACACATGAAGTTACAAAGGTGCAAATACTACACTGTGACGTTAAGATGAACTAATATTAAGTGACTGTCTTACCTGAGAAAGGATCAGGCTGTAAAAAGAAAAAAATCCATGCAACGTTCAGGAGAACCACGATGACCTGCACAGTCCACTGCATGTTTCTATCTTAAGTCAAGTCAAATTATATTTATATAGCCCAAACTAACAATTTGTGTCCATCTGTCTGTCTTTAGACCCTTGATCGACTTTCTACTGATTAAACTTTAGTCTGTAATGAACCAGCCACTGGGACATTGTGTGGGAGCAAAATGAAACACCACTTTATATGCTGTTGTTCTGGTTTTGTGCGCGTGGCAAAGATCTACATTTAACCACTCAAAACCAATTGTACTGCTACCTGTTAAAGTCTAACGGAAGTTCTTTAATACAGGAAGAGCGTGAGAGCTTCCACTGACTGCACAACTGTTATAAATAACAAGATTAAAAAGAGAGACAGCTTAAATGGTTAATGACTGATGGCTAACACTGGGGGAAATGGAAAGAGCAGCTTGAATTAACACTGTTAACTTACAGTGTGACGTTCTTTGATTTTTTTAAAATCTTCCTTATATTCTTATATTTTTTACTTAATGTTTGTTTTGCACCAAAAACACTGATACAAATTCCTCTTATGTGAAAACCTCCTTGGCAATATACCAGATTCTGATTCTAACCTAGCAATGCATTGACACCTCTCATCTGTCAGTCAACTGACGTCATTGGAAACACCCACCCAGAGGTTTGAAACTCAGCCACTGTTTCTACAAATATGTCCTTTGACTAGTTTAATATGTATATATATATAATTTATTTGTTTGATATTTTAGACAAAGACTGGTTAAGCCTTGTACAAAGTGAAGGCTTGACATTTTTCTGGCTTAGAAAAAACTGAGACGAGACAAGAAAAGTTTTCAAACTGTATTTTTATGAGATTTTTACTGTATGATATTGTGGATAATACAAAGCATTCAAAAGAAATTACAAAAAAAGAAAGATTAAACCTTTAATTACTGAGAACAGATTTTGCACATTAATATCAGAATCATAAGCCACACCGTAGTATGCATTTCATAGTATGTGATGTGATAAAGCAACAAAAGTCGCTGTGACTTTAAAGAGCAGGCAGTTGGTTTAAAAGGACTTCTCGTCCAAGTATTTCATGATGCCGTCGACCCAGGAGAGGGACGGATCTGCACAGATGTGACGAGACTTTTGTGTAACCAGACTGAAAGAAAGAGATGAAAACATTAATGTCTTTATGAGTGTCGGTAGGTCAAGGGTTTTTTTTGTTTTGTTTTTTTTAAGTAGAATGTAGAAAGAATTTACTGTATATCTAATGAGAAAAAAATAGAAAAAGTGTTATGCAGATGATTTATGAAGTAATAGTCACACTAAGTAGTACTCGTCATACTTATTTAGGTCATTGTATTGAACTAAACTCAGGTTTCAGTACTTACATGACTGCAGCGTTCGAGCAACGGTGATCAGACAAATAATATGACCTGATGAGGTCTTTCTTAATTCTTCTCGGGTAGAATTTGAAGCAGCAGTCATCAGGACCGATTGCAGCTGAAAAAAAAGAGAGATCGTAGAGTAATGTGTTATCAGAGTGAAGAGTCACTTAAGTAAAGTAAAATAAATATAGATTGTGAGGTTATCTTACTGTTGCAGATCACTGAAGACAGCAGCGCGGCTCCCAAGATGCAAAGCAGAAGGATGTGACTGGTCCTCATGATGACTCGACTGGAGATTAATGACACAACTGCTCTTCACCTGCTGTAAAGGCAATCTAAACAAAAGGTGGTGCGGTGTTTCGTTTATCAAGATCAAAAATGTTAAAAAAAAAAAAAAAAAAAGAGGTAGGTGTGTGTGTGTGTGTGTGTGTGTGTGTGGAGGTGTATGGTTTGTGGTTTTAAGGGGACCGAAGCTGCTTGAGAGAAACTTTCCATTTGCTTTTTTTTTTGTTTTTCAAAGGTTGAGTGGTAGATTGCAGGAAATGCAGCTGTGGTTAGAACTTTGAGATGTAGCTCAAAGCATGACAGTGACAATTTTTCTACAGCCCCGACAAACCGTTAAGTCATTATAAAATACAAAAGAAAGACCACATTTGAGGTCCGTTTTTGGTTTAGCTTCACTCGGTCAATGTCTGAACCACGGAAGACTTCATACAGCTGTTTCACAGCTGGTTTGTACTCCATGTGACGACTGAACTGAACTTTGGCAGTAGAGTTGGAACTTGTGGAGTGCCACATCGAGTTTTAGCGTTAATCACTGCGAGGAAAGGTGTAGATAAAACGTTCTGCACCACCAGTGAAATTTAAAGAAGGAAGCCTCAACAGACCAGAATGCAATGCTGCATTGTAAACATTGTTACATTTAGGTTAAATCTGCACTAATCCATATTTTTATATTAACAATTGATAAAAATGACTGTGATACTGATATATATAATGATACTAATTAAGGTTCCATTCCATTTATTGCAGCAGAGACATTCCAGTGAAGCAACATACACAAGAGCAGCACTCTGACTCTTTGACCTGAATGGAACGGGACCTTAGTTAATATCACCTGTGTTTACCTACCATTTCATGTGAAAATGGCTGCTGTGAAAAAGGTCAATTACATTCAACAAAACATTTTATAAAAATTAGTTTCTCTATAGTCTCTCCAGGGAAAGGGAACAAGTTTTTTTCCTTCAATGGCCACTCTTCAAAGAAACTCATTCGACCCCCTGTGGGAAGAGAAAGCAGGGCTGAAGACCGGTCACGGAGGAGGTATTTACACCTCACCCACCAAGAGTTTTCCACTCCCGATGTTAGCCTACTAGATCCAGGCCTTTCTGTCACGACTACCGCTCACGTGACTTCCACACACACTTTTATTATGTGATTGAAATATGAAGTATTCAGCACTCTTACATACATACAACTTTTTCGCAGAACTACAGCTCTTAAGAAATGGCCCCTTATATCAGCTAACTACAATAAGATATTATCCTGTTATTACCCAAGAGCTGGCTACCACTGTGGACGAGGTTCATGAGGTCAGTGAAATGTCTTAAAAATGACTAAAAACTACAGTAATCTGTTACCCCACAACACGTTTTCAACGTAAGTTGAAGTTCATACGCCAGGTTCCATTAAATGTGAACAAAGACACAGCAATGTGCTTGTGTTTGAATATGTACAGCTCTTTATTTTAATAAAACCATTGTTTATATACATTTCAAGTGAGATACAGCTGCATGGTAACCCTCTGCTGTCTCCATGGATGTCCATAAGTCCTCTACAGTACACGGGTCTCTTGACGAAGAAGAAAAAAAAAAAAAAAAAAAACACAGACAATGCCAAAAACAAACAGAACCCAAGAAATGACAGATATCCAGCAAATCAAACAGAATATTACACTTTTTATTCAAAGTGAGCTTCATTGAATTTGGTTTTTGATCACTGTGGATCATACAGTGCTGCCAGCATGACAGAGGGCCGGGGAGCAGGTAGTGTTGATAGAGCTGGGAGTCGATTGATACGAACGGCAGCCTTTAATGTAACAAGTAACTAGTAACTAATAGATCTCATTCGGGAAATGCCACTTGACACATGAAACACACACACACACACACACACACACACACACTTACTTCAGCTTGTATTGTCAGCTGGTCACTACTTAAGCACAAAAAAAATAAAAATAAAGGATGGGGAACTGACAACCCGTTTAAACCCGTGAGCGATGACAAAGTGAAGATGCGAGGCACAACTCAAAGGCTTTACATGAACGTGCAAAAAGCTTTATTGCAGTCCTGCGGTGTGTCACCACGCTGGGTGAGTGTATGTGTGGGGGGTGGGTGGGAGTGCATCGAGAAGAGTGATCAGAAAGTCTGCAGCGCGCTGCTGAGCCGACGCGGCGGCTGTCAGACGAGATGATTTACGAATGAAAGGCGCTTCCTGTTTTTAGAGCTCAGAGCACCAAGCTGTGGTCCATTGTTCTTTCAAAAAAACAAACAAAAAAAAAGGCATTTAAGAAAGTCGAGTGTGAACAGAGACGGGGCACAGAATGAAGTTGATCGCACATAGAATCAGTAGCGCGAAACATCAGAGGAAGCAGCTTAACGACCAATGACAGGACAGTTACTGTTTCTTTTGTTTCAAGACTGTTGATGAAGAAAAAATTTCTACACAACTCTTCATGTGATGAGCAGGTCTGTGCAAAACGGGCAAAAAGAAAAAAGACTTAAACTGTTGCTTTCCTGTGCGGGATCAACAGTAAAATGTTAGTTCACTTCGACTTATAACTGTTTATCCTGTGTTAACTCATCAAAACAGTGCAGGTACTGAAATGAGATGCGAGTACCGTCCCCGCCCACCACTGGTCAGGGTGGAATAACACGTCGACCACAGTGTGAACGCAGCGTCGGCTGACAATATGACTACCTCAAAGAACAGCAGCCGCAGAGCCCCAGGGATGGTAATACACCCGCCGGGCCTGGTGAACGGCTTTCTGAATTCACCAAACGGAAAGGAGCCAAAAGGTTGTTTTGTTTGGACCGGTGTCAGCTTGAGCCTGCTGCTTGTGTTAACAGCAGACGTGTAGAGTTCTAAGCAGGTGAAATCACTGATTCACAGAGCTGAACAACCAGCTGGACGGATGTTTTGAAAAAGGAACAGACGTCATAAAAACTACAGACAACAGCCGGCCAAAGATGCTTGGCAAAGGCTGTGCAGTGTCCTGTAGCTGCTGTGTGAGGGTTCTATCAATTCATCTGCTGATCAATTACTGAAATGTTTAATAGCAGTAGTTGTCAGAAAGATATCTTAATCTGCCCTCTGTCATTTAATCCTTCAGGTGCACGGTCACAACCTCTCGTCTCTGTTCACGTGTTGTTCAAAGTGAGTATGTACGAGTTCAGGTGGGAGGAGAGGCTCAGCAACAACCCTTCATTTGACCGGAACAAGTCCTGTGCACGTGCCATCGTCCTCTTTTTAGATAAATATGAAATAAATACAATTTTTTAAAGACATCACACTGACACCAAGAATCAAAAACAACAAGCCGAAATGTAGCTCAAACATCTCAAGGGTAGAGGGGGAGGGTTCCACGTCTGACACTGGATGTGGTGCTTCAACACGTCACCTCATTATTTAGTCCAGTTTCATCGACATAAATATTCTGTAAAACGCAGTTTACAGGCAGCTTCAAACTATTCATTCAGTGTAACAACGTTGGTGCTCCGGGAGACACCAGATTTGTCTTCAGGGTGGAAGTTATGTGCATTTTTCATGGATTATAACTCACGTCAAGACTTCATGGAATGGTTCAGGTAAATGAAAGGACAAAATCAAACTGTGACATGAAGGAATGAATAAAGTTGGTGCAGAAACAAAAGAGATGGAGACGCACATAGACACACATTTCATATTTCACAGATCTGACGCTTACTTTCCCTGACTGTTATCTTTGTCGTGTGTCATACGCCGAATGTAAAGAGTGGAATTGTAGCTCGAAAGACAGCAGAGAATTGGAGGTGGAGGAGGATGTGAGCAGTGACTGGTACCTCTGTGGTTTCCTCTGGTCTGTGGAGACCTGAATCAGCCTGGTGGGTGGACGAGTGTGTGGGAGTGTGCGATACATTCTTCAGCCTCTGCCAGCTACACTTTCCACTTTCCCGGGCCTCTGAGCGGAGGAGGGGTGGTGGGAGATAAATAAGGCCTCTAATTTTTTATTTTTTCATTCACACCCCTCCCTCATCACTGAGAGATCCCCTCCCCCACGCCCTCCTCCTCCCCCCTGCAGGGTCCTGGTTCCTGTTAGAGCAGAGCTCTGGAGAAGAGGTTTATCACGGCGGCTACAACCAGACATGTCCAGTTGAGTCCAGTTCTTTCTGGTTGAGTCTTAGTGTGTGATCCTCTGATCTCAGCTCAGCGCTTCAGCACCGGGCTGCCCCGCTCCGGATCTTTCTGTAACGCCTGCAGGACCTGAAGAAGAGAGGGAGAGATTAAAAAAAAAAAAAAAAAAAAAAAAAAGTGAGGAGGAACAGCACCGACCAAACACCGCAAAAATAAGAAGCCGCACCGCCCCTTACCTGCGCCCACTTCCTGTTGCGGCTGGCCATGTGAACGGCGGAGATGTGCTGGAAGAGCTGCTCGGCGGGGATGAGGTCGGGCAGGCGTGTGAGGAACTGAGCCATGTGGATGAAGTCCATGCAGGTCAGGACGTCCTGGTAGAGACGCAGAAGGCCCAGCGCTGTGCGGAACAGGAACTCCTCGCCGTCTCTGCAGAACACGTCCCACACCCGACACGCCAGGTCCAACGGCAGCGACTTACTGTACAGAGTGAAGATCCTGGAGGGACGGAGGAGCAGTTCTCTTAGCGTTTCTTAGCACAAACATCTGAAGTTTTAAGATACATTTGTTTGTTACATTTAAGATGACGTGGTTAAATCCTCCCTGACAAACTATAAAATATCATTTGAATACTAAAAAAAAAAGTCCCAATATCAGCCCACCAACAGCTGCTGATTGGATCATAAATTTCCCCCAGGATGTGGTGACCACCACAAAACCCGTCCTGAGAGATATGTTTTCTCTTTTGAAGCTACGGCGGATATGATGAGCTGCGAACAAAACACTAACGTGAAGTCGATTCGGTGAACTTGTTAGCAAACAGCTGCTTTATGGGGCAACATTGGCATTCAGTTAGAGTCGTGTTTGTGTGTCCTGACGACTGTAAAGCCACAACCCCAGCGGGCACGTCTCTGTCACGTCTGTGACACTGTTTTGGTCCGTTCTCCACGCAACTTCAAACCCCACCAGGAGAGTGTCAGAAGAGTTTTGCCCGCCGGACTTTGTTAACTTGCTCAAATTTGGTCATTTTTCCGGGTTTATGTGCGCCTAAATATGCTATGGAGTTCAATTGTTTCCCTTCTGGCTGCTTTTACAATTGGATGTTTGCAGAGGGTGTTTTATTTTGAAAATTGAGCGGATTCTCTATGCTGTTTCTGTGTCTGACTTCCAGCCCGCTGGAGTCGATGTTTCAAATCCCACTGGCCCCGCCACAGCTCAGAACCCGGTTCAGACGCGTCCCAGAAGCGGGTCTCCAAATTTGTTTTTGGTCTCTACCGACACCTGAGGGAAATATTTGGCTCTTTAGCTGCTCTATCGTGTTTCATTTTAACCAAAAACTGTCTAATAATTAAAATAAAGAGAACTTACAATATAAAATGATCAATTCTAATAGTCATGAATGTCAGGAGTGGATGAATACTGACATACTGTCCTTTACAAGCTGGGTGT